>JAPMIB010000081.1:204223-889253 GCA_034770305.1 Trichogramma dendrolimi | reverse complement strand
TTGTGTTTTTTTTTCGACAATATATGTGTATTTTCAGTTTTCCCTACTATCTATAAATCTCACAATCGATTTCACAACGCGACTATTCATCCCCATGATTTTTGAATTTTATTTTATATGTGTGTTTATATGGGCTCACGTCAACTGACCCCCCCCCCCCCCCCCCCCCCATATAGTGTATTCGGCATTTTTTTACAGTACACCATATTGTTTTTTTTTTTTTTTTTTCATGGACTTTATTTTAAAAATTCACTGCAGATTGTTACTCCAAAACATCCTCATTGTAAAGGATTTTGATAGATTGGAATAACTAACTTTCATCTAAGCTGCCAACAAGTCTTACCGTTAAGCAATTAATTGAGAAATTATTGTGTAAAAATCATATCGATTATTCCATTCATTCAAAAATATATTCATACAAACCATCGAAATCTAATGTCCCGGAGCCATCTGCATCTATTTCATCAATCATCATATCTAATTCCTCTGGAGTTAAATTGTCATCTAATTCATGAAGAATATCTCTGAAAACTTCGGTAGTTATATAACCATTTCCTTCTTTATCATAAAGTCGGAATGCCTCCCGAAGTTCAGCTTGTACTGCTTCTGCATCGGCATCATCTTCAAGAAATCGAGCTGCTAAATTACAAAATGTATCAAATCTTATTTCTTTCCTACCTGTTAAAATAAAACATAAGAATTTTATAACGTACGTACCATTACGCCTTCAGAATTAATATTACATAGAAGAAATAAAACTATTAAAAATATAATACATTTTTTTGATAAAAAATGAAGAACACAAGGGAAAATCGTTGACCTTGAAACTGTTATAAGAATTGTTTAAATAATACTCTTGAATTTTTTTCAGAATTGTTTGAAACCTTTTTTTTTAACTTTCAACATTTCTCAGAAAATTGAATAAAAACTATTATAAAAAAAGTTAACTTAACTTGCCTACGACTTTTTTTTATTTAGAACCGCCATTTTGATGTCCGCTTTGATGAATTTCAAGATTTTTTACTATTAAATCAACTCTTTTTTTATTTGAAATTCGGGTAAAAAGATTTTTTTTTTCATTTGTATTTTCTTCCGTTTAATCGTGTGAAGCTTTTTAAATTCAATTTAGCTCAATTCTAAACCTAGATTATGTGAGAACCTTACATTTTACATCAAAAATATGAATTTATTATTTTTTCATAAAGCTCTAAATGATAAAGATATTCGGCTACGGCTACTACTGCTACGGTTGCGGAGCCCAGAACGTATACCGGAAAAATTGCCCGAAGTATTCGGGAAACGCCGAAAGCAGGGAATAGTCGAGACCGATATTACCCTGGACGCTTTTCGGGTCTCAGCGACAGGATATGCGTTGCCCGACCTGAAAAATACAACCCAAAACTCGTCGAGACAGTTAATTGCTTCAGAAGAATTAGAAGGGCACTGGTGGATAAAAATACAAGTCAGCAAGGAAAAGATGCGCGCATTTTACGACACAGGGGGTCACGCACAACGATGAATGAAATCGCCGTGCAATTTGCACAACAGTGCGGAGGCACAATTATATCAGGGCAAGGGCGCAGAACAAAATGCGCGAACGGATCAGTTTCGATAGTCACAGCGTATGTCGACCTACCTTTCACGATTGGAGGTACAACTCGAGACATACGAGTAGATATGATGCCGGACTTGTGGACAGATTGCTTAATAAGATCGAACTTCATCAATAAATTTAAAACGATACACGACCCGATAACGAATCAATGTTCAATCGGCCTGAATGGAACATCGGTACCAATAGAATTTGTACCAATAAGTTCGTTGGACCCCCCGAAGCTATCGGTGGCAGGGCTCGTTGAGATGACTCAACGAGTACGTGATCAATTAGAAAAACTACTGGACGAAGTACTTCAGCCAAAAATAGGACCGTTGTCACGAACGAACCTAATTGAGCATAGTATAAATCTAAAAGAAGGAACGAAGCCAATCGAACAAAGATACTACCCAGTATCAGAAAAGCTCAAAGATTAACTACACCAGCAGGTCAAAAACCTGCTGGAAGAAGACATCATCGAGACCTCGTCTAGTGGGTGGTCAAACTCGATCGTCATGGTGAAGAAATGGAAGATGCCAATGGAAAATATTGCATGTGCATCGATTTCAGAAAAGTCAATACGATATCCGAGCCAGATGCATACCCACTGCCGTATATGGACTCGATACTTCGAAAATCAGCCAAGGCAAAATACATCTCAACGTTGGGCTTAAGCAGCGCATACCACCAAATTAATTTGGACATAAAGTCAAGACCAATCACAGCATTTACAGTGCCAGGACTCGGACTATACCAATACAAACGTGTGCCTTTTGGACTCTCCTTCGCAGGAGCTACGTTCCAACGTCTCATAGACATGATCGTCACGCCTGAGTTGGAACCATACGCACTAGCGTACTTATATGATATAATAACAGCGACAGAAAAGTTCGACGAACATTTGAGAGTGCTGAAAGAGATCTTGACACGGCTGAACCTCACCGTGAATAGAGAAAAAAGTACGTTTGGTCGATCAGAAGTAAAGTACCTCGGAGACCTAGTAAATCGCGATGGGATAAAACTCGACTCATCGCTAGTAGAACCTATAATAAACTTTCCAGCACCAAAGACTCTGAAGCAGTTAAGAAGATTCTTAGGGATGTCTTCATGGTACAGGGAATTTTTAAAGGACTACGCAACTCTAGCAAACCCATTAACAAGATTGACTAATTCGAAAGTCAAATATGTTTGGTCAACAGAGCAACAAGACGCTTTTGAGAAAATTAAGACCCTGATGGCAGAAGCACCACTGCTGAATTGACCGAATTTCAGTGAAAAGTTAGCAGTCCAGACAGATGCAAGCGATACTTGCCTCGGAGCAGTATTATTGTAAATGATCGACGGTAAAGAAAGGGTACTCAAATTTGCAAGCAGAGTACTCTCACCAGCCGAGAGGAATTATACGGTCACAGAGCGCGAGTTTCTCGGCGTTGGGCATTGGAGTTACAAGGGCACACCTACAAGGTAGAACACCGAAAAGGATCGCTAAATCATGCACCGGATGCTTTATCGAGAATGTACGAGGAAGACAAAGAAGAAACGGCGACCTTAGCCCTCATATTCAGTTCAGAAGATACTTGGTACCTGGAAACGTATCAGAAGATATCCAAAGACCCGAAGGATTACCTAAACTGGAACATCCGAGGCGGACAAATCTATAGATTCCGACCGGACAACGATGAGTAAAATCTAGCAGGTGACGACGAGCGAAAATGGAAGCTCATCGTGCCACGCGAACAAAGAGCCGTTGTGCAACGCGAATGTCACGACGAGCACCGGCAGGTCATCGAGGTAAAAAAAAACATATGACTGCATAGCGGAAAGCTACTTCTGGCCAAGGATGTACACTGACGTAACAGACTACGTCAGGAAATGCAACATTTGCCAGAGAATAAAAGTCGAGCAGAGAGCCAAAAAGGGACTCATGGGAAAAAGAGTGATACCGAGAACGTGTCACACCGTGGCAGCAGATGTAGCAGGACCATTTCCAAGAAGCGTCAGTGGATTCGAGTATATGCTAATTTTTGAAAATCTTTTTTCGAAATGTATCGAGTCCATACCAATAGGACAAGCCAATAGAAAACGATTTTGAAGTATTTGAAGAAAAGAATAGTGCTACGATATGGACCCCCTATGATATTACAGACAGATAAAGGTATAAAATTCAGAAATACAATAATAGACGATTATTTAAAGGAAATGAATATCAGACACTATTTCAACACACCGTATTACCAACAGGTAAATCCTGTCGAACGCACAAACAGAACATACAAGACCATGATCAAAGCATACGTCGATAATGACCACAGAGAATGGGACGAAAAGTTACCCGAGCTTACGTTCGCCCATAACACAGCGAAACAGAGCTCGACAGGCGTATCTCCTGCCGAGCTGATTTACGGTAGACAACCGTGCGATATATAAGCCAGTAAGTGCCGTATAACGACCCAGCGACCCGACAGCCGATACTCGGCGAATAGACCTGTCACCGATACCCTGACGACCTCAACCTGTAACCTGATTCAGGACTTGTGCACGAATCCCTGCTGCAGTCAACGAGTCGACTAGAGTAAGCAAACACACACACACACACACACACACACTATCGGGCATCTTGGCTCAGTGGGTATAGTTCTTGCCTGCTAATACAAGGTGTGCCGTAGGGTGTGGGTTCAATCCCCACTGGGCGAATTTTCGAGGCGCGTTTTTTCGTCTGGTGTGGTTGAGCCCGTGCCCGAGGTGGAGCGGGTACCACTCAAAAAGAAGACCCGGGCTATGTCATCAGCCTCCGAAGCGGTAAAAACTCCGATCGCTGTGCGAGCTGGAAACGAAGAGGATAACCATAAGTAAGAGCCCGAGGCGAGGACTCACAAAGCTGGCGATAGACGGGGAGCACAACACTCCCATGATGATGTCAGAAGCGAGAACCACACTCACAAGATGGCGCCGGATGCGGGGGCCCCGTTCCTGGACGCATGGACGCAAGGCTCGTTGATGGACGCATGATGGCGCCTGAAGCGAGAACCACACTTACAAGATGGAACTGAGCAGCGAGTTCTAATACTTAACTCAGAAGGAGACGCCAGCAATGTGTGACCACGCAGAAGACGGCTCCGAAAGGGGGACACGACAATCGAGAGATGGCATCGCGCAGGATCGGAGGTTCACCAAGTAGTAAAAAGATGAGTCCCTGAACCCCTAATCGTCGCATATCACTATGCGACGGATGGGGGATGTATGGAAACGATTAACAGCGAAGTAGCAGAAATGCTCAACTAACCCCGGCCTCACCGAAGCAATGCCTAGCGGCGGTTACCAGTGAGTGTCCGAATGGGGTGGAGAAGGAAAAAAAATCACACAAACACTATTGTAAATGGCGAGCGAGCGGCCCTGTCACCTTTGTTAATTGTGTTCAATTCAATCTATTCTTATTTATATAAATCACTTCCTTCTTAATTTCAAACAAGTGTTCACCGGGTCAATAATTTAGTACAACTTTTCGAACCTCATTTGCAACCATTTCAGCCACTCAAAGAGCAAGCGGCTCGCCGAGCATTGACTCGTCGATATCATAAATCGACGAGTGAGTATTTATGTAAGTCGGCCTCTCTTTCGCTGCTCGATATTTGAGCTAGCATACGTCGAGCTAGTCTCTCCCGGTTACAATACATTGAAAATGTTTGAAATGCTGAGATTCAGATAAATATTAATATGTTGCCAAAAATTGTTGTCAGAAAAAAAAGACGAGTGACAAGTAAGTTGGAACGCAGAAAAAAAATATGCAGATATTGTTATAGGTTTAAATTTTGATGAAACGGTACAAAATATTTTGTTAGAATGAAATCATTTCAGACAAATGACCAATCGATCGACTTGTCTGGAATTTCTGTAGATCATTTTAAAATTGTTTCACAGAAATTTTGTCCATGTGAGAGTACCAATCAAGTTATCCACCAAAGATAAATTATTAATTTTTTTTATGAAATTAAAAACGTTGAAAGTGCTCTTTCAGATTTTTTGGAAAGTTTCAACATAATAATAGATGATAAGAGTTTTCCAAAAGTCAAAACTAAATTATATGAGAGTGGAAAAAAGATTTCTGCTTGCGTAGGAAAGGTGCGGCTAATTACACCTATGACCTACCCTACTCGAAATCCGCAAGAACACGTGTAAAAGTGCGTAAGCGCTCTTCAAGACAAAAATCTATAAAAAAGGGAAGAGAACTTTCCTACGTGCAACGTAAGGAGAGGATTACATCACACAAGCAGCAGAAGCATTCGCACACCAAACAGCACTCGCTACGTAGAGGTAAGGCGTATATCCGAATTCACAGAGCGCGCGCTTGTGTTTCGTAAAGGAAGCGAGCGTGTCAGCCATTTGGCACAACACAAGCACTCGTGAGTGCTATCAGAGAAGGGTGGTACGTTGCAATATGTATATTGCCATAATGTATATGTATGCCACTTTACTTTATGTGTGTGCATATGACTGTATCATATACATTATTATTCGTTCTATATGTATAAAAAATAATACTGTATGCTGTATACATTTAAGCAAGATTATTGATAAATTTTTATTCATTTTATTTTTAATTATAGATCCAATAATAAATTTGTTATAAATATAAGTAAATAAGTGGAGGAAAAGGTTCAAGTTCTAAATGAGACTTCACATATATATGTGAAAAATTGACTTGAACATAATCAACATAGTCACCAGTTACGACATGGAATGAATACTACCCTGTTTAAAAAAATCACGAAATTTAATTACATATCTCTATATGTAATTTTTTACAAATCTCTATATGTAACCGATGCACCGTGTTGGTTACGTGTGTCCTCTTGGCTGCAGGTCCGTTCCTGTACGTCCGGGGCTTACCTGTAACGAGCATGCTACACGGAAAGGGAAGACCTTCACACACACATTCATTCAAAAATAACGACTCACAACGATTTCTATGTAAAACTATTACGAATGGTTTATTCAGCCAAAACTATAACTATACAGGCCTCGGAGAGGGAGACCGGACCGTCGACAGCTATCGACAACGTAGCTCGTTCGAGCGTACCGGATCACTAGACAATATAAATATATGGCAGCCCCGCCGTTCGGCTCACCGCCGAGAACGTGTCCTCCGGAGATCGTCTGGTGGTCGCTCGCTGATGGTCTCTGCTGGCCTCGAGTCCTCTCGTCCTCTCGTGCTCTCGTCCCTGCAACAGATCAGTGATGCTGCTAGTTGAGCCCATCTCTCGTCACCTCTGCAGCGGTGATGAAGTTGGCTCCGTTCGCACACATACAGGCACGATCTAGAGCACGCAATCACATACGCACCCCTCGTTACGAGGGCTTAGGATTCACACCCGAAACAACACACACCTGCGGCTCGACTTAGGTAGTCTTCAGGACTACCTCGAACTTGCAATGAATATTATCACACTCGGTAACACACACGGCGAACGACTCGCGACACTTGTACTATTCAGTGGCCCTGTGCCTTTACCGGTCCAACGGTAACTGCCTCGTACTTCTGCAATACACGTGCTTTCAACCTCGCTTCTCTGTTTTCATTCCTCTCCGATCGTCCGTTCTTATTTACATATAACAGAAAAGGAAACATCTCGCAGTATCTCGCAATATATAATTTTTGGCCATGACCGACAATGATTCGTCAGGCGACCCATTATAATATTATACCGTTTCAGTATTACAAATTACGTAATTAATCACGTGAATAATAAAATTGAATTTCTTTTATTGTTACTGGGGAAGAGGAAATACTTCAAATAACGTTTAATAACGAAATTTCAATTTCTTATAATTTTTTTTTTATTCAATTTGTTATTTAAGATAGTTTGACTGAAATCAGTCAACAGCGATTTTTATGAACGATTGCAATATAATTGCTTAACTTATAATTTAAAATAAAAATTCAAAAATAAATATCATCGACTAAAATAAGTCAACAATCTTTAATTTAATACGTATAATTCTTTAATTACTACAAAATTAATTCTGCTAGTCATGAAATAAATATGGGCTTTCCGCGGGCATTTCTTCATTATACATTATCTACTCTGATGAATTGGAACTGTTTGAATCACTCATAGAACTAGATGTTTCGTCTAAACCACTTGTAGAACTAGATGTTTTGTCTGAATAATCATCTGATTCTAATACAAGAAAAAAGTGGAATAAATTCAATAATACAAGTAATTTTAATATGCGAGTGTATAGTTGGTGACTGCTTCAACCATTTTCAAAATTACTAGTTAATAGCCACTGACTTAAATGAGAGTAATAAACTTACTTGTTTGTTCGATACGGGTCTTTGTTAATTGATTTATGTAAACACTTATAAATCGTGTCCATAATTTTTCATTTTCTTGTATTTTTTTAGTATTGTATCTTTTTTTTTTTTAGTGGCAAATCTGACTTCATAGGATATTTTAATCTGAGAAATTTTTGATAACAATGAATTTATTTTCATGAGTTGATTATATTTTATGAGACTATACTCTTACCATTAACTGCTGATGCTTTTTGAAGAGTAATCTGATGTTTGATTGAACGACCAGGTATGTGTCTGGTTACTTGTTTAACTTGCATAGCTCGATTGGCAAAAAGCATCCTCTCCCCATGTAGCATCACAATATTCTAACGTACAGACTTGGTGTTATATCTTTGGGCGATGGAATTGCTGCTCAATCTTCATAATTGATGACAACACCACACATCAAATGAATTTTTTCAACCTACAATCAGGAGAAAATAATGCAAAAGTATTGAGAAGTTGAAATTTATAACAGGATAAAAGTAGTATATTACCTCTGAATTAGTCATAGGATCCTTTTCAGTAAAAACTTTGAAATTATCACCATAATCAGCTTCATGTTCTTTAAACAATTTCGGATCATAGTTTAGTACTTTACGATACTAGTGCCATAAGTAACACTTTTTGGCACGGCGTAGTTTAGGGCCCGAGCTTAGCGAGGGTCCTAATAGCTGGGCCGAAAAGTGTTCCCATGGCACGAGTATCGTACAAAATTTTATAGCACTGTGCCAAGTTCACATTTATGCCCCCTTTTCCGAGTCATGAGTCGCACTTTCTGGTAGCGCGAAGTGAGGTTAGCGCACGAGCGTATGCGAGTGCGATGCGAACGTAGCGGTGCCATAATGTGCGACTTATGCCACCGAAAAGCGTGCCATAAATGTGAACTTATGCCACACAGTGCTATAAAATATATTTTTTGTTGATAAACTAGATTTGAGCTTATCTACTTGAACATCTGCACTGTCTGATGCAAAGACGAACATCAAATTAAGTGTCTCATAAAAAAACATGTTATGCTTAATCAAGTATAACATGTTTTTTTATGTAGGTAACCCAAAAGTAGTACTTTGAGGATCATAATCATAATCTGACAATAAAACACTTTTAGATAGTTTTTCATTGCTATCGAGTAAAATTTTTCCTGGATCTTTGCTGTTTGTATTTGGGATTGGTGGAGAGTAAATGTCATAATATCATGTTTTGATTAACTAAATTGCCATCTGACTGCGTCTAAGTCGTCATCACTGTCTGTAATAAGAAAAATAAAGTAATGTAATGAAGAAAATAAGCTTTTTTATGGTACATTAAAAATAATTTATAAATTTTAATGTGCAATAAACCTTTTTCAAGGAGAGATTCACGTTGAGAGTTAGAAAATGCTTGAAAATTAATTCAAAAGTTGTATAAAATTTAAAATTGATGAATAATTCTGAACATTGAAAATAAATTTATATGATTATACCTTGCTGTGTATTTTGATTTGATATTTGTTTACCACCAACACAATTCTCTTCGCTTCAAACAAATAACTTCTTACGAGCTTTACTGGGGGATGATTGGCTATCCAATTAGCTTTTTAAGCTCGCAAGTAGTCGTTCAGCTTTCAGTATTTTTTCTGACAATGACTCTGTGTCTTCCAATCCATTCACTTTATTCATGCTACTTTGACTATTTTCTTTATCAACTGTAATAAATTTATAATTATGAAGAATGTTTTTGTTAACCTTATCATCATAAACTTTCAACTTATTTAGAAATTGTAGTTCTTCTTGCGTTAGTTGAAAAATGAATATAAAAGTATAATGATGATTGTCATTTGTTTATAAATCTATGAACAACCTTAGATCTCTTCGACTTTTCACTTTTACGTCAGGTTCCTCCATTTCTATCGATTCAGAATCATATTCTTCATTATTTGTAAGAGATTCTACATCATCATCGCATGAGTTGACATTGATTTTTTTATCTTTCAATTTTTTTTTCCAACCAGCTTCATCTTTTTTCCATGTAATTTGAATGTTCTTTTGGCCTCGCTGCATCGTTTATTTGTCATTTTCGGTCTTTTTGCAGCAACCATAGATTTTACAGCCTCTTCGCTGGCTCCAAGATATAAAACTTCGCCTATTGCATCGATTTCTTTACCATTTTTACGTACCGCTTCAATCATGAAAGATTTTTGACCTTCTTCTTTTCCCTCAAAATTATTTTTGACTTTTTTTATTTTAACGTACTGCAATTTTTCTGCATTGCAGTATCCAAACAAATGGACTGCAGCCCAAGCGTTTTCCATGTTTTCTGTAAAATAAGAAGTAACATTGTCAATACTTTATCAATTATGTTAACGACAAAAAAACAATGATTAACAAAAATGATTATTTATATATTACTAATGAAACTTACTAGTTCGATGATGCAGCGATACTTTCGAGATAAAACGTGTAACCTTTAATAAAGCATGTACGTTGATGAAAGGCAGCCCGAATTTTTTAACAATCTGTCACTGATTCAGCACAGGCAATACGAGGCATGTCCCACCACTATCGGTCAATTGCAGAGCCCCCATGGAAGTCGAATTCAAGCATAACATACATTTTTAAAAACGTTTGAAAACTTTTATGAGCTTAGAATATAGCATTTGTTTTTCACTCAAAACTAGCTAGTCGGATTAACCCATTAAGTCCGGGACGGACACTTTTTCGATACTTTTTTGAGGCGTTATATTTTTGTTGAAAATGGGGCCTGAAAAAATTGCGAATAAGCATATTCTACGCAAAATTTAATGAACTTTTTGAATCCGGTGTCAGATTTTCGATATAATCAACCAGTCAAAAGTTATGGATATTTTATCCAAAAAAACGTGGTTTTGAAAAAAAAAATTTTTTTTCTTTTCAAATTTTCACATGGAAATCGTTGAAGTCCTGGCGTCTCGGGTGAAAATTATGCGTCCATGGACCCTAAAGTAAAAGTTATCGGGATTTAGATTGGAGAAAATAAAGTTTAAGTAAACAAAATGGCGGTTGGAACACCAAAATTTGTTTAAAAACTTCTAGAATTTTTAACTCGAATAATAAGGGCTTGAGAAAAAAATTTTACGAATGAAAATTCTTAGAATCATTCACAAAATACGCTAGAATTTTTCCAGATTTTTTGAATTTTTTTTTGGATTTTTCAAAATTTTCAATCTTCAAAAATTGAAAAAATTATTCAAAAAAATCTGAAAAAATTCTAGCGTATTCTTTGATCAATTCTAAGAACTTTTTTATCAGTAAAATTTTTCCCTTAAACCCTTATTTTTCGAGTTAAAAATTCCGAAAAATTTTCAATATCTTTTGGTGGCGGAATTTTTAACTCGAAAAATAAGGGTTTAAGGGAAAAATTTTACTGATAAAAAGTTCTTATAATTGATCAAAGAATACGCTAGAATTTTTTCAGATTTTTTTGAATAATTTTTTCAATTTTTGAAGATTGAAAATTTTGAAAAATCAAAAAAAATTCAAAAAAATCTGGAAAAATTTTAGCGTATTTTGTGAATGATTCTAAGAACTTTTTCATTCGTAAAATTTTTTTCTCAAGCCCTTATTATTCGAGTTAAAAATTCTAGAAGTTTTTAAACAAATTTTGGTGTTCCAACCGCCATTTTGTTTACTTAAACTTTATTTTCTCCAATCTAAATCCCGATAACTTTTACTTTAGGGTCCATGGACGCATAATTTTCACCCGAGACGCCAGGACTTCAACGATTTCCATGTGAAAATTTGAAAAGAAAAAAATTTTTTTTTTCAAAACCACGTTTTTTTGGATAAAAATATCCATAACTTTTGACTGGTTGGTTATATTGAAAATCTGATACCGGATTCAAAAAGTTCATTAAATTTTGCGTAGAATATGTTTACTCGCAATTTTTTCAGGACCCATTTTCATCAAAAATATAACGCCTCAAAAAAGTATCGAAAAAGTGTCCGTCCCGGACTTAATGGGTTAAGCATTTAACGAATTGTTGTAGCTATTATAAACTTTTGTTGAATCTTTGAAATACTATTGAACATTTTTACTCGGTTTTTAAATTAAAATAAAAATGAGCCCTCTAGTCGATTTTCTCAAAGCTAAGGCTAACAGACGAACGACAGGTGCTTGGCGTAAAGTAATGCTTGAATATTTGTCAAAACATTACAGAAACTGGTTAAAATAATTAATTGTTAAGTGCTCATTCGGAAAATCATGTTGGGACAAATTAAAAATCTTTAAGTAATCCCCAATAAAAATTCAAGGTAGTACATAATTACTTCATCATGGAACGTGAAAATGATGTAAGTCCTTCTCCTAATAGTCAAGATATTGAAGCATTAAACGAATAGTGTGTACGTAAGTATTATCGACAATAATGTTTCAAAATGATCTTGATTTCATTGAAAAGACAAAATGAGGTTTTAATCATTTATCATTAATTTCAGAACTGGACTGTTGAATATTTATCGTCAGTAAGCGATAGTAATCTTTCCAGTTAAATAACCTCATCTTTAAGTACAGATAATGACACCAGTTCGACTCATGAAAGTTCATCTTCTGCAAATATTGAGGAATATGACAATGTTATCGAAAATAATCGTCTAGAATAATATCGTTCGCCTCCAGTGAGATTCATCAACAATCCAATCGAAGACAATGATCAGTCATACGAAAATGATGATTTAGAAGGTGCTGAAGGTATGGACAGCGATGAAGAGATTTTTTATGATTCTAGTGATTATATAAGTAGTAGCGATAGTCCGGTAATGGATTCAAACGATTCGAATGACAATTTGAGTGATTTTCGAAACGTCAACGTTAAGCCAAATGATCTGATGAATAATTTTCCGAAAAGTTATCACTATTTTAATTAATATGAAGCGAATGAAATCATTACCACTCCTCTAGTAGTAACAAGAAACGAAACAATCTTAGCGCTTCTGAAATTTGCTTTATTTCATGCTATTTCAGTCAGTGTGTTTGAAAATTTGTTAAAAATTATTTATACTATGTTCAAATTACCTATTTTGCCAAATTCGCGATATTTAATCGATAAATTGTTTGCCCAGAAACTGAAGTCAATTATCATGCAGTTTGTTCACAAGGCAAAAGATACATCAAATCTATAAACGTTCAGATCGTATAGTACATTGTGAGTTATGTGATCTACATATTGGTCTCAAAGACCCACTGAGCACCGATTTTTGTGCAATTCTTAATGTTGATAATGAAATAATATCTCAGATCGAAGAAAATAGTAACAAATACGAGGAAATTAATGAATATAGAAAACATAATCATGACGAAATTCGTGACATAATTGACGGCAGATTGTATAGAAATTTAGTTCAGTCTCTTACTGAAGAAGAAAAAAACAACTTTGTTACAACTACATTTAGTACTGATGGAGCACCACTGTTTGAAAGCTCCAAATGATCTATTTGTCCGATACAGTTGATTATAAATGAGCTACCTATTGAAGTAAGAACACAAAAATCGATAGTTTATGGAATTTGGTTTGGCAAAGACAAACCTGATATGAGCACCTTTTTAAGTCCGTTCGTTGAATACATGAATAGATTGTCACAAAATGGTGTTAGATACATATTAATGAAGAAGAACGAAATATTAAAGTATTTTCCATATGTTGTTGCGCAGATTCCATTGCAAGACCACCAATGCAAGGTTTTGTTCAATTTAATGAGAATTTTGGTTGCCCATGGTGCTTATCTACAGGTTTTTATTTCAATACAGGTAGAGGCGATGCTATGAAGTATACAATTTTAGAAAATTGAGTTCCTTTACGTACCAATGAGCAAGTTATAGATCACGCAATACACAGTCTTGAATCACCAAATCCATATTTTAATGTTAAGAAACCATCACCTGTTATATTATTAGACAATTTTTCAATTACAGCAGGTTTTATTCCTTATTACATGCATTTTATTTGTCGTGGCTTAGCAGAACAATTTACAAAGTATTGGATAAAATCATCTCATGAGTTATACTCTTTTGAAAAGTATGAAAAAAATGCAAACGATGAATTACTAAAAAAAGACATCAAAGTTCCAAGTCAAATAACAAGATTTAGTCGTGGGATTCGCAAAAGAAACTGGTGGAAAGCTAGAGAGTGGGAAATTTGGTGTTATATAGCCTTCCGATTCTTTTACATTTTCCACATATGCAAGAATTTTCATCGCACTGGTCTTTACTTGGTGACGCATTCCATATTTTTTATAAGATTCATTTTAAATCAAGAACTTGTAAGAGTTCAAGAAAATTTGGTAATTTTCTCATTAGAAACGCAAAGATTGTATGGTCTTAAAGCCATAACTTTTAATGTACATCAACTTGTTCATGTAGTACAAAGTGTTATCGATTGGGGGTCTTTGTATGGATATTTATTTGAATCTGGAAATGGACTTATTTTGAGAAGAGTTAATGCAGCAAATCGTTAATCAATCAGATCGTTAGATCTCAGGTAATGGCTCAATGTGAGTCTGTCATAAGAAAATTCATTTGGCCTGAATATGTTATGATCCAACTCCTGAATAAATTGTTCAACAAATACACTTCTAATTCATTTAAAATGGACAGCATAAGATATTTAGGACGCCATCGACCGACAAAAAAACAATTTATTGATCAACTTGAACTATCAAATAACAGTAGAACTTACCATAAAGCCATTATAGATGGTTGTTTATATACTTCTACTTAAATGAGAAGACTTAGATCAGATAATTCTTATGCCGTAACAAAAGAAAGAGCATTTATTCAAATGAAAGGATTCATTAGTGATCGATTAAAAAATAAACAATTCGTTATTTGTACCGTCATAGAAACTGCGAATACTTTGGATCAACTGGACACTCTTCCTATGAAATTAGTAATTAATATTTCTGAAAATAATATTGTGATAAATAGCCTCAGTATTGCGCCGCTGCTTATGAGTAAAAACTCACCTTAACGAAACACTGTGAAAAAACCCATCTCATCGGATGCCGTGAAGAAAAACACACCTCTTTGAAAAACCAAGATATTTTCGACGTGATTCTTTAAATCGTGATTCGATGAGATGTGTTTTTTTCACGGCATTTCTTAAAAAGGTTTTTTTTATAGCGTTTTTCACTGTGTTTACTCATAAACAGCGGCGATAAAACTAATCATCTAATTAATTATGTAGTTAAGTGACATCACAATTACATAATTTCGATGTAATTGATTATATCATTTTCGAGAACTACATATCGAATTACGTGGTTGAATTACATAATCTCTTGAAACAGGGTAGCGTATACGAACATTTTAGTACAACTTTTAAAATTTTTAAATGAACTTGGCACATTTGGCTATTTTCAGCTACATGGGATAATTTAACATTGTGCTCGTCGGTCCAATAGGTTGAAAATTTATTTCGAATTGCTGTTTTTCCATTATTTAAAATTATTTAAACAGCCTCAGTGACTTAAGACTATTTTTATCACATATTGTAACGGTTCCCGTGACTGATACTAAACTTGTGATGAATCCTAGGCGATGCGCGTCCTCGCGCTGGTCACCGGCTGGCTCAGTACTCGGTGCGACAATTCGCACCGACCGCGGCGGCGTCGTGGTCCAACCTAGGATATAACTTAACGGGAAGGGTTGCCAAAATAATAAAAAAGGGATTAAATGGCAAAGTATAAAAGGATTATTCAATAAGGCTTCGAATGTTGGACGCAGCAGCGCAATCGCGAATACACCCACTCAATCACACTGAGACGCGATTGCACACGCAGGAGAGGCAGAGTACTCGAGTGGTACTTACAAGTGTTGTATGCCGTAAATGGCCGCTCGTAGTAATCGCAGCTGGCTTGACCCTCTCGCTCGCATGGGCTGCTGCTGGCACGCACAGTTCGCGAAGTCAATTACCGAACGATAACGTGATTCTAGTTCACAATGAAACAACGTCGGAGATACTTCTCGCGATTCCACCGATCCGTTCTCGATCGACCCACGTCGAATATACGCCCACTCAAGTCGTGCGAATCTTGCGGCACGCACTTGCAGCGTTCAATCGTAATTCGTAATCTCGCGACACGGTCGAATTCGGAGCAACGCGCACGATGCTTACTCTCTCGCGATCAACGAGTATCTCTCCTTGTGCTCTCGCTTCACGCGCTCGCAAGACGCTCTAATGGGTCACGTGACCAATTAGCAGCTCCTTGCTCCGTAAGGGAGAAAGAGATGGGCGATTCCGCGTGCGTTGACCCGCGGGCTCTCTCTCGCACACACACTTACACACACGCGCGTCGCTGCGGCTGCTGCGTTAGTTACACGCGCCGTTTGTGTCCCATCACAGTGGGACTGCGTGCTGAAGGAGGGAGAGGCATGTGACAGCGTAACACGACTGTCACAATATGTCGAGGTATTTTCGTTTTTTTAATTCGTGGGCAGGTATATTTCATTTCGAAATTTCTCGGTTGTCGTAATTATGAACTTATTGAGCAAATGAGTTTAAATTTTCAGGGCTTATTCTACATAAGAAGGGCTACAAACGCAAGACTTTCAAAGGTATTTAGCCAAGTTTGCCTTTTTTCAGACTATATCTGCATGATTTGCATTTTATCATGTATAATATCCTGAAAAATGACTTTATTTCGTGAACGACATACCCACTGTAACGCAAAAGTAAATTTTCGCGTTAAGGGCGAGCATGATAGCGCGGCGAAACGCGGGACTCGCCGTGCAAAGAAGGCACGGTGAGCAGAAGACAGCGGCAAGCAGGGGAGAGGCCGAGAGTCACTCTCAATTCGTACGTGGTCGTGAACAGTCGCGCGAGCGCCGCTTTACACGTGAGCTCAATCTTCATCTCGCAAATAGTGTGCAGTGCCGTGGGTACAATATCTCGTGATATATATCGTTCGCCGCAATCCTCGCCACCACGACACTGCAATCATCGAGCTACCACTGTGATACAGAAAACCCCAGAGCGAGCTCCAGACGCGCCGTACCAGTAAACGCTGTACAGCACCACCCGATACGCGAACTGCGACGCAGATCTGCGGACGACGAAAATTTAGCTAAATCTATTGTATATGCGAGCGAGCGATCGACCCTAGTTTAACACTCGTTACCGCGGAACGTAAACTGCTTTGTAATAAACCGAGAATCACGCGAAGTATCAATAAACCAACTAACTCAATTTAATTACTAAACTCTCGGCTAAAGATTATCTTGCGAATACCTGCCCATTTCAGCAATCGAAATCCTCGACGAGAAGATAGCTCGCCGAGTCACGGTACACGAAGTTCACTAGCGAAAAGTAAGTAACTCGCCGAGCCATTCGCTCGACGAGTAAGTATTTTGTAGCTTGGAAGTGACATTTCATGGTCTCACTCGAGACGATCTAGCTGGTCATAATTTTACTCTTATTCCCCGTTACATAATTGGCGCCTAATATAATAACCTACGTAGTGATTGTCGGTGGTGAATTTCGTGAGTCGTCTCGACGAAGACGTAAGAAGAAAGTTTGTTCGAGGTGTAGCGCGAGTATCCGGCGAAAAACCACCAAAATTGAGTGCGAGTGTACTCGGCGTGAGACGTAAACACGCCGAGTCGAGCGAACGAGTTCGAGCCTGCGACAGGTCGAACGTGTGTATCAGTGCGTACGGTAGAGCGAAAGAGACAGAGCGAAAACAAAGCAGTCTGCTCTGCAGGACGTGCTGTGTGTCGAACACGGGTGGGTTACGGATACGCGTTGCTACCGAAAAATTCGAGGGCAATAACGTCTGATTTTGAGAGCAAAATTTGATGGAATTAATTTTGAGATTCGGCCGAAGCAGCAAATGAGTTCGAGTCTGTAAAGAAATTTAGTTGTCATTTTTATCGAGCTGCGATCTCGGATTCGTTTGTCTTTTTTTTGGTTTGTTTTTTTTGTAGACGAAATTACCGTGTTCGGTGACATAGCGCGCAGAAAAGTTGGAGAGCACGAATTGGAATATTGCGGTCTCTCTCGTCTACCAAGATCTGTGAAGTGCTATTTCTAGGCCGTGTAAAATTTGTATTTATTTATTTTTGTATAAAAGCGACGCGCATTGAAAACCCCGTTTGCGTTTAGTAATATCAAGCACGGAGCAGATGTCGATAAAGATATATTGAAGCAATAATCGGCGCGAAATTGAATTTTGAAAGAGGACCAGTAGAGACGACTCTACTGGTAAAGAATAAAATAGAGAAAATATTAGTAAAATATTTTTTTTATTTTTGGTTTTCTCTGGGTAAAATTTGTTTTTAGTAGATGTAAATTCAATTTCGAAGTAAGAGTTGCAATTGGATGTTGATATATAAAGTTGACTTTGAAGGGTGTGAAATTTGTTTTTTTTCTTCGCGTTATTTTGTTTTCTCCTTTTGATGTTTTTCTTTTGAGATACGTTGTATAAAGGTAAATACAGGAAGATAGAAATGTCAGAAATTTTGAACGAAACAGTAACTGGTGCACAGAGCGAAGAGAAAATGTTGCAAGAACTTGAAGATTGGGTTGGATATATGGATGGCGTGGAACTAGGCGAAGTATTGAGTCAACTAGAATGAAGACGAGTGGATCTGCGTTACAGAAAAAGGCTAGATTATTTCAATGGTTGAGCGGTGACTACTCTGCAGATGATTTTGCCCAAACGAATTTGAATGAAACAGAAAGGAAGGAACATCATATGAATTTACGATCGGTTTATATAAATGCGACGTGTTGGGAAAAATCAGGCGAAACAATAATCGATTACGATATCGATAATGATCGGCCCCATCCACTGATAATGCTCAATTCGTCAAAACAAGTTCGAGCAAATTTGGAAAAGTCGATGGGCCAAACGACCGTCAATCACAGTCAACAGCCGGAAAACGTGATCAGGCTGGGCGAGAAAAATAGCCAGGCTGGTGGTAAAAACAGTAACAACGTACAAGAAATACCAGAACGTCAAAGTGCAGAGTCTTCAATGATCATTAGTATGTCGTCACAGATTGAAGAAATGAAGAAACAGATACAGAATATGCAAGCTCAGGGAGCGACTGCAAGAGCAGCTTCCAGTACAAGATTGGATCCTAAAGCCCGTCATTCCAGATAAGAACCCTATCGGATATCCAGGGCAGACGTCAGATCAGAGAAGGGTAAACTTCCAGGATACGATAAGTTATGGACCAGCTGCAGCCGGCGACTGGCATAGATAGGAAACAAGGAAAAACGTCCCGAGAAATAATTGCAATTTTGAAAGCTCGACAAACACATATCCATCAAGGTCGATGCATGAAGGATCGTTTAGATATAATAACGATATTGGCGAAACGGTACGACGATGGAAAATACAATTTTGCGGATTTGGTCAAATGAGCGTCGAGAGCTTTATCGAAAGAATAGAGGAATGTAAAATCCTGGCAGGTCTAAATGACAGGGACCTCCTGCCAGCGCTGTCCGAAACGTTGACGGGTATAGCGGCAAAGTGGTACCGTAACAACCGAGAAAAAGGATGCGAGCATGTGTGATTGCTCAGAAGTCAAGCATCTCAGAGCATGGGTGAATTGCGATAGGATGAAACTCGATCGATCACGAATAAAGAAAATACTGAATTTCTCGATACCTACATCGGCGAAGCAGCTAAGACGATTCTTAGGCATGTCTTCGTGGTCTCGGAAATTTTCGAAGGATTTCGAAATTCTGACTGAGCCGTTGACGAGATTGACGAAAACACAAGTCAAATACGTCTGGTCAGCACAACAACAGGAGGCTTTTGAAAAAATCAAGACCCAAATTTCAGAAGCACTGCAGTCGAATTATAAAATTTTCAAGACGAAATTCGTAATCCAGACTGAAGCAAGTGATACCAGCCTGGGAGCGGTATTATTGCAGAATATCGACGGTGAAGAAAGAGTGCTTGAAGTCGCAAGCAGAGAGCTTTCTTACATCGAAAGGAATTATACAGCAACAGAGCGTGAGTGTCTCGGCGTGAGCTAGTCTGTCGGAAAGTTCCAATCGTACATCGAAGGACATCGCGAGCCTTCGATGGTTGTGCAACTTGAGAAACCCTATGGGAAGGTTGTCCCGTTGGGCGGTAAAGTTACAAGGGCACAGATACAAAGCAGTGCAACGGAGAAAGATATTGGACTACGTGCCAAGTACTCTATTGAGAGTGAACCCAACGGTGAAGTTGACGGACGAGGAAATTAACAAGGACCACAACGCCATCCACTTGAACAGCCATATCTATGACAAAGACGAAGAGCTAAGAAAAGCGGAATTCAAAGAAGAAGCGCGCGACGAAGAAAGCGAGGTAGTTTTAAGGAAAAATGCGAGCGAAAGCGTAGTTTTAAGCACACCACTTCGAACAAACGTCGCGAACGAACAACACGTAGCGAAAAGCGTACGTCGAAATGCAACATCGTAGCGAAGGCGAAACCGGCCGAAAAAAAGTATGCAATCTCGTCCAGTCCACGAGTAAAATACGAAAGTCCGCACAATACGTAAGCAGAAATGCACATCAATACTTATGGTAATAATTGTTGGTCGAATACAAGCAAATTCACGCTCACGTTATTTTTTTTCGACTGAGGACCTTAAAAGGTCATCGCTCAGTCTGGAGGGGGGCTGTAACGGAAAAATAGATTTTCGCGTTAAGTCGTGAGCGCGAATTCGAAGTTACAGAAAAGTAACTTGCGCAGCTCGTCGTTCCATAAGTACGACGAGCAGACGACGATAATTCATCGAAGGACCTACGATCGATTATCGTAGCGCGCGAACCCTCACTTCGTGTCTGAGCGTCATAGTGAAATTGTGAACTTGCGTGCGAGCGAACCGAGGCAAATCCACATCGACCGACGACCCTGTGCGAGTGATAGATGGAGCACAACGCTCCCGTGATGAAGTCTGAAGTCAGAAGCGAGAACCACACTCACAAGAGGGCGCCGGATGCGGGAGCCAAGGCTCCGCTGGCGCGCATGATGGCGCCTGAAGCGAGAACCACACTCACAAGACGACAACAGAAAAAGGAGTATCAAAAAAAAAAAAAAAAAAAACTCACGGAGACTCAAAGGGTAGCGCCGGAAGCGAGAACCACACTCACAAGATGTAGCCGACAGAGCAATCGGGCCCTTGCCATCGGCGGCAGAAGCGAGAACCACACTCACAAGAGGGCACTAGACAGCGAGTTCTAATACTCAACTCAGGAGGAGACGCCAGCAATGTGTGACCACGCAGTAGACGGCTCTGAAAAAGGGGATACGACAATCGAGAGATGGCTTCGCGCAGGATCGGAGGTTCACCAAGTACAAAAAAAAGATGAGTCCCTGAACCCCTAATCGTCGCATATCACTATGCGATGGATGGGGGATGTATGGAAAAACAACGACTAACACAGAAGTAGCAGAAATGCTCAATTAACCCCGGCCTCACCGAAGCAATGCCTAACGGCGGTTACTAGTGAGTGTCCGAATGGGGTGGAGTGGAAAAAAAAAAAAAAAAAACACACACACACACACACACACACACACACACATTGACCGGTTGCTGCATTTATGTTGTTTATTGATTTGTTGTTTATTACGGGAAAAGGTAGTTTAGAAAAAGACTGGAATAAAAGGGGATCATGCTAAGTGAACTCTGGCTCATCGTGATCGGGCGCGAAGCATATTTATTGTTGTATTTGGGATTGTTTTATTGCATTAATGATAAATATTTTCATTCAGATTCCAGTGCCTTCTCGAATATTCCAGAAGTAGCTGGGTAGATTCTTTGTCCGTAGGGAAAAAATATGAGTAATCGTCTATACTTGAAATAATAGTCGTAAAAAGTATGAAATCCCGGTCTATCACTCGGTGCGATTCTTAGAGCTCGATCGCAGTCGGAGATTCGGCTGCGTGCATAGCATGTTGCCTAAGCGTAGGCGCTTCGAGGCTTCTTAAAGGATTTGAGGTTTTTTAAATTTTGTTGCCTATATGAAGGTAATATTACGCATGCTGTAATAATAAATAAAAGTGCATGTACAGTATGTTTCATTTGAAGTGTACACATTGGATCTTGGGTTTGCAAGAAGTGTTTGACAAAAGTTAATATAAAAATTTGAAGGGAATAAATTCTCTATTTAATGGACTTAATCTTATGATTAATCTTGACAATAAATTTAAATAGTTAATAGTAGAAAGTGGTAGTTTGAAAAAATTGAAAGGTTAGGAGAAAATTTTTTGTACAAAGATAAGAAAATAATTTATAATGAATTTCCAGCAACTTTTGAAAGCTAATTAGTGCTTGAATGAATTTTAATTAAAGATTAAAAATAAGATAGAACGCTGGCTAACAGAGTGTTTTATTTGAAAGACGAGAACCCCACCTTCCAAGCCCCAATGTTCCATAATAGAAACTTTGATACCTTGACTCAAGTCGATGTGCTGCTTCCAACGTTTATTGCATGTTCACTCATTAGACAGAATTCTGGCAAGAGTCAATGTATCAGAGATTCTATTCTGGAACCTTGGGGCTTTAAATGATCGGGTTTTGTCTTTCAAATCGAACACTTCGTCAGCCAGCATTGTTTCTTATGAGCGAACATGCAATAAACGATGAAAGCAGCATATCGACTTGAGTCAAGGTATCAACGTTTCTATTCTGGAATATTGGAGCTGGGAAGGTGAGGTTCTTGTCTTTTAAATCGAACACTTCGTCAGCCAGCCTTTTATCTAATGAGTGAAAATGTCCAAAAAAATTAGATGAGTGGCCTTTCAAATTCGCGATCATTAGTTGACGTTACAAAATGCATTTATTTTATTTAATTATGGCTTGCAGTTTTTGATTGCAAAAAAACGGTTCTACAATCCATGACTTTTACATAGAAATATCGACAATTTTCCAGCCATTAGAGGTTAGAAACGATGATATTGGGAACTGACTACATTGTTTTTAATTTAATAATGACTGTTCAAAGACGTTGCCAATAGAGGGCACCGGCCCGGCGAGTCGCACTCGCTATAGAAGCAGTCGAGGCCGTAAGATAAATACGGGCTCACCTCACGGTAAAATGTTTTTTTCTGGCATAAGCTAGCGGCAGGGGCAAGGCACTTGAGTTTCGCGGTCGGAGAGATTTTCTCTCAGCTCGCTGCGAACTTACGGTTGTCGGTCGGAGATTTTATCTCGGCTCGCTGACGGCGTAAGAAGACGGTCGTGGGGCAACCCTAGCTCGCTGTCGCTCAAGTGTCTTTGCAGCCTATCGGCTAGCACCGTGCTTTTTGTAAGCGCGACTCTTACGACGAGCAGTAAGAGTCGGCTATTTATACTCGGCGTCGGCCGATAAATCAATTTTAAACATTGTAAGATTGCGCGCTCCGAGCTTGCATCACGAAGCTTGGGCAATTTGTTATTCAAATAATATTCTATTTTGTTCTACTCATATGTAAATATATATTTTCCATTATTGACTTTTAATAAATACTTATTAAATTTATATACATTATCTCATAAACTTATTTCAATCCCCTTCCAACACAACCAACCAACACAACAGATCATAAAGCAAGGCTTTATTGTTTTTGGCCTTTACTAATAAAAAACACATTTTAAAAATCCAAAAGTTAATAATCTCACCTAAAAAAAGTCCAGCGAACATCGGCAGCTTATTATTTTGGTCAAAGCGATAGAATTATTTTAGAGATCGCTTTTTTATGTTAACGTCGAAAGATCCTTAATTTTATTTGGATCAACTCGATGCTTGAATTTTATTTAGGTTACCGACAGTTTCATTGTAGAAAACCTTAAGGTCTCAAAATTCCGAAACTTATTTTAATTAAAATTCATTCAAGCACTAATGAGCTTTAAAAGGTTGCTGAAAATTAATTATAAATTACCACTTTCTACGATTAACCATTTAAATTTATTGACACGGATAATCATGAGATTAAGTCTATTAAATAGGGAACTTTTTTCCTTTCTAATTCGTATATTTACTTTTGTCAAACACTTCTCCCAAGCCCAAGATCTAAAGTGAACACTTTATCTGAAATATACTGTATGGCTGCCAAATCGTGTATAATCAATGACGTTATCTGAAGATGCTTGCGTTTGTCACCAAATAGCTGATGAACAAAATGATACCTCTATGAGTCTACCAATATTCTGATATTTGCCATTGTAAGTGTAATGTAATCAAATTTACAGGAATTATCCTGTCAATCGGTTTCAGTTTGAAACTCTAGTCCTCATGATTAGCCTGATGAGGTCGAGAAAATTCTCGACGAAACGTCGCACCACACGAGAATAAACTTATTAACTTGGCACTTGCTGGGTTTTACAGCAACATCGTCGTTTTATTCTACATTTATTGCCTAAGCCGATCGACAGGATAATTCGTGTTAATTTAATTACGATACCTCTATAATCATGACTGAATCATAGCTTCCATCTGCATTTTACTACAAAGACTTCCTTTTTATAACATTGGGTTTACTACTTCGAGGAGGATTCGATGGCATCTGGGACTTCATATTGAATATTTTAGAGTGAAAATACTTTAAAAAAAGGTTAACACATGAAAAGTTTCCTTTTTACAATGTGAAAAAAATTTTTTCATATTTTTTAATCAATTTTTTTTTTTTTTTAATATATTATTATTATCTAGTAGGATTAAGTTGACTCCCCCCCCCCCTTCTCCCCCCCTTGAAGTTGTAGACCTCTTCCCTTAACCAGTGGCTGCTATGAAAATTTTACATATAATTTCGAACATGAAAATACGTCATAAATACATTATCAACTTACCATGTGGATCGAATTCAGCGATCACTTCAGAAAGTACACTGCTTCTTATTTCGTGACCTAACATTCCAAGCATAGTACCAATCATGTCGGTACTTACGATGCCTTTTTTTTGATGATCAAACGCATCGAATGCCATTTGGAGCTCTATGGATAAAAATAATTATAATAATTTCAATTTATTAAAATATTGAAAATGATTAAAAACTACAAATAACGACGCCACTTTAACAGTCAAGGAAATTAGCTTCCTGTCCAACTCTATAAACTATTTTCATACTGTTTTGTATAAGAATAGAGGTTCAATATGATAAATTTAAAAACTATTTAAATTTTCAATAATTCTTGTGTATAGTAAAATTGAGTCATCTCAAAGCTGGCTCCATTCGGTAAATGAATTTATATTAAATATTATGAAAAAGCAATACAAATAAGAAGGGAAATTTCGATTATGTGCTAGGTTATCTTTTATTTCTTGATAATTGCTCAAATCCTTGCTCTTGTTTGATCAAAACTCGTCTTTGTGGTTTGAATAAGAGAAAATCACTAAAATCTCAGTAGGTGGACAATAGATAGTGCCAAAAAAGGCCCTACTAGCAGACGAGCGTAGCAAGCTCTACCAGCGCCACCACGAGGACGCGAGAGTCGAAGAACGCCAGGAGACACTAAGATGATGGCAGAACCGGTGGGATCACTCGCCAAAAGGACGATGGACGCACAGGCTGATCCCGAACATCAGGTTGTGGATAAAGAGGAGACACGGAGAGGTAGACTACCACCTTACTCAGCTCCTGACAGGCCACGGCTATTTTAAACAACTTTAACGTCGTGTGACGCCACTTTAATATTAATAAAGAAATGCTCTTAATCTGGCTGAGGAGAGTAGTAGGGGTGTAAATAAAATATTATTATATTATCTCTAATTACAATTTACATACATTTATTACTTGACACTTTGATACTAAAATACATGAACGGGTGCTCTTAAACTACTTAACGTACAGCTGCGGACGAATCGATGTTCTTGCCTCGATGTTCCTGCAAGGTATGGGTGTTGGCTTGGATGGCGGATGTCCCTCTTTCAGTGGCCGGACCCTTGGGTGAACTGCAGTGCCTTATGTTGCTCGCACTCTTACTCTCGTGCTGCACTGTCACACACTTCGACTCTAAAAGTAAAGATTACAAAGCAAGTCCGCGCATAAGTATTTGCGAATTTAACTGACAAGAGCTCCGCACACCGAATAAGTTTATAATCGAATCGCCCAGAGGCCTTCGCGGGTCCTCTATTTATACTATGATTTTTTGCATAAGAATTAAGAGAAAATACCTGTCAGCACCTGCTCGTCCTTGAGAACCTGACGACAGCTCTTGCTATTTTTTGCAAATTACTAAGTTCATTGCTCTTCCTGATATCGCCTCATCTTGAACTTGAGTTCAATCTTTGTCTTGTACGGCGTGTCTATTTCACACCTTGTAAGAGGGGTTGGAATCGATATCGATTTCGTAGAATTCTTTATTCTACTCATTTTTATAGCTTTGTTTTTCATTTAGCTGTAGGTCGTCAGATCCCGTTGGTCAAGGCTGGCGCGTCCGCTCGCAGAGTGAAATTTCATGTTTATAATTAATTTTAACATAAATGATCTTATAAATTGTTAACAATGAGTTACGTGGAACGTGACATTTCCCTGCTTATTTTTAAGTGCCGTCTCGGCGCTTATTGGTGCCCTCTAGGTCTTATTCCGAATTCTTTCTTCGCTTAGTACAAAGGTTGTTTACAATGCCGTTTATTTTGTCTTAAAATTATGTGTAGCAGGCTTTCGTTTCGTGAGATTTAAAACAATCACTCATCCACAACAACCAATTAAAAAAAATTGTCATATCGCTCTGTTTTTTGCAGTACGAGTCAAAAACATAAACCTCGCTCAAATTTCTACGTGAATCTGCTTGTGCTATGGGAAGGGTGAAGAAATCACAAGATAGAGTGATTAAAATATATATACAAGTCTTTATTAATAAGCATTTAAATATTAATAATATAATATGGCAGTCTAGGCGACTCTATCAAAAGAAAAGAAATAATAATTAGTTTTTAACAAATCAAGTAAACAAAATAGCTTTATGTCCAAGACGACAACTTTCACAACTTTTATAAGTTGTTCGCCGGACTTTCATTTACGGCAATAAACTTCTATTTACAAGTTTATTTGTCGGACTCGCCGAGTATATACAATTATCTAAGACTTATAGTCCGCAAATTGTTTACCAAAAAACAGCGCTAGACAAGGTTGCTCACTCCTATCACGAGCGACGGCGACCTAAAATCTGTTGCTTTGCGACCGTCCGCTCTCCGAACAACACGGCGACCTAGAGAGTTGCCTCACGACCGGCTATTCTTCGAGCTTCGTGGCGACCTGTGATTTCTCACCGACCACTACTCGTGAAAAGAGTACCAACCTCGCTTCTTAGAAGCTGTTGCATCAAGACACTAGACGGCAGGAGACGCCTGCCTATATACGCTTTCCAGCGCTCGGTCGCTTGTGGGAGCGACTCTCACAGGCAGGCGCCACCTAGTGGCGTGAAACGTAAACACGCTCCCTTTTAGTGGATCTTTTAACTAATACATTTTTTTGTAAAATAATTATGTATATATATTTTTTTTTGTTTCTTTTAGAAATTTGATTTAGATTTCTTACAATTACAAGTGAGAATGATTACAGGTGAAATTTTTATACACTGCCTGCGAGTTCTTACTTTTTACTAAATAAGAAAATTTTCAATGTCTTTTAGTTTTTATCATAAATGTACAATTTAGAGAAAGGAATGGATGAGAAGGAGTTAACTTGTTCTGTTTCTAAATACGCATTACGCATTTCGTAGCTTATGGTTATCGATGGAAATTTTTTATATGCTAGTGCTTAAACTAATACTGCTAATTCTAAGGGTTTAAATGCATTTGTATAAAATTTGTTGTACAATGTTTTTTTTTTTTTGTAAGGATAACATAAATAAAATAACATAATATACTATAATAATAAGATAACATATATATTTTATTATTTTTTGTGTATGAAGACATATCGAAACTTCTTGACTT
Source organism: Trichogramma dendrolimi (assembly GCA_034770305.1). Classification (NCBI taxonomy): domain Eukaryota; kingdom Metazoa; phylum Arthropoda; class Insecta; order Hymenoptera; family Trichogrammatidae; genus Trichogramma; species Trichogramma dendrolimi. The sequence goes on along the minus strand of JAPMIB010000081.1, from coordinate 861,448 downwards.
TAACGGACCTTGAAGTAACTTTCTAACGTTTTATTGCTGCGTGTAGGTATTTCGTGTTTTGTGTGTCAAATTTATTATTATAGGATTCTGAAATTTGTATGTTTGGCTCGCGTTGTTCTCGAGGAGAAGCAAACGATGCTCCTACCCCATCGATTTGAGTCCGACTCCGTTCGGACGCGTATAAAATAAGTGCGATTGACCTGGACTATTCATTTGTGCTTCGAATTTCTACGGTGTTCAAACGTTTTCTGTTATGATGGAGAATTTATTAATTCAAGTAAGTCGATGCTTTCTTCCTACATTTTTTTTCTAATATTTTTATCTTACTGTAACTGATAATAAAATTTTGTTTTTGTATTATTTTAGGATGCAGGACAAGAATCGATCAACTGTCTACGCACAACGCGTACGATAATGTGTCATGACGAGGTGCCGCCTTATCTCTATGAGCTTCTGTGGCAGTCGATAAGTACTGTTTTAAGTACGCACGATGATGTATACGCCGGTCCTAGTTGTCACGAGGAAACCTGGGAGCCGGAGGAAGAAGGAATTTGCCCTATCTGCCGCCGTCTCTTTTCGAAACCGCCACCACCCGCTGGACCATGGTTCTTAGCCGGTTCATGGGACTGAGTTATCCATTCATTGTTCTTTATCCAAAATGTTAATATAAGCTAAAATAAAGTTATAAATAATTCTTATATTGACCGTCTTTTTATTTAATTTTTCCTTTTCTTATCTCAACTTTTAATAATTCTTTACTTTTTATGATCATCAAATGAAGTATAGTTTTGTATGTGATTTTTCCTTCTAACTTTTATAAGTGATAGCATGAAAAATTCTTTGTGCATTTACTACAAATGATTTGCAGTCCTTTGTATTTATTAGAATTATTTAATACCTATTGTTGTGTTTTATTTTGAGACTAAGATTAGAAAGAATAATAAGATTTTCTGAATTTTGAAACTGAATTCCATCCATGATTCCTTCCATAAATCTATGTTTTCTCGTGCTATCGCGCCCTTTTGAACCCAAGAATTTTTATTGGCATTTTCAATGATAAGTAGACGCGGATGTTCTGTTAGCTGAAGGGGTGCGCCACATACTATTTCTTGGTCTGTTCTGACTAATGCGAAATTATGATCTTTTGATTCTAACATGTAGAGAACTTTTCCCTCTTCTATTTCTTCGATCTTATCTATGTCCCTCATATAAAACTGAGTATTTGGCTGCATTACATCTATCTTTTTGCAGTAGATCCCAAAAAACATTTGCACCATCGTTATTGATGCATTTTCTGTCACCCATCTGGCAACGTACCCCATCGTCTAATATAATTTCTCGGTATCAATGGAAATTTTCGCGTCGTTATCCCTGATCATGATGTCTATATACCGTCAACGACAACATTGTCAAATGTGCCGTATGCATCTGAATATTTACCTGCATTTGAGCAGGCACCTGTGCTGTCCAGGGTTCCGGCGAACGTCATCGGTAAACTTTAGTGCCATTTCTGGGGATGTCCTTTAATTAAGCTGAGCGAAGCGAAGTCCTTCTATTGTTACCTCTGGTGGAGCTTGTAAACACGATATCTCGATAACCGTTCGATTGATTGGTTTCAAATTTTTATGGTGGCTTTGTAGTGACCTGGGGATGTGCTGTATAAATTTTGAAGTCGCTGCGAACGTCTTCAGGAATGTCTTCAGAAGTGCGTTGAAGTCGATTTTTCGATTGAGATGTAAGCACGTAAACGGAAAAGCAAGTAGGTGTGAAATGGGTTCACGTGTTCAAATTTCTAAAGTCTTCAGAAATGTCTTCATGAGTGCGTTTAAATCCATGTATTGCTATTGATCGAGATTGACGCGCATAAAGAAAATGTAATGCGCGAAATAGGTTTTAAATGCTGTTACGTGTTTAATGATGTGAATGTCTTCAGAACATCTTCAGGAAAGTCTTCGGGAATGTCTTCAGAAGTGAGTGAAAATCCGTTTTTCGATGGACGCGGGAGCGCGTGAAGGGAAATCGCAAAGGGTGCTGTTTTTTGTTATCAGGCCAAAAAAATAAAACCCTTTTAGGTAGTGCTGTTGGAGTGAAAGGCTTATTGAAATAAGTATTTTAGATATCGAGTGATTTAAATAATAAAGATTTATTATAAATAAGTCAAGTGATAGTGTAAATATGTACAAATAGCAAGATGCCTAGAAAACAGTATGAAGAACAAAATATCAATAATATCAGCGAATTTACAATTTTTATCCGTTGATCAATTATAATCGCTATACCGGCGATGCCGGGCAAACTATCTGTCTTTCGCTCTGCAATTCAGAGAGAAAGACACGCTGAAGTAGATTTTAATGCACTCAAGTGACTACCCAACGGAGGCGAACCTCCTCAGCGGTCAATCTGCAGCGACTACCCAACGAAAGCAAGCTTTCTCAGGGTCGCCTTATCGCAGACTTCGCATACAATGCGAACTCGAGTAGATCTCTTACTACCAGCGTGCGCTAGTGAACGCCCCAGAGAGAGACGGGCCCTCTTATGTATGCGGAAGCGAGGTTTGCCGCTTGCGCGAGTGACGGCCGGTGCCGACGCCACTTAGCGGCGGAGTACTCAAACAGGTGCAGTAGGTGTAAAATGCGTTGACGTGTTCAAATTTTTGAAAGTATTCAGAAATGTCTGCGGGAGTGCGTTTAAATTCATTTGTTGCTATCGATCGAGATTGCGGTCCATAAGAATTGGTATAGGATTAAAGTAATATATGCTACGAGTTGTTTAGTTTGTGGTGTAAAGTTTATTATTAACATTGACATTAATTTAAATGTTTTTAAATTCTCGTTACTTCATACTAATTAAAGTATGAAGTTTTAAAAAGTTATTATATTAGTTATAAAATGCGTGCGTTGTACGTTAGTTGTATAATATATAATAAAGAGTTTTTGTAATTTATATAGAGTGTATTATTGCGATTCATGTGTGACATATTGCTAGTTGAAGTTGAACCCTTGAATGCATGTTTATTTTTGATGGATATAAGTTTGAGATACTCCACAAGTCTTCGTTGGTCAGCTGCACGATGATCTTATCGCAGCACTCGGTTGACAGTCGACGGCGCGTCAGCTCCATGAGAGCTTCCAGGGCCCATCGCCGGAAAAACCCTCTCGATATTTCTCGCCCACGTGCTCGGCGCAATTCTTTCTGTGCTTCTCGGGGATATTGAAAAGTTTATAGGTGCGCGCGTTTACTATTGGTTATGCAAGAGTCTCAGACGTTTTAAAAAACTGTTACGACTATTTATTACTTGTGATTTTGATATCAAATCGAATCGTTTTTTGTCGTAAAATTTGGAGAGCATTATATTGTCTATGGATCTGACATGGCTTAATGCGACGTATGTTATACCGCCAGTCATTTCTTTACTGCCTATGTCAATAACGACGTTATCGAGTGTTCGGCCTTGTGATTTGTGAATGCTGATTGCGTATGATAATGTAAGCGGAAATTGTTTTCTTTTCATTTGATGCCTCGTGAACTCGATCTTGTGATACATTTAATGGGAAAACAGTTATTGTGGACGAAGGGACCTGCAATGCGTCAAATTCTACCATTATTGTGAACGGTAAATTGGGTGGGTCTACGTCGGAGTCGTACAATATAGCTCTTACAGTACCTATAGATCCATTTATTAGACCTCCTGTTACCCATACATTTATTTTTAACATTACTCGGCATCCTATAGATAATAGTAAGATGTGTTGTAATCCCGATAACGTGTCGTCGCTTGCTGTAACTGCAATATCGGGCGTGTTGTGTGATTTTATTTTGATGACGGGCGTATTATTGATTTTGAGTTGTGTTTCATTTCGTTCCTGTACTTGTATATTAGTTGCATATAAATGTATTGAATTTTTAAATTGTAGTTTGGTTCCATGGGTAAAATAGATTCTCTGCGTTTTGCTAGCATTTCATAGTCATCATATGTGATGTTGCCTGATGCTATGTTGTTCAGTAGATTGATGAAAGGGGTATTATTTGTTTGTCGATGGTTGCTTGATAGCTCTATAAATCGTTGAAAAGAATTAAAAATTACTGATCCGTTAATGGAGAACTCGTCGTAATGTGATGTGCTGTATAAAGGAGCGTCTTTAACGGGTGGTAATTGATTGAAGTCGCCTATTAAATAGACATATGTGCCGCCGAATGGTTCATCTACATGCGGAAATAATTGTCTGCACCGTCTGTCTATCTGATGCAGGAAGCGAGCACCAATCATAGACATTTCGTCAATAATGAGAAATTTGAGATTTTTTTTTTCAATTTGAAATTTGCGTAATGCTTGATTCTTTAATTCAGAAAATGATTTATGAGATATGGGGAGTTTGAAGAAGGAGTGTAATGTTTCACCATTTTTGTTTATAGCGGCTGCGCCTGTTGGAGCAGTTAATGCAAGTGCATCTGAATTTAATTTAGATGTGATAAGATGTCGCATTCTATGAATGATAGTACTTTTGCCACTACCAGCTTTACCTGGATTATGTATCGTTTAAGATTATTGGAAGTAGATTGTTCATTACTATTATGTAGTAATATGTACTCGATTTGTTGTAGAACAGTGTGGATAACGTTCAATTGATCTGGGGATAATGAGATGTCTAGGGATGCATTGTCGACTGTTTTGTGACGTACTTGATGATGATTTGTATGTATGGAGAAATTGGTTGATTGCGTCAAATTATGGATACACGTTTGTATGTTGTTTCCAATCGTATATTACGTCCATTAATCGACAACCAAGCTGAGAGTCGTTATCATTCGTACGTAATGAGGATGCGAGTTCGAATGCATTACGATGTATGTCGTCTTCTGTGTCGATATTGGGGTCGTCATTGGTTTCGTTGTTATTGGGGTCAAGTGATGGTAAGTCGAGTATGTGGTGATTCGATATGTTGTGCTGTTCGTATAAGTCTTGCCACGTTGTGTTGATTCCGTGTTGAAGAGAGTGAAACGGTTCGATGTTGGATCTGAACGGAATGTGCAGTATACATTGTTGTCTGTAATACGATGTATTTGTGTTTTCGTCGTTAGTTGTATTGTACTTGGGAAATATTTGTACCACCACGGGTTGAAGCCTTTTAGTGTAAATTTTACATTGAACGTAAAATTTTTAGCGAATTCAAAGAGAGTTAAATGTTCCAAGTTTTGTGGTCGATCTAAATATTTCTGTAAAATCGTTTTGATATCTCGGTTTATCTTGGTTGATTTAGTCTGAAAATGAAATATGAATAGATGTATATATAAAAGTGTTGTACGATAAAAACAGTAAAGTTGATTATGTTGTTTTAAAAAAATGTTGAATACCTTCAAGGCTTCCCAGCACTCATCATTTATGGAAATCGAAACTACGGGTCGCGATGAATGATACAGAGGCCAGCCCATCAAAATATGCGTTACTTCTTGAGTTGAGTAGTCACGCTCGTTGATACACGATGTCAACAACTTTATTATACTATTTTTTGTTGTTTGTTCTGGAGAATTAGTGTTGAGTATATCATTTAATGTTTGTATATAATTGGAGGCTTTGGTTGTGTATTTTGTAATATAGCGAACGACTGATTCTATGGATGTAATAGGTGAGAAATCAGTGTTGGCTCTCCAAATTTGAGTAACAATATTATTATATCTCTGTAATAAAGGATCGTTCCGTATTGGTTCAAATTGTAAATAACCATCGGTGCAATGTATTCTGATTTCGTTTCTTAACTCCTTTGGGAAATTGTAACGACATTTGAGATTGTTTGAATTTGGTGATTTCCGTAGGCAATGCTTTCTACATTTACTGTGTCTTTGAAAAGTATTTAATAAGTTAATTAAATCCGTTTCGTACTCTGTTGGTTGCAGATCTGTAAATTTCAGTTGTGCTGGATGGGGCTGGGTGGTATATCAGATATTACATTAATTGCGCATGATAGTGAGTCGAAATATTGCTTTAAATTGTTTAATTGATCGTCGGTGAAGTCGTCTTCGTTTCAAATTGACCATAATACACCGTGTACGTGTCCACTTCCGCGACTTTGCCATTCAAATCGATACCAGAAGTCTTTTATATGGAATAGAGGTTTAATGACAATGTCCATAAACAATTTGCATCGTTCCTGAATGTAGTAACTGACGATGCATGGGTTGTCGTGCATTAATTTTCTTTTTTCATTGTCATTCAAGTCTATATACGGTGTACTCGAGCATAGCAGATTATATAAATCAGGCCAGTGGTAATCGGCCATCGTGAGAGTGAAGAAAATAGTGGGTTTACCTAATTGTTCGACCATGCTTTTTAATTCGTTGCTGGGTGAGGGCCAATATGCGCTAGATGCTCGGATGTTGGCTCGATAAACCATTAGACGATTTAATACTGCGCTATTACGTTTAATTATGTTTTTAAATTGGTCAACCGGGATGTTTTTAAATTTAGAGGTATTATAAAATACTGTTGATGAGGATATGGCGTTATGACGTAGCATAGTATTCATGGCAAAATATCTGAACCGTGGATCTTTGGCAAATCTTCCGTCTTCATACTCCATTAAATATTGTATGTATTGGGAAAATGTAACGCTGATAATACGATTCTGTAAAAAGTCGCCGTGACCAGTAGGGAATAACGTGGGGAAAGCTCTTGCAATATATCCTTCGCTTGTAAATTCGTTGATGGAAGTTGATGACAATGATGGGTAATTTAATTCTAATTCTTCATTTATAATACGTTGTTGATCCAATGGTTCTGCTCTGAATATGTAAGTATTTGTTAAATCTTCGTTAAGAGGTGATTCGTCGTTTGTCGGTGGTGTAAATTCTGTGATTGTGTCGTTGTCGATTCTCAAATTGGGGAGTAGGTGCGATATATCGTCATCTGTCGGTAAGGCGCGTAAATTTTCGTGTGATATGATAGATGGCTTGTAGTAAATATAATTTTTTATGAGCCATTGTATGGCGTTATATACCTTACTAGCTCTTACGCGAAATAATGCGTTGCCTACTTTCATATGTTTTTTAAAAACAATTGTTAGTGGTAATTTGCTTGGGTGGATGGGTAATTCACGTATATATTCGTGTATATTTTGTTGAAAATTGATGACGTTACCCGAATAGGCATATTGAGCTCCTTTAATTCTATAAAGAGAAATTATAGGATGCACTTGAGCAATTAGAAGTTGTTCTATTAGTGTTAAATTTTCTAATTCCGTTGGTATAGGTCCTGGATCCATATTATTCTCTTTTGTAAATTTTTTAATTTCGCCTGGTTTCGAGCAAAAGTTGCATAATCCTTGTTTTAAGGTCAATCCTGGGAACGTGCGCTTACAGTTACTGCATTTCCTCCATGAGACAACCAACAGTCAAGCGTCTTCCCGGCCGCCCCTGGCGACGAGAGAGGACGTTATAGCCCGCACGTTATAATAGATATAGATATGTATATTTTAATATTTAAAATATTTAGGTTTACAAGAGGAAGGCGGAAAGAGGGGAAGAGATAGCAAAAAAGGTGTTACTCACTCTGTTCTTTTTCTTAGAAAATGAATTGCCTTTTATTCGTGGAACGGTTGCTTGAAATCCGGTTGGAGTTGTAGGTTGGTTCTTACTGGTTAATAGCACAAAGGTGCACTGTTTGAGTTGGTGTTATAAGATAGCGGGCAAAGGTGCACTGTTTAATTTGAGATTATATAGCAGTAAAGGTACACTGTGCGAATTGAATGATTAGGATTAATTGCAAAGGTGTAATGCTTTAATTGAATATTAGGAGTGATTGCAAAGGTGCAATATTCAGACTGCAGAGGTGCGGTCACTTGTTCGCTGGTCGAGGGACGCGAGAGGACAGACTTCGCAGTGTAACGAATTCTTGAAGTTTTAGTTCCCTCACTTCGATTCCGTGGGTCTGATTGCTGCACGTGTTCCTCGTCAGCTTTTCTTGGCCTTTGTTTTATCAGCTTTCTGCGTAGTTCCTTCGTAGCGGCAGCCGAAACTCAAGAGCTTCTGTCCCACGGCTGCGTTGGTCTGCTGACTGCTCATAAAAATATGACGCGCTTTGTCCGGTCTTCATTTTTATGATTCGTATTATATTCGTATCATATCGGTATCCGGCCGGTTTTCCTAGGTCACGAATAAATAAATATAAAAAGCTAAAAAAAAGTTATTACAGGGGAACCCGGGAGGCTGCGGCAGCCAGCGAGTTATTATGTATAGGGGAGAGGCGGGCAATTGGAACATGGCTGGTAACCGTGCCACCTTCATAAAAAATGCAATTTTCAACTTAAAATTATAAAATAATTTTTTTCATAATCCTTCTATCATTTATGATATTTGTACGAAAAAAAAATTTAAAAATCGATTTTTTCCAACAAAAAAAAAATTGTTGAAAATTTTGGACTAAAAAATCTAATATCACCAATATTTCAACTGCTTTTCAAAGCGATAAAAACATTTTTTTGCGTTTGTAATTTATATCACTAGAAAGCTGGAAGCTTGAACTTTAATTTCCTTTTTGTTTAATTCATCTACGATTAATATTTCAAAAGTTATTAACAAAATAAAGAAGGTACTCAAACCAGGCACGAGGGTCACCTTCGGTAGGGCACTAGTGTCACATAACAACCTATCAATAACCCATTCACGTCCAGAATAACGAAATTTTTTGTTTGTAATCGAAGCGATTTTTTTTCATACTTTGAAACTCAAAAAGACTTTGCGCGTACATAATTTTAAATACAATTTAATGCCCTTTCAGAATCCGGGCTCAAATTTAAGATTTGATGCTTGGTCAAAAAGTTATGGTTGTTTAAACAAAAAAAAACTTAAAAATTTGTGCAAAAAATCAACTTTAAGAATTTTTTCCGAAGTGTTGCAGTATGAAACTCAAGATATAAATATGATCAGAGGTAATCATGGGTGTGGAAGTACCGTAAGGTGTTTTCCAAAAAATTTTTATCTACTTTTTCTAACAAAATGGCGTCCTTCAAGTGAAATTTTTATAAAAAACCAAACTCAATTTTTATCTCGAAAACCATTGGGTTTAGAGAAAGAGTTTATAGAACAAAAAAGTCTTAAAATTGACCAAGAAAAGCCCCCAAATTTTTTCAGAATTTTTGGAGACGATTTTTAATTTTCCGACAATTCGTCAAGTCCAATCTTCTAAAAAAATCTCAAAAAATTCTGAAAAAATTTGAGAAGGTTACTCGATCAATTTAGAGACTTTCTTGTCTCATAAACTTTTTCTCTAACTTAATTGTTTTCGAGTAAAAATTATTATATTCTAACTCGTACATGTATTTCTTGCATGATAATATACGTGACACTCGTGCCAGACTCCTATGGCACAATTCCCGGCCATTGAAAAAAGACGGGCAATTGTGACATATTTTTTAAAATACAATGAAACATTGAAATTTCATTGTAATTTTCCAATTTTAATATATGTTATAGAGCTTGAGCTCCCCTTTACAATGACAGTTTAAAGTTTGAAAAATTTTAAAAATTCGCTTCTGGACGCAAGTTTGAATTTAACGTGTCACCCATGCCCGTCTGTCCCCTACATAACACAAGCATTGATTTTGTCCCATTTTCTGTCAATAGGCCATTGTGATGAACACTGGCATATAAAGTTTCCATTTTGAACGATTTTTATTAGAAAAAAATTCATATCTTGAAACATGAATCAAATTACCTAAATAAAAAAGATAGTTTTTGCTAAAGGATTCTTAAAAATAGTCTATAAAGCGAAAGAAGCCTCAGAGCACGTGCAATTATAAACCGATGCACGCCGAGAGCCAACTTTCCAGTATTTTGCTCCTTAATGCACGTTATCTACTATTATAGTATTTGTTTGGCAATTTTTAATCAAATTAGTATATTACTGGCCTAGATTTTTTTTACTACAGCTGACAATTGCATCTGCCTGGTACTTTCCCTTTTTTGCGATTTAGTCCGGTATACTATTTTTTTCCATCCTCGCGGCAAAAGTGTTTTCTTTCGCCGCTCGCGTAGGCTAGAAAAAGGAACACTTTTTGCCCACTCTTGCACTTTCGGCGGATGCAGGGGTTGCTATGATCAACTCGACTTAGCAACATAATGTTTACTATTTTATCGCCTCAGTTACTTAGTCTAAAAATTTATGAAAAGATTTATTAACTTTTACTGCACAAAATGGACAGCTCTGAAGTATCATCTGATGATGATATGTCTACGGACGAAGAAGAGGTTTTGAGAGAATTCGATAAAGAAGCGCAGCTAATTGTGAGTAGCGAAACTTTACCGAAAAAGTCAGCAGATCGGTATACTCAGATTTACCAACAATACAAAACTTGGGAAAATGACAACAAAAGTAAATTGTCAACTTCGATGGAAAATAACCTTGTCGTTTATTTCAAAAATTTAAAAGATAAAGTGAAGCCTTCAACGCTGTGGAGTATGTGGTCCATGTTGAAAAAAATGTTAAATACGAAGGAAAATATTGACATCGGCAAATTTTTGAATTTAAAATCCATGATCAAAAATAACTCGAAAGGTTATAAGCCAGTGAAATCCGAAGTTTTCAAGTGGGAAGAAATTGAAAAATTCATAAATGAAGCCGATGATAAAAAACATTTATCCTCTAAAGTTAGTATGTCGCGGCTAGCAACGCTCCGTTTTCTCCTCTCGGCTGCCTCGCTCTATCGAGCGGACTGGAGGGGGAAGCGTAGGCCCACGCACTCATGTTTGCGAAAATCGGAGTCGCACAGTTACGAGTTTTCTCGCACCCGGAGCACTGACCCGAGTAATATCAAGTTGTACCCCGCCAAAGTCTCAATACATTCCTTTCTCTCGATTGATCAAATTTCAAACCATTAAATATTATTTTAGATTATATTTGTGTGTAGAAATAAAGTGTAAGTGAAAAGTGGAAAAAACGCGTTCAGCATTGATTTCACCTAACCTCTCACCCTATCAGCTTTGCGAAATCAGTAGTAAAAAAAAAGGAAAAAAAACACAAAAAAGCTAAAGACTTCGTAATCACGCAGCTGGGCGCGGACATAGTACTTATACTGTTTATTAGTAATTTATGATCGAATTCCATGCAATTTCATTTTTATATAATATTTTCTTTTATTTATAGGTAATTCTCATTTTTGAATTATGTGGTGTTCTCAGATGTGATGAAATCGTTAAATTGAAACTGACAGATATTGAGGACTTAAAGACTAGATATTTAGTATTCGTTCAAGAAACAAAAAATTATTATAATTCTGGAACAATCAGTGCATCTCGGCCATTTCTGATCGGACAACTTTATTATCATAAAGTCAAGGAATATTTGTCACTTAGACCAAATAATATTGGCGATAGATTGTTTGTACGCTATTTGGGAGGAAAATGTATGCGCCAGTTTATTGGTATTAATACTATATACAGAATACCTCGGGCGATAGCAACTCATTTAAAACTGCCCAATCCGAAAAGGTATACTGAACTAGAGATTATTTATATTAACTTTCTACAATATTATTTTTTACTTAATTTTTCAATTTTTAACTATTTGCTATGGGTTTTCGACAAAGTTTGCCAAGGGTACGTCGAAAATTCAATCGCAAATCGGCAGAAAATTTTTAATGGCGTGACACAGCACACTAATCACATGTACGCTCAGCCATCGACTAGTAGTGGAATTTACGCAAAAAATACCACAGGAAGATTTTATCCAGTACCCTCAACAGCAGCAACTAACCAACAGCAACAAAAATCGACAACAAGTAGTGCACCAAAGAACAACAGCCGCAGGCTAGATTTTGTGGAAAATTTGAATAATTGTCAAGACACATCTGAATCATTTAATTTAATTGATGATGACTTTTCTTATCCATTGACGCACGATGATCTAGACAATAATAAAAATTCTAATTTGAAAAGCTTAGAATTACACAAACAAACATTTATGACTGCAAAAAATAAGCCGATTAAGGAATGTCAATCTGGCACTATCATAAAATCGAGTGTTGGACATTTTTTGACGAAACCTCCAGTTCGAGTTGAAGTCAAACAAAAAAATTGCCAACCTTCTACTTCGAATTCAAGAGAAAATAACTTGAAAATAATTTCGGTAGAAAATGAAGAAAATCACGATCCAAATACCACTAATAATTTTAATAACTCATGCGTCAAATATGAAAATTGTAATTTTTATGGCACTGTTGTTAATAACTATTATAATTGAAGTGAAAATTGTCATGGAAAATAAATTTCATTGTTTTTTGAAAAAATATATATTAATAATGAACAATAACACTAACAATGAATGAAAATAAATAAATTTTTAAATTTATTGATGCTCGCCCCCCCCCCCCCCCCCGACCAGCATCACGAGCGAAGCGAGTGATGCTAATGTCGGGGCGAGCATCAATAATTGATAAATGGAACCAACTTCACCCAAGAAAATCGAGTTATATAATGACAAGCTCCGTTCCCGTGGCTCAGCTTGCGGCGAAAGTAAGCAAATGCCAAACGCTCGGTCTATCAAAAAATGATGCTGTTAATCTTTTAATTTTTTAAAATACATATTAAAGCTATAGTTTCTCAAAACTTTTGCACGGGGTTGGAAAAAAATATTATTTCTTAAGCGGGTGAAAAATGAAACACCCGCATACACGTGATATGACGCCGAGGCGAAGCCGAGGCGTCATTATCACGTGCATGCGGAAGTTTCATTTTTCCCCCTTGTAAGAAAATCTACTATTTCATACCCAGTGGCCCGGAAATAGCTGTTTCTGATTTTTGTAGGGGTAGGGAAATAGTCACTTTCAGGACGCTGGTATATGAAATAATGATTTTTTACTGAAATATTTTTTTTGTTCGTGTGACACAGGAAAAAAATTAATAAATAGCCTCACTTTTTGTATCTTTGAATTCGGATTCAATTTCTAATAATTTTTTTTATTGTATATGTTCAGCAATAAATACAAAAAATTATCGTAAAATTCTTTCTCCTCAAAAATTTCTTAAGAAAATGTCTAACAACCGATAAAGCGGGAGCGAACAAGATTATGTTGCTAATACGCATTCACGCATAGTTTTACTATTAAGGGGGGAAAGGTACCTTAAACCCACATTTATAAAAAAATTATTAAAAATGAAGAAAAATTTTTTTTTTTGACTATACACAGAAAACTCTGTTTTTTTCACTCTTTTTCGAAAGTTTTTCATTCTGGAATATGAAAATTAAGGTCCCAGTCACCATAGAACCCTTCTTGATGAAGCAAGCCCACAGTACTGAGAAGTACACCTGTGCCGTAGGATCCAGTTAGAACTGATGATTCAATCATGGGTGTCATTTTGTTCAGTAGATGTGTGGTTATAAACGCAAGCACTTTCAGATATTTTAATTAAATACACACGATTTGACAGCCATATAGACACTTTTATTCATTAATATGATATGATAAAATGACAGATTATGCTATCATATGATCTATAAAAAGTGCAAATTTAGTCCAATACCTATGAAAGTGCTTTGTAGCCATTCTTATATAGACCCTGCTGAAAAAAAATCATATGATGAATCATATAGGGACACCGTCCTAAGCAGCTGGAACCACATACACATTTTTAAATTACGCAAGACGCACTTATGACATGATCACTAATTCATTTCACGTTAAGCTGTAGGTACGACATCGCGACTTTACTGCTGCACGTCAAAAAATCGCGGTTATGATAGTTTAATGTTTACGTTTTGTCTTAAATCATAACAAACTATCATAACCGCGATTATGATCGAATTTTTTAGTATGTACGATTTATGAAAAGCAAATCATCGGCTTACTATGAATAAAAGGATTCGTGCTGGCGTGAAAATGATCTATAATTTAATCATTTATAATTGCATTTTTGAAATATTTTTTCATATAAACAAAGTCAAAAAAATTGATGTACCGTATAAAACTGATTAATTGTCATGTTATATTGTGTTTGAAAAGATAAAAAGTAACAATAAAATCAAAATATGTAATCCAACAACAATATAATGCAACTAAATTTCCAACTAATTACATTTTTTACGCAGGAATATATTTATGTTGTAGAACTTTTTTAAACATCAATTTAAAGTTGAAATTACGTGAAAAAAACATTCATACAACATAAAAATAACGTCAAACAAACATCAAAAAGTTAGTTAATTTGATTAAATGGAGGACATTTTAAACTCTTGATATTACATTGTTTTTACATTTTTTCAATGTATGTGACAAGCGTTAGAAAAAAACATGAATCAAACGTTTTTAAAACATTGTGTACAACTAATCACGAGCTCTTATACATTTTTGGCGTTAAAAAAAATGTAAAATGACTTAACATAAATTGAATTGAATGATCCTATTGTGATGGCTGTTCTTTTTGTGCTTTTATAATTGAAATCATATGATTTCTCATATGATTTTTCATATGATCTATTTCAGCAGGGGAACAACCCCTGAAAATTTCAGCTTATTTGCTCAAATGGTTCACATGGAAAGTTACGGTAATAGAGCAATTATAAGATGAAACTTTACTGCCCAAGAGTTGAAAAAAACACGAATACACCAATATATGTAATAACTAATAGTTTTAAATCACTGAGGCTGTTTAAAACTTTTTGGCGATGGAAAACAGCAATTAAGTATACTTTTCCAACGTACTACACCCACAATGACAATTTTTTATTATTTCACACAGTCGTAGACAGTCAAATGCGCACAGTTCATCATGACATTTTATAAGTCTTACTTAAATGTTAGTACACACTAGTCTTGATTTCTTGTGGTAACTGGTGACTAACAAGGATAGCCTTTCATCTTTGGGTCACAGATCCTTACCAAACTTGTTTGGGGGTCTTCTTGTACGTAATAATAAGGCCCCCTATAGTTACTTTATTCCTGGAAACCATTATAAAGTACCATGAAGTATATAATAAACTTTGAAAATGGAAAATTTTATTTTTTATCTTTACGAGAAGAAATTGTACTTTTTCTTGAAAAATGAAATGTTTTCTTCGTAAGAATCTGAAATTTCATAAGCTTGTGTAGAGTGGTTTTTTGGAATTCATACTAACACTTCATCATTATTGATTAAAATTTTAGATTTCTGATAAAATAATCAAAAATCGTGGAAATTCTTTCATCAAACGATTATGTAGCAGCAAGTATGACAGTCTGGTCCTTATAATTTGAGTCTTACTTCACAATTCTTTGTTTTGATCATTATTAAATCTGGTAATTTCAAAATGTCAATTATCAGTTACTTAGCTATGATGTTAACCCATTAAGTCCCAAGAGGACGTTTTTTCGACACTTTGTTCAGTGACTATATTTTAGATGAAAATAGAGTCAAAATAATATGGAAGTTACTACTTCTTATGTAAAATTTAATGCCCTTTCAGAATCTGGCCACAGATTTGAAAAAAATGATTAGATCAAAAGTTGTACGCAATTTTATAAAAAAAACGTGATTTTGAAAAAAAAAAATTTCTTATTTCTCAATTTTCCTAATGGAAATCACTGAAAATCTCATGGTTTTCGTGTAAATATCGCGTCCTCGATACCTAAACTAAAAGTAACCGAGGTTCCGATTGGAAAAATTAAAGTTTAAACAAACAAAATGGTGACCCGAACACGAAAAATGTAAAAAAACTTCTAGAATTTTTAACTCGAAAACGAAGGACTTGAGGGAAAAATTTTATAGAACAAAAAGTGTTTAGAATCAACCAAAGAACACGTAAGGATTTTTTTCAGAATTTTCGAAGCGATTTTTGGATTTTCAGAAAAACGGTCATATCCAAAAACCCAAAAATCGCTCCAAAAAATTCTGAAAAAAATCCTTACGTGTTCTTTGGTTAATTCTAAACACTTTTTGTTCTATAAAATTTTTCCCTCAAATCCTTCGTTTTCGAGTTAAAAATTCTAGAAGTTTTTTTACATTTTTCGTGTTCGGGTCACCATTTTGTTTGTTTAAACTTTAATTTTTCCAATCGGAACCTCGGTTACTTTTAGTTTAGGTATCGAGGACGCGATATTTACACGAAAACCATGAGATTTTCAGTGATTTCCATTAGGAAAATTGAGAAATAAGAAATTTTTTTTTTCAAATCACGTTTTTTTTATAAAATTGCGTACAACTTTTGATCTAATCATTTTTTTCAAATCTGTGGCCAGATTCTGAAAGGGCATTAAATTTTACATAAGAAGTAGTAACTTCCATATTATTTTGACTCTATTTTCATCTAAAATATAGTCACTGAACAAAGTGTCGAAAAAACGTCCTCTTGGGACTTAATGGGTTAATGAAATCAAATAAATTCCTTCAAGTATTCATGCAATCTTACAATTTTATATTTCAAACTGCTAGCTCACTAAAATATTGACAATAAATAATTCAAAACCGTGGTAATACTTTTTTCAAAGATTAAATAGGGGCAAGTATGACAGTCTAATCCTTAAGTGATTAATTACTTAGCTATGATAGTAATGAAATCCAATACATTCCGACAAGTATTCAAGCAAACTAAATTTTTTTTCCCTTAAACTATAACCATAATATGAAGTTTGTGATAAAATAATTTAATAATTAATTATATGATTGTTAACATAAATTCAATAATCAATCACGTAGCTATGATATTATTGAATGTGGTATGTAAAAAAACCGTACTTATGACTCTACTTGCCCGGCCGTCTCGATCAAATCCGATGCGAGCATCACACCAGCAAACCAAAAGCAAACAATATATATTTCACAAAAATGTTTTAAATAGTTAGTTAAATGTTTAATTCAATGACCTATAATAGCATTATCTTATCTTTCAATTACATTCTTTACATTAATGACATTTAGTCTTTTTTATGAATTGATGGAAGAATGGTTCTGAGGAAAAAGTGTATATTAAAACAGAAAAAAAATACAGAGTGATGACTTAATATATTGTCTTTAATTGAGTAAATTTTTCGCATATTTTTGTTAAAATTAGATGAGCAAATGCACTTTAGGCCCATTAAATTAAAGGCTTCTAATAAAACAACGAAAACTTTGAAAACTATATTTTTTATGCGTTGATAATTATTATATGAGACGGCCGGGCAAGTAGAGTCATAAGTACGGTTTTTTTACATACCACATTCAATAATATCATAGCTACGTGATTGATTATTGAATTTATGTTAACATCATATAATTAATATTAAATTATTTTATCACAAACTTCATTATGGTTATAGTTTAAGGGAAAAAAAATTTAGTTTGCTTGAATACTTGTCGGAATGTATTGGATTTCATTACTATCATAGCTAAGTAATTAATCACTTAAGGATTAGACTGTCATACTTGCCCCTATTTAATCTTTTGAAAAAAGTATTACCACGGTTTTGAATTATTTTATTGTCAATATTTTAGTGAGCTAGCAGTTTGAAATATAAAATTGTAAGATTGCATGAATACTTGAAGGAATTTATTTGATTTCATTAACATCATAGCTAAGTAACTGATAATTGACATTTTGAAATTACCAGATTTAATGATCAAAACAAAGAATTGTGAAGTAAGACTCAAATTATAAGGACCAGACTGTCATACTTGCTGCTACATAATCGTTTGATGAAAGAATTTCCACGATTTTGATTATTTTATCAGAAATCTAAAATTTTAATCAATAATGATGAAGTGTTAGTATGAATTCCAAAAACCACTCTACACAAGCTTATGAAATTTCAGACTCTTACGATGAAAACATTCATTTTTCAAGAAAAAGTACAATTTCTCTCTCGTAAAGATAAAAATAAAATTTTCCATTTTCAAAGTTTAACCAGAATTTCACTATTATCATAAAATTAGTATGAAGTCCAACAAACAACTTTACACAAGCTTGTAAATTTTCAAACCTCTACGATGGAAACTTTTCATGTATCAACAAGAAGTTGTAAGTTCTTGTAATGGTAAAAATGAGATTTTCCATTTTCAAATTTTATATTCGGAATTCAAAGTCTATTATATAATGAATTTCAAGTATAAATCAAAAACCTCGACTTTGTTGGAAAAAGTCGTCGCTAGGACTGTATTCATATCTGCTGCACCTAATAGGCTTTCCGGGTTGACAAAATAGCGAAAATTTCTTGACTTCCTCGGAGAAAGTCGTCACCAAGGCGGTATTTATACCTGGTGCACCGTTTAGGCCACCCGAGTTGACAAATTAGCGAAAACATCTCGACTTCCTGGGAGAAAGTCGTCGCCGGGCATGTATTCATACCTGGTGCACCGTTTAGGCCACCCGGGTTAACAAATTAGCGAAAACATCTCGACTTCCTGGGAGAAAGTCGTCGCCGAGGCTATATTCACACATAGAGTATCATCTGGGCTACCGGGGTATTGCAACATTTTCGACTAGAAGAGAATCCTCGACTGTATGTGTATGTAACGAGCAGGTTATACCGGTGGATTCCCTTGCGAGAACATCGCCACGTCTCGATGTAAGTCATCGTCGAGCCTAGATTTCAACCTAATTGGACGAGGGGGGCTTCAGGACTCAACTCGTTCAATTCGATACACGTACAGCGTGTAGCGTCTACGTATACACAAACTATATGTCTACGTATGTTGCGTGAGAACACGTATACTATACACTGCGTGAGAACAGTTGTATACACTAGCGTGATAACATTTTTTGGGTGAGGAAATGTTTCATGCGACTCATATATTCATTTTCGTTTCTGTAGGAAATAGTGGACCTTTGGAAAATCTAAATAGGTCATATGGATAGGATTTTTCCCAAGGAATCTGATGGGCTTCACAGATTTTCGATAACTCTTATCAAATTCAAGTGAGAGCGAAAAGAAAGTTGCCGGGAATGTATGCGCTGTATATGAGTAGCGGCGTGTCGTCACTTAGTTCCTGTCATACTTGCCAGGTGGAGCGCGACACGCGCTCCTCGATAATGTAATGTATAAAATACCATATATTAGAGTATAAGGATATCAGGTTTACACAGTCAGGTCTAACTGACTGAGAAGTATTTATACTTTGGGTTTTTAATGTCCAAAACACCTTTTCAATCAATAAAAAATTTAACTTAATTGGTTTACTGAAAAAGTTTCAAAGAGCGAATCAATTTGAGCTAAAATTTATGCATTTATCAACTAATATTTATATTAAATCGTGTAAAAAAGTTTTCATTTATTTAACTTACTGTTCTTTCGTTCTCACCTATTTCTAACACTCATCTGGAGTGAATCTGAATCCAGATGAGTGTCAGGAATAGGTGAAGAAAGGGATTTATGAGTTATACAAATAAAACATTTCATATAATTACATCAATATTATTGTTTAGTACGTTAATTTTAGCTCAAATTGGTGTGCTTTTCAAAACTTACACAGGAAACCGAATGAGTTTAATTATTTATTGTTTGCAAAAATGTTTAGAATGCATAAAAGTTCATGTACAAATATTTTTGAGAGAGTTAGACTTGACCGTACAAGGCCTGATACCAATAAGTGGCATTTCTTAACATTATATATTTAATACTTTTTTCTGATCTTTAACTACTCTTCCAGTGCCCATTGGAATAAAGTTACCATAGGGGGCTTTATTATTATATACAAGAAGACCCCCAAACAAGTTTGGTAAAGATCTGTGACCCAAAGATGAAAGGCTCTCCTTGTAAGTTGATCATGTTCAAATCAACTTTTTACATGAGTGTGTAGAATCTCACATTAAAACTGCACCTATTCACTCATATTCATAACACGTTTGTCACTGGATCTACAATCTCTCAAAATGTATCACTAATCTGTTTTATATGCATACAGCATGCAGTATTATTGTTTATACAGATACAACAAACAATTATATATGATACAGTCATATACACATACATAAAGTACAGTGACATACATATACACTGATGTATATATGTCAATTTACATGATGTACTGCTGTATTTCTTGAATTTGAACTCCTAAAAATGTCACATTTTCATAAAAAGCTATTGAAACTTCTTCATAGCTTCATTATGAAACACTATGTTGAGTTGCAAAGATATAATTGCACTCTACATAAACTTTTTTCACTTTCCAAAAAATGTAATTTTTAGCTATTGGAAAATCAAGAAGCAGTCAGCAGACTGTTGTTGACATTTGATCCGGGCTGGCGCACGAAACTGAGAGAGACAGAAGATATGGCTAAAGCCACGTGCTGCGAGTGGTGCCGTTACTGTACACCTATAGCCATGTAAACAAACAAATTTCTGCTGGATGTATTCTAATCGAAGAATAAAACGAGTATCAATAGATGGCGCTACCGACTTATGAAAGTCCAGAGATTCATGAAAGAACGGCAATGTTTTTTTTGAGTCATTTTATTCATTTTTGCTGTAATAATCATAAAAGTATCGGTACTAAATAGGCTGTACCTCTCGATAAAATCAAAATTTTAAAATTCTGATTACAGCACTGGAACGCTGAGGAAAAAATCCTACTGAAAAAATCAATAAGCAAAAAAATTTTTTTGAGATTTCAGGTACTTTTCCCCCTTAATGCATATAAAATAGTAGACTTGATTTGGCGCAAGCTTCAAGTCTTTATCGTTCTGTCTGCCATAAGCTCAAGACAAACAGTGGATTACCAATTGGCAATTAATTCACTTAAGTGAATAAAATCATCTTTTTTGAGAGGGAACGACCGAATATCGTAGAATGCCTTTTCCATTTCGTCAACTTTGATGTGCAAATCTTAAATGAGAATTAACATTGATACGATTAATAAATATGCAAATATTGCTTTTTTTTAGAAGTGACATTTTTAAGGGGAGTCACACACCAATTCACTCCTCGTTGTCATTATTGTGATATAAACCACAGTTTAATGACAATCTACATTTTCAACATAAAATTGACATCTTTGAGCCCTAAAAAATGTGAAAAAAAGTTGCAGAATAGGCCTTTGTTTTGTGTAAATTAAATCGAAAGTGCACAAGCATTGATAATATTACAAAAAATTCAATTCCTTATAAAAAAGAATTGAGTTTGTAGAATGCGAAAAAATGACAAAAAAACAGGGCGTCGTAAAAAAAAACAAATTGATTCAGAATTTAATCATTGTTCCTGTTATGTTCGGGATTATTTGTTAAATAATACGCGAGAATTTATCTTACTCTAACTGCACTAAAATCTGAGATACACATTTAAGGTTTGATACAAGACTTTTATTATAGAGTTTGCACATATAAAATGGATATTATATTTTTCGTTACGCTTTTAGTTGTAATGCACACGATTGGCTCAGCGATAGGTCAGTTACAAAAACTAGGATAAGGTATTAGCGCGTGCAGACCGCAAGATGTTAGTGCGTCTATACGAGTGAGAGCCGAGAGCCGAGATTACAAAGATGCGCGCTATATATAATAATTGTTGAATCCCGAAGTACAGTGGGGCGATATTGGAAGAATTACCCGAATTCGCGTAAGCCATCCCGTGACTAGCGCGTGGTATGATAACCCGTAAATTACATCATTCTTTTTATTACCCCTTTTTTCGCACGTTCATTGTTATATCACTGTCTACAGAAATGTTATATCGAAAAACTCGTGGTCGAGAAACAGCTCGACGAGACTCGATTTTTCGGATATAACATTCCGATGGCGCATAAAAAATTTCAAAAAATGCAAGAGTTTGTGTTTTATTTTGTTACCCTTATGTTTTGAGGGTGCGGTTTAGTTTTTTAGAATCAGCAGGAAATTTGGAAGTGATCTGTTTTTTTTTTTGGTCTTTTTTTTTTAGACGTCAAAATCAGAAATTTTGGGAGAATTTTCGGACTTCAACGTTTAATATATAAGATTACGGTACCTACTATGCCCTGGTCTCCCCTATACACTTACCATTCAAAATCGGAGAGATTTCAGGTAATTGCTTAGACATGACCCTAATAAATATAAACGTCAAATTACATAGAGACTGATTTCGAAAGCTATCTAACACCCTATTGCTCTCATATATAAATAATCAGACCAATAGTTCCACGCTAGGAATATTGAGAAAGTAAAAAAACTTCTAAGAAATAATGATTATTAACAGGCACCTTTTTAAAAGACTTTCGACTCTCAAAAATTTAAAACAAGATAGACGCTGTCCAAATACAATAGATATTAATGTGATACATATTAGCACGATCCTCTTACGTTATTGTACGATGATCCACACGCGTATACTGTACGTGTTTTTTATTAAATTAAAAATTATTAATAAAAATATTGATGAATAATTTTGATTAGAATTTCCCTTATTTCCAAACTCTATTAAACCCCGCTCCCAACCCTTAGATAACTGGTTTTACCAAAAAACTGAAAAACCCATCGTCGGATCTTCGAAAAACAACTTTTAAGGCTTCCCAAAACGATAAAAACAACTTTTTCTTAAAATAATTGATATAAATATAGTGGCAAAAGTACGGGAACCCTTAGAAGTATCGCAAAGTAGGCTTGAAAAAAAGTTCAAAAACCCCATATCCAACGTAATTTTGACAAGGAATCCAATGGTGACCTTGAATTGGACTTTGAACATAACCTCGAAGCTACAGCGACCGAAAAATCGATTTTTTAAATGAGAATCCTCATTTTTTATTGCAGATTTGAAAAGAGCGGAAAATCTTACGTTAGAACATGTACTCTTTCATTTTTTTAAGGTCATTTTTTGAGGTACAGAGCTCGAAATTAAAAAAATCTCGATTTTAGCTTAAATTTTATGAAAAGAAACGAAAACCGAAAATTTCAATTTTTTTAAGCTTTTTTTTTATTTTTGAGTGCTGTACCTCAAAAAATGACCTTGAAAAAAAATGAAAGAGTTCAAGGTCCAATTCAAGGTCACCATTGGATTTCTCGTCAAAAAATACGTTGGTAATGGTGTTTTTGAACTTTTTTTCAAGCCTACTTTGCGGTACTTCTAAGGGTTTCCGTACTTTTGCCACTATATTTATGTGAGGATACTCCCCTCTTCTCTCTCAGCAGTGCACAGCTAGGCGGCGCAGAGAGAGCGGGAGCGAGCATGTACGACACTCTTACTCGTGCCGAGCTGTGAGACGCACCTCGGAGTAATAAAGGTTATTCAAGTTTACCGAGTGCCTTAATAATTCTGCACCTTATTAATTCCTCGCGATCCAATTGAGACCCCGGGATCTCGCCTATTCCCGCAGTGGTGACCGCCTCGTTCTGCCACAACTTAAAAAATGTGGTATTCGAACACGAAAAATCTCGTGAGTGAATAGTGCAGTGTAAAAAAACTTAACTCGCAGCCATTGTTCGCACATAAAAGAGTCGAACACAAAACGCACGCCTCGACACGTTACGACCGGCGTCGTGTTTCGGCGAGAGTTTGGCAAATTTTTTTAGCACGCAGCTGAGTCGCGCATTTTACCGCTCCGCGGCGACATTTTTGTTTGGATGAAGTTCATCATCGAGCTGCTGCGCTCCGTCTTGTCAGCGTAGCCATCGTGTGTCGGCGACTGCCTCACGACGCCCCGGATATCTCACGACGCATCGGCACCTGCCTCGTGCATCACCAGGTCGTGCATCGGCATCTGCCACCCGACTCAAAGGGACACACGCCCGCGCATCGGCACCTGCCACGCAGTGCGCCGTCACCTCTACCACGTGCGACGGTTGCGTCATCGCAGCCACGAGGAGCGGCCATCTTGCGCGCCTTTTGCCGCGCACGCCTTCTTCTCCGAGCTGCTCGTTTCCGGTGCAGACGCACCGACGCCGCCGGCATCACCGAGAGAGCCGTTCCTTCGAGCGAGCCTCCCCCCTCTACAGGTCAGCTAGCGCGGCTAGCAGCGAGAGCCGTGCAGCCCAGCGTGCCGTCTCCTCATCGTACTTCACGCATTGAGCTGCGCTTCGGCGCGCATAGATGGCGCCACACATCGCTCTTCGAGTCGTCAGCAGCAGCCTGTAACTCCACGCATGATTGCGCTTAGTATGGCGCCACACATCGTTCTTCGTGTCGTCAGCAACAGCAGCAGCCGTCAACGTTACGCATAGATGCGCTTAGTATGGCGCCACACATCCTTCTGCAGTCTACGTCTCAACAGTAATATTTATAAATTATAGTTTAATTGTTTACGTTAGTCGCGCGATTAATAATTGTAGTACGTGCCATTATCGCGTTGTGAGTTTCGGCTGGTCAGTCCTAGTTTGAGTTTCCCCCTGCCCTCCTCGTTTTGTTTCGGCCCTACCCCCTTGACTCGTCAAGGTACTCTCACGCCGTATCTAGTGTGTGAGCAGTCATTCTTCGTTGCTCAATAAATATATTTTTTATTTACGCACATCATGGCTGAGGGTCAAAATACCAACACTTCTGATATGCCCAGCAAGAACGACTTGCTTGAGTCACCCTTGCTTTCTAAGGATGATGACCTCACACCAACCTCAGCACCAACTCTCTGCTGTAAAGAGTGACTCTGTCAATGTTAGCTTGCATCAAGAGATTTTACCCTCAACTTCTGCAGAGTCTGCTCTCCAGTCGAGCACCTCTTTAGCAGACATAAAAAATTCGGTGATAAACACTGTGGCAATCAACAAGCGTAGTTCTTTTTCGTTTCAAAATATGCCACCTTTGGCTAATTTCAATTTGAACCCAACAGCCAGCGCTTTTACATATGGCTTTCCCTCACCGACTCAGATTACTTTCAGCTTGAGTAGCAATAACAACTGGAACTATAACCTTCCACCTGTCAATTCATTAGTTTTTCCCTCGCAGCCTGCTAATACAGACACCACCTTTTCACCCACGCATGGGTCGAGTCGCTGTGCGCCTACGTCCATAGCCAACTCTGGCTTGCGACATCAGCTATTGCCAAGCAGTGGTTCACAGCTACCAACGTTCACTGACCCTCGCAATGCTCATCAGGCAATTTTTGCTCCAGTCTCAGCTGCCCCTCCAAGGTCGTACAATAGGTCCATTAAGTTACCTCCTTTCTTCACACATGACCCAACCTTGTGGTTCAAATTATTGGAGAGTGAATTTTCATTACTGTCAATTTCAGACGACAACCTAAAATTTTGTTCTGTAATTACTCATGCTGGTGCTAACATTTGCAAAAGTATTTCAGCATTTTTGAAATCTGTGCCTGATGCTGAGCAGGAAAAGTACGTGAAACTTAAAGAACATTTGATCAATAAGTATTCACAAACAGTTCACCAAAAAATTAATCAGCTGTTAGCAGGTGTGTCCCTTGAAGGCAAAAAGCCTTCAGATCTTTTTAATGAGATGTCCTCGCTGGCTCAAGGTCACGTGCCTGTGGAAACGGTTCTTCTGCTTTGGTACAGGCACCTTCCTACTGAGTTAGTCATGGTACTTGACGAAGCTGTCACAAGCTCCAATGCTAATCAAGCTATTGCTAAAGCGGACAGACTGTATGAGCATATGAAGCATAAATTTACCCCACAAATCTGCTCAGTAAATTCTCCTAACAATAATCAAGGAGCTGATGATGCTCTGATCAATAGGATTTCTGAGATAGTAATTTCTGCTGTCTCTTCTAAATTCGATTTAAATTCTCGAGGTCGTTCAGTTGAAAGACGCGACAAGTCTCAGTCTCCTCGTTCCCCGTCTAAGCCAAGGTTTGGTAAGAACAATGATCTTTGTTGATACCATCACAGGTATAAGGAGAAAGCGCGTGATTGCTCCACTCCACCGTGTGCATGGCCAAAATATAAAAAATCCCACGATAAGAAGACCTCGGGAAACTAGAGGGCCCTGAGATATGCGAGGCGACTCTCGTGGGCACTCTCACTTCGAAACGCCTCTTCATAGCCGATTTAAATTCGGGAAAACTTTTTCTGATCGACACAGGTGCGGAAGTCTCAGTACTTCAAAAAAGCAAGTCCGATAACTCCCCTCCCTCTCCTTGGTGTTACACGCCGCCAACGGTACCGCTATTGCGACCTACGGCTCTCGCGTGCTTTCTCTCGACTTTGGCCTGCGTCGCGATTTAGTTTGGTCCTTTATCTGTGCCGACGTGCCGTACCCTATTTTAGGGGCAGATGCACTCGCACATTTTGATCTCTTACCCGACTTGAAACGCTGTAGGATTATCGACAATGTAACTAAGCTCACTGCTAAAGGGCAATTGGCCCCAGCAAGCCTTACAGGTGTCAGCGTGTTGGAGGACCCTTTACATACACTCGCTCACCTTTTAGGCAAATACCCCCAAGCTATTAGGCCCGCTACTCCCAACAGCGACCGTGTCACGGCTATCTCGCATTCGTTGCAAACTGCTGGCGAGCCCATCGCTCAAAAAGCCAGGCGATTGACCCCAGAGAAGCTCAAAGCCGTGCGCTTTCAATTTAAGGTTTGGTGCGATGAGGGGACCTGCCGGCCTTTTAACAGCCCGTGGGCTTTCCCGATTCATATTGTGCCCAAAAAAACACCCGGTGAATTTCGTATTTGCGGAGACTACCGTAAACTCAACGCGGTTTCTACGCCAAACAAATACCCGGTGCCGTCTATTAAAGATTTCACTAATATTCTTAGTGGTAAATCTGTTTTTTCAACGCTTGACCTTCATCAAGCATTCAATCAGATCCCCATGGCCCCAGAGGACGTACCCAAGACAGCCCTAATCACACCTATAGGCCTCTTCGAATTCCTCTTTATGCCGTTCGGTTTAAGGAATGCAGCTCAAACGTTCCAACGCTTCGTGAACGAGGCACTGGGTGATCTCCCGTTTGTTTTTGTGTACATCGATGACGTGCTGGTGGCGTCTGCTTCTGATGAAGAGCACACCCAGCACCTTGAAACAGTGCTAGCTCGGCTGCATAAATTCAACCTTCGTCTCAATGTCCCCAAATGCGTATTCGCAAAGCCAGAGGTAACATTTTTGTCGCACACTATCAATAATAAAGGGTTTACCCCTTTAAAAGAAAAAGTGCAAACGATTGTCGATTTCCCGCAGCCTCGCAACATTGACGAACTTCGTCACTTCCTCGGGCTACTTAATTTTTATCGACCTTTTATTCGGCATGCGGCTGTCCTTGCAGCTCCTTTGACTTCACTAATTACTGGGGCTAAGAAAAAGACCTCACTCCTATTCTCTGGTCCCCAGAAGCGGCGCAAGCCTTTTCAGAGTGCAAAGCAGCTCTCGCTAATGTTACGCACCTCTCTTTTC
The DNA here is from genome assembly GCA_034770305.1 of Trichogramma dendrolimi. Lineage (NCBI taxonomy): Eukaryota > Metazoa > Arthropoda > Insecta > Hymenoptera > Trichogrammatidae > Trichogramma > Trichogramma dendrolimi. The sequence goes on along the minus strand of JAPMIB010000081.1, from coordinate 834,262 downwards.
CTCGAGAGAATGCTGAAATTTGACTTGTTACTGACGCTTCCGCAATTGCTGCTGGGGCAGTGCTGGAACAGCTGTCAGATCGCGGTTGGGAACCGCTAGGTTTTTTTCTAAGAAATTCTCCTCTAGACAACGCAAGTATGCTCCGTACGACCTCGAGCTCACACCATTTTTATGGCAATTAAGTATTTTCATACAGAGTTAGAGGCCCGCGACTTCGACGTTTGGTGCGACCACAAGCCGCTCCAATACGCCTTTTCTCAAGCCCCGGAACATGCGCCTATTGTTCGCCAGCGGCAACTGGCTTATATCTCACAATATACTACCTCTATCAAATACCTCCCAGGAGCGGAAAACTCTGTGGCGGACGCACTTTCACGTCTCGACGCTTGCGACGTTTCGATTCATCCTCCTGCGGACGGTAGTGTCGACGCTCTTGCGCCCCCGATGGCCGTTTCTTTAAAACAGTTATCTGAAGAACAGGCTAAGGACGAGCAGTTACAAGCGATTCTATCAGACCCTGATTTTCCGTTGTCTCTCCAAAAAGGCATCTACCCGATTGAAAATCAGCTGCTTCCAATTTATTCTAGTGTCTCGGACGACGCCATCAGGCCTTATATTCCACTCTCGCTCAGATACGAGGTGTTTAATTATTTCATCACGTTGCTCATCCTGGTCCTTCGGCTACCAACAAGCTCATAAGGCGCAAGTATGTTTGGCCTAGAATGAACAAAGATATAGCCTTGTGGGTAAAAAACTGTATTCCTTGCCAACAAGCTAAAATCGCGCGCCGTACGAAATTGGCCCCAGCCAAGTTCCCTCTCCCAGATGATAGATTCTTTCACGTCCATTTGGACATTGTCACTCTAGTAGAAAGCGAAGGATTCACCCACGCTTTAACTATGATTGACAGATACGCACGCTGGCCGGAAGCAGTCCCTATTGCAGATATGCAAGCTGCAACCGTTGCCAGAGCGTTTATTGAAACGTGGGTAGCGCGCTACGGGGCACCTGAAACGATTACCACAGACCAAGGCATGCAATTCGACGGCGAGCTTTTTGCTCGGCTTTGCAAGCTCCTTGGCTCTAATAAGATTAGAACCACCCCGTATCATCCCCAGTCCAACGGCCTCCTGGAGCGCTGGCACAGGGACTTCAAAAGGGCATTAATGTGTTTTGAGAGCGACGAAGGTTGGACGAAAACCCTCCCCCTCGTTATGCTCGGTCTGCGCACTCGAGTTCCGACATCAATTCTAGCCCAGCAGAAATGGTGTTCGGTTCGACACTTCGTTGGCCGGGCGAATTTTTTCACGATCATGACCAGGAACCCGACCTACATTACTTCACTTCTGAATTCAGAAGCTTCATGAAGACGGTCAGACCGGTCTCGGTTGATCATCACGACAAGTCTAAACCTTTCGTACATAAAAGTCTGGATTTTTGCTCTCATGTGTTCGTGCGGGCTAACCCAATTAAAAACCGCTGCCAATTCATTGGCAAAGAGCTTCCTCATAAAAAAATACCAATTACATTTTTTTTTAAATAATGAATATTGTTTTGTATAAAAATCAAATATTTATTTAAAAATCACCATAACATTTCCTGTAATCATGGATTCCTGCATTTATACGTGAAAAAATGAAAAAAAAATTTTTTTTCCAAATTTACGAAAAAATCTTAGTCAAAGGCCGTGTATACATACATACGAACATTTTGAGAATTCAATCAAGTTTACAAATATGTAAACCAAATGTCCTACGAGGTCTGGTTCAAAATTTCGTTTGCAAGCCTATCACAGAGCTTACTCTATGAGGAAGCCAAAGTACAACTGTTCATTTCGAGTCGTTAATTTTCATATATTCGGTGAAACTCTATCTTTTTGGTCTTAAATTAAAGCTTAGCTGCTCTGGCTTTCATGACGACAACAAAAAAATAGTGAAATTCCGGCATTCATACGTGAAAAAATGAAAAAAAAATTTATTTTTTCAAATTTACGAAAAAAAATTTCAAAAAATTTTCAAAAAAAATTTTTTTTCCCGTCTACTGACAAAAAAAAACCTTTTCTGGCCTCAGTAATACTACAAACGACAATGAATGCAAATTGAAATTTGTCAATCCACCGTAACATTTTCAAGATTTTGCCTCGGCACACCACACACACACACACACACAACCACACACACACACACTCTCGTGCTTGGACTGGAAAGCAAGCAGGACGTGTGTTGCTCGCGCTCCTGGTTTTTTAATTCCTAGTGCGGTCATACGTAGTACCGAAGTGTCTGTGTGTGCGCAAAGTGTGCAGCTTGACGCGCTGCGTCGGTGCATGTGTGTGCAAGTTCTGTGGCTGTGCGTGTGCAGCTGTAGTGGTGTTTTTTTGCCCCGCTCTGTGCTTTCCCGCGTACTGAGCTGTCGGTGTGAGCTCCGCGCGTTAGTGTGAGTGCTACAGACTCGCGCCTTGGCGCGAACACCGAAGGCGTGTGCGACTCGCGGCATGTCAACAGCCGTGAGCGACGGGCTACAGAGCCCGCAGGGGCAGACGTCGGTCGAGGGGCCCGGCGAGCCGAGCCTGATGGAGCTTGGGCCACTCCCGACGCCGCGAACGTTTCCTTGCGCAATGAATGCGATCACGGGGAAAATAATTGTCGCTCCTTTGCATTGCAAGGAGAAAGATTTCAAGCTCCCGTCACCCGCGGAATTTGCGACCGGGACCTTGGATGACAAGCTGGAGCGGCTGGACGGCCTTATACGTGGTCTTGGCCAGTTCATTCAAGGCAAGTCTAAACCTACATAAGGAGGTGATCAGCTACCAGCTGAGCCTTGGTATGGCCCTCTCAGCGCTCGAGAAGTCTCTGGCGAGCCAAGAGCCGCCTCGCCCGCTCGCAGTAGATAAGGCGGTCTGCACTTCGCCTCTGTTCTCGGGCAGTGCAACCAGCAAGCGGCCTGCAACGTCACCGCTGGCGTCTCACGCAACACCCAAGCGCCACGCCGTGACAGCCGCACCCAAGCAGCATGACGAGAACAACAACGAGGTCGGAGACCAAGACGGGTTTGTACTCGTCGACCGCCGACGCCATCGCCAGCGTAAGCAGACGGCGGCGACACCTGGAGCGGTCCGCGCCCGGCAACAGCCGAAGCCACGGCCAGTGCAGCGTAGAGCTCATCACCGATCAGACGCAATCGTCATCAAGGCGAAGGATGCGTCGAAGTATGCAGACATCCTGCGATCCCTCAAGTCGGACCCGACGTTGCAGCAGAAAGTCGGCAGCAGCGTAAATAACATCAGACGCAGCGCCGCTGGAGCCCTAGTGCTGCAGCTGAAGAAAGGCGTAGAGAACGCCTCCGACCTAGGCGAAGAGCTAGGCAGGGTGCTCGGCACTGCGGCTACAGCCAGTGCCCTGCTTCACACGTCCACGATCGAGATCAAGGACTTGGACGAGTGTGCCACCAAGGAGGAGGTTACCGCGGCACTGGACGCTCTCCTGGGCGTTCCGGTTTCTAAGCGCGACCCTGTGAAGTCTCTGCGGAAGGCATATGCAGGAACACAGGTGGCTGTGGTCGCGCTCCCGGATGACCTGGCTGCCGCAGCGCTGAAGCTCGGCCACGTGCGGATCGGCTGGGTGAATTGCCGCATCCGTGCTCGCGAGGAGGCTGCGCGCTGCTACCCCGGCCGCTGCTGGAGCCCTGGCCACATGGCCGCTCGCTGCAGGGGTCCCGACCGCACGGGGCTCTGCCATCGATGCGGCCAAAAGGGCCATCAGGCAAAGGACTGCAGAGGCCAACCATCATGCGTTCTCTGCCAGGAACGAGGAGCTGACGACCATCGTCACGCGTCCACAAGCTCGAGCTGCCCCCTGGCCCGGAAGATCACCCAGGACCGCCGATGATGAGAATCCTCCAGCTCAACCTCAATCACTGCGAGGCTGCCCAGGACCTGCTTTGCGATACCATCAGCAAGCTGCGCATCGATGTGGCCATCTTGTGTGAGCAATACAAGAACCTTGCTCCACCCAATACATGGCTCGCCGATGCCGACGGCCAAGCAGCTATCTGGGTGCATGGAGGAATTCCGGTGCAGGAGCGTCCAGCGCGAGTACATCCTTACTTCGCGTGGGCCCGAATCGGCGGAATTTTCTTTTTCAGTGTCTACGCTCCACCAAGACTCTCTGAAATGGAATTTTCCGCCCTCCTTGCCAACATCACCGAGGAGGCCCGCGACAGAAGGCCCCTTGTTATTGCAGGGGACTTCAACGCATGGTCAACGGAGTGGGGATGTAGGGAGACTAGACCACGGGCGTCCATCCTGCTCGACTCGCTCGCTCTCCTCGATGCGGTGCTGCTTAACACCGGTGATGCGCCAACTTTCAACGGCAGGCAGGGCAGCTCGATCGTCGACCTGACGTTCGTTAGCGAGACTCTTGCGCCCCGCGTAAAATCATGGACGGTGAGCGAGTGGTACACGCACAGCGACCACCAGGCCATCGTCTTCGAGATCGAGGACACCGAGACTTCCACCAGGCCCTCGACGCGCCGAGCTGCAGATGGAACGCCCGTACACTCGATGCGGACCGTTTCTCTGCCGCCGTGTCCGGCCGTCGGTCGCTCCCGGGACCGCAGAGGATATGGCGTCGAGCCTCATGTCCGTCATCACCGGCGCATGTGATGCCTCGATGTCTAAGGCAAACCCTCGCCGCCGTCGTGAGCCGGTGTACTGGTGGACGGCCGAGATCGCTGATCTCCGGCGCTCCTGCCTGCGGGCTCGCAGACTCTCCCAGAGATCGCGAGGCCGGCATGACGAAGAAACCCACAGCGCGAACTACGCCTCCGCCAGGCATCTTCTGCGCGTGGCGATCAAGACCAGCAAGCGTCGGTGCTGGAGGCAGCTTTGCGACGAGGTCAACAGCGACGTTTGGGGCAAACCTACAAGATTGCCATGTCGCGCCTGCGATGCCCGCAGACCAGGCAGCCCAGCTCCCCTCTCCTGGTGCGCGGCGCGGTGGCGGCTCTGTTCCCGCGGGTGCCGAGCGGGCCCGCCCTGCAGCTGCCGCGTCGAGCGGAGGAGCTTATACCGGCCGTCACCTTGGGCGAACTCAGAGGAGCCCAGACGAGGATCAAGGAGCGCTCTGCGCCCGGCCCGGATGGCATACCCAACTCGGCGCTCAAGATCGCCATCGCCGCACGACCCGACATCTTCTTGCGGGTGTATACGACATGTCTGGAGACCGGCGTTTTTCCAACTGGCTGGAAGCGCCAGAGACTCGTCCTGCTCCCAAAGCCAGGCAAACCTCCCGACGAGCCGTCCTCGTATCGTCCGCTGTGTATGTTAGACACGGCGGGCAAGATTCTCGAGAGAATCATATGCGACCGGCTGGAGGCTTTCACAGAGAGACCCGGAGGCCTCTCGGAGCGACAGTATGGCTTCCGGAAAGGGCGATCAACGATAGATGCCATCGAAGACGTCATTTCCACCGCCCGTGAGGCCATCGCCGGCAAGAGATGGTACCGCGGCACCAAAAAACTGCGCCGTGGTGACACTCGACGTGAGGAATGCGTTCAACTCGGCACGGTGGGACAACATCCTCGCCGCTCTACGCCGTTTGCTCGTACCCGATTACTTGCTGAGAATAATTGACAGCTACTCTCGGCAAGAGTGCTCGACTTCACCACGGACGAAGGCCCGAGTCCTACGAAGTCACAGCAGGAGTTCCACAGGGATCGGTACTGGGCCCGATCCTGTGGAACGTTATGTACGACGCGATCCTGCGACTCAACTTCGATGGCGATGTTCGTATCGTCGGCTTCGCGGACGACATCGCAGTGGTGGCCGTCGCCAAGCAGCTATGGCAGATCGAACACGATCTGAACGCTGCGATACTACAGGTGCGAGACGCGCTCCAGGCTCTCAGCCTACAAACGGCTGACCACAAGACGGAGGCTCTGCTCATCACAAGCAGGAAAAAGGAGGAAACCATCACCATCACGGTAGGCGACCACAGCATACGCTCGTCCCCCTCCATCCGCTACCTGGGCCTGCACATCGACGCCAAGCTGAAGTTCGACCACCACCTCCGAACAGTCAGCGCGAAGGCAGCCGGTGTGATCGGTGCCCTTACGAAGATCATGCCCAACTCTGGCGGGCCCAGAAGCAGCCGACGCAAGCTGTATGCTCACGTCGTCGACTCCATACTCCTGTACGGAGCCCCCGTCTGGAGCACAGCAGCACAAAAGCGAGCCTACATTCGACAGGCGGAGTCAGCCCACCGACGAGCCTGCCTGCGTGTGATCGGAGGCCGGCCGCATGTCTCTTACGAGGCCACATATGTCCTTGCCGGCATACCTCCGCTGGCCCTTCTTGCGGACGAGCGAGCGCGACTCTACGGCCGCCGCCGAGAGGACGCAGAGGACGAAGAACGCTTGGCAACGCTAAGCAAGTGGCAGGAAGCATGGGACCGGTCGACGAAGGCCCGATGGACGCACCGACTGATCCCAAGTATCAGAGTGTGGATCGAGAGGAGGCACGGAGAGCTGAACTACCACCTCACGCAGCTCTTGACCGGGCATGGCTTCTTTAAACATCATAGCCGACGCTACGACCACAACCAAAGCGCACAATGCCCGGTCTGCCCCTCATCCATTGAGAACGCGGAGCACGTGTTCTACCACTGCCCGAGGTTCAGCGAGAGAGAGACTACACTCCTGCTCCACGAGGTCATGACGCCGGAAAACACCACCAGGCTCATGCTCGCGAACGAGCCGAACTGGCTCGCTGTTGCTTCCTTCGCCTGCTCAGTCGTAACAAGACTGAGAGACGAGGAAGCGGACAGAAGGTGACGACCGGACGATGCTGCTGGAAGAAGACGCCACCTCAGCCAAGCCTCAATGAAGCGCATAACGCCAACCCCTCCATCCCCGTGAAGTAATGCCTAACGGCGGTTTCCGCGGGATGGAACAAAGGGAAACCGACGTGGATGTATCTACATATACACTATGTACCCTAAATCAATGTTACACTCTCACTTTTACTGCTACATTTATGCAATGTAAACTTCTAATTTACTTTCTGCTAAATAAAATAATTAATACATCCAAAAAAAAAAAAAAAAAAAAAAAAACACACACACACACACACACACATACATACATACATACGGACATTTGTTGAGAATTCAATCAAGTTTACAAATATGTAAACCAAATTGTCCTACGAGGTCTGGTTCAAAATCTCGTTTTCGAGCCTATCACAGAGCTTCCTCTGTGAGGAAGCAAAAGCCCTCGATCCACCGTATCTCGGCCCTTTTCTAGTCCACGAAAGACCGTCTAAGTATTTTTATATCATTAAGGTTACGAACAAGAGGGGGTTGGAGGAGCTTAAGACCGTCTCGACCAGCCGGCTCAAACCTGCGTTTGGTTCCTTTGGCGATGTTGACAACCCGGTGAAAATCTCACCTGATCCGAATCAAGATCAGAGTGTGATATTCAATACTCGAGACACAGATCTCTGTGATGATTTCGACCACGAAGAAGAAGTGCCTGCTGTTAAGCCTAAGTCTAAGAAAGCTTTACAAACGTGTGATAACGTAGCGCCTAAGAAACTATGTAATCCTAGCTGTAGTCAAACGGTATCAAATATTAAACCAAAGAAAAAAGTCAAATTTCACGATGATCACGCTTACAGTGTCGCGAATAGATCATCTAGCAAAAGAAACTGATGTTATTTTTTTCTACGATTTAGCTTAGAACTAAGTATAAAATGTTTATTTTTGTTCCTTATGTTATTAAGTATTTTCTTATGTTCCTGGCTAAAAAACTGAAAGTATAAATCTACTTTCAATGGAGTCAGATTAAAAATAAAGCTAATGTTAGTAATCTAATATTTTAATAAACTGATGTTAGTTTGTTCGAAAATTTAAATAGAGCGATTTAAAGCTCAAGTATTGTTGCTTTAACTAATTTAAAATAAGTATGTAAGCTAACTTTTAGTGTCTAATTTTAATACTCAATAATGTAATAAGTTTGTTTTTTGAATCTTAAATATTTTTTTTGTGAAACAATGTAAAATTTTGGTTTGCTTTGGCAACTCAGGCAACCAAAATTTTTTTTCATTACCCCATACCACTGTGGGGATACTCCTCTCTTCTATCTCAGCAGTGCGCAGCTAGGCGGCGCAGAGAGAGCGGGAGCGAGCATGTACGACACTCTTACTCGTGCCGAGCTGTGAGACGCACCTCGGAGTAATAAAGGTTATTCAAGTTTACCGAGTGCCTTAATAATTCTGCACCTTATTAATTCCTCGCGATCCAATTGAGACCCCGGGATCTCGCCTATTCCCGCATTTATATCAATTATATTAAGAAAAAGTCGTTTTTATCATTTTGGAAAGCCTTAAAAGTTGTTTTTCGGAGACCCAACGATGGTTTTTTCAATTCTTTGGTAAAACAAGTTCATCTAAGGGTTGGGAGCGGGGTTTAAAAGAGTTTGGAAATAAGGGACACCCTAACGTACAGTGTATAGTATTGTGTCTTGGCCTGTGATTTGTATACTTAGTTTGTTAATATAGTGTTGAAAGGTGTGTTGAGTCAGCGTAATGAGCAGTTGTTATTGCATAATAATTTCATGTAAAATAAACAATCTAGTCTAGCTTCCACAGTTATTTGGCGTTGTGTAGCTTACAACACAAGCGTTAAGGGCATATACAGGGTCCATAATAATAATGTAGAAAAAACCGCTGCCAAGTCATTAGAAAAGTGCTTCCTCCGTCTTTTTTTAACTGTACTATTATAAATTGATAAAGCAAGGCAGTAAAATCAAGACATACTCTTACAATAAGGTTTTATTTATTAAATGAATGAGTACAGTGAGGCAAAAATAAACTTAGTTGCGCGCTCGCGTGTACACTCGTCGCTTGCAGTAGACAGACTACTGTGTGTCGGAAGGAGAGGAGGCATGCCAAGGATACAGAAAGAGCAGTAGTCGGCTTAATGCTCGTGAAGTTTGAAAAATGATTGACAGCACATATATGAATGAATACTTCACCCTAAATAATATATACACCTAAAACCTAGTACTAACAAACCCAAAAATCAACACAAAACTTCGACATGAAAATTTTTTTTTTTTAGATTCTCAAAAATGATTATAATTGTAATTTGGTTCAATATTCAATTAATTTCAACTAATGTACATTCATAAGTAACAAGAAACCGCTGCCAAGTTATTGGCAAAGTGCTTCCTCATTCTAATTTTTATTGTATTATAATAAATATTCACCTAATAGTGGATACTAATAAATTTAAAAATCTATAAAAAATTTTTAAAAGAAAGTAATGGCCTGGCACATTGTCGCTGTACGCGCGCTTGATCTTATTTTTAGCAGCACGCACGCGAAATATACTTGTACGTTTGTAACGACGATCAATTTTTAAGTCCCGTTTTTCTATCTATTTTGGTCTTAAATTAAAACTTGACTGCTCTGCTCTCATGATGACAACAAAAATTGAGATAATTCCGGCAATTATACGTGAAAAAATGAAAAAATTTTTTTTTTTCAAATTTACAAAAAAAAAATTCAAAAAATCGAGAAAAAAAATTTTTTTTCCCATGTATCGCCAAAAACCTTTTTCTGGCCTCATTATTACTACAAACGACAATGAATGCAATTGAAATTTATACAATCAACCATAACATTTTCGAGATTTTGCTTCGGACATACGTACATACACACACCACACACACACCCCACACACACACCACACACACACACACACACACACACACTGAAGACGCCTCGATGGCTCAGTTGGTAAAGGGCTCAGGCCTCTTGCTTGCTGAATCTGAGAGTGTCGTCTAGGGCGTGGGTTCGATCCCCACTGGGGGAAATTTCATCCGTGATTTTTCCCCCGGTGTGGTCGAGCCCGTGCCCGAGGTGGTTCGGATTCCACTATAAACTGTAGGTCCACGGCTGTAGGCAGCCTCCTGGAGGGTGAAATATCCTCCAATCACCCTGCGGCCCAAATTGAGAAGAATTCCCGCAAGATGGAGCCCGAAAGCCAGAACTCCTAGTGCTGATGTTGGCCAACGAAGTGCATCATTCAGGAGGAAAAGCGCCAACACAAGGAAGAGCACCGACCCCTCGGCTCCAAGATGGTATCCTAAGGGATGGAGCCCGATATCAGAACTTCTAGTGCTGGCGCTGACCGACGGAGTTTTTCACTCATCATGGAGGAAGCCAGAAAAGCGAGAGGTGCTCGCAAGATGGCAAAATCAAGAAGCGGAGAAAGTTCTTTCCGGACTCGTGGGACGGTGTCGGGCGTGAGACCTGGGACGCCACTTCTCTCACGAAGATGGCACTAGTCCTGTTGGTTGACGAGTTCTGTCGAAGGTACCCAAAAAGAAGAAAAACATCAGCACAAGGGAGAGCACCGACAAAGACGGCTCCGGAAGGCGGGAATGACGCTGGATGAGGGCTTCGCGGGGCGAGCGGGGGATCACCAACAAGTTGACACGGTTCCTGAACCCCTAATCTCCACGCCTTAGCGTGCGGTGGATGGGGGATGTAGGGAAATGACCAATAACATCGATGCAGCAGCACTGCTAATAAAGGCACCCACTGAAGTAATGTCTAACGATAGTTCCGGTGGGAATCATGCCTGAAGGTTGGAAGGGCCACTGGTGCAAGGGTTTACCCGGCCCACGTCCTCTCCAAAAAAAAAAAAAAAAAAAAAAAAAAAAAAAAAAAAAAAAAAAAAACACACACACACAGTGGAACGCGCGCAGCCTCGACACGGAGTGCCTCACGGCCATGATGGCCGGTGCCGCGGTTCCACCCGGGCCTACAGAAGAGATGGCAACAAGGCTCATGGCTGCCATTACCAGTGCATGCGACGCGTCTATAACCAAGGCAGGTCGGACGTCGTCGTGGCGCAGTATACTGGTGGACAAGCGAGATCGCTGACCTCCGGCGCTCATGTCTGCGAGCGCGAAGGCTTGCCCAGAGAGCGCGTGGTCGGTCAAATGAAGACGCCTGCCGAGCGAGCTATACCTCCGCCAGACGTCTCCTGCGCGCTGCTATCAAGACCAGCAAGCGCCTATGCTGGAACAAACTGTGCGACGAGGTCAACGAGGACGTATGGGGCAAACCATACGAGACAGTCATGTCCCGTCTCAGAGGATCGAGAGCAAATTCACCGAGCTCACCGACCATGGTGCGCCGCATAGTGGCTGCTCTCTTCCCTCGTGTGCCTGACGAGCCAGCTCTGCCACCACCACTCCAAGCAGGAGCAATTGTACCAACCGTCACCATGGAAGAACTCCGAGAGGCTTGTCCTGCTGCCAAAGCCAGGCAAGCCGCCCGAAGAACCATCGTCGTATAGGCCGCTGTGTATGCTTGACACAGCGGGCAAGATTCTCGAAAGAATCATCTGTGACCGCCTCGAAGCAACTACTGAGAGCCCTGGGGGCCTCTCAGACCACCAGTACGGCTTCCGGAAGGGGCGATCGACGATCAACGCCATCGAGAACGGCATCGCCACCGCCCGAGAGGCCATCGCGGGCAAGAGATGGAACCGCGGCACCAAGAAGTACTGCGCCGTGGTCACCCTCGACGTGAGGAACGCGTTTAATTCGGCTCGGTGGAACAACATCAACGCCGCGCTACGCCGAATGCGCGTACCTGAGTACCTGCTGAGAATAATCAGAAGCTATCTCTCAGCGAGGCTGCTTGATTGTGATACGGACGACGGACCAGAGACCCACAGAGTCACAGCAGGCGTTCCGCAAGGATCTGTCTTGGGGCCCATCCTGTGGAACGTCATGTACGACGCCGTTCTGCGCCTCAACTTCAGAGGCAACGTAAGGATCGTACGCTTCGCAGACGACATCGCCTTGGTGGCCGTGGCCAAGCACTTGTAGCAGATCGAACACGATCTGAACTCTGCCATCGCGCAGGTGCGTGGTGCGCTTCAAGATCTCAGCCTAGAAACGGCTGACCACAAGACCGAGGCCCTTCTCATTAGTAGCAGGAAGAAAATGGAGACCATCACCATCACAGTGGGTGACTGCAGCATAATGTCGACCCCCTGCATCCGCTACCTGGGCCTTCACATCGACTCCAGGCTGAGGTTCGACCAACATCTCCGAATCGTCAGCGAAAAGGCAGCAAGAGTGGCTGGAGCCCTCGCGAAGATCATGCCCAACATCGGTGGGCCCAGAAGTAGCCGACGCGTGCTCTATGCCCACGTCGTCGACTCGATTCTCCTGTATGGAGCACCCATCTGGAGCTGTGCGACAGAGACGAAGGCCTACATACGCCAGGCAGAGTCGGTACATCGACGAGCCTGCCTGCGCGTGATCAGCGGGCGACCACACGTCTCCTACGACGCGACGTACGTGATATCCGGCGTACCACCGCTGGCGCTACTAGCGGATGAGCGAGCGCGCATATACCAGCGCTGCCCCGAGGATGTCAAGGAGGAAGAAAGAAGAGAGACGCTGAACAGGTGGCACGACCGGTGGGACCGGGCCTCAAAGGGCCGATGGACGCACCGCCTAATCCCGAACATCACGGAATGGGTCGAGAGGGGACATGGAGAAGTGGACTACCATCTCACACAACTCCTGTCCGGGCATGGCTACTGCAGAAGCCATAGCCAGCGCTATGATAACACCCTTAGCGCACTCTGCCCAGCCTGCCCAATCACAGTAGAAGACGCGGAGCATGTGTTCTTTCGCTGCCCGCGATTCCACGAAGAGAGGGAGAGACTCCAACAAGTTCTCCAAGAAGAAATCGAGCCTGAAAACATCGTCAGGCTCATGCTCGAGACCGCAGGAAATTGGATGGCGGTAGCGTCTTTCGCGCAATCAGTCGTCTCCAGACTGAAGCAAGAGGCACAAGAGGCACAAGAGGCGTAAAAGCGACCCGGACGATGCTGTAAGAAGAAGACGATGCTTCTGGTTCCCGAACCCCTAATCACCGTAAGGTGGATGGGGGATGTACGGAAAAGACACAGATGTAGCAGAGAAGCTCTATAGAGTCCCCACCGAAGTAATGTTTAACGACGGTTCCCGGGGGTACTCGTTTCGAAGGGCCACTGGCTGCAGAGTTCACTCTGCCCACGTCCAAAAAAAAAAAAAAAAAAAAAAAAAAAAACACACCACACACACACACACACACACACACACACGCGCGCCCGGCTTTCGGAAAAGACGATCGACGATCAACGCCATCGAGAACGTCATCGCCACCGCCCGAGAGGCCATCTCGAGCAACAGATGGAACCGCGGCACCAAGAAGTACTGCGCCGTGGTCACCCTCGACGTGAAGAAAGCGTTTAATTCAGCTCGGTGAAACAACATCAACGCCGCGCGACGCCGAATGCGCACGCCCGAGTACCTGCTGAGAATAGTTGTGAGCTATCTTTCAGCGCGGGAGCTTGACTACGACACGGACGACGGATCAGAGTCCTACAGAGTCACAGCAGGCGTTCCGCAAGGGTCTGTCGTGGGGCCCATCCTGTGGAACGTCATGTACGACACCGTTCTGCGCCTCAACTTCGGAGGCAACGTAAAGATTGTCGGCTTCGCTGACGACATCGCTTTGGTGGCCGTGGCCAAGCAACTGAGGCAGATCGAATACGATCTAAGCTCTGCCATCGAGCAGGTGCGTGGCGCGCTTCAAGATCTCAGCCTAGAATTGGCTGACCACAAGACCGAGGCCCTTCTCATCAGTAGCAGGAAGAAAATGGAGACCATCACCATTACAGTGGGTGACTGCAGCATAAGGTCGTCCCCCTGTATCTGCTACCTGGGCCTACACATCGACTCCAGGCTGAGGTTCGACCAACATCTCCGAATCGTCAGCGAAAAGGCAGCAAGGGTGGCTGGAGCCCTCGCGAAGATCATGCCCAACACCGGTGGGCCCAGAAGTAGCCGCCGCGTGCTCTATTCCCACGTCATCGATTCGATCTTCCTGTATGGAGCGCCTATCTGGAGATGCGCGACGGAGACGCAGGCCTACATCCGTCAAGCAGAGGCTGTACATCGACGAGCCTGCCTGCGAGTGATCAGCGGTCGCCCACACATCTCATACGACGCGAGGTACGTGATAGCCGGCGTACCTCCACTGGCCCTACTGGCGGATGAGCGTGCGCGCATATACCAGCGCCGTCCCGAGGATGTCAAGGAAGAAGAGAGAAGAGAGTCGCTGAGCAGGTGGCAGGACCGGTGGGACCGGGCCCCAAAGGGCCGATGGACACACCGCCTAATCCCGAACATCGCAGAATGGGTCGAGAGGGGACATGGAGAAGTGAACTACTATCTCACACAACTCCTGTCCAGGCATGGCTACTTCAAAAGCCATAGCCAGCGCTATGGCAACACCCTTAGCGCACTCTGCCCGGCCTGCCCAATCACAGTAGAAGACGCGGAGCATGTGTTCTTTCACTGCCCGCGATTCTGCGAAGAGAGGGAGAGACTTCAACAAGTCCGCCAAGAAGAAATCGAGCCTGAAAACATCGTCAGGCTCATGCTCGAGACCGCAAGCAATTGGATGGCGGTAGCGTCTTTTGCGCAATCAGTCGTCACTAGACTGAGGCAAGAGACGCAAGAGGAGTAAAAAAAATGATCCGGACGATGCTGCAAGAAAAAGACGACGCTTCTGGTTCCCGAACCCCTAATCACCGTAAGGTGGACGGGGGATGTACGGAAAAGACACAGATGTAGCAAAGAAGCTCAATAGGGTCCCCACTGAAGTAATGTTTAACGACGGTTTCCAGTGGGGTACTCGTTTCGAAGGGCCACTGGCTGCAGAGTTCACTCTGCCCACGTCCACAAAAAAAAAAAAAACATACACATACGTCGGCCTCCTTGGCTCAGTGGGCATAGTTTTTGCCTGCTGATACAAGGTGTGCCGTAGGGGTGGGTTCGATCCCCACTGGGCGAATTTTGGATGGCGTTTTTTCGCCTGGTGTAGTCGAACCCGTGCCCGAGATGGAGTGGGTACCACCAAAGAATATAGATACTTACAAATAGGAGTCCAAAGCCCTATGCTGAATTGACGCCGACTTTTTAGTTCTGTTACCCGAGAGGTTGGTGGCGGGAGTGTCGGAAATTTTAAAATATATTAAAAAAAGTCTGACCGGACCGGGATTTGAAATCACGCCCTTTAGATTATCAGGCCGGTGAGCTAGCCACACAGCCAAACGATTACTGTCGATCAAATTACCTAAGCTGCTTATTTGAACTGTGTTCAGCGATGATTATTTATAATACCATACCACTTGAGATATATAATGCGTAAAAAATATATTAACGCAAAACAGCGAAAAAACAATAAATTACTACTCTTCGTCACGAAAAAAAAAATTTCCAGCAAATTCGTAAGACTGATAAACACATGCGCTGGGGCTCTCTCTTTTCGTGTCGGAGTTCGGTAAATTGTTTTTCATATTAATTTTTTTGTTTATTACAGCAACCTTTGAAAAATATTTCTTTTCTCGATAACTATGATGTTTCGAGAGAAAAAATTATCGACCAAAAAAGTCTTTGGACTCGTAGATCATAGATCAAAAATGTCCCATTCGTTCATTTTGAACTAAAATACATAAAATATAATATCTGCGAGAGTTTCGTTACCTGCCAATTAATTGTATTTCAATTCGTAGTGAAACGTGTTAAGAAACACTGAAAAAAATCTTACAGGCTAGTCCAACAAAAGTGGACAGCTGGATCAGAAAAAGATTTTGCTGCTACAATAAAATTATTGAGCTATATTTCGATGCCAAATTTTGTCAAAGACTTATTTGGTCGATAATTTTTTCTCTCGAAACATCATAGTTATCGCAAAAAAAAATATTTTTCAAAGGTTGCTGTAATAAAAAAAAAATTAATATAAAAACAATTTACCGAACTCCGACACGAAAGAGAGAGCCCCAGCGCATGTGTTTATCAGTCTTACGCATTTGCTGGAAAATTTTTTTTTCGTGACGAAAAGTAGTAATTTATTGCTTTTTCGCTGTTTTGCGTTAATATTTTTACGCATTATATATCTCAAGTGGTATGGTATTATAAACAATCATCGCTGAACACAGTTCAAATGAGCAGCTTAGGTCGCTTGATCGATAGTAATCGTTTGGCTGTGTGGCTAGCTCACCGGCCTGATGATCTAAAGGACATGAGTTCAAATCCCGGTCCGGTCAGACTTTTTTAAATATATTTTAAAATTTCCGACACTCGCGCCACCAACCTCTCGGGTAACAGAACTAAAAAGTCGGCGTCAATCCAGCATAGGGTTTTGGACTTCTATTTGTAAGTATCTATATTCTTTGGTACCACTCAAAAAGAAGACCCGGGCTATGTCATCAGCCTCCGAAGTGGTAAAAACCCCGATCACTGTGCGAGCTGGAAACGAAGAGGATCGCCATAAGTAGGAGCCCGAGGCGAGGACTCACAAGGCTGGTGATAGACGGAGAGCACAACACTCGCATGATGAAGTCAGAAGCGAGAATCATACTCACAAGATGGCGTCGTATGCGGGGGCCTCGATCGTGACGGATCCGGAAGCGCCAAACAAGATGAAGCTGCCTCGTCAACCTGGTCACTTACCGGGCGGCAACAGAAGCGAGAACCACACTCACAAGAAGGAACTGGGCAGCGATTTCTAATACTTAGCTCAGGAGGAGACGCCAGCAATGTGTGACCACGCAAAAAAATGGCTCCGATAGGGGGACACGACAATCGAGAGATGGCATCGCGCAAGATTGGAGGTTCATCAAGTAGAAAAATATGAGTCCCTGAACCCCTTATCGTTGCATATCACTATGCGACGAATGAGGGATGTATGGAAACGACTAATATTGAAGTAGCAGAAAATGCTCAATTAACCCCGGCCTCACTGAAGCAATGCCTAGCGACGGTTACTGGTGAGTGTCCGAATGGGGTGGAGTGGGAAAAAAACACATACGCACATGCAAACATACGGACATTTGTTGAGAATATGTAAACCAAATTGTCCTACGAGGTCTGGTTCATAATCTCGTTTTCGAGCCTATCACAGAGCTTTTTCAGTCGGAAGCAAAACTGATGTTGTCCTGTGCGAGAGTAAATTATAGCATTGCCACATTATTGAACGTATTGAACTCAATATTTTTATAAGGAAATTAATAAGGATGCATGCAAATCATCCGATGATCCCGGACATATCCTCGACAACATGTTCGGGTGCTTTCTTTCACGAAAGATCGTAATTCGTTTCAACCTGTAACTTTGAACTTTTTAGTGTCGTTTAAACCAGTTACTTTCAGTAGGCAGAATACTAACATTCTTCAAATCAATCCAACCTTACTACAGATTTTGGATCTTTGTTATTTTCATGTTGTTTTTATTGCCTGAACTGATTTTATCGTGAACCCTAGATAAATTTACCCTAGTAATATTGAAAAAGACGGCAAATCGTGAACTCGATTACTCGAGATTACTCAATCAAGAAAGCGCTACGTCTTGTATGTGACCAAGACTTTCAAGTTTAACTTGAAAGTTAGGTGGATTGCTGAAGTCATGCGGATTGCTGAATTTGCGTGGATAATCCACGTGGAAATGCACGCAATTTTTTTCAACTGGGAAACCTTAAAAGTCGATTTTCTCGAAATTTTCATTTTCAAGATTTTTGAAAGCAATCTAGATCAAAATAGTAAGAGATTTCCATCGAAAACTCAAGTCACTTATTTTTTCTGAATTTATTTGGATATTTTTGTAGCAAGTTGGGAATTAAGCGATTTGACTAAATAATATTATTAATATTATTAGCACCAACCGCGCTAGTGTTCACTATACCAGATCAGTGTCATTCAGCTTAGCTGTGGGCACTACGCGCGCCCGCAGTCAGTGTGACGCTTGCTTATGTCGATGAACCGCACGCTTGTAAATGCTCGCCTCTTACTTACGTGGATACGCGGCGTGTTCAATACACAGGAATGCGGCTTAATTATAGAACTCTTGCCTTGAACTAAAAGGTCTATCAGTGCATAAAGATTGATAAGCGGAACGAAGTTTCAAAAAGACTAGTTAGATACTTGTATAAGTTATATTTCTAACCAGTTTGACAATATCTTTTCATAATTGCAAAATAAGTATGTTTAAAAAAATTCTCGAAATAATATGTTTAAAATCGGTATGAAACGTTCCTCAAAAGTTATACTTTTGATCATTTTTTACGCTTCTTTATTATACCATTGAGACCATTGATAATTTTACATTCATAACAACGAAAAGTGCAAGTAAGTATCGAAACTAAAAGTTTGATATTTTTGCAAATTTTTCTCTTATTGATTTAAAATTTGACAGGATAAACAAAAAAATCGAAATTTTGCAAATCAAGGATCATAATTCTTCCTCCTCTGTATTCCTGCCTTTGAAAATACTTTGTTTTATAAAACACATCGTTGCTGAAAATATTCAGATCACTCAATTTTGGCATAGACAGAAATTACCAAAAATCTAAAAGTTTTAAAAGTTCCTCATGTATTGTAAAGAATATTATTGTATATATATATTTATGAGCTTCATAATAAGACTTACGTTGTACTTGTTCCTTTGATAAATCTTCCTGTAATAAATATCAATAATTGATAAATACTTAATATATAATAATTGAAATCTTCAACACTTACACTATTTAAATGAATTTAATAGAAATATGTTAACAAAGATCAATATGTGTGATGTGAGTGGTATTTGAGAAAATTGATTAATTAAGGGAGTTTCTATGCCACAGTTGAATCAAAAACTTGATCGCAACGCCACTGTCGGTACCTATACTCTATCGCATAGTCGTATTGAAAAATTTACGGTGTGACTGTACACTCACATACTCTCATAGTTATGTATTGTTATTATGCTGTATAGTCATGTCAACGTTTGTTTATATTTAGTTCGAGTTTCACCGCTAGAGGGTGAGCGCATTGTTTATGTTGTTCCACAAATGAGTTTTAGCCAAAGATTGTTAAGTAGAGGAGGAAATAAAGCTGCTGCATGTTCCGGGTTGAACTCAAATTCCTGATTTTCATTGATTGAAAAACGGGTTAGCCACTCTACCTGAGTAACTAAGTTCATTGCTTACCATTCAAACAGACGGCTAAGGAGAATAGTTACTTGAGAGCTTGAATGATCTACAGAATGTAGCGATCAAAAGCCACTTCTACCAGACGATCAAACTCTCATAACTAAGACACCTGCACATCTAGAACGACGCCGCAATCAGCAGCGACGATTCCGAGCACGCAAACGGGAGGAAGAATGTCAGCAGAGGAAACAAATGGATCCCCGGCCTCCACCAAGGGATACTATTAGAAAGGTTTTGGACTTACTTCTCCTTCCTTGGGCTGGTCAACAACACGTGTCTCTTTTTATGCCGAGTTTGGAATACGACATAGAAGAGATAAAGCCAACGGTCCGCTCCGTTGTCGTCGTGCGTCTACCAATCATCACCTGTACTACGATCCCGAACACCCAGAGTTCTAGATCGTACTTTTTGCATCTTACAAACAGCTCTTTTCAGAGCTACGAGTTTAATCAAAGAGTAATTTAAACTCCTATTGTTATCTTACAATAACAGTATGTACACGCACCTAGTAAGTTTTTGAATGATTCTATGCAAAAATGTTCGATACTTGAACTGTCAGAATATTGAATGTGCCTTGCCAAGCAACAAAAAATGTTTATGTAAAAATAAAATTGAGAAAGGCGTCATTATCTCTCTGTCGGGTGACCTGAACAGCTCGATTCTCACGTTAATCTTGAACTGTTCATTTTCTTTTTAATTATTACGCAATTATCTCGACTGATACTTTAAATTTTGGGCCCTGGACGCAATTCCTGCAAATTCATGTTTTTCTACTGAATTACTACAGGAATTTTCCATTTTTTGTAGAAATTCGACAGAAAAAAAACTTATTTTCTACAGGAATTTCTGCAGAAAGAACTAAGATTCTCGTAGATGTGTTGAGATTGACTTCCACTAAGGTAATTAAGTATTGTAAAAATAAAATATAATAATTAAGAACGATGCAAATTAAACCGGCAAGCCAACATGCATGACGCAATAACAAACGCATGATCTCGTGAGAGAAAGGTGGGAGAGTTCGAGATGTATACGAAGCTGGCAGGTATGAGACGGCACACGTAGGCCAAACCATCGTTTGAATGTAAGTGTGAGTATGAGCGGCCAACATGCGCCCACGCTTTAGAGCAGGTCGCACATTTTTACCATACATTCATTATACTACTGCGCAGGTTCCTATCATATTAAAACCATTATTTACTTCTTTATTTTTGAGTTCATAATTTTTTTAATTTTTTACCACTTCGCGCTCGCTCGCCCACCCTTGCCCGGTTAATTCTTATAAAAAAACCAACATTAGTTATTATTATTCACACGCGATTGAAAGTTCCGTTACACTCACCTATATTCGTATCTTACATGTAAACAATGGCTTTCTACTGATCTGAACACCTTCGGAGCATTGTTTATATGTTATTGTTATTTATACTTTGCGCAGCAAAGATGATCTACTTCTCAAGCTCGAAACAAACGAACTTTCAGATCTTAAGAAACAGACGAACAACGCCAGGAAAGATTACAAATCTCTCGAAAATAAATGGCTTTTGCTCGCTCTTCTGAAACGTCCGAGCAACAAGAAATACGAATAGAAGCAGATCGTTCCCGGCATGCACTATTACGTTCAAATGAAAGACAGCCTCAACAAACAAAAAGACTTGCTAATCGTCGAGCTCAGTATGTTCAACGATTGTACAACCTCTTGACTTTTCATAGTGTAAAATTAATGATAATATCAGTACACTCCACAACTTTATTAGTAATTTACGTTATTAGTTTACGTTATTTACTTTATTAGTTAATTTATAAGTAACACTTTTTGGCACGGCGTAGTTTAGGGCGCGAGCGCAGCAAGTATGGCACGAGTATCGTACAACATTTTATAGTACTGTGCAAAGTTCACATTTATGCCCCCTTTTCCGAGCCACGAGTCACACTTTCCGGTAGCGCGAAGTGAGGTTAGCACACGAGCGTATGCAAGTGTGATGCGAACGCAGCGGTGCCAGAATGTGCGACTTATGCCACAGAAAAGCGTGCCATAGATGTGAACTTATGCTACGCAGTGCTATAAAATGGTTGTCAACATTTTAAACATATTGATTTAGTTTTGAATTAATTAAGAGGTATTTTGAATGATAATAAAGAAAATAGTGAAAATTCAAATTGATGACACCTATACACTGTTTTATTGTGAGACCTGATCATGCACCCATCCTATTAATTTATAGTTGTTTAAACAATTCCTCAACAAACTATTTCGACGAAAATAAATAATTTTAATTTTTAATGATTTCTTCTGAAGGCCTGAAGCACTCAAAAATCTGCGAAAATTCAAGAGGTGCGTTTTTCTTCATGCCGTGAAGAAAAACACACCTCTTCGAAAGACCAAGATATTTTCGACGTGATTCATTAAATCGTGATTCGATGAGATGTGTTTTTCTTCACGGCGTTTGAACGACGTGTGTTTTTCTTCACAGCGTTTAAATGAGGTGTGTTTTTCTTCACGGCATCCAACAAAGTATATTTTTTTCACGGCATTTTATAAAAATGTTTTCTTTCATAGCGTTTTTCACTGTGTTTTTACTCATAAGCAACGGCGATATACTCATTCAACGCTCCTCCTTCTCAGATAACAGCAGTAAGAATTAAATGAAAATATTAAAGTTATTAGCCATAGTAAAGGCAACATAACAGAAGGTAGATAGAGCGCGTTTTTGGCTAAAAGACTATTTATAACAGTTTTCAACTTATTTTCTTTCTGCTTTTGCCTGAGCAGAAATAGTTCGGCGGTATACAGGATATTTTGGGTTTATAGGATATTACAGAACATCTCTAAATTCATAAAACGCCCATTTTTTTAAAGTCATTACGGAATCCTATATACCTACAAGACCCCAGCATCAATCGGCCTGATTTTTTCAGGAGAGGTAGAGTTTGTACCCCAAAATCCAATGGTATGTTACTCTTTAGTGTAAGTGCATGATTACAAAAGTTACAAACAATATTAGTACGACCTGTTTGCGTCTTATTCCGGTTGAACCGAATGTTAAAATTTAATGAGATTTACTCATATACTATATACTATACCTCGTACTATCATCAACAGAGTTGTCATCCGAAACTATCCAGCGCCATTACTCGACTTTAGACTTTTCTCTAATCTCGTCCAATCTATTTGTTATATACATTTTAAATTCAGCCGTATATTTGTGGAACCCAAATAGAAAAGTTTTAGAACCTGATCAAATATTCTTTGTGATATGGAGAACTCATGCTTACGAGAAGTATAGTCAGCCAAACGAACTGCAATTAGAGAGTCCTGTAATTCTAAACGAGAGATGGTATTCTTAGACTTTGCTGCGGCCACTCGACCCTTAGCTGTTATAAAAGCTACGTGATATATCTCTCCCGAGACTTGAAAACGCTAATATGCCACTGCAGCAGAAGCCTTGAGATTGCATCACAAAAAATATGCAATTTTGCAACTTTCAACTGTATACTCGGACTTTGATAACAGGGATCGACCGACAAAGACTCAATTTTAGAATGATTAGAAATTCATTGTTGCCAAAGCTCAAACTCTTTTTCACCTATTAAACTATCCTATCCAATCTTACTTGCCCACACATTTGCATTAGTATCCGAGCTTGATTCTCGAAAAGAAGTAAAAACCCCATAAGATAAAAAATTGCCATTATTATATGCAAAAACTGTCTCTTCGTTAGCCTCTTTTTCCCTGACAAGAGCTCTGAATCGTATTTATCTATTAATAATTTGAAAATGAGCTTATCATGCATATTCACCCATCTCATTCCCAAGATCTTTTCTGTATTTGGAATCGCATTTATATGATTTAAAAGATTGCTGTCTGAACTGACCTTTGCTTCTTTTTAAAGCTTCCTCTGAATTTCTCACCCAGACATGCATTAAGAAATTCAAGTTCTTATTTATTTCAATAATCTGCTGAACCTCTGGATTCGCTTCGTGACTTGATTCAAAACTATCCAAATAATCAACCATATAGCAATTTTCCACTAACTTTTGAAGGGTCAACGGATACTTATCTTGAAAAAAAATCTTTTTTCGCACATTTTTTAGTGCACAAAAAGCGTTTTTGGACACTGGTGTACGGTAAAATGCCATATTTTGGACACTGGTTTGCGGTAAAATGCCTCGTTTAAAACGAAAGTATTTTTCGCTTACTATTGCATAAATAACTATTTAAATGTCCGAAATTACCGTGACCAAAAATTGCCAAAAACGCATCAGAATATCAGGTAAAGATTTGAGATCATCAGAACCTTGTTACAATAAGTCATTAAAACTTGATGAACTCGCTTTAGCAGTGGCATCGACCACTAGCCTTACTCAACCCGGTTTATTGACATTGGTAACTTCAAAATGCGGAAAATACAAAGCATATTCTACGCTAAATTTAATGAACTTTCCGAATCTGGTGTCAGATTTTCGATATAACAAATAGGTCAAAAGTTATGGATGGTTTTATAAAAGAAAACGTTCCTCAAATCCATCGTTTTAGTTAAAAATTCCAAAAAATTCCTGATATATTTTCTTTTCCAGTCGCCATTTTTTGTACTTAAAATCATATTTTACTAATTGGAACCGTCATAACTTTAAGGAAAGAACCCATAGACGCTTCATCTGTACCAAAGATGCCAGGATTTAAAAGATTTTCATGTGAACATGAACATCCGACACCGGATTCGGAAAGTTCATTAAATTCTGCGTAGAATATGCTTACTCCCCATTTTCAGCAAAAGTACAACGGTTCAAAAAAGTATCAAAAATGTGTCTGTCCCGGACTTAATGGGTTAACCTCGGCTGTAAAATTTCCTCTCATCAACAACGGTTGAACTGCTTCTAAAGTCTCGGTTTTTAAAGCGGAATACAGGCGTGACAGGTTTTGTGCTTCGGAAAAATTGCTCATGATCGTTGATCTTTTGAGCGCCTGTTTGAATCGACCCCAATCCAAAGCATTGTCATTGAAATCTGTTACGTTTTATCGGATGCTAAACGATTAATTATAATTAAAATGTCGTTATATTAGTGAATGAATGATGAGGCATTGCTTGATAGATTTCTATTTCATTTGAAGAAAAATTTACGCGTGTACCAAAGGATTGAGCTCGATTCACAGCATTATGAGCTGCCGAATAGTAACTAGGATCGAATCTGAGAACGTTGCTTCTGTCAAAAGTTAAACCTTGAAATCTTGGACAAATATTTCTCCTTTGTGCATATACACATTAATCGTCTGTTCTTGCCTATTTTGCATGAATGTTGGATGGTAGTGAATGGATTCAACATTCACAGATTCAGGTTCATTATGATTAACAATGAAATTATCTTGTTCATAATTCCCTTCGCCTTGATCAATTAAAACTTTTAGATCATTGCACATTTCATCGAATCTCTCGTCAACCTCTTCAACTTCATAGTTATTTGCGCCAACAATAGAAGACCGCAAATTTGTATCAAGATTTCGTGGTGTCGATGTGGCTGCATAAAGTCGAGACCGGCTAAAAACTGCATTAGCCGCATTTAAACCACTCATTGCTGCAGTTGACGTTGATATAGCAACTGCTGTCTCTCAAGCCGAGACCACTAGTCGATTTCAATGACATCGATACTGACATCTTCGTTAACAAAACGAATTTGCGCTTCCTCTAAAGAACCAGTGGGCACCGTTGACGTGACTCTGGACTTGCCAGATCAACATTCCAGCGGCCGGATGACTGCTTCCTCACCTAGCTGATTGAGATACACTGATTCGGCTCAAATAGCAGGTCTCAGTACCACAGAAACGTCTCGAGGTTCGGCTGAGCCAAAATAACTTGGAACTGTTGAAGCGATCCGTGACTTGCAGCCTCAACGTGCTGGTGACTTGATGACCGGCTCCTCGTCAAACTTCTCGCACTTTACTACGTCAACTGCGCGACTAAACGTCTAGGTTCAGTTTCAGCTTCTTCCATAACCTCAGATACAATGCTTAATGATACTGCTGCCAGCTCCGCGCACATCCCTTGCGCCGAAAGCTTCTCAGACATTGCATCGACGAAATCGTTTTGCAGCGCTCCAAAAGTGACTGTCGATGTTGGTCGAGCCCGCTTCGACGGACGGAGGTTGAATACCCAAAAAAAGTATCAATACTAGTAACGAGCGGAATTTATGATTAGCGGCACACACCGTTCTTCCCTGACGGGAAAGATTGATTCAATCCAAGTTGCCAGGATCAGGGGAAGCAACAAAAGATAACGACACCAATCAGATGTTCCGAAGTTGATAAATTGGACTAGCAGCAGAAGTTTTTTTGCTCTTTTTTTCATCCATTTGCACTTCAATACACCCACCCAACACTTCAATGAACCCACCAATGAAAAAGAACAACATAAAATTTTCAATGAAATAAGCTATGGCAAAAATAATTTATTTTCAGAGATACAATTAAAGTACGTCATCTTCGTTTAACAATAGTTTCAAGAATGACTGAGAGACAACTTAACAAACAAACAAAATCTTCCCTGTTCCCATAGAAACAGCAAACTTTCTAAATATGAACCGCAGCCAACGTTTATACCAAACACGTTCATATCAAATACGTTTGTTTTGAACCTCTTCGTTTAAAGAAACGCGGTTTGATGGCCTCGTTCAGTAACATTGAGTTTATTTTCAATTTTTGACACACATCAACGTCTTTAGTCCGGTTTACATCAAAGCTTATAACTACAGCCCGGATTATATGCAAAAAAATCCCAAATATGCACGAAAAATCTTAAAATACGCAAAATCAGTTAAAAATATTTGAAATATGCAAAAATAATATAAATATTCATTTATATGAGCAATTCTCGAAAAAATCTGCCATTTTCGGGGTCCAAAAAGCCAGGATTTTTTTTATAGATGCTACACGCCCCCTGCGTTATAGAAAGTATCTATTGGGTTATTTGAAACAAGAAAAAAATCGAGAACATGAATTTTTTTGATAGGTAATTTTCCTATATACATTCTAAGGTCGGATAACACGATTTTTCGTAAAAATGGCTTGGCGAAAGCAGACACCCCTTTTTTTACTATAACATTTTTTCGTAGAGTCCATTGTTAGCGAGTACAAAAATCTCAAAGTATTATAACATATGCGGTATCGTCTTTTAGCCTGTAATGCTTTAAGTTTTGTTTTGGTTGCTGCCATCTTGAATCTGTATGAACAAACGCTGCTATCTTTTAGTATAGGACTGTATGACACCAGATCCAGAGTTTTAACCCGATCCGAATGATTAATTGGGGTGAAAATACGATTATTTTGAAGACAAATGTTCAAAAACCACGTTTTTTGTTTTGTTTAAGCAAATGTATTTTTTAAACGGTTGCATATATCGTAAATCTGACTCCAGATTTGAAAAGAGTGATAAAAATCCCGTAATATGTGGTATTTGTACATTATTTTGACAATGGTTTCATAAAAAAATCACGCCTGGAAAAATAAGTCAAAATTATCTTTTGATGTAAAACTCTTCCCAAATCTGCATTAAACAATAGAGGTTACTATTTTAAAAATCGAATTTTGGTTCGCTGTAGCTTTGGAGTTATATTCAAATCCAAGGTCACCATTCGATTCCCGGTCATAAGAATACGTCAAAAGTGGTATTTTCATTTTTTTTACCCTCTCATTCTGCGTAATTTCCCAAGGACATACGCATTCCCTTTTCAGGTTTTTTACCAATCTTTTTATTTAACATTTGAATGACCTTCGAAAAAACCAAAGGGATGTTTTAACCTAAAATTTTTCGTTATTTTCAAATCTGCAATAAAAAATCAGGGTTTCCATTAGACAATTGATTTTTGGGTCACTGGAGCTTGAAGGTCATGTTCAAGGTCAAATCCACGGTCACCATTAGAATCCTCGTCAAAAAATACGTTGGGTAAGGGGTTTTTGATTTTTACATTAAGCTTTGTCTCCAAGATTTCCAGGGGTGCCTGTTTTTACCAAGTTATTTTTACGAAAATCGTGTTATCGAACCTTAGAATGTATATAGGAAAATGACCTATCAAAAAAATTCATTTTCTCGATTTTTTTCTTGTTTCAAATAACCCAATAGATACTTTCCACCCCGCAGGGGGCGTGTAGCATCTATAAAAAATCCTGGCTTTTTGGACCCCGAAAATGGCAGATTTTTTCGAGAATTGCTCATATAGTTTTAATTACTAGTTATTTATTTAAATAGAATTTTCATTAATATTGTAGTACATATGGACTACTATGTATTTTTCTAAATTTTCCATTGTTAAACTACGCCTTCTATCACGATAAAACAAAGTCGCTTCAATCCAGGTCCCCCAACGAGTAATTACAGGTTTTGGTGGCAATGGGAGATTTGCTAATATTTCTTTATACTTCAATATTCGAGAAGGTGCCTTCAATAAAACTTTTTTGGTTGTTGAAATCAATTCATTCAATTCATTAAATGTGGCGCAAATTTTTTCTGCTAAACGATGAAGCTCATAAGCAAAACATGTTGTGACGCTACGGATCAACAACTAAGTTTATTTATGGAACAGCTGATGTCCTACCACTACAATCAGCTGATTGTATCCCTTCTTTGACAGATTAGCTGATGGTTGCCGGGGTAGGATGATTTTGGCGCGAATTGGGCGCTATAAAAGGGCCAGCCCGAACAATGAAGAGCCAGAAGCTTTCGGTTGGCAACTCACGAAGCAACTTATAACGCTCTAAGCCCTGCAAATCATAAAGCAGGTAGCAGCTCTTGGTAAGGTACTAGCAATTTATGCCGAGCAGACATCACAAAAGCTGGTTAAAGCTATAGGAATTTCTTACCCACGTTCGCGCGTATAGTGGCTCACTTGTGATAACGTCACGTAGTAGAATTTGTCAATATTGTATATAGTCTTATTGTTAATAAATTGTTATTGCTGAGTTAAACATAACTCTGCGGGTTATCAATCACACGACCTTTTCCTCATTTCAGGACGCGAGGTAGAGTTTGATTTATAAAGTAAATTTAGTTTAATATATTAAAATAATTTTTTTCTTATTATATTTGCTTGAGTTGATACTAATAATTCGAGTCAATTGTTCGAACGCCAACAAAGAAGAGGGACAGCGGACCACAGGAACTCACAATGTAACATGAATAATGTTTGGATAAAATGATTGCAATGCTCTTCTGGCCGTCAACATGTACGGTGTTTCATCACTCAAAAAAATGAAAACTTTTTCATCCAGAGAGTCCAGATAAAATAAACTTGTCAGAGAGTCATTTACAAATCTTGACACCGTAGAGTGATTGGTTTTTACAAGTTGACGACAAAAAATTTGGGAAGAAGGTGAAGGTCTTTATGTAAAGATCCAATGACCAGATTCGCTATGTACCGACCATTACTATCGGTAGTTTCGTCGGCAGAAATTCAGAGTAGTTTATTATCTAATTTTTTTCGTATTTTATTCATAGTTTCTTGATAAACTTAAGGAACTTAATTTTTACGCTATTTCGATTCATCTGGTATATTTTGATGTATACAATACTTTTTGAGAAAACGATTTATATGCGAATTACTTAATTTGTAAAAGGAATATTGCAAGCGAGAAGTGTGTCGCAAAATTTTTTAGAAAATTCATTTTGCTTTGGTGTAACTACCACTTGAGAAAGTTGAGTTTGACGTGTCTCTTTACTGCGCAATCTAGCTTGATGGGTTACTGTATCTACATGCTGTAATAACATTGTAGTTCTGTACTGAATAATTTTGAATCTAAAAATTCGTAATTAAAAGCGTACCTGTTAAACGAGAGATTTTCTTTCACAATTTACCACTTTTTCACAGACAATACAATGTTTTTCCATCATATGTGAAAATATAAGGATATGGTTTGATCAAAACAAGCGGATTGGTTCTATCGGGTGGCATATTTGATACTGTAAAAGCTCGATAAATCGTAGATTTTGAAAATCTTTGGTCGTTCATCACTTTATTTACATTTTCTAGTTTAATATTTAGGTATCATCAATACATACGTACTTATGTTTATTTACTGTATTTTAATATTTATGTATTGTCTGTGGCATACGGCATAGCCTTGGCAAATAAACTAGTAATAATAACACAGCCACACAAAAAAAAAATTTTTTCGAGTCCGCTGACCACACCGAGTGGACTTTATGTTTTTGGGGTCGCTGAATTCAAATCTGGGGTTGGTTTTTCAAGGTTGGCTCATTTTAGAGGTCATTTGAAGGTCAAATAATGGAAAAGTGGTAAAAAATCTGAAAAAATTCATACATGGGTTTTTGAGGATGCTGAATCCAAATCCGAGGTCGGACGACCTTCAGGAGGTCACCTTCAAGGTTATTTGAAGGTCAAACTACGAGAATTCAATATAAATATCCGAAAAAATCACATTTATGTTTTGAGGGTCGCTCAATCTAAATCAGAGGTCATTTTGACTATATTCGGCTATGTATAGGTCATTTGAAGGTCAGATCACGAAAAAAGGTTTAAAAAATTAGAAAATACTCATTCATAGGTTTTTAAGGATGCTGAATTCAAATCTGAAGTTGGTTTTGGTACCATATGAGCCAGCCTCAATCGCGCCCATAGTTCTGTGCTTCTATGCGTGCCTATCTTCTTTGCTAATATCTACAGGGTGGGGAATAAATATGGAAAACCCTGGAAATCTCGTAGAATAAGTTGGAAAAAAAATCAAAAACCACATATCCGACGTATTTTTTACGGGGAATCCAATGGTGACCTTGAATTTGACCTTGAACATGACCTTCAAGCTCCAGCGACCCAAAAATCGATTTTTCAAATAGAAACCCCCATTTTTTATTGCAGATTTGAAAAGAACGAAAAATTTTACGTTGAAACATGTATTTTGTTTTTTTTTCAAGGTCATTTTAAGGGCGTTACAGACGCAAATATAACCTCGATTTAACCTAAAATTAAGTTCAAGTAAGGACTTTTTTCTAATCGTACCGCCTCCAAAATTACTTTCAAAAAAAATAATAAAATACATGTTTTCACTTAAAATTTTCCGCTCTTATTAACGGTGACCTTGAATTTGACCTTGAACATAACCTATACCCTTCGGTGAACCAAAAATCGACTATTTTCATGGTGACCCCATTTTTTATAACAGATTTAAAAAGAGCGAAAAATTTTACGTGAAAACATGTATTTTATTATTTTTTTCAAAGTAATTTTGAAGGTGGTACGATTAGAAAAAAGTCCTTACTTGAACTTAATTTTAGGTTAAATCGAGGTTTCATTCGCGTCTGTAACGCCCTTAAAATGACCTTGAAAAAAAACAAAGTACATGTTTCAACGTAAAATTTTTCGTTCTTTTCAAATCTGCAATAAAAAATGGGGGTTTCTATTTGAAAAATCGATTTTTGGGTCGCTGGAGCTTGAAGGTCATGTTCAAGGTCAAATTCAAGGTCACCATTGGATTCCCCGTAAAAAATACGTCCGATATGAGGTTTTTGATTTTTACATTAAGCTTTGTCTCCAAGATTTCCAGGGGTTTCCATATTTATTCCCCACCCTGTATAAAACCAATGAATGAAGACTATTTATTGATTCTTCAAAAAAGAGTTTGAAAGCTGTATTGTTGCATAACACTCATAAATATTTGTCCATTCTTATTGCTCATAGTACAACTATGCATGAAACATATGAAAGTATGAAGATACTATTGGATAGCATCAAATACGATGAATATAAATGGATGATACGCGGGGATTTGAAAGTATTGGGTATGTTAATGGGACAGCAATCTGAATTTACGAAGTACCCATGTTTCAAGTGTTTATGGGACAGCAGAGATCTTAAAAACCATTACACTGACCACAAATGGCCTGAGAGAAATTATCTAGAAATTGGAGATCATAATGTTATTAACAGTCCGTTAGTCGATCCAAAAAAAGTTTTGCTACGTTCTTTGTACATTAAATTAGGCATTATGAAACAATTTGTCAAAGCTCTAAATGAAAGGGATGAATGCTAAAAATATTTAGAATCTAAGTTTTCTTACAAATCTGATGCTAAATTGAAAGAAGAAATATTCGATGGACCAGAAATAAGAAAAATACTGAAAGATGACAATTTTCCAACTAAGATTACTGTGATTCAGAAAGCTGCATGGGATAGCTTCAAAAATGTTGTAGAAAATTTTCTAGGTAATCGCAGAAGCAATGATTACAAAATTTTAATATCAACGATGATAAAAAATTTCGGTGAAATCAAATGTAATATGTCATATAAACTGCATCTCTTACATAACCATTCAGATGAGTTTCCGGATAAATGTGGTGATTTTAGTGACGAGCATGGAGAACGATTCCATCAAGACATAAAAAGTATGGAGCAGCGGTATCAAGGTAGATGGGATGTTGCAATGATGGCCGATTACTGCTGGATGTTGAAGAGAGAGAGAGAGAGAGTCAAAATGAGAGAGGCAAAAAACGCAAACGACAACCATTACGCCGATCGTTTGAAGAAAAAAAGATGCGTTACGAAAAAAAAAGTAAAAACGCATGCAAAATTATAAATATTTTCTTAATTTTTTACTTCCTTGTATTAATTTAACATTGAAATGACTTTGAAGGTGACTTCGTACAGGCCATCTGACTTCAGATTTAAATTCAGCATCCTTAAAAACCTATGAATGAGCATTTTCAGATCTTTTTAACTTTTTTTCGTGATCTGATCTTCAAATGACCTTCAAATGACCTTTGCATGGCCGAATATAGTCGAAATGATCTGATCCGTTCTGAACTCTGATTCAGATTGAGCGACCCTCAAAACATAAGTGTGATTTTTTCGGATATTTATATTGAATTCTCGTAGTTTGACCTTTGTGATGGCTTATTTGACCATCTATTTATTTATAACAATAGTATGTCTGCTGACTGAAGTTAATGACTCGACTCTATGCGCGTTGTATGTCTCAGTGGGTGAGGTGGAGGAAATGAATAACACAAAGGCATTGGTTTCACACAGGACTGTTCTATATTTTTACTGCTATAAATATTCATACAAGAACATCGACGTAACTTATCGGCTAATTAAATTTATGGCTTACGGTTATAGAGTGACGCGTAGTTCGGGTGGTTACAGGAGTGGCGGTGGCGCAGTTGGTCGTGGCTGCTCGGCTGTTCTGCTGCGCGGGTGGCAGGCTGGATGAGCTCGTCGGCTGTGAGGCTGTGAGGCTGTGAGGCTGTTCGGCTGCTCGGCTGCTCGGCTGGCAGTGAGGCTGTTCGGCTGCTCGGCTGCTCGGCTGGCAGGCTCGTTGGCTGTGAGGCTGTTCGACTGGCAGGCTGTTGCACTTAACGCGCGAGTTCTCCGCTTCGTATCTATGAAGCGTGTACAGTTCGCGGGTGCACTACTGTACGCTCGGGGTGACTCGAGAATTCGGCTAAGAGCTCGGTAGCGATCGTCGTGAAAATCGACTAAGTCACGATGGTTAGAATGTTGTGCGATCGTGCGTAGCTTCGCCCTCGTATGAGTTCGGTAACTGGCCGACTAGAGCTCCGGTCCGCTCGACGGTAAGAGAGTATCTGCCTCGAGACTACCTTTCAGTCCGGTATATATACTGACTTTCTTTGCGGCACCCCCTTTGTTCGGGCGGATACCGCTGTTGAGTTATGTCCGTCCTCCTGAGTTCGAGATTTGGGTATTTCGCATCCGGTCGATTTTTGTGTAGGCATGGAGCTCATAAACAACAGACGTGCTCCTGTTCTTGCGGATGCTCGGGTCGTTTTTCTAATTACCTTGTTTGCTTGCCCGAGCATCGGCGTAACTCGGGATTCGACCTTCGCCGTCATTCGGGTGTTACTTATTGCCCGGGTCGATCGTTAATTTGCCTACTTTATTGCTCTTGTAGCGCGATTTTGATGTTTATGTGATCGCAAGCACGAGTCATGCTGCTTATGCGGTCGCAAGTACAAGTCATGCTGCATACAAGCGTGAGTCGCTTTATACGTGTGAGCACGCACACAAGTGCGCTCCGCTCTGTACGTGAAAGCACGCACACAAGTGCGCGCCGCTCTGTCCGTGCGCGCACACACACAAGCGTGTGCCGCGGTGTACATGTGCGGTCGCACACCAACATGCGCTGCTCTATCGGTGCGTGCACACACATAACCGTGTGCCGCGGTATACATGTGCGGTCGCACACCAACATGCGCTGCTCTATCTGTGCGTGCACACACACAAGCGTGTGCCGCGGTGTACATGTGCTGCTCTATGAGTGCTGGTACTACCGTGCCCGTGTATGTGGCCCGCGCGTACGTTCGCGCGTATGCACGTTTTGCACGCGAGGGCCGTCCAGCTATTACACCTTCAAATGACCTTCAAAAATGGTCACCTTCAAATGACCTTGAAGGTGACCTCCTAAAGGTCATCCAACCTCGGATTTGGATTCAGCATCCTCAAAAACCCATGTATGAATTTTTCAGATTTTTTACCACTTTCCCATCATTTGACCTTCAAATGACCTCTAAATTGAGCCAAGCTTGAAAAACCAACCCTGGATTCGGATTCAGCGACCCCAAAAACATAAAGTCCACTGGGTCCGGTCGGTGGACTCGAAAATTTTTTTTTTTGTGTGGCTGTGTAATAATAAGTTATTTGCTATTTCTATTATTAATTATAGTTAAGACTTTAACTTCTCGCTGTTCAAAAACGTTAAAAAAATCTGAATGCAATAACTCATGCTAAATTTGCAAAAACTTCAAAACTTGGAAATTCGAAAATCGAAATTGTGCAAAATAAGCGTAAATATGCAAAAATAGTATTGCATATGCATTTAGAAAAACATGACAAAATATGCAATTTCATATGAAACGTATGCATTTGTATATAATCTGCGCTCTACTTATTACATAAATGAAACAAGTATTAGTTGAAATTCTGGGGTAGCTATATATTGGGCTAGCTAAATTCTACAATCCCACCGCCGCCCAGATTTTCCTGAATTTTGATAAAGCATTTACACTGATAACTGATGCCTTTGACTTAGTGATCGGATCCATCCTCATTCAAGAAAAATATTATTTTAACCATCCCGGAAGCTAAAATCATACAAGGGCTTCTCTTACTATGAGTCATAATATATGGTCGAAAGAAAACTTCCCCCCAAAAAGGAATTTCAAGACCCAGATGAAGCTCTCCCGTGCCAAAAATGCTCGCAAAAATACCCAACCAAGTAAATCAAGTGCCACCTGCACCGCGAAGGCCAGGTGTCCAATCCCCCTTCTAGACCCTTCAGATTCGGAGGAGAGGAACATCTAGATACAAGGAAACCCGCTAGTATCACGATAGCATCAAAGCTAACGATAAAATACAAAATAACGACAATTTGACATGAATGACGAGCAAATCCTAGTCAAAGTATTTGTCACTGTTGGTATATCAATTGGTGCTCTAGTTACGTCCGTTATACAAGAGAATGGAAGCCACAGCGGCATGCTAGAGCAGGAGATGACTGTTGCAGGAGATGATCATTGCCAGGTCACCAAGGCTCGCATGCATATCTGTAAAAACTCTATTCGGCATTGGTGGTGATGATAAAATTCATCTTCGAGCCTTGTGGCCCAAGCCAGTTCATCGACTCTTGGTGGCAGCTCGAGCGACGGAAAACGCATTGGGTTATCCTAGACCAATTGTCAGAAATCTCAACGTCTTTATGCGAAAAACCCCTAAGCAAGATCTGTTTCTGGTGGCCCCAGTCAACAGCTCCGATGTCGACAGCGTCTTGTGATTACAGACCACCAGAATCAGGATGAGCTGAGCTCCCGCCCTGACGTTCCGATGCCTCCGATGACATCGCAACCCAACTCAGCTCAACTTCTCTCTAGTTTCATGCATTTTTCTATTGATATGTGTACATGACAACTTTCCTCATGTCAAACTATATTATTGCTAAGACTTCTTCAAATATTGTGCTTTTTACTGCTTCTTACTGCTTCTATTTTCAAACTTATTACCAAAATTGTTGCTGCCTATTTATCTGCTACTATTTTACATAGTGTTATACTTTAATAATGTATTACTCAAGTGCTAGACGGGGTCAGCCCGAAGGCCCAACAAAGTATTTAATCTAATTTAATAGCAAGAAAATCCACGTGAATAAACCATGTCATAATCCACGCAATTTCTTTTACTGACTATCCACGTAGATAATTTGAAAAAATTCTACGTGGAATGCACTCCTTATCCACGCAGATAAGCGTTAAAAATGGTCGAAAGTAGTTTTCAGATTGATAACGCACGGGACTATAAAATCATAACTATCTATAGATGGGCACTGGACTAATTGTTCAATAATAAAAGCAATTTACTGTACTCAACACTCGTTTGTTCTCTTAATCGAGTTAGTTCCTTAAATTTTTTTTGATTTTAAGCTTCTTCTTCAAGTAATGAATTATTTCTCTGCATTTTTATTTACACATTTTGTTAAGCATATATATTTTTAATTTTTTCATTCAAATTATATCATTGATAATAAATTTCCAAAATTTGAGGTTCAATCCCGGACGGAAATTTTTCTCATGAGAAAGTTTTATAAAGTCTAAAAAAGTCTAAAAAAGTCTTAAAAAGTCTTACAAATGTTCGGATTTCGTACACCAGATTAATGATTTAAAGAATTAATAAGAGTTTTTAAAAATTCATAAAACCTTTTGGAGACTCAATTATTTAGCAAAAATGTTAAGTTTTTTTTTTCATTTTTTTTATTTTTTCTATATTGTTCATATAGTTGCTTGTATAGTTTTTTCACCATGACTTTTGGCGAGCGTGGATACCGATCAAAAAAGTCTTTAAAAATATTGAAAACTTTCATCAACATTTAATAACTCTTAATAACTCTTCATAAAGCTTTATAAAAATTATTGTAACTTGTAAACCTTTTTTAAAATTAATAAAATAAGCAACTGCCTTACCTGTCTGAATATTTCGGAAACCAAATATCAGGTTTCACGTAAATTTAAAAAATTTATTTATATCATTTAAAACTCTTATAAAGTTTTATTAACTCTTAAAAATCATGGTACGAATCCGAACATTTATAAGAATTTTTAAGACTTATTTAGACTTTTAAAGAGTTTTTAAGAGTTTTTAAGAATTAGAGTAGCGCTAAAATTTCCGTAGGGGATCAACAATTTTTATCCTAAAGAATTTAAATGTTCGAAGATTTAAAATAATACCTTATTATTAAAAGTAAAAATAAAATCTTACATCAAATTCATAAAAAGTTTATGTTTTTAAAATTGGATAGAACAATTTTTTAATTAGCATGGAATATTTGAAAATAGCATTTAGATAAAGATATTATTACCCATAAAATGAAATCCAAAATGTATAACAAAAACTAAAAGTAAGAAGAAATTTTAATTATTAACAAAATACAATATTTAAAAACTCACCATTATTGATATTTTAAAATTTTTTAGTAATAATTATACGTATACGTAGTAACTTGAATAAGATATTCTAACAAAATGCTTAAAAAAATTCTAGTATTGGAAAGAATCAACTTTGTAACCCAAATATCATTGCTATTGTTAGAAACTCGTAGCATTGTTTGGGATTTTTATTTTACACGATTCTTCATATATAATTTAAAAATAAAATAGTTATCACCAGTTTAAACTAATTATATCTTTGACTTGGCAATAAAGTTCAATAAATGTTCATTTTTTTTTAAATTAATGTAAACGTTTTGTAGCAAACGATTAGGTTCATGCACCCGATGTATAGTTCCAATAAATTTTTAGAAAATGAAAATAATTAATTCTAATAAATCTGATCATTAATAAAAAAATAGAAAATCAAAAAGTTTATGAAACAAAATAAATAAACTCCCACAAATTAGATTAGATTAGAGGGAAAAATGAATACATTATGTATACATTATGATCATCTGATCGAATGTTATTTTTGATTCTTTTCTTAAATAAATAGGCATATTGTGTGCTTACCGTGGTTGGTATTTTTCATACTTTTCTTTTGTTTAGAGTGTTTTATGACTTTTCATTGATAGAATCTAAGGGATATTATGTTTTATCCAAATAACCAACTTTTTCTCATTAACTTTCCCATAAACGACGAAAAGGCTTAATTTTTTTGTTGGTTTTTGAAGCGATTTTTCCCGTAGTTTTAGGCCTCAGAAACATTTTATCCTTTCAAAAATTAAGCTCAAATTTATATTTTATAAGAAATTTATAGTTACTTAAACAAAAAAAACGTAAAAATTGTTGCATATAATCAAATTTTCAATTTTTTAGTCATATTACCCGTTAAGGAATAACGATGTATACGGGTGATTTGCAAAATAGTTGCAATTTTCGACTTGATTTTTGTCCCCACGGTAAAAATAAAAAGATTAAATTAATATCCGACTTTTCTCACTTGTTTTGAGCAAAAAAAAACGAAAACTAAACTAGAACTTATAGAAAAAAAAATTCATTCAAAAACCATTGAAATCATATACATTTTATCTAACTTGGGTTACGGTACTAGTGGTTACGGTACTTAGTTTTTTGATGAAAATTATCTGAAGGTTTTGTATATCAATTCCGATCGTTCTGAAACCATCAGGGCACTTTTTTGACTTTAAAAACCACATATTCCTGTGCCGTAAAAATGTTTGGATTTAGTCTGTTTGTGAAGCAAAGCAGTTACGGTACTGACTTTTTTCATTTTCCTTCGAAAAATAACGTTTCAATGTGCCTGTAATTTGATTGAGATAAAAATTTCAATTTTGTACTTACGTGGATTTATTCCTTGGGCATTTTAGAATTGAAATCGTCTATTAGAGGGGGCTGAAAAATATTTTTAAAGTTTCCAGGGCCGATAAAATGGAATGATTCAAAATTAGGGAAAAAGTGATGACACAATTCAACAGTATATGATATGCAAGTGCCTCAAAATTTTTCATGTCTAAGCACACGTAAGAAAGGTATTTTTCATAGGTAGGTAATGAGCATAGCTCATTAGTTATCTCGTCGCTCCTCAGTCGTGCCCAGTTTACGCAGCTACGAGCGCTGCATTGTTCTCGCTCTCTCCTTGCGTACTGTCACTGCAAGTCTTGGGTGCGCATCATTTATCCCCTCCTCATCTTCACCCCACGTAACACCCTATTCTCCCCTTTTCTGGTGCTAGGTGTGTTCAACGGTTTTTTTCTTTTTGTTGTTAAAAAGAAAAAAAAAGTTGCGAGTTGTTATACAGCAACGCCGTTGGAAGAGTAGAATCCTAGGGTCGTGGGTGGATTGGACAGGACGGATCGCAAGCTGCCCAGACCATTGCGACAGGTGAGTAAGAGTATCATTATTATTATTGTGTGGATTCAAAAAAAAATTTTTTTTTATTTTAAAAATATATATTTCGATTAAGTTGCGAGTTGCATTGCTTATCAAAGAAAAATAAAAATGTTTAATAGAAAAAATGGTAAAAATCCGAGCGAGCCTGCCGAGGCACCGTTCGAAGTGGAAGATGAGGAAGCGCGAAGTTTATTTTTGAAGGCTGCAGAGAGAGAGCGAAGAGCGTGGATCGAAGACAAATATCCAGGCTTTATGAGTTTCATGAATAGACAACATTCAAATAGGGGGGGGGGGGGGGAGAGTTAAACGATGCGCGTTCGGATGCAGGGTTGCCGGATACATACAACGACGAAGAGCCGTGCGTTACTGTCGATGAATTGGCAAAGTTATTGCGCGACGCGGAGCTTACGACGCAAAGACCAACGTCCGCGATGTCAAACACTTACATTAATAGCGTCCCAAGACGATCAAATAACGATATATTGGGAGACATAGACAGGTATGATCCCGAGGGGAGACCCGGCAGTAGATGGCGCAACGTGCAATTCCAAAGTCCTTAGACAACGCGCGAAGATCATGCTCATTGAATGAGATATATGACAGGCCGCACAACGAGCTAGTGACGAGTAGTCACGGAGGTTTGAACAGAGCTTTGAGCCCTAGAGTCTTATCGAGGCACGCTACAAACCCGTTTATAACTGATTATCAGTCGCCGGCGACGCCGCGATCAAGTCGCCTGGCGGCTACTATAACAGAGATTATACCAAGCCGTAGTAACTCGCGCATGAGTTGTAACGCCAATGCGCAGAGTGATCGTGTAGACGCAATGTCGCGCGCGTATAGCATATAGAGCCCGCGACTTAGAGTCGAGGCGATTACCAACATCACGACGAAACGATAGTCGAGACACAGAGCCAAATCGATCGCGAGATAACTTTTCACTCACGCAGCAGGGGCATTAGTCTGAACAACCCCTTCGCGTACACTCATTATATGCCAAATTCTATCAGCTTGTTTAATGGTATTGTTAAACAAATACCAAAATTCGATGGTACGCCCTACAGACTAGATCTCTTTTGCACGGCAGTCGAAGAAGCGGTTGAACAACTGCCCTTGTACGAACAAAAATATTGCAGCATTGGAGTCTAAGTTAGTAGGAAAAGCTGAAAGGATGGTGGCAAATTAGCGACTATCGGCGCGACTGAGTTACTACGAGACCTCAGAGACAGGTTTGTCAAGAAGCATGTTGCCGATGGACTTGCATTAGATCTAGGTAACGCGAAACAGCCGATTGGCGTGAACGCGCGACAATTCGGTAGCGACGTCCGCGCACTATAATGACGCAATAGCCGCGTACAGCCAGGCCCCCGATATGAACGCAATTGAGCGAAAGCTGCCATCTACTCGCTTCAGAGCAGCGTCATGGATTGCTTTTTACTAGGCCTACGTGAGCCACTGCAACTGCAGGTACGATTGAAAAATCCCGAGTGCTAGCAGATGCGATTGATATAGCGGGGGATATTGAGAACAAGCTGCGATACCGTGCGGCAGTAGGATCAAACGTTACATCCGTGGGATTGATAGGCGTACGTTCGCCACCTGTGCCGACAAAAGATAGCGAGCCTGTTACTACGACAAGAAGGTAAAATGTCAACTGTGCAAAAAGACGGGTCATGAAGTAGCCGACTGCATTAAGTATAAGCGTGCAACACTTAAATGCTCAAATTGTGGCTTGAAGGGTCATGAAGCAAGCACTTGCAGAAGGCCAAGTATGAATGATCGAGACTCACGCAGATATAATCGGGACGAGCGAGACTCGCGAGATACGTCCATAGAGTCAAATTCACGGCGCAATAATTATAATAGAAGCAATGACACGCCGTGATGATGATGATCGAAATCGATTTGCGCGTAGCGCGAGCCCTTATCGAAATTCAAATAATAATAATAGATACCCAGCAATCGCAAGGCTATAGAAAAACAAGTCGTATAGAGAGAATGTGCGAAGCGATGGCCGGCAAAAGAATAATGGCAATAATAACCGAGCCGGCACGCGATAACAGAAACGTGCACTTCAATGACTCACGCGCGCCGAGAGCGGCCGAGACAAGACGCGCGAGATAAAATTTAAACTAAATCCGTGTCCGGCTCGATCCTCAGATACCGGGCACGAGGAAGAGAAGGTAGTGATGCGGGTGGCGACGATGAATTGCATAACAATTGCCAGCAATCGAATGGAACAATGCTATGTTTAGATAATCCAACAAAATTTTTTGTCGATACCGGTGCTGAAATTTCAGTGGTAAAATTAGGCTCATTGAATGCGCATGTATAGCGAGAATGAATAAGAAAATTCTATATCAATTAAAGGAATTGCTGAAGGTGAATACGTTACGTTGGGCAGAGTGACGGTCGATTTGAACGGCTCCCCATAATTTTACACGTGATACCAAACAGTGTTCCGATTGATGTAGCGGTCTGATCGGCTGGGATGTCATTGAAAAATATAATGGCATCGTCAATGCCGCAGAGCGTACGCTCATCTTGAACGATGAAGTTTTTCCGTTCATTGGTGAGGACAAAATAGAATTGCCCCCTAGATCTCGCAAAATTATAAAAGCACATGCGCTTAATGATGAACGGTTGGGCTCGTACCATTGCAACATTTAGCCGACGGTATTTTGTTCGGAAATTTTATTGGAGTTAATAATAAAGGCGTTGTTTTTGCCGAATGTATTAACACTACAGACGAATTAGTGTCTTTGCCAGTACCCCGCGTGGAATTATTGCAGTGCGACGTCTTGTCGTATGATGATAATAAAAACACTAATGAGGAAAGCGTAGCCTTGCGGGATACATGTGTATATTCATTGTTCACAGACGAAAAAGTTAGTGAGAAAGATGAAGAGCCACCCCCGGGACTTGCGTTGTATGGTTCAGAACGGGTAGATAAAATCGTCGAGCTAATGGACACCGGTTGTGACAAAGATGAACTCGCCGCTGTGAGATCTTAGTCGAATACAACCCTTATGTGTTTGGCCTGAAGGCGAGCCATTACCCATATCGAAAACTATCACATGTGCCATAAATACTACAACGGAAGTGCCCTTCACACCCAAGTTTTATCGATATCCCCCAAAAATTAAGGCGGTGATACAAAAAGAAATCGATAAAATGATAAAAAAATGATATCATTGAGCCTGTATTACGCCATGGTTAAGCCCGCTTTTGGCCGTACCTAAGAAAACCCTTGATGCAAATGGTAACAAGAAGTGGCGCTTAGTCACCGATTTTCGCCAGCTCAATGAAATAACCGAGGTTACTGTCACCCGCTACCGCTAACAGTCGACATTCTTGAGCGACTGGCGTCGGCTAGATATATTTCGTGCGTCGATTTACGCAATGGATTTCACCAAATCGCGATGGATAAGACAGGCTTTGCAGGGCCAAATGGCGTGTATCAATTCAAGCGACTCGCGATGGGCATGAAGGCTGGGCCGAGTGTTTTTTCGCGAGCAATGTCATTAGCCTTGGCGGGCCTACAAGGCACAGAGCTTGAAATATATCTAGATGACGTGATGGTTCACGGTGAAACCATCGATGAGCATAATACCCGATTCAAACGTATGCTTGATCGCTTCAAGGCAGTAAATATGTCAATCGAGCCGATGAAGTGCCAAATGTTAAAGAAAGAAGCGCGCGTTTTCGGTCACGTAATTGGTGGAGGTGAGATCAAAATGGACACAGAGAAAATCGCAGCTATGCGCGTTTATCCAGTGCCGACAGATAGGAAAAAACTTAAACAGTTTCTCGGCCTCACTGGGTATTACAGAAAGTTCATAAAGGATTACGCTTCAGTTGCGCGACCGTTGCAACAATTACTGAGAAAAACGATTAAGTATGAGTGGAGCGAGGCTCAAATGCACGCATTTGAAGAGCTAAACCAAGCGCATGTGTGATTTTCCAGTATTACGAGCACCTGATATGTCGCAGCCGTTTATTCTCACGACTGATGCTAGTGAGTTTGCTGTGTCTGCTATCCTTGGCCAAGGGAAAGTCGGCTCGGACTACGTGTGCGCATATGCCTCATGGGTGCCGAGCTG
This sequence comes from Trichogramma dendrolimi, assembly GCA_034770305.1. Taxonomy (NCBI): domain Eukaryota; kingdom Metazoa; phylum Arthropoda; class Insecta; order Hymenoptera; family Trichogrammatidae; genus Trichogramma; species Trichogramma dendrolimi. Next base: position 791,705 of record JAPMIB010000081.1, on the reverse strand, counting down.
CGCTACGCGACATATGATAAGGAATTGTTGGCCATCGTCTTCGGTAAAGAAAAATTTTATTACTATCTATGGGGAAGAAAGTTTACAGTATTAACAGACCACCAAGCTCTTGTACACTTTCATAAAACCAAAAAACTAGATCTGCGATTTAACAGATTAAAAGCAGAACTGCGTGGATATGATTTCAATATTGTTTACAGACGCGGACTCGTGAACGCAAACGCCGATGCGCTGTCCCGAAATCCTGTGGTAACATCAATGAAGAATCCAGCGGACATGTCAAAACAGCAACTTTTTGAATTAGCAGACATGCAGGAAAAAGAGAATAACGAGTTGCCGGCTGAAATAGATCATCCTCCAGGCAGAATTTGGAGAGTGCGTACAAGGCGATACAAGAAATCGGCCGCGAGTAATGAAGGAAAGCAAGACGATAAAGAGCGATTCAATAATGAGTCATCGGCGGATTCAGACGACTCCTTGATGCCGGCTGCAAAAATCGAGGCAGCAGAGGAGAGCTCGCATAACAGCAGCGACGATGGCGACGTGGATGGTAGCGCAAAAGAGCGATATAGCAACCAGCAGCGCGCTATACTCGCGATCTCAAGAATCACAGGGAGTTTTGCAAACAGTTTCGGCAAATATACAACCTCTGCATGATGATTATGATAGTTCGCAAAACAGAGATACCGGAGGCGACAGTGGAAACGAAAACGCAAAAGCACGCTAGGCGCTCTTTCCCAGAATTCGCGCGAGAGATGTCCGCGAAGCTACGCGTGGACTCACGCGAAAATGTAGCAGCTAATAAACGCGGATTGCGAATAGATGTGTGGGAAGTAGACTCAGATGAAGAGCATAGTCAGCATAAAAAGGGCCCCGTGCGTGATGCAGGTAAGCGATATCAAGATCGTAAATGCTAATATACAATCGAATAATGATAACGATGCCGTTGCGAGCAATGAAATTTTTGAAGCATTGCAAAGTCAGACATGGGCCGACTACGACCTAGACAATGCACAAATTAGCAGCGACGCGCGTCAGTTGCGAGGCTATTCCGAACAAAAGGAATGCGCGGATACGAGTGCTACACTTATACGCTCAGACGATATCCCGTCTAAACCGCCCGGTAACTGCCTATTTTATTCGTTGATAAAGATACTAGACCTTGATATGACAGCTACGGAATTGCGCAGATTATTATTACAGTCACCCTTTTTGGAATTTACAACAATCCGAGAGAAGCGAGAGCGATCCTCGCTCGCCCTCGGAGTGGAGCAATATCGACTGTGTAATATATTTGCGCACACGTATGACATAAATGTGTGTATCCATTTGGCATTAGACAACGGGGAATTCATGTTCTGCCGCTTTTAGTGGAAGAAAGATCACGATTCATACATTTACACCTATATAAAACGCATTACACGCCGTATTTACCGATCGCTATACTACATTAGACGATAAAAAGGAAGCGCGCGGAAAAAAAGACGATAATTATAAGCGGCCGAAAGAGAAAGAAAATTTGATTTCAGATTCACCCAGCAATCGCCATGACGCCAACAGCATTGATTCACCAGAGCAATATCGCTGCGCTGATGAGGTACAACCGGTAGTCTTATCGACACCCACGCGTAAAAATGTCATACAAGAGTCTCGCCTAGGCAACGCGCTCGCCTCGGCTATAAGGCAATCGCCGCTGCAAAAGCGCGTGAGCATCGACGACAGCATGGACTTGTCAAAGACGCAAAAGCTAGTAGACACGCCGAGAAGCGAGCCAAATCATGATAATAATACGCATGACACAGCCGAGCAGACGATGCAGCATGAGAAAGAAGTGCCACTGGGTGATCAGCTAAAATACATCGATGCGTTACAAAGCGCTGACGCGTAGCAGAAGAAGCACAGCAAAGTCATGTGTATGCGGCACTGTGTAAATATTACGTAGCCAAAGCAAGGCCGCTGAGTGATAAACCTCCTTGGTACAACGACGGCCTGAACGGGTTTGGAGGTCTAAAAATTAGCAAAGACCACCCGTTCAAATATAGAGAAAATTTAGTCTTCACAATGACCACGAATATATTTGAACAATCAGAGATTTTCGATGCATTGATCGAGCGAGATTATTTTTCGCGCGATGGTTTTAGAGATGTGAACTTTACGATTGGCGATATATTGACAATCAAAACGCAATTTAATACAAATTTTTGTTTGTTCGTAAAGGAACACGTCACCGAGAAATGCATGCGAAAAAATTTACACAAGATCATAAAATCCCTGAAAGCTCTGTTGAGATTGAAGGACATCGATTGCATAGGTATAGTGAGAGACTTGTTGATTTTAAATATGGGGGACTGGCAATATTTCATTAGTAAATTTAATGAAGTTTTTGCTGGTACGCAAGTAAAAGCCATGCTATACACAAATTCGCTTATTGTACCACCACCACAAGACAGATTGCAGGCGATTCGAGACTATCACGAATCATCTGCAGCGAGACATCGAGGCATTAATGCAACGTACAAGCGGCTGGCGCAAGATTTTTATTGGAAAAACATGCGACCAGACGTCGACGCGTACGTAAAGCGATGTATGGCATGCCAGACGAAAAAACTTGTCAGACAGAAAACCAAGCTCCCCCTCTTTCTATCAGATACCCCATCCAAGCCATTCGACAAAGTATCACTAGACTTTTACGGACCGCTCAAGCAGACGAGTAAGAGAAATGTCTATGTTCTCACCATGCAAAGTTGGTTGAGCAAATTCATAATCTTAACTCCGTGCAAAAAAGCTAATGCGCATGAGGTCGTGCGAGAGGTGGTCGATAAAGTAGTATCCTACTTTGGCGCGCCCCTGTCAATTATATCTGACAACGGCACGCACTTCCAAAATAATCTATTAACAGAGCTATGTACATTGTTTAACATCGAAAAATTAAAGAGCTGTGTGTATAGACCGCAAACGTGTGGCGCTATCGAACGAATGCATTCGACCTTAACAGAATATTTGAAAAAGTTCGTGACTGAATCAGCGCAATGGGACGATTGTCTTCCGCTCGCGCAGGTCGCATACAACAACACGATTCATGAAGCGACTGGATTTTCATCTATTGAAATTGTTACAGGTTACCGTGCACGTATGCCAACAGGTTTCGCGAGCACAGACAATGTACTCATACGACAGCTACTTAAACGATGTGACAGCGGAGCTATGCCGCGTGCAGACTCTCGCGGCAATGAATTTAAATCAGGCAAATATCGTTCAAAATATTATTATGATCAACATATTAATATTTAACATTTCAGAGAGGGCGAAATGGTAATGCTGTTAAAGAAGCCGCGAATAAATAAATTCAGCGAAGAATATAGCGGCCCGTACGAAATCAAACGCGTTGATCATAACGAAAAATCGGTGATCTTACTCTGCAATGGCACCGAGCGTAAAGCGCATATTGACAAAATTAAGCGCGCCTACGCGCGAAAACCGACGCAGCCAACGCAAAGTGACACTGATAAAGATAGAAATGACGGGATGAAGCTGCGAGACTGTGGGACTATTAGCAGCATTTCAAATGTGTAATACAATAAAATTTTTGTTTTTGTTTGAAGCTTTCTGATTCGAAATATCCTATTGATGATTTGCATGGGAAGTATACAGAGAGAGAACTTCACGTGAACGAAGTACTTACGCAGCGCCGGTCGGTGGACCGTGCGATAGCTGCGTTGCCGGGGAAATTAAATTTTTACGACTCAGAAGGCAACGTACGTGAAGCGGGCAGCATAGCTCACGGACTCGACTACGATGAGTCGGGTAATGAATCAAGTTTTTATAAGGTTGCAAATTAATGAATAATGTTTTTTAATTTTTTTTATAAATAGCAACGTGGGTCGAAGTTGCCATTTTTTTTTTTTTTGATAAGAAATTTTAGTTATTTAAGCCTTTAACGCCAAAAGTCACCAAATTTGGACAACATGTTAAGCGATGTATTACGTGTACTTTTAGTAGTACAAAAAATTTCTAATACACTTTTTCTGACGTAAAATTTAATGTACTTTTCAAATATTGCGTCAAAATTGTCGAAAAATTTGTTGTTAACAATTTATGAACAATTTTGTAAAAAAAAACATAAAATTTCGACAAAAAAATCGCCTTTAACTCAAATTTCAGTACGGAAATATGGTTTCCTCGTACTTCTAACCCACATAGATTTGGTCATTGGGTTATAAATTTTTTGCAAGGTGGACATAAAGAGAATGCGCAATGGATGATACTGGCGTGAATATGCTCTTCAAGACGAGGATCGTTAGTCTCAGTGCAGCATCCATTTAGACAACATGTGCCGCAGAAAACCAATACCCGAAGTGACCATGCCGGACGGACCGATCTTCCTCGTCGATTTTCCGAATGTGGAATTGTTCGATCAGGAGGAGGTCGAGATCGTAAATTTCCATGATATATTGGACGAGCCTATAGGGTACGATAGCGACGGCGAGCCTATCTATGAAGAAAGTTTGGTTAGTGATAGTGACAATGATTCGATGATATCATTGTTTCATTGGACAGTAGATGTATTACACATCGATGAACTGATCGCGTCCAAGCGCATCGTTCTACACGACGGCCGCGTAGTGGTCGATTTTTACTACTCGGAAGTGCGAGTCACTGTCGATGGCGAATTGATAGCGACCTTGGACCGTGATCTATTATGTCACAACGAATGCTGGGACGACGACGTACCAGCGTGCGTCTGGTGCGGTGAGTCGCAGGAATCGAAAGGCTCGAGGATTTTTGCAAAATTCGACTACATGCACGAAGAGCAAAAATACTATAAGAGAAAATATTATTATTATCTTGACGAGTAGCTCGCAACTTGATCAGCCGCGGGGCCACTGCGGGCTGTAGGTAAATTAATGGATACATTTTATTGTTACAGAGCGAGCAATGCATGAGATATAGCCAATCCGTAAAATATGACAAACAATGAATCAAATGAATTTTTTTTTTTTTTGGCCTCAAGAAATTAAAGTAACTTAAGGTACTATTACAAATTATATTTTTCAAAAAATCGATTTTTTTTTTTTTGCATTTTTAGACTCTTTTAAGCCTTAAGAATCAGTCCTCAAAGTATTTCCGTGGTATTTAAATTTTAAGCGGGTCTATGTGTCGCTGTTCGGTGAGTGCGCGCGCACGTATTTTCAATTTCGTCAGATGTACGCAGCAGCTGTCGTTAATCAGCTCTTGTAAGCTTCCCCACTCCTACATAAATTTACTGTTCTATACACACATCATTTTCGCCTGTCTCTTGTGCTCAGTGTATAAAAGTAAATTGAAATCATGACTCAAAAAAGAAAGTCTTACGGCAAAGGTAGTAAAAATTGTAAGCCGGCAAAGAAGAAATGTGTAAGAAGATCGCACGAATTTACTGGCAATCAGTATACAGCTGATATGCAAACAGATTTTACTAGTTCTTCTGCAAAGAAGTTGTCAAGCAATAGGGAATTTGACGTGAAAGTAGATGAAACTTTTTCTTATTGCATATTGGCGTTCAATCTCGTTTTTTCGGCCTTGGCGGAATTGCTTAAATGTAAAATATGTAATAGTGATGTGAAGTTTACTCAAACTAATGTTCGTGGATTAGGATTTAAAATAAATATTGAGTGTCAATGTGGAGATAGAACAATAAATTCATGTCCTATGATAAATACAGGCAATGAAATTAACCGACGAATCGTTTTCGTACTGCGGTTGCTCGGTGTTGGTATACACGGTGTAGAGATTGTTCTGCTCGCTCATGGAATTATCTTCAAATTTTAATGTTACAAGGTATTATTATATTTTGGAGAATTTAAAATAGCAACTCACGCAGTATCTGAAGCTTGTTTAAAAAAAGCGGGCGAAGAAGAAAAAGGAAGAAAATAAAGAAAACAATATGCCCGAAGACGAACTAACAGTATCAGGGGATGGTACTTGGTCTAAACGTGGGTACAGCTCTTTGATTGGCGTAACAACTTTAATTGGAAAATATTCCTCTAAAATATTAGACTATTTTGTCTCATCTAAAACGTGTAAAACATGTGAAGTAATGCGCAAAAAATTGAATCCGGTTGAATTTGAGATATTTTTTGAGAGCGAGCACAGAGAAGAATGCTCAGCAAATTACGAAGGTAGCTCAGGAGTGGAAGTTCAAGGGATTATCGAAATGTTTAAAAATTCTGAGGAGCTACATCATGCAAAGTACGCATACTACATTGGTGATGGAGATTCGAAGACTTTTACAAATCTTTCCGCCGCTAAACCGTACGGTGATTTTGTCGTACAAAAACTTGAGTGTGTCTTGCACGTAGGCAAGCGCATGTATCGACATTTGAAAGATGTAAAAAAAACATTAGTTGAGATGCGGAAGATAAAAAAAGCTGAGGAAAAGAAAAAAAAACGGAAGAAGAAAAGAAACCAAAAAAAGCAGCTAGAAAGCCTCGAAATAAAAGAAATTACAAAGCAGCCACTCCAGTTACTCCAACTGACAAAACAACAGATTTAACGGGTAAAGTCATGAAAGCAAATGTCAATAAATTATTCATTAGCTATTCAAAGATATCCAGATTCCTTAGCCGAAATGAAAAGGGAAATATGGGCTGGATTTTACCACATGATTTCAACTGACGCTGAACCGCAGCATACGTATTGCAATTCAGATTGGTGCAAGTACTTGAAGGCTCAAGATGGCAATGTTGTTTTCAAGCATAAGCCAGCACTTAGTGCAGAGGTTCAGGAGCTCGTTAAACCAGTGTTTGAACAGTTAACAGATGAAAATTATTGCGACGTTGTTTGGGCAAGAATACTCAAAATAACAACGAGTGTTACAACAAGACTCTCTGGGCTCTCGTACCCAAATCAACGTTTGTTGGGTTGAGTGTTACTGAAATAGCCGTGCAAATTTCACTCGCAACTTTCAACGAAGGACGGATTACACTCTTAAAAATGATGGAAATAATGGGCTGCACGATTGGACGATATGCATATGATTATGCGTTGAGGAAGGACGACGAGCGTATCGCTATAGCCGAAAAAGCGACCAAAGCCGCCACAAAGGAAGGCCGTATTAAACATAAAGAAAGGCAGCAGGACGAACAGATAGAATATGAGCGTAGTGGTCTTTTATTATATGGTGCAGGCATTGCTGATTAATCGATTGTAAGTGTTAGAACTTGATTTTTTCAAAATTATCAACACATTTCTACAAAAAAAAACTTTGAACGCGTTTTTCTCGGAATGATAATTTTTGAAACGGCGGACAGTTAATCTTCGAATCTACCGAACCGATCTTTACCAAATTTTGAACAGAACTTTGTGTGTGTATCAGACACACGAAACCACCACAATTAGACCGGAATTTTTTTTTTCTCATTTATACGCGATGAAGAAAGTAGAAAAAAGAGACGATTTTTGAACTTTTTTTTTCAAAAAGCTGCCATTTTTTTTTTTTTTTTTTAAATTATCCAATTTTATGGTGGATTCGTGTGTCAGACCTCTTCCTTAAACTAACCCATGTTCAATTTTTTGTTTCAGACTTCTCAATCCTGAGATTAACTGTCCGCCATGGACAACGCTTTTTTTTAGAGACCATACATTGACGCCCAGTACATGCAAGAAAAAGGGTTGAAAAAAAATAAAAAAAATTTTTTTGTGTAGTTTTTTGATACATATGTATGCTTAAAAAGTTTCAAATACATATATGATACATGAGATGCGAAAAAAAAATTCGCAAAAATAGCGTGATTTTTAGCGTTTTAATTTGTAATAGTACCTTAATAACTAAAATGTGCATTATATATGTTATAGCTCGGCGTGAATGCACCAGCAGGAGACACGACGTAGGAGGGGAAATTGTGTACAAGTATAGCGAATACGATATATGAACCGGCCGTACGTGATAGGTGAGGCGCCGTGCAACGGAGTTCGCCAAGCCATCAGCGTCCGTTTGGTCTCACGTTTTATGTGAAAAAAGTAGAGATGGCATAATGCTGATCTAAAGCTTTAAGTATAATACCATTTAGCAGGGGTACTTGCACATTAGATCACGAAAGGCAGTGAGCCGAGACACACGGATACTAAGTGCAAATTAAATTGAATTTTTTTTCTTTTGATAATTACTAACGTGGAGTAATATTAGCTTCAATTAAATTGACGATCAGCATATTAAATCGGTACGATCGGAATTGTAAATAAATTTAAATCGAGAAAGAGTAGAAATTACAATAATACACTTGTGTGCAATTGACCTCTTATTCGTCATCATGCTGAAGAATATCATCTTGCCTATCGCCATCGTGGGTTGTTCACCAAAAGCGAGCGCACTGTCTGGTTACGTGTGCGGCCGAAATTCACCGAACTTCACGTCAGTTATGACGTCAACGATAGGGGGCTGTGATGTGCGAGTAAAAAACCCAGAGTCCCAAAAGGTGTACCTGCAACTCCTACAGCACCTGGCTTACAGGAAGGTGGAATTTTTCAGCTGCAAAGTTTTGGTGCATCGTGTCATAAGATATTGCGGCGCCTTTTCGCACAATAAAATAGTGGCAGGTGGAGACTCAAGGTATGTGCACACGTTATCTAAGGAAGCTTGCGCCGACGCTATAAAATATAACGAATTCAAATTCGAATCATTTATGATTCGCGATCTTATCGCAAACGCGACAAAATACGACGATACAGTACGACGCAGTAGTAGTGACCGCGGACCTCGAAATCGTATTGAGCACGGGAGTAGCGTCATTTGACGAGCGATTGAACCATGTCATCATGCCTGACAACCTGGTATGCAATTACCGAACAGGTACTTGCATGGATGTGAGCGAAACATCATATTTTTGGAGCCCAACTACTTCGGGAAATTTTTGCAATTTCGACCAATACGCTGTTCTGTACGAAGGTGAGAGTACACGCGTGCGCGACAAAGAGGGGGCTGGCCCGACGATTTATTTCACTAATACTTCGTCGTCCATCCAATTCGGACTAGAGAAACGGGGTGAAGTAGCGCTATGCGGTTACACACTGATAGCGACGGAACACGCGCGGCTTTTCCTTCTCGAGACAAAACCAAATGCCGGTCTCGCAGCCAAGCAAGTATTAGATGCAGAGAATATTATCCTCTCAGCATACTTTAATATAAAGCTCGCATATTTTGCGCATCACGTCAAGACACAGTTCGACGCGTTGTATTGCGACTCTCTATTTCAGAGATGCATGCTAGCGCGGCAGATTATAGGAAACGTGCTATCTCAAAGTGAATCCCGACCAGATATTTTTGCTCTGGCCGTTATGAGAAAGCGCGGTTTTTCTGCAATTTTGGCCGGCGAAGCTGCGCATATAGTAAGTTGTACGGAGGTCGCGTGTCAAATCCGCGCAGCCGAAACATGCTTCAACGAACTACCCGTTACATGCAAAGGCGCGGAAGGCTTCCTTAAGCCAAATACGAGAATTTTCACGTGCGTGGGTACTCCGCAAGAATGCAGCGTTATTTTCCCAGCGATATATAATATCGATGATGCTTTTATCGCCATGAACCCCAACGTGACTCTAGTGCAAAAACCAAGCATAATTCAACCTCTCGAAGTTCCCACCTGGAATTAAGAAGAAATTCGTTCCTTCATGACATCGGGAATTTATTCGGCAAGAAGAGCTAGAGAAACTCGAGGATCATATGGCATTCCCATTGAAGCGACAAGCGTCATTAGAGTCAGTGGTGAGACGACTAGCCGACAAACCTCGCACAGCCAAAAGCGGAAATTTCCAAAAGCTGCTAGACGAGGACACTTTCAACAAAATGTCCCGATCATATTTTCGATCGCTCTACGCAGGCTTCATCGAGTTCGGCGCAGTATGCGCTGGTATAGCAGGCTGTGTGGTGGTAATACAGCTAATAAAGCTAGTTATCAATACTATCTTCCACGGTATTACTCCATATCCAATATACGGATGGAGTTTTCACCTGTTGGGCGCTTTCTTTGGCTCAATCACGACAATGATGATTCACATCAGAAGACCACCCACAAATAATAATGATGACAACAACGACAATAGTAACAGTATCAACCATGTTAATGTTTTGAACGACGGAAATCAACCGACTACGCCTAGCGCTCCAGCCGTCCCGCCGCGAAATTTACTAAACGCACGAAACGCGAATCATATTCCGTTACAAAGGCCACTAAATTCAAACACAGAGCGTATTATTGATATCGAAAGTAGAGTATTAAATAGCACGCATGCGCGCGCCGCAAATCAATGAAAGGCAAAAGCTTCCTTCGATACGAGTGTACGACGCTGAGTCGTGTTGAAAAAACATCTTGTATCAATGGCAAGATTATTATATCATATTATAAATTATAAATTACGAATTACGGATTACGAATTACATAATATAATTTACGAATATAAATTAGGCAACACAATGATAGCATGAAAAAAAAAAAAAAAAAAATGATGTTACCATATTGTTAATGATTGCACTTTGAACAAGGGGGAAAGTGTATGCTTATATGATTTAAAATTTTTTTTGTAACTGCTTAAATTGTGATAATTGTAAATTAAGTTAACATATTGGTGGAGCATGGGCATAAATGATTCAGTAGCAAGCTAAAAATTTGTTAAGAAAATAATTTGAGAAAGTGAAAAAAAAAAGAAAGAAAAAAAAAGTATGTTCTACTTGATTTAATTTTTTTATGCATTAGTTTAATTTATAATGATTATGTATTTGATTAATATATTTGCAGAACAGAAACAAATTGACCAGTAATAATTTGAAAATTAATCAAAGGTTAATGAGTTAATAATTTGGAATTTTTTTTGGAAAATAATTTTGCTTATGAATATGGTTATATAATTGGTTTATTAATAAAAGAAACCGTTAAGGAGAGAGATGGATAAATAAAATTTTTGTATTTTGGTTGTTGTTTGATTCGCGCCGCGGTCAACGCGCAGCAACTTTGGTCATGTCACGTGGGCCCACCGGCGGGCCCCACCAAGTGACCGGCGTTTACGTCACGCGCGACGAGGTAATGAGCATAGCTCATTAGTTATCTCGTCACGCCTCAGTCGAGCCCAGTTTGCGCAGCTACGAGCGCTGCATTGTTCTCTCTCTCTCCTTGCGTACTGTCACTGCAAGTCTTGGGTTCGCATCATTTATCCTCTCCTCATCTTCACCCCACATAACAGTACTTATAAATATATTTGCTAAATAATATATAATAGCATTAGCTACTGATTTTTATTCAGTACATCAGTAATTTATAGGAATTTATACAAGTGACCAAATTTCGTCTTCAAATTTAAAGTTACTTTTGTACCTGTTTCAATTGGGTTTGAAAAACAGTTAAACCCGATAGAGATTACATCGCGAATTGAGCTTTGTAACAGCGTTTACGACGGTAAAGCTTATGTTAACGGGTACACTGAGACTGTCACTTACTATCTTTACCCAACTGCTATCGCGAAAATTTGCAGCGAAGGGGAGGTAGGAGAAGTGATTCGACTGAGGCCATTCCAAGTAAACCGGCACAAGTGTTTCGCACGCAACGGTCTTTCTCTCTGACCCGCCATTGTCTTGCCACATCATCAGTGATATCGCAAACGCATTATTTTAACTTATTCTGGTGAGTGTAATTAATTCATTGTAACAATTCAAGAATGATTATTATTGGTATGACATTATAAATAATGCATCGTTCTTTTGTTACTTTCTTTGCCGATCCTAGATGTATGTCTACGCAAAATTTGATTCTGGCGAATTTGTGAAAACAGAGGTGGCTGATTTCCCCAAACTACGCAGGACGCAATAATTGTATATAGTGCTGGTGAGTTCGATATTTTTTACTAAAACTTACATAATAATAAAATTGAGGTTAGTTTTGTAAAATGAATATTTTTCTTATAATTTTTCAGAAACCTTATCGGACTTGGATCTTCAAATAACATAGGCAGGGAGAATTAAGTGTCCACCTGCTAAATTTTGTCTGACTGCATCTAAATAAAGCAGAAGTGAGGTAGAGACGACTGCCAGCGCTACAACTTCGTATCAAAACAGAGATACGTCTAGTATACTGCAAAACAAATTGCAACGTCATCCTTACAACAAGGTAAGACTTAATATGACTTATTATTTCTATTTTCTGCATACTTTTTAGAACTCTTGACCATCACAGCAATAGTACCAGTCCCAAATTATATATTTTTCAACCCATTTTCTATTTGCTGCATCCTTTTTGAAACTCTTGAAACTCTATAAAACTCTTTACCAGCATAGCAAAAGTACAAGTCCTAAATTAAATATTTTTCAAACTTATCTAGTATTTGCTGTCTACTCAATAGAATTGTAGAGTCTCGTAGCAGTATTGTCTTTATTTAAATGATTAGTCTCTATTCAAATATATATTCTTCTAACTTATCTTGTATTTGCTGAATACTAGATAATCTACTTGATAGAACTGCAGAAAAGCGTAGCAGCAGTTTGAGTCTTTATTTAAATATATATTTTTAAAACTTATTTTGTATTTGCTGAATACTAGATAGAGTTCTCATATTATATTCTCATATCTGCAACACTGTAATCGTATGACAATGATTCATGTGTGTCACATTTATATGCAAAATGACATAATTTAAGATAAAATGTTCTTATTTTGCACAAATTTGCATGCGCTTCACTTGGTTTGCATAATCTTTTATCGTATAATTCTTTCTTGAGCGTCGAGGCTGGCTTTCAAGTTGCATGTTTGAAGCATCACAGCAGTAGCAGCACGAGAAACGTTCTCGCCACGCTGTAGGAGTAGAAATCCTTGAAACAGACGTGATGCAGGGGAGTGAATCCGTTGAAATCAGTCGAGTTGGGATCGGCACCTTTTCTCAGCAGTAATCGCGTTAGGTTTTTGCGGTCCCACGCGAGGGGCAAGTGCAGCGGCGTACGACCCCGCACGTTCCGGGCATCGATCCGCACCGTCTGCTCCGTGTCGTCGCAGGCCTCGAAGAACATCTCTAGAGGAACATCTCAAGATCGTCGTCTTGGTACTGTCATGTGGGACGACAAGGCCCCCACCTATGACGAGTAACATTAACGGGAGTAATGAGCACAGCTCATCAGTAGCAGTCCAACGCTGAAGCGCATCGCATCGTCGGACCTCGGCCCCTCCCCTCTTAGCAATTCAAGTCTAATCCACTGTCTCAATCTTATTTTATTACCTTCATCCCACGTAACACCCGGCGCTCCTCCTAATTTTGGTGCTAGGTGTGTTTGACGGTGACTGTTGTTTATTCGTGATCGGTGCAAAGTTTTGTTTTTGTCTTTTTTTAACAAAAAAAAAAACGAGTTTGACACCGCACGCAGCAGTACTAATACATCGTTGGAAGAGTGAATCGCAGGGTTGTAAAAGTGGCATGGAATAAATCGCAAGCCGCCTATACCATTGCGACAGGTAAGTGAAAATTATTGATTAAATAATTGTGAAGTTATTTAAGTAAACGCAATTGAGTTGTGAGCGGTATTGCCTAATATCTTTAGAAGACTTTGGACATTTTTAATTTATCTCATTGATCACAATGTCAGATGAATGTAACAATCGCAAGGGGGGGGGGAGGGAGTCGAGTGCTCCATACGTGTCGCAACGCGAAGTTTCGAGGAATTACCTCGCAGAGGCCTCGGAGGCCGAGCGCAGAGCGCTCATTGAAGAACAATATCCGGGCTTCGCAGATTTTATCAATAGGCAAAACTCGTTTATCGAAATGCAGTCGGTTGATACGTCATGGAGTGACGGGCACCCAGAGTCAGAGACTCAATATGAGCTCAGAATTAATGCACAACAGAGCACTAGTGTCGACGAGCGAGCAACGATGTTCAGCAACACAAACTTCAATACGAGCTCAATGGTCGCGTTATCGACGACTCGAGCCGATGAAGTGTTGGTGGACGTGCACCATTCTGCTTACGGGCCCACCGACCGTAGCAATACAGCGCGTAGCGTGAGGTTTCAGAGTCCCCTCGTAAATAATAGAGCGATAGAGAGTCATACGAAAGTAGTAAATGATGCATCACACCCGGCCACGGCACGTGTTATGCAATGTCTTATGAGAATAACAAGACCGCTAATGAGGATAGCGTAACCTTGAATAATACATGCATATATGAGGAGATTTATAGGAGTGAAGGACACTTGGTGGAGGTCCCCAGGCCTCCAGGGTGGCAGAGAGGTAGAGAGAGAAACGCAAGTACTTATATTGAAACCTTTTATTGACAGAGTCTCTCATGCGACTTGCTGACTAGGCGTCCAAGCGTTCGATACCGCTACAGCGTGTCGGGCCTCTCGCTAGGCGCTGGCCGCGCGGAGAGGGGAGGCAAAGCCCTCAGATCCCCACAGTGCTCGGGAGTAAAAATGAAAAATTTTGCGTTAATTAAATGCAAAATTTTTGAGCGTGATTATACAAAATTTGTTTTGATTATAGCTAGTCGCATGTTATATAAAACTATCAGTGCTTTGCGCTGAGAAAAACAAGTAGCAAGAATTTTTTTTTTTTTTTTTTAACAAGGTAATCGGATGCTTTGCACAACTTTTTCTTACAAAATAACTTAAGCTAGGATTTTCACTTTTTTCATTTGTGGAAAAGTTCTTTGGTGCTAAGCACAACATTGGAGCTAATTCTAAGTACAAAAATACTTGGCTTTACTAAAATTTAAGTTTCCCATTTAGTACAAAAATAAATAATAAAAATGCTTTTTTTTTAAAGCTTTGGCAGGCGCGTGTACAAAATGCGATTATGTTTTTGACTTAGTATTGCGCGAGTTAGATTTTTTATACTTTTTAGTATAAGTGTTTTCCATGTGGAACTTGACTTCTTTTTTCTGATTAGACTTAGTGTCATTAGATTTTTTAATGCAAGATTTTTTATCACTAGATTTTTTAATACCAGATTTTTTATCATTAGATTTTTTATTACCAGATTTTTTAGAAGAAATCTTAGGCACGCTTTTAGGTGCGGATTAATTATCCTTATGCCCAGTGTCCGTTGATTCTGCTAAGTCATCAGAAATCTCCGGCACGTCTAGTGTGTAATTACACTCTATGTTCTCGTCCGAGAAATTATCATTACAAATATCATTATTAACTATGAGATCAATATCCTCGAAAGTCTCGTGTGCAGGTTTAATACGCAGAGTAAAGACAGCTTTCAGCTCCTCGAGTCCTCTCTTATTCGTCATTTTGATTATATAAAAGTGTGGAGAAGCTCGCCGATGGATTTTAAAGGGACCTAAATAGGGTGGATCCAGCGGGTTTTTAATGGATGGTGCTCGCAAGAAGACATGGGTACAAGATTGCAGACTTTTATGTACAAAGGGCCGAGTTTCTTGATGCAGAGTCGTTGGCACAGGCTTGACTTGATGCATGTGAGACCGAAATTCAGACGTGAACGTTTGCCTGTTGCAATCTTCACTCTCGTCCGTGAAAAACTCGCCCGGAAGTCGAAGCGTGGTTCCGTAAACCATTTCGGCCGGACTGGCGTCAATATCTGACCGAATGCGAGTTCTCAAGCCTAGCATGACGAAAGGTAGGGCCTCAATCCACGAGTCGGATTTTTCAAAGCACATAAGCGCAGCTTTAAAATCCCTGGGCCAACGCTCTATTAAGCCGTTGCTGCGAGGATTGTATGGAGTGGTGTGGATGTGATTAGTACCTAAAAGCCGGCACAGCTCACGAAAAACTGAAGTTTCGAACTGAAGACTTTGGTCAGAAGTTATCGTCTCCGGAGCACCATAGCGAGCTACCCAAGTGTGTACAAAGGCTTCTGCCACTGTTGCGGCTTGCATGTCGCGAATGGGTGTGGCCTCTGGCCAGCGAGCATACCTATCTATCATAGTTAAAGCGTGGGAGTACCCGTGACTTTCGTTCAACGTAACAATGTCAATGTGGACATGAGAAAAACGTTGATCAGGTGAGTCAAATTTAGCTGGAACTAATTTATTTGTGACGCGAAATTTTGTTCTGCTGACACGGCAGGCAGAGTTTGCAAAATTCCTTGACGTCTTTGGACATGGAAGGCCAAACAAATTTTCTCTTCATGAGCTTGAAGGTGGCACGAGGGCCGGCGTGAGATAGGCTGTGACAAATGGAGAAAGTTTCACGACGAAGAGATTTTGGGATGCAGGGACGGATAATCTTGTCCACCGCCTCACAATATATGTGAACGATTTTATTTGACTGATCAAATCATTCCAATCGTGTTAGTTTAAGATCATAGTCAGGTCGACTCAGAATCTGAGGAAGTTCTTCGTCGTCATTTTGAGCTTCAGCAAGACGACTTATGGGAATATCGGTTGGCAGAGCGAAGGTATCCACACAGGCAGCCTCTTGTGGCAAGGGGCTGCCAGTGTCGATGCGTGAAAGCACGTCAGTCGCCGGATTTTCCTTGCCAGGAAGGTATTTAATACTAGTCGTATATTGCGAAATGAAAGCTAATTGCCTCTGCCTGACTAACGGAACCTGCTCGGGTGATTGTGTAAAAGCATACTGCAGGGGCTTGTGGTCACACAGGACGTCAAAGTCTCGCCCTTCCAGCTGCGTATGAAAATGTTTGATTGCCAGAAATATGGCGGTTAACTCTAGGTAATAGGGAGCATATTTCCTTCGTCCTGAGGTAAACTTTTTCGAGAAAAACCCGAGTGGTTTCCAACCTGAAGTTGTCTCTTGCTCAAGAGCTGCCCCTGCTGCGATAGTTGAAGCATCGGTAACTAGGCGTAGCTTTGCATTCTCTTGAGGATAAGCGAGAAGCGTTGCATTTGCCAAAGCTTGCTTGCTTTCTTTGAAAGCTCCATCTGCAGTCTCAGACCATAAAATTGGCGTTGAGTCTTTTTTCTTTGCTCCAACGATCAGAACGTTCAAGGGAGCTAAGAGATGTGCAGCACGTTTGATAAACGACCGATAAAAGTTCAACAGGCCTAGGTACCGACGAAGTTCGTCAATGGTAGAGGGCTGCGGAAAGTCTAAAATGGACTGAACTTTATCGTTTAAGGGAGCATACCCCCCTTCACCTTGTGAGAGAGAAAACTAACTTCAGGTTGGGCGATTACGCACTTTTCTAGATTGAGCAGAAGACCGAATTTGTCGAGTCGATCAAGGACTGTTTCCAAATGTTGCAAGTGCTGTTCGTGATTTTGAGATGCTATGATCACGTCATCAATGTACGCAAAAAGAAAGGGAAGGTCCCCAAGCGCTTCATTTACATATTGCTAAAACGTTTGAGAAGCATTACTTAAGCCAAAAGGCATGAACAAAAACTCAAATAATCCTATGGGAGTGATGAGCGCAGTTTTCGGCACATCCTCGAGTGCCATAGGAATTTGATGAAATGCTTGATATAAATCAAGAGTGAAAAATATTTTACTTCCGTCTAAAATGGACGTGAAGCCATGAAGATTCGGGACAGGATAACGATTGGGTTTAGTCACAGCATTTAATTTGCGATAATCGCCACAAATCCTGATGTCCCTTGGGGTCTTCTTCGGAACAATGTGTATCGGTGAGGACCAGGGACTGTCCGAAGGACGACAAATCCCCTCCTCCCGCCACTTTGCAAATTGCTGTCTCACCGCCTTCAACTTCTCTGGGGTTAAACGTCGCGCTCGTTGCGCAATAGGTTCACCTGTGGTAGGTAAATAATGGAGCACTTTCGTAGCTCTGGCGCTTGGTGTGGCTTGAGAGTTAAACACTTGAGAGTGTTTTCGAAGAATGTGAGCAAGGGGTTGTGAAGGATCGACTAAGCTTATTCCGTGGACTGTTGCAGGAGCGAGATATCCTTGAGCAAAAAGGCCAGTGAGGTTGTCGATCAATCTGTTGCATTTCAAATGAGGTAAAAGATCAAAATGCACTAATGCATCTGCGCCAAAAATTGAGTACGGCACATCTGCACGTATAAAAGACCAATTCATCTTGCGTCGCAGTCCAAAGTTTAGACTAATATTACATGAGCCGTAAGTTTTTATGGCGGTGCGATGAGCTGCATGTAGGATCAAATTTGTGAGAGCAGATTCGTCAGCATCTCCTCTGGGACAAACAGAAATCTCTGCGCCCGTGTCGATGAGATACACTGAGCCAGAGCAGAGATCTTTTATGAACAGGCGTTTCGAGTCGGGAATGAGTGAGCCCTGAGCGCTAGCCTCGCACACGTCCGGGTACTCTTGTTTTCCTGGTCGCTGTCTTGGCGCGCGTATTTTTCCTCCCATGCACAAGGTGGGTAGAGCAGAAGTCTGCATCTTTACCATATTTGGAGTGGTAAAAACATAGATCTTTATTGGGGCCATAACGAGTCTTTGACTTGGACCTATTAGAAGACTTGGATTTATTGTTCCTTTCTTTTGGCTTAGAACGACTTGGCCTCTGGTAAGATTTGGTTTGGGCAGACATTGCGGCCAAGACAGCATTTGTAATTTTGACAGTCACATCAGACTCAGAATCTTGAGCACTGTCCAGACTGGAAATTTGTGAGTAGCTTTTAGAAGATTTTAGCCTCTCATGCAAGCGATCCGCTTTGGCCACAATTTGAAGTGCATTTGCCTTGGTGACAGACTCGTTTAGGAGCACAGCTAACTCACTAGGCAAGGTCTGACCCATAACAACATAAGTGTCTCATCTGAGACATGATCTCGACCTAGAGCTTGCATTTCAGTCAGCAATTCAGACGGTTTTTTATCCCCAAGTGAACATTGTTTAAACAATTGATCAATTTTCTGATGTCCTGACTGTGAGTATTTGCGAATGACGCTTTCTTTCAAGGAGTCATATTGGTTTATGGGGGGCAAGGACTTGATGATAAATGCAATCGCCTTGCACGTGCCCTGACCCAAGCACTTGAGAAGCGAGCCATACTTGGCCTTATCATCAAGGATCTTCAGAGTTTCGAATTCACTTTCAAGCAGCTCAAACCATGATTCTGGGTCATGATGCCAAAAGATAGGAACTTCCACAGGCCTATAGCGAAAGAATCCCGAAGGATTGGAGTATGCTAAGTGTGCCTGAGGAAGACCTGTTGATGTAGTTGGGCTGTTGTTGTATTGTGTAGGAGTGGGGCTCGATTGAGCTTGTGAGACTTGCATAGCATGCTCAAGCAATGTCTGTGAAAAGGGTTTTACTCTAGGGTCCTGACCAGAAGGGGTAAATTGAAATTTGAACTGGTGATTTACTGGGGCCAAGTTATAGTAAGGTTCACCTGA
Source organism: Trichogramma dendrolimi (assembly GCA_034770305.1). NCBI lineage: Eukaryota > Metazoa > Arthropoda > Insecta > Hymenoptera > Trichogrammatidae > Trichogramma > Trichogramma dendrolimi. The sequence goes on along the minus strand of JAPMIB010000081.1, from coordinate 772,462 downwards.
AGTAGAAGTGGTTATGTGGGTATCTGTGGTGCTGGTACTGAGTGAAGAAACAGTAGGAGCAGCAGGGAGGTTATGCTCTGCAATTGTGGGTGTAAAGTGACAGCCACCTGCAGCTTCTCAATTGCAATAGCAATTGTGTCTAATTGTTCTCGCAGAGATACCATTGAATCTTCATAAACCTTCATGCGAGCCATGAGCCGAGCTTCCACTTCTCTGGCATCACATCCATCCTCTGTAAGCAGAGAAGTATTGTGAAATTCATCTGATTTTTGATCTTTGTTTTCGGAAGACATGATTGCAACAAGAGAAAAGACTCGAGCCGACTCAGCCAAGAGTGTGAGACAAGTAAAATTGACTTCTAAATCAGAAAAGTCACATGTACACCCGATGACTGTGTAGTGACAGGTAGGGTTAAGTAGCATGCACTAAAGGGACTCGAGAAAGCTTCTGCTACCTACTACTCGCATTATCAAACCACACAGAACTAAGCGCGCCACGAAAACCCGAGCAACAATGTATTTACTTAATTTCTAGAATAAATTAATATGAATTTGTATTATCAGATTAACTAAATTCTTATAAACTAAGAGTTTTTGTTGTTCATAATTGCATTGCACTGTTCACTGAAAAGCGAAAGAGAATTTGAATTGAATCCCGAGATTGAAGTGCAATATTCATGAAGCACAACACCACACAGAAGCGTAGAGTCGATGCTCGATGTCGCAGCGCCGTCGTCTGCCGTGCCGCAGCAGCGTGAGGGAGCGAGACGAAGCTATGCGCAATGCGCAAGATGGCCGTTGCGCCGGAGTTCCCTCGCCTTCTTCTTCCGATGTCACGCGCAGCTGCAAGATGGCCGCCACGAGCACGTTGCCGTTGCGCGCCAAACATGACGAATTTGCAGAAGCCGCACGTGGCTGTCACCGACGTGCCGAGAATTTTCGGAGTTCACCGCGAGGCAGGTGACGATGCGCCGATGAACTCGTCGCTCAACACCGCGTGGCAGTTGCCGATGCGCCGGTGGAGTCCTCGTGAGGCGTTGCCCCAAGCCGTGGGTGCCGAAAGGTGTGCGAGTTGCAACACAAAATCGTGTTTTTTTGTAACGCGACACTTGTCAAGACACGTAAAAATTCGAGGCCCACGAACGTGCGAGATGCAACCCGCCAAAATTTTTTATTTGCTCGACGTTCGAGAAAAAAGTTTTTTGATGATGGCGTACGTCGTGCGCAAGATTCTCACAACAGAGAATCGTGTCGATTGCGTGTGTTTGAGGCGACACGCAGACTTACTACGCACATGATGCTCATGGCGCGAGGCTTTTCTTAGAATTTCCTGCGTACGTGCCTGTGCGAGTAGCAACATGAAGCTATAACGTACGTAAGGGATTCGAAATTCAAAAAACAATTGTTTTTCTTTTGTTTGTTTGGCGTTTTCAAGATTTGTGTGCTGAATGCAACACGAGAAAAAGAAAAAAAATGAATTTCGCGCACTGAGGGTGCTCGTGATCCGAGATTTTTTGTTGAGAGACAACGTGTGCGAGTTGCAACACGAAAAAAATGTCGTGTACTAGGGATGCTCGTGATTCGAGACTTTTTTGAAACACCAGAAAATGTGTATGGATTGCAACACACAATTATCTCTTTATAATGTTTTTAGCGTGCGTGTGCTTTGACGCAAGAAAGGCGTGTCCAAGGTGCAACACGAACAACTTTTTTGCACAAAAATTTTCGCCGCACTACACTCACTGCCGAATTACACTTGCTCATCTACGAGAGCTAACGTCCGGGTCACCCTGAGGAGATTTATAGGAGTGAAGGTCACTCGGTGGAGGTCCCCAGGCCTCCAGGGTGGCAGAGAGGTAGAGAGAGAAACGCAAGTACTTATATTGAAACCTTTTATTGAGAGAGTCTCTCATGCGACTTGCTGACTAGGCGTCCAAGCGTACAATACCGCTACAGCGTGTCGGGCCTCTCGCTAGGCGCTGGCCGCGCGGAGAGGGGAGGCAAAGCCCTCGGATCCCCACATATATTCGTTGTTTTCCAAAGAGAAAACCAGTGACGAAAATGAGAATTTACACCCGGGACTTGTCTTATACGGGGCAGGGAGAGTCAATAAAATCATTGAATTAATGGATACGGCTGGCTGTGATGAAAAAGAGCTCGCTGCAGTAAGAGAATTAGTCGAGCACAACCCCTACGTATTCGGGTTGGACGGCGAGCCGTTGCCTATTTCTACGACGCTTAAATGTTCGATAAAAACCACCTCGGAGGTGCCACTTACGCCAAAATATTACCGCTACCCCCCTCAATAAAACAAGTGATACAAAAAGAACTCGATAAATTAATAAAGAATGATGTAATAAAACCATCAAATACGCCATGGCTGAGCCCACTCTGGGCCGTACCCAAGAAAACCCTTGACGCAGACGGAAATGAAAAGTGGCGCATAGTCACTGATTTTTGACAGCTCATCGCGATGTCCGAAAACGAGTGCTACCCTTTGCCGTTAACGGTCGACATACTAGAGCGACTTGCACCGGCTAAATACGTATCGTGTATAGATTTGCGTAACGGTTTCCATCAGATTGCGATGGACGAAAATTCCGCGCATAAAACGGGTTTCGCCGGGCCAAATAGCGTATACAAGTTCAAACGGCTAGTGATGGGAATAAAGTCGGACCCGTCCGTATTTTTTCGTGCAATGTCACTAGCATTGGCGGGCCTTCAGGGCACAGAACTCGAGATATATTTAGATGATGTAATGGTTCACGGGGAGACAATAGAAGAACATAACGTGCGTATGCTCGACCGCTTCAAGGCAGTGAATATGTCTATTGAGCCGATGAAATGTCAAATGCTCAAAAGAGATGCGCATGTTTTTGGTTACATTGTCGGTCATGGTGAACCAATTCCAAAACACCAAGTCATGGTGTTCTCCACAGACAAGAAAAAGCTTAAGCAGTTTCTAGGCCTCACTGGGTATTATCAAAAGTTCATTAAAAATTACGCGTCGATAGTTAGACCTCTGCAGCAATTGCTGAAGAAAACTGTAAAGTATGAATGGGGCGAGGCGCAAAACAAAGATTAGACTTACGCAAAAATCCTGCGCCCAATAGACGCGGATTACAAATAGACATTTGGGAAGTGGGCTCGGACGATAAACGCCCTCGTGAAGTAGACGAACAGGAGATTGAACGCTGCACGTCGGTAAGTGATACTGAGCGATTGCAAGATATTGAGCGACTAAAGAGCGATAAGAACAATTACACACGTTTTGCAAGAAACTTCGTGCGGGAGTAAAATATATCACTAAAACAGCGCAATATGATGCGGTAGTAGTAACAGCTGATCTTGAAATTTTACTAACAACGGGAGCAGCTTCTTTTGACGATCGTCTTAATCGCATAGTAATGGCAGACAATCTCGAATGCCCATATCGCGCAGGCACCTGCGTCGATATAATCGAGACATCCTTTTTCTGGAATCTAAATGAGTTCCAAGGCACATGCCAATTCGATCAATACGCCGTTCCATATGAAGGTGATAGCATGCGCGTACGCAAAAAGGATGGCTCTGGGCCAATCATTTATTTTACAAACACATCGTTAGCTATCCAATTGGGTCTCGAGAAAAAAGGTGAAATGTCCCTCTGTGGCTACACTCTCATGACGACAGAACACCCACGACTCTTTTTTTTAGAAACAAAACCGAATGCCGGCCTCATAGCAAAACACTCGCTAAATGCCGAAAATATCCTTCTGTCGGCATATTTCAATACAAAATTTGCATACTTCGCGCATCACGTGAAGACGCAATTTGACAAGCTCTACCGTGACTCTGTAATAGCTGGACGGCCCTCGCGTGCAAAACGTGCATACGCACGAACGTACGCGCTGCCACATACACAGGCACGGTAGTACCAGCACTCATAGAGCAGCGCATGTTGGTGTGCGATCGCACATGTACACCGCGGCACACGCTTGTGTGAGTGCTCTCACGTACAGAGCGGCGCGCCCTTGTGTGCGTGCTCACACGTATAAAGCGGCTCACGCTTGTGTGCAGCATGACTTGTACTTGCGACCACATAAACATCAAAATCGCGCTACAAGAGCAATAAAGTAGGCAAACTAACGATCGACCCGGGCAATAAGTAACACCCGAATGACGGCAAAGGTCGAATCCCGAGGTACGCCGATGCTCGGGCAAGCAAACGAGGTAATTAGAAAAACGACCCGAGCATCCGCAAGAACAGGAGCACGTCTGTTGTTTATGAGCTCCAAGTCTACGCAAAAATCGACCGGATGCGAAATACCCAAATCTCGAACTCAGGAGGACGGACCTAACTCAACAGCGGTATCCGCCCGAACAAAGGGGGTGCCGCAAAGAAAGTCAGTATATATATCGGAACGAGAGGCAGTCTCGAGGCAGATACTCTTTTACCGTTGAGCAGACCGAAGCTCTGGTCGGGCAGTTACCGAACTCATACGAGGGCGAAGCTACGCACGATCGCACAACATTCTAACGATCGGGACTTAGTCGATTTTCACGACGATCGCTACCGAGCTCTTAGCCAAATTCTCGAGTCACCCCGAGCGTACAGTAGTGCACCCGCGAACTGTACACGCTTCATAGATACGAAGCAGAGAACTCGCGGGTTAAGTGCAACAGCCTGCCACCCGCGCAGCCGGACAGCCTGCCACCCGCGCAGCCGAACAGCCTCACAGCCAACGAGCCTGCCAGCCGAGCAGCCGACGACCTCATCTAGCCTGCCAGCCGAGCAGCCGAGCAGCCAAACAGCCTCACAGCCGACGAGCTCATCCAGCCTGCCACCCGCGCAGCCGAACAGCCGAGCAGCAACGATCAACTGCGCCACCGCCACTCCTGTAACCACCCGAACCACGCGTCACTCTATAACCGTAAGCCATAAATTTAATTAGCCGATAAGTGACGTCGATGTTCTTGTATGAATATTTATAGCAGTAAAAATATAGAACAGTCCTGTGTGAAACCAATGCCTTTGTGTTATTCATTTCCTCCACCTCACCCACTGAGAGATACAACGCGCATAGAGTCGAGTCATTAACTTCAGTCAGCAGACATACTATTGTTATTAATAAAAAGATGGTCAAATAAGCCATCACAACTCCGTGTTTCAGAGATGTATGTTAGCGCGACAGATCATAGCTAACACCCTTTCAAATATACATGAACATCCCGACATATTTGCTTTAGCGGTAATGAAGAGAAGGGGTTTTTCAGCGATCCTGGCAGGAGAGACAGCCCATCTTATCGAATGCACCGAAATACTTTGTCAAATTCGCGCAACCTCCGTTTGTTTCAATGAGCTGCCTGTAGTGTGCAAGGGTACTGACGGTATTCTTAAACCAAATACCAGAATTTTCACGCGCACACGCACGCCCCGCGAATGTAGCGCAATATTTCCTGCAATATTCGAGACGGACGAAGTCTATGTCGCTATGAACCCCAACGTGTCACTGGTGCATAAGCCACACATCATCCAACCTCTCGAGACACCCACATGGAATTACGAGGAAATTCGCTCGTTCATGTCGTCAGGAATTTATTTAATAGAATAACTAGACAAGCTTGAAGATCACCTAGCTTTTCCCCTTAAAAGGCAGGCCTTACTAGAGTCAGTCGTGAGGCGTCTAGCAGACAGACCTCGAACAGCAGAATCGGGAGATTTTCAAAAGTTACTAGACGAAGATACTTTTTTCGGCTCCTTGACAACGATGTTCATTCATCTTCGCCCAGACCCGGCTGACAGGCCTAATAATACCGATGATAACGCGGAAATTCGAGCAGGCTCGGAAGTGACTACAACGCCCAGACTGCCAGTCGTACCACCGAGAAATTTGACAAGTGCGCCGTATGCACCAACCGAACAAGTCCTGACGCATATAAGAATGCATGCATCGGAAGTCGAGAATCGCGTTTTTAACAGTCGCGAAATGCCAGCGCGAATCATTGAGGTTTCCTTTGCTGCCTATGTGCATAAATTCTAAAACAAATTTATACTTGGACTTTAAATTGGAAATTAATATTTTGATTTTTAAATTTTTTGAAAAATATGGAAAAAAAGTTCGAGGGGCAGGGCCCATATGTATATTAAGGGGGGAAAGGTACCTAAAATCTCAACAAAAAAAATTTTTTTTTATTGACCTTTTCGATAGGATTTTTCCTCAGCTTTCCAGTGCCGTGATCAGAATTTTTAAATTTTAACTTTACCGTGAGGTACAGCCTTTAGTACCGATACTTTTATGATTATTACAGGAAAAGTGAAAACAACTCAAAAAAAACATTGCCGTTCTTTCATGAATCTCCGGACTTTCATAAGTCGGTAGCGCCATCTAGTGGTACTCATTTTATTCTTTGGTTAGAGTACATCCAGTAGAAATTTGTTTGTTTACATTGGTATAGATGTACAGTAACGCCACCACTCGCAGCACGTGGCTTTAGGTATATCTTCTGTCTCTCTCAGTTTCGTGCGCGAGCCTAGGTCATATCTCAATAACAGTCTGCTGACTGCTTCTTCATTTTCCAATGGCTAATAATTACATTTTTTTTGAAAGTGAAAAAAGTATATGTAGAGTGCAATTATATCTTTGCAACTCAACATAGTGTTTCATAATGAAGCTATGAAGAAGTTTCAATAGCTTTTTATGAAAATGTGACATTTTTAGCAGGTCAAATTCAAGAAATACAGTGTACATAAGTAAATTGATATATATACATCAGTGTATATGTATGTCACTGTAAATTATGTATTTGTATATGACTGTGTCATGTATAATTGTATGTTGCATGTGATAAACAAGATTAGTGATAATTGATCAATTTTGAGTGATTTATTTCCAATTATAGATCCAGTGATTTTATGAATGTTAGTGAATAGGTAGAGGACTGGGTTCAAGTTCTAATGTGAGATTGTGCATTTTTGTGTAAAAAGTTGATTTAGACATAATCAACTTAGTTACTAGTTTCCATATAAAACCCATATTAACGTATACTAACATTTTAGTACAAATTAAAAAATGAAATTGTCGCATTTGACTTTGTTTGGCTGTCTGGGATAATTGAACATTGTTCTTGTGGGTCCAATATGTTGAAAATTCAAGTTGAATTACTGTTTTTTATTGTCCAAAAAGTTTAAAGCAGGCTCAGTGACATGAGAGTATCATTATGACATATATTGGTGTATTTTTGTTTTTTTCAACTCTTGGGCAGTTACGTTTCATCTAAAAATTGCTTGCATGCCGTAACTTTAATGTGAACCGTTTGAGCAATTGAGCTGAAACTTTCAGGAGTTGTTCTACATAACAATAGCTACAAACGCAAGCACTTTCAAAGGTATTGGACTAAATTTGCACTTTTATCAGACCGTATGCTAGCATAATCTGTCATTTTATATTATTGTATTAATGAATAAAATGTATAATAGCTGTCAAATTGTGTATAATTAATTAAATATCTGAAAGTGCTTGCGTTTGTAACCAAACATCTACTGAACAAAATGACACCCCAATGACCATGATTGAATGATCGGTTTTAGCTGGATCCTACGGCACAGGTGTACCTCTCATGTCTGTGGGCTTGCTTCATCGAGGAGGGTTCTATAGGATCTGGGACCTCAATTTTCATATTCCAGAGTGAAAAAATTTGGAAAAAGAGTGAAAAAAGCAGAGTTTTCTCTGTAAAGTCCAAAAAAATTATTTTTCGCAATTTTTAATGAATTTTTTTTAAATGCAGGTTTAAGGTACCTTTCCCCCCTTAAATGTCATGATAGTTTTGAAATTATAAGGTGCAAATAAGTATTAAAATTGTTCTACGAGTATATACAGTTTTTTTTGAAATTTTAAAATTTTGAATAAATTTGAAAAAAAAAGTGAACGAACAAATTATTTACAGTTAGAAATAATAATAGCTTTGGAACCATAAGGTGTAAATAAGTATCAATATTATTTTATAAGTATAGAGATTTTTTTTTTAAATTTTAAAATTTTTGAATAATTTTGGAAAAGAGTAAATGAACAAATTGTTAAAGCTAAAAATGATGATAATTTTTGAAAGAGTATTTAATTTATTGTATATAATGGGAATGGAAGTATTATAGGCTATAAATAATAACATGGGTTTTTTTGAAATAATAATAAAATTTTTTATTTATTTTTTTTATTTTTTTTAACGAACATATTGTATATGTTTTACATGTGCGCAGCACTATATACGTACTGCGCTGGGGTGTCGGTAGGACGCAAGCATGATGCGCAGATGGGAACCTCCTTCCCATTCTCAATATCCCAATTCTCTACATGGCACTTTTCGTAACGATCGTATGCCTTCTGCAACAAAAAAAAGTCAAAGAGAAGAGGGGTCACGATCGCGTCGGGGTCGTCGCGTAACGACTTCGGTTGTGTCATGTGGGACGACAAGGCCCCCACCTATGACGAGTAACATTAACTTAATTAAGTAGCAGTCCAACGCTGAAGCGCATCGCATCGTCGGACCTCGGCATCTCCCCTCTTGGCAAATCAAGTCTAATCCACTGTCTCAATCTTATTTTATTACCTTCATCCCACGTAACAGTACGTCTCGCTCATGACGTGCAGAGGAGCGGATCCGTCCGCGCCGCCGCCGGCCAGATTCGGATCCTCGCCGTTTCTCAGCAACGATTCCATCGCTCGTTTGTTGCTGGAACGCAGCGTCAATTGAAGGGGTGTCCGGCACGACTTGTCCAAGGCATCGATCTGTACTGGCTGACGGCGATGATTTGCTGCGTTGTCCTTTTCGAAGAATACCTCCAAGAGCATCGCTGCCCATTGTTCTCGTCTTTGTAGTCGTAGTCATTGTCGTACTGGCTGCTTTTTTTCTGCTTTGGTATTCGTGGTTTCGGTATTCACGGTGTTTTTCAGGAACGAATTAACCGTGAATAGCGGGGTTTACCTGTACTGTTATTAAGAATAAATAAAAATATCATCAAATAATAAATGTCATTTTACCGTAAAAAAATTGAGTATATTCTTGATTAATAACCATTAACTCTTTGATAAGTTCGGTGGTGTTTAGTTTGATGGCTTATGGAGGAACTGTCAGTAGGTCCAGACATGTTGCTCGCTGGGAAGTGTGATCGAGAGTGCGTATGGCTGCCATTAACACCTTATATACTTGTCTGTCCCAGGAGGGGGAGAGACCGGCGAGACGGTTTGACGACTTTTCGAACGGTGGCCCTGAGAGGGTCGATCATACGTGCGCGTCTATCATACGTGACTTGGCGTATATCATCTTCACTCATATCTATCTCAAAATATTGTATTCAGAATAATTTCTCTTGAAACAAAACGTATTTAAAATTGGCACTTGAATTTGTTAAAACTTTTCAATTGAAATTCTTGTTAAGTTTTAAAATATGCTAACCCCAAAATTCTAATATTTTTGGGAAAATCCGGTCGTGAATAAGTTTTTCCATGCTCTAATTTATATACCTGTACTATTTTTAAAACTTTAAACCTATGTATTTTTTGATCTGGTGCACGAAAAAAATTTTTGACACGTCAAATTCAAGGTCTGGATGTCAACTTTTAATCAAATGTATGAAAAAATTGAAATTGGCGAGATGTTGTTAATAAATATGCGAATTATTACGTGGAACGTCGTCGTTTAAGTAATTTTGAATACCTTTCTATATATTAGTAATTTTCTAAGGCGTAATATGCAATTAAAAAATCTGAAAAAAGTCAAGGGTTTTCAGGTTGTTGAGAGGTAACTTTGTAAATTCTTTTCAGATTTTGTCATCACTTCTAGCGCTCAGATAAAATTATGAAGTTTTGACCATTGAAAATACATGTAAACTTCAAGCCCTGTGGGGCCGTTCAAATTCATCTTTTCGATAGCAGTTTACGTGCTTTCTCACTTCCTCGATGTATAGAAGTCATCTAAGGGGGGGGGGGGGAGCCAATTTAAAAAAGTCGGGAAATAACGGACATCCTGCGCCTGCACAGGCAGACTTCCAAGCGCCCAGATGGCTGCCTGCTTGTTTGAGTTGGCTATCAACGTGTAGTGGTTTTTATTGATCGTACACGTGACCAAGCTTGATCGCCTTAGCTGCAAGTTTGTCGGGCAGGTCGATGACGGCAGTCTGCGTTCCAGCATATGCTTTCCGCAGGGATCTCACGACGTCCGGTTCGAGGTTGATCGTATCTAGCTGGTTGCAAAGTGCCTTGTAAGTATTTTCTTTGGTGATGCACGTCGAGGTCCCTGATCTCGAGTGCAGTTTTGTGACTGAGAGCTCTGATGATGCCAAGGACGCAATCGAGCTCCGTACCCAGGGCGGATGCGTTCTGCACGCCTCTCCTCAGCTGCAGCTCCATAGCGCCGGAGGCACTTCGTTTTGCATCGAAACAGACCTGCCAACTGTATCTTGGAGAGCTGGCTCCACATAAAGCGAATGTCGGCACACGTTGCGGCCCCAGCTACATTGACGACTATTTCGTCGGGCCTTAGGTGATCCCACGCTACCGCGACTTCGAAGGTTACTTGCCGCAGTCAACCTCACCAGCTTGATGAGCATCGCGGCGGTGGCTGCGTCGACCTATCACGACCGTATTGGTCTCTTCGCTGGATACGGCAGTGTTGTTAACGTCGACGACTTGATTGTGGAGGTGAAACGCAGCAGCTCGCTTCTCCACCGCTGTGATCCCTGGTGGTGACAATGCAGGTCGCTTCTTGCTCCTCAAAGACGGCTTGTAGGCCACCACTATGGCTTCCTGTCAAGGGGGTAGATCCGTGCACACCATGGTCTTCTTGAGTACAGCGAAGGCCTGCGCAAGGCAGGTCAAATATCTCTGCAGTTGGATTGCAGGTTTCTTCGTGTCCTTAACGTACCCAGCAAGTGCTTGGTTCAGGTCCTCCAGCCTACTCATATTTTCTTAATTTTAGACACGAATAGTACTCTGATAGATATTTCACACATAGAGATTTGTAGTAACAATGAAATTCTAGTAATTATTTCACTTATGGAAGACAATACACACAAATCACTAAATTCTACAATTTTACCTAAAAGCGGTTATAGTACTTCTAATGAAGAATTTTATCATGATTGCATGGATACTGCATAATCCACAAATTATTATTATAATGTAAAAAAAGCAACTGGCAATTAGTACGTCTGTGCCGTACTCAAAGTTCAAAATCGGTCTCCCTTTTCGTCTAATTTTTGGCCGGTATATACACTGCCCGTCAATTACTTTTGCCATACCTAAGCGAAAAATGAGTAAACTTCAAAGTTTTGTAGCTCAGTCAAAAAAAGTCGGATTGACTTTTCGGACCCGCCATTCGAAAGGTATTTACTAGCACTTTAAGGCTATATAAATTGTTATTAGGTTTATTATTTATTTATCAATTTCTATTAACAATTAACGAATCAAAATATTGCTTTTATTGTCTTCGCTATTTCTCTTGCCATTTTAGTTAGAAGGGCCGTAGAAACATTTTAAACCGATGGATTTGTGGGTTTTGACGAGACCTTTAAACTTTTTTTAAAGATTGTCCTACGAGCTTTTTTCACAAAGTTACAAACCCTTTTAGTGCAAAAACGACCTTTTTTTTCGTTCACATGTAAGCGCGTTGAAGGGGTCGTAGAAAAAAATTTTATTTACAAAAAAGGTGGGTTTTATGTGTACAATAAGAAGCAATAGTTACGATACGAAAAATACCAATAATTTTTGCGATGTTAACAAAAAATTTTTTTTCTCGAAAACTATTGAGTTTAGAGAAAAAGTTTATAGGAAAAAAGTCTTAGAATTGATCAAGAAACATCCTCAAATTTTTCAGAATTTTTGGAAGTGATTTTGGGAAACCGGATTTCCCACATTTCCCGGAAATTGAAAAATCATCTCGGAAATTTCTGAAAAAATTTGAGAATGTTCTTGAAGCATTTTAAGACTTTTTTGTTCTATAAACTTTTTCTCTAAACTCAATAGTTTACGAGATAAAAATAGTGAAACTTAAAGTCGATTTTTTTCATTCAAGCCGCCATTTTGTTAAGAAAAAAAATATTGTTTGACAAACTAATGATGGTTTCTTAAAGTAGAAGGACGCGCGGGCACGTTCTAGATATATTTTACCCCATTTAACATGATAAGTGGTTTGAAAATTGAAAGAAAAAAAATTTTTTACCTCAAAAACACGTTTTTTTGTGTAAATTGCATTTTTATTATAAATTGCTAATTTACGCAATTTTTAATACCACCATTAGAAAGAGCACCCTCAAACCATAAGTAGTATAGAGGTTTTCATAATTTTTCTCGTGTCGATGAGACATGGTAAAAGCGCAAAGTTGAATGTCAAAATCGCGTCCTCCCGGCGTTAATGGGTTAAATTGAGTGTTGATGTTTAGTGAAAAAGTTATGGTTCTTTAAACAAAAAAAAGTTACAAAAATTTGTGCGTAAAAAAGCTTTTAACTTTTTTTGTTTAAAGAACATAACTTTTTTAATTAAACATCAACACTCAAATTTAAGCCCGGAATCTGAAAGAGCATTAATTCTACATAAAATTTATTAATGTGAAGTCTTTTCAAGGCCTTGAACATGGAAAAAAATCGCATCGAACGCGAACAAAAATTTCGTCACTTTGAGCATTGGGGTGTGAACAGGCATAAAAAATCGAAAAAAAAAAATTTTTCTCAGAATCGATATCGTAACTATTGCTTCTTATGTACATCATGAAACCCAACCTTTTTTGTAAATAAATTTTTTTCTACGACCCCTTCAACGCGCTGTACATGTGAACGAAAAAAAGGGTCGTTTTTGCACTAAAAGGGTTGTAACTTTGTGAAAAAGCTCGTAGGACAATCTTAAAAAAAGGATTTAAAGGTCTCGTCAAAACCCACAAATCCATCGGTTTAAAATGTTCTACGGCCCTTCTAACTAAAATGGCAAGAGAAATAGCGAAGACAAAAAAAGCAATATTTTTGATTCGTTAATTGTTAATAGAAATTGATAAATAAATAAATAAACCTAATAACAATTTATATAGCCTTAAAGTGCTAGTAAATACCTTTCGAATGGTGGGTCCGAAAAGTCAATCCGACTTTTTTTGACTGAGCTACAAAACTTTGAAGTTTACTCATTTTTCGCTTAGGTATGGCAAAAGTAATTGACGGGCAGTGTATATCGAATCCTTATCGCTGATGCCTTTGTGGAGTGACCCTCGTACGATGCGTGTGCCAGTGATTGGAAATACCTGTAACTGATTTCAATTTCCTCGAATTGCAGCAGCTCGTGGACCTCGATATACATCTAAGCAAATAGCGTAACACGCGTTCGATCATCCATGGGCTACAGACCCAGTGTTTGGTATCATCATAGGCTATAGCGTTCGCAGAAGTGGCACTGCTCAGACAATTGGGGTCTGTTCTTCGTTTTACGAATTGCGTGGAATGAGCTAAATGCGTGATCTCCGCGTGGGCTAAATGCGTAACAGCCACGGGTCCTTATCGGCGTAAATAAGTGCAAGTGTATCGATGCGATGTCTTGTACGCTGCTACCTCCAGTCTTCCGTCCACTTGTTTCCAGAAATCTTTGATCTTCGCAAACATATCAGCACATAGCAGTGCGCCATCGAAGTCGTTTTACTTTGTCCAGTCCACACGAGGGCGGTGGCTACCTCTTATCAACACTAGCATTTGAACATCTGAAAAAAGGGGCGATATACTTCCACAGAGACTCGCGCGTGCAACCGTTGAATTACTTACGAAACGAGTGTCTTAATCTCAGTCTGACTTATGAGTATGCTCTACCTCGCGCGTGGCAAAGGCGCGCTAAAATACCGAGGCTACCCATACTCCCTCGATGATCCAGTGATCAAAGTAGGGGTGCAGTTTGTGCACTTATAACACAGCTGTTTTTGTGTTATGACACTAGTTGAGTCAGTTGCAGCGTCAGCCACGAGTATTAGACAAGCCAAGCGAGCTGCACCAGTTAAAGTTATATAGGTCTATACCGAGAATTGTATGTCAGTCCTACGCATCTTGCTTGTAATGTAATGCGTGTGACAAAATGCTTATAATTTACGGAAACACTGATATGACAAGATTTCATGGATATCGCTTACCTCCCTACGTTTTGAATGATCCTAGCGGGAACTTTAACTTTCATATGACATAAAGAAAGTTTTTTTTATATTTAGTTTATTTGCAATCTGTCTATGATAAAACAATAGGCAAACATTTTTAACATATAGAAAGGGAACAGGTGTGGGCTCAAGCCCAGTGACTCGGGGGCCCTTATAAATTAATATACATTTTTATTTTCTTATTTTCCAAGGTAGCCGTGTTTTTTTAGTCTTGACCGTTCGAATAACACGTTTTTAAGTTGAGCAGCCAGGATGTTTGGGTGGTTTTCCAACCGGTTTTTGTAGGAGGATGAGAATCTTTGGACTTCCTCGCTTATCGATGAGATCTCCAGATCACGTCTAATAGTTTCGTTCGTCACGGTGCCATGGAGCATTAACGATGTTCCTGAGTACTTTAGATTGGAATCTTTCAATAATTTCCAAGTTCGATTTAGCAGCTATACCCTACAGCTGTATTCCATACGTCCAGATAGGTTTTAGTATGCTTTTGTACAGGAGTGATTTGTTTTCCAAAGTGAGCTCAGAGTTTCTTCCAAGTAACCAGTACATTTTCCTGAATTCTAGGTTGAGTTGTTTTCTTTTAGTCCATATATGCGTCCTCCGTGTAAGTCAGCGATCCAAATGCACACCAAGATATTTAACTTCCTTAAATTGCACCATTGGAGTTCTATTATTTAGTTCAGTAGGACACGTGTCCTTGCGGAGAGAGAAGGTGATGTGAGCCAATTTATTTTCGTTTATTTTGATTCTCCAACTTCTGAACCAATTTCCTACTGTAGAAAGATGTTCTTGAAGGTGTTTTGAGGCGACAACTGGGTCTGAATCCGTGCAAAGTAGTGCAGTATCGTCTGCATATGTAGCTTTTATCGTAGTATTTAAGAATGAAATTTTGGATGTGTATTTTTTTTTTTTTTATTTGCAATCTGTCTATTCAAGACAATAGGCAAACACTTCGAACAGAGGATAGAATAACGGGTGTGGGCCTAAGTCCAGTGACAAGGGCCCTTATGGACAATACAATTTTATTTTTTTTTACAAGTAGATGTGCTTTTTCAATCTTGATCCTTCAAAGGATACGTTATTGAGTTGAGCAGCTAAGATATTTGGGTGATATTTCAACCAATTTTTGTAGAGGGAGGAGAATCTTTGTATTTCCTCTCTTATCGATGGGGTCTCCAGATCGCGTCTAATAACTTCATTTGTAACATACCACGGGGCATTTACTGTGGTCCTGAGTACTTTCGATTGAAATCTTTCAATTACTTCTAGATTGGATTTGGCAGCTGCACCCCACAGTTGAATTCCATACGTCCATATTGGTTTTAGAATACTTTTATACAGGAGTATTTTGTTTTCTAGAATTAGGACTGAATTTCTTCCGAGTAGCCAGTATAGTTTTCTGAGCTGTAGGCTGAGTTGTTTTCTTTTGGGGATGTGTATATAAAAGGTATAAGGTTGACCCGAGAACACTACCTTGGGCGATATTGACATGGATATAGTGGAGTTTGATCACTTCGTTGTTAACTTTTACTCGGAAGGTTCGATTTTCTAAGTAGGACTTCAATATCTGGTAGAGGCTCTCTGGGAGATTTTTCTTCATTTTATAGAGAAGACCTGTGTGCCAGACTTTGTTAAAAGCTTGAGCCACATCCAAGAAAATAGCTGAGCAGTACTGCTTTCTTTCAAAAGCTTCTCGAACGTTTGCAACTAGTCTGTTGACTTATTCTATGGTGGAGTGATTTTCGCGGAAACCAAATTGATGTTTTGGAATTAGTTTTTTTTCACAAATTTTGTCACAGATAGGTAACAAACTGATTGGTCGGTAAGAAGTGATTTGTTCAGGAGGCTTTTCTGGTTTTGGAATGAGTATAATTTCCGCTACCTTCCACTGGTTAGGGAAGTACTTCAATCGTAGACATGCGTTGATGAGTATAGCTAAGTATCTGACTGCTTGAGGTGGTAATTCTTTTAGTGTTCTGCTATTGATTCCGTCATATCCTGGAGATTTTCGATTTTTCAAGCCACCAATCAGACCCTGGATTTCATGCAGGCTGGCATTACTCATTGGCATCTCTTCAGGAAAAAGACGCTGGTCTTGAATACGTAATTCTTCTTCTGCTTCCGTGATTTGTCTCGGTGGTGTGTCAAACACTTCGAGTTTTTATCTACGCAAAAGATTGTTTTAAGTTCTTTTATTGCTTTATTTAACCAAGTTTTACTTTCCCTAGTGCACGTGCTTTGCCACATTTTTCTGAGTTTACGACGTTTGTCTCTTATTTTATGTAATATTTCCGAAGTCAAGTATTGCGTTTTTTGGATATGTTTTATTTGGGGGGTTGCGAAATTGACTGCGTTATGCATGAAAAAAGGTTGAAGTTTTCGACCACGATATCGATATCGTTACAATTTTTCAGAGGAATGTTGCAGAACAGGTTTGAGTTTATGTATTCTTTGTACTGCATCGACACTTGACGATGACTTTCTCCACAAAATAATGAATTTTCCGCTAAAATGTAATCCTGGGTGGCTTACTTGGAGCATCAGGTCGAAAAATTTCGAAACTCAGTTTAAATTTTATACGCGTATCATAATAGTACTTTACGATACTAGTGGCATAAGTAACACTTTTTGGCACGGCGTAGTTTAGGGCCCGAGCGTAGCGAGGGCCCTAATAGCTGGGCCGAAAAGTGTCCCCATGGCACGAGTATCGTACAACATTTTATAGCATAGCTATAATAGTAATTTATAGCACTGTGTGGCATAAGTTCACATTTATGGCACGCTTTTCGGTGGCATAAGTCGCACATTCTGGCACCGCTGCCTTCGCATCACACTCGCATACGCTCCTGCGCTAACCTCACTTCGCGCTACCAGAAAGTGCGACTCATGATTTGGAAAAGGGGGCATAAATGTGAACTTGGCACAGTACTATAAAATGTTGTACAATACACGTGCCATGGGGATACTTTTCGGCCCAGCTATTAGGATCCTCGCTGCGCTCGGGCCCGAAACTACGCCGTACCAAAAAGTGTTACTTATGGCACTTGTATCGTAAATTACTATTATAGCACAAGAGCCAAAACTATTGAAAAGTTGCGATTTTAAGGTTATAACGCTATAAAATTTTATAATGTTTGGCACCCAAATTCTTCATTTATTTCTGCTGCAAAGCTTAATTTTCGAAAATTCACTCCAGTGTACGCAGGGTTTCTCAGTCAGTTTTTAGGATAGAAACATCTACTAAGGATCGAACGCTTCAGAAACTTGACCTTAACGAAAGTTTCCATTTACCGGCTAATATACGTAGAATAACATCTTGTCTATAATAATGTTTAAAAATTTTTATGACTCCCTGATCCATGGGCTGGAGCACGGACGTCGTGTTGGCAGGAAAAAAGATGACTTTGATGTTTTCGAGTTGTGGTACTGTATGAGCGGCGCAGTTGTCAATAAACAGTAATATTTTCCTCTTTTCTTTTTTAAAAAATATATCGAGTTCCCGCTGCCAATTTTTAAAAATAACCGAGTTCATCCAAGCCTTAGAATTAGCTAAATACTTGACCGGTTTCGTTTGAATATTTTTAAAGCATCTTGGCTTAGCACTTTTACCAATCATCAGTAAAGGTAATTTTTCGGTACCATTCATATTAGCTCTAATGAGAAGTGTCACGCGCTGTTTACTCAGTTTTCCGCCATTACAGGTCTCACCTTTCAAACTCAAAGATTTATTTGGTAAACACTGGTAAAACAGCCCGGCTTCGTCAACATTGAATACGTCTTTGGCCTCTACGTCCGCGATAATTTCACCCAGTAATTTTTTCCAATTTGAAACTACTGTCTGGTTGACAGAACCACTTTCACCACATACATTTTTAAAAATAATATCGTGTCTACTTTTAAAACCTTCGAACCAACCGTTCGTTGCGCTGAAATTCGTTACATTTAATAAGTCAGCGAATTCTTTAGCTTTAGCCAAAACGATTAGTCCAGAAAGTGGCATTTTTTTTTCACGCTGTTGCACAAACCATTTAAAAAGACACTTTTCAATGTGTGGAAATTTGACTTTTCTTACTTTCGTTGGCGTTTTACACTTTTTTTTCAGACTACGGTATTTTTCAATAATTTTTTCTTTATTTTTTATGTACGTGGATAACGTAGAGCTTGGAATATTGAACTGTTTGGCGATTTCAGTTTTGTTCTTGACTCCCTTTCGAACTTCGTCTAACACTTCTACTTTTTCTTTGAGGCTTAATGTTTTATACATTATGTATTTGGAAGGCATTTTGTCAAAGAAGTTTTCCAGGCAAATACAGAACTGAGACTAACGTTTAAATCACGACAATACTTTCACTTTCACTAAATGTTGTTTATATTTTGAATCATTATTGTAATATTTTTGATTTTAGCTCTGTTTACATTTCGTATGTGTATTCAAAATGAAGTATTAATGAATTATTTCTTGACTATAATCTTTTTATTTCGAAAAAATTGTATTAAAAACCTGCAAAATTCGAAAAAATTCAGAAATTTTTTTTCGAAATAAGCAGGGTTTCGTTCGAAATAAAAAGGTTATTTTAACATTGTTTTAAATGGGAGCTGGCCGGGACCGGCACCTTTCTTCGAATTATCCAGGTTTTCGAATTAAAAAGTCATGAATTGGTCCCAAATTTACTGAGGATACTTTGTACACCTAGAAAACAGGCCCAGTAGATTTAGTTAGGTGTTACATCTAGAGATTTCACGTTTAAATAAAGGAATCTAAATCTAAATTCTCCAGCTACGTAATTAGAAATCAACCATACCGAACTTCCTCATTGCCATAGATCAATCATACATACCTCATAACTTCCTACAGTGAAAGTATAAACACGCGTTTTGATCGTGCTCCGCTGCTGTGGCCGCTGATTGCCGTTAAACTTGTTCGAAAAATTTAGATCTTTTTTGTGTGCGTGAAGTGTGCTGCTGACCGCCTACTGCCTCAGTCTCAGTTGCATTCAGCGTCTCAGTGGCTGCTCATAGCAAAAACTCGTGTAATGCGATAATATCTCAAATTAAGTTATCTATCATTCTGACTGCTTTCGTTATTTGTTTATTTTCGCGCGCGCTGTTGTGGGAACTGTGTGAGTATTCGCGCTTATTATACACATTTTATCAAACAGTGCGCGAATGTCTTGGGTGATATAAACAAAAATAATAGAATTGACAGGAGCTCTATCAGCTGTGCTTCTGCTGTGTACGGAGTACAAAACATATGTGTGATCATATGTGCGCGACGTGCTTGTTGCTTATTCACTGGCAATCTGTATGGCGATTTAAAATTTGTATGAACTAAACTTTCTCGTGAATGCATCAAATAATACGGACTGATACGTACGTTACATTGCCGTGTAAATCATATTGTGTACTGCTGGAGCTGTGCTTGTCTCGCGCAAACATCACCCTTGTGCTTGCGCCTGAACTTGGTACTTTAAACAGAAGCGATACCCATCATTGAGCGTGATTGTCCACCGCTTATTCACTTTTACACCTGGGACTCAAGTCTACAAAACAACACGTAGTACAGAAGGCATCATCCAGTAGTATCAGGCGTGAATTGCATCACGTATCGGTCTAGGGGTCGAGCATGCTCAGCACTGCGCCCGCTGTCTGTCTCCCGTCGATAGTGGTGAGACTGTCTGTTTTTTCTGTCGTTCGGTTGCTGCTACTGGTGCTTCCTCTGATCCGCCTGAGCTATCATCAGGGCTGCAGTCTTCCCAATCCCTTTCTACCCACATGTCCATTCCCTCTCACAGCAACTCAGTGATACAGCCTCAGTCCAATCTATTTCTCTCTTCCTTTTCCATTCCTACCACAGTGATTATAACCCAATCCTCGTCCACATATAGTATGTCCGCGATAAAGCGCACACTTTGAAAAATTCAATTAAAAAATATTCAGAGGCACAATTTACTATACTTAATTTATATCAAATTAAAGGTCTTGGTGTGAACTTTTTAATTCCACATCGCGAGAAGCCAAAAAAAGTCATGATTTCCAATGGTAACCGATGGAAATGACATGTCAAAAAAAATTTTCGATTATAGGTTAAAAATTAAATTTATAGAAAAGCTACTTTTTTTCGACGGTGTTTGCGTACTTAATATTAGTGAAAACTTTCATGATTTTTCGGGAAAAAATTATTTTTTTCCGATGCGAGCATCTCGCATCGGCCTTAGCAACGGCGGGAAACAATGGAACAGTTTCCAACAATGGCCTACTAGTTCGACGAATCTTCTATACAAACTGATGAAAATGATGAATTAAATGTTATTGATACACATACCTCAACTTGCATTTACCGTCAAATCATTAAAATTTATTAGTACGGTCTTTAAAAAATAAATCCACGAAGTTAATAATGACGTACGAAAGAATTAGCCTCGCCATGCATGTAACGAACAGTATTCGCTTGAAGCATACCTGATGGCTGCGGCAAATGTCGTCAATTTATTTTTCTGAAATCTGATTCAGAGCTGAGTGTCCATTGGCTATTAAAAAAAAGTAAAATAAAACACTTGTACTCGAGGGTCGACCGATGCTAGCGCACGCGAACTCGTGTATGTCATGGAGATATTTCGCGGGATGGAAAAATTTCGACTCGCGAGAAAGCCGTCGATTAAGATTTTTAAGTAGTCTTTTTAAGGCAAAAGTCCATGGACGTCAGAAAAGTAAAAAAAAATCAAAAATTAGCCCAGGTTGTTCGACCGAAGCTAGCGCACGTGAACTCACGTATGACATGGAGAGATTTCACGCGATGGAACAATTTTGACTAACTTCTGAATTAGTTGTAATTAACTGTAATTAGTTATAAGCTCTTGAACAATAAACCGTTAGAGCGGCAGTAGTGATGACAACAGTGTCTAACGGCCGCTTTCCAGTTTTTATGTCTTTCCAACAAATCACGGCTCACCGCGTAAGTAAACGCCGAGATTTCGGAAGGATCCTTCGGAAATATAACGACCTGTTTGTACCTAATAAACTCACTTATCCTTACAAGTCACCTTGCAACTAGCAATAAATGTACACTGTAACTAACAGTAACTAAGGCCACTCTAACTAAGAGTATAGAAAAAGTAAGTCAATTTTTATTAACTAGTCCTTTCCCAACTACAAGCCCTATATAATTAATATAGGGAGAATCAGTCTTGTATAATTAATGCAAGCAAGCAAGACCTGTATAACTAATGTAGGCGACCATAATCTCGTATAACTAATACGAGCCGGTAAAGCCCCGTGCAATTAACACGAAGGAGTTATACCGTATATTGTAATACATAATAATAATTTATTTATGTATGGGTAAAAACGCCAATAATGCCCAGCGCCACGCACGGGCAGCGGTGAAGAGACAAAGAGCGTGCGGTTGTCCGTTTTCGAGCGCCGTGGCCTATTTTTTTGCTACACTTAACGTTTCTTTACCTTTCACGCATTAGGCTTTCGCCATAAAATAGAATATTAATATTGCTATTATTAATTATTATCTGGAGTTTTATTTTTTCGCGGCATAGGCTTGTATATTATTTACATACAGCACGTGTTCATCGGCCTCGGCTTCGCCTCGGCCACTGATTACGCGTACTCAGGGACTTTTCTGTTTTTCGCGGCCTAGGGCAGTAATATACTATTTCATACACAGTGGCCAGAAAATCGCTCTTCCCGCTTTGCGCAGCAGCAGGGAAATAGTTACTTTCGCGCCGCTGGTATGAAAATAAACAAATACATGGTTTTCGTGTATTTTTTTCTCATCTTCCCAATGGTGTCGTCCCGATTCATCATACTTATATTATACTAGCGGCAACTGTCGTTGCAGGATGCTGAGCGAGCGAATATGTCGTACTGCTTGATAATTTATTAAATATGGATCATTATTATGTGTATACTAATGGAGCTTAGCAATGAATTACACGGGAAAAAAAAACAAGGAATTTAATATTCTGTATATAACATAGAAATATATCAATTTATGAGTAACCCCTCGAGTTTACATTTTACACATTAAAAAATTGTTCGTTGACATAAAACATTTTCATTTTCACATAAAAAATTCGTTTACATGATACATTGACGAAACTTTAAATTTGTATATGGTACCTTGTGTTTTAGACAAAAATCAATAATTGATATGTTAATATAGACGGTACGTGTTTCGCGTCTTTTATTCGTTATAAATACTTATATTGTAGTTTAATGATATTGTTTGATTTTTGTATGGCGAATGTTTTGGTACGATATGTAAATAGAAATCTTTTTGAAATATTATCATTATCAATGATATAATAACTATTATACAGAAAGATGCATCTATTAAATCTTATATATTGGCTCTAAATTGTTGTTAAGTTGTTTTTTATGATGAAAAATAAACCCTTGTAGTATTTAACAATTTTTTCAATGCCCTATTGTATCAAGGATAAAATTCTGACTCAATTCATTGTTGTTTTTTATTTGTTTTTTATTTGCGTATTATTTCTATACATATTCCGTTAAATTTATATATAATGGCTATCTATACTCAAGCCACGCGAAACCGGACAACACTGACGAAATTAGAAATTGTGGCGATTTATACTCAAGCCAAAAAGAATAATATGTTTAATAATTTAAATTTGTGGCGATCTTTACTCCAGCCAAACTGATATTTATTTGAAGTACTTTGCTGTAGATGAAGTATATAAAATTGCTGGTTAATTTGGAGACACTGTATGAAACGGTGGATGCGGTTCACGATATTGAATTTGTCGTGGTGATAATTTACCATGCGCTAATCTGAAAACGAATCAGTATTAATATAATTGGGCTACAGATTCCATATTAACGAAATTTAATTGCTCACGTAATGCTACATTAGTACGTACTTGTGATTTTTTGTCTCAAAGTAGATAGGAAATCGATCTTTATCAACGTTGTACTAGATTTTCTTATTGCGTCAAATCTTTTTTTATCATAAAATCTAGAAAATGCCATGTCATTTAACGTCCTT
This sequence comes from Trichogramma dendrolimi, assembly GCA_034770305.1. Taxonomy (NCBI): domain Eukaryota; kingdom Metazoa; phylum Arthropoda; class Insecta; order Hymenoptera; family Trichogrammatidae; genus Trichogramma; species Trichogramma dendrolimi. Next base: position 749,292 of record JAPMIB010000081.1, on the reverse strand, counting down.
ACTCTACTGAGAGCTACATAAGTCAAACCGGCCGAAAATTCCCTTTCGCCAATCTCAATAATAGCCGTAGGTAACGTCATTCCTTGAGCCTTGTGAATGGTACACGCATATGCCAATTTCAATGGGAACTGTTTGATTGTACATATTTTTCCGTGGTTTTCATACGATCGCGTTAAAGGTTTAATTGGAAATAAATTGTCATGTATAAATGGTCCATGATACAAGAGAAATTGAATTACAACGTAGGAAGGCAAATTCGGCGGAGATATAATTGTCTTCGTATAAAATGGCCCGAACTGTACCAATAGATCCATTGACCAAACCGCCATTGACCCATATATTTTGAGTAAGCATAACGCTACATCCTAGTGCTAAATATAAAGACGGAGCAAGGCCACAACAATCATCATTGCTCATATGTACATTTCCATTAACCAGAGCATTAATGCACAGAACAGGTGTACCCAGTTCACGCAAGCAACATTCATTTTTTTGTCGAACCAAGTCATTTGTTGGTATTAAATGAATTGCCCCATCAAATCTTTTCTTTTCAGTTTCATCTAATAAAGACATTTTACGTTGCGATAACATGTTGTATTCATCTACAGAAATATCTCCGTTAGCCAAATTATCCAATAATTCTGAAAAAACGCAATCGTTTCCTTGACGATGCGATATAGATAATTCTATAAATAACTGAAACGATTGGAATACAATAGCTCCTTTAGTAGCCATTGCATCACTAACAGTGTTATTGTACAGTGCAACATCTTTAACCGGCGACAATTGCTTATAATCGCCAAACATAAATACACATAAACCCGCAAATGACTCATCACGAGATGGAAATAGTTCATGACATCTGCTTTCTATTTCACCCAAAGTTTTAGCCCCTATCATGGACATTTCATCAACGATGACGAATTTCAATTCTTTATGTTCCAATTGAAACTGTCGCTGTGATTGACTATTCAATGCTTCAAATTTATTATGAAAAATTGGAATTTTAAAAAAACGAGTGAATCGTGCTTCCATTTACATTCAAAGCTGCAGCACCCGTAGGAGCAACGACTGCTATAGCCTCACAACCAAGCGCATCGGTAACTTCTTGTACAATCGCGTTGATTAAAGTACTTTTACCGGATCCAGCTTTTCCCTGTATTATCACACGTTTAATCATCTGATTGGAGATATCACCGATGTTGGACCGAATTTGTTCAATCTGAGTTCTACAAATGTGCACAACTTTCAGTTGTTCCGGGAGATAATGTAATTTCATGCAGATTACTGGAGTTCTTTATCGTGCGTGTTGCGTTCTCACTTTTAAACATTTTCAAAAATGCATCAATGTTTTTTCAACGAGGGATACAGCGCGTTGTGTACATTCCAATCATACGCTACGTCTATTAACGTTGTCCTAAGTTTTAGATCCGATCGTTCCTTATCGTTGACGAGCCAGTTCAACGCATTATAATATTCACTAGTGGATGGTTCATCTTCGTTATCAATATCTTCTATACACGAAATTAGTAATTGGATAATGTCTATCGGCGTTATGTATTGCTCGAATAACGAGTACCAAGGATGTTCGTTGTTATTGTCGCATAATTTGGAGAGCTCATCCACAATTTGACGGAATGGGATGTGAAGGGTGCACGTTGCTATAGTATAAATCGCTATCTATGTCATCTGATATTTCAACTTTGGCCAAATTAAAACGACATTCTCATTGCGGCTGTTAACGTAGCGATTTCCATATACATTAATAGTTTGCGCAAATCGGAATAACGAGAGATCATTGTATATCATAGGCCTATCGATATATTTATCCATAATAGATCTGGAATTGCGATTATTGCTTCCTCCATAGAGGAAGCTATGTGATGGGTTCGAATATGAGTTTTTGAACCGACCTCGTACGACAATTTCGTTTACATTTTTGTAAACTAGATCGAATTCCCAACACATGTCTGTATGTATGTGTGTTTGTGTGTGTGTGTGTGTGTGTGTGTGTGTGTTTTTTTTTTTTTTTTTTAATTAAAGCTATTTTTGGGCCATTGGGGCCCATATTAGCATACTTTATTCATCAATTTAATATTATACATTATAAATACAGTATTATATACATCAAAATATCACAAAAGAAGAAAAGAAAAAAAATGTACAAAAACAAAAATAGAAAAAGAAAAAATTGTATATAAAAAAAGATATAGGGACATGTTTTTTTCGACGCTTACACATTCTGTTGCTTACATATTATTTACATATGTTATAACGTATATCACAATTTTCAAGAAACATACATAAGTGGTGCATTGCTGCCCACTGAGGATCACTGAGGATCGGCGGTGTGTGTGTTGGTGTGTGTGTGTGTACCGTGTGCAGAGCATTATGGAAAACGAGACGGTGGAATCGTGTTGAATTAAATTGTATTTATTGTCGAATGTCTTAAGGATGAAGCCCGTATAATTTATTTTGATCACGAAGAAAAATTTTTTTTTTTTTTTTTTTTTTTTTTTTAATTTTCGAAAAAAAATTTTTTTCTTGTAAATGTACCACTTATGAAAAAGTAATCATTTCAAATTTGGCATAATGTGGTAGGTATATAGTGGCGATTACAATCAAACGATTCATTTACACAAATTTTATAATCACATATGAGGCATTTCATTACAAGTGTCCTAGCGCGGCGGCTGCACGGCACTTTTAGGCAAAATTGCTTAATTTCTATTTCGCTGGAAAACCCTCTGAACGCACTTAAAAAAAATAAATAACATATGATTTCGATTGGAATTTCCTCATTCAAATCTTAAAAATGCGTTTTTTGAGAATTTAATGTTAAAAGTTTATTTTTAAAATTTTCCACAGAAAATGGAAACTTTTTGAAAATCAACCACACCAACAGAAAGCTAAGGAATTTCCCATCGACAACGTTAGTCACTATTTTTTTCTGAATGCGTTTAGGAAATTTTCTAGCGAGATACAATTAAGCAATTTCGCCTAAAAGTACCGTGCAGCCGCCGCGCTAGGATACTTGGTCTGAATGCCTCATATATACCATCGACTTAAAAATTATCACTGAATAAACATGCGCAACTACATTACTTTTGCGAAATGCGAAAGATACTGTACCTACTGTCTGTGTCTGTTTCCGTGTTAAAAACTTTGTTTAAATAGACGTATAATACACATAACAACTTTCAATCATAAACAATTCAATCATTATTCTATTTTTTTCCTTGTACTATTAAACAATATATTTGATTTTTTTTAATTTAAAAAATATACAAAATAACGATATACTAAATTTTTTTTTAAATTATTATTAATCGTAAAACGTTTATGGAGGAAGCTCTTGCCAATGTCTTGGCAGCGGTTCGTCTTCTTCGATGAGCTAATCATAGTTTTTTGTATGGTATGTAGAGTATCAATTGAATTAATTTCTAAAAATTAAATGTTAGTTACCTCAAATTTTTTCCAGTTTTCTTCATAAAGTATAAGCGAGATGAAATTACGCGTACATTTCATTAATGACCAACCCATTAAAAGATGCACAACCTCTTGAGCAGAATAATCGCGTTCGCTGACAGATGAAATAAGCAGTTTCATCACGCAAGATTTTGCAGAATATCGCTGTCGCTATGTTTGCATAGACTGTTTTTATATCTCCATGTACGAGAACGAAGCAGCTTCACTCTTTGTTGTATACTTAACGATGTACTTAACAACTGCATTAATGTCGAGTATGGGCGTAAAGTCCGTATTAGCCCGCCATATTTGTGTTACGACATTATTGAAGCGCTGCACGTACGGATCGTTCCGTCGAGGAAAAAACTCATAAATCCGTGCATAGCATCAATGGAGCTGATTTCTTGAACGTCTTTAGGAAAATTAAATCTGCAGCGTGCATTGGCGTTACCTCGTCTGTAGCAATGGGTTCCGCACTTTGTATGACGTTGGAAGGCATTTATTAGTTCACCCAAATCATTTTCGTACTCGGCCGGCGAAATGTCTGAAAATCTTGATTGAGAAGGATGGTTTGAACATGTCGGATTAGCACTTTTAGGATTAATGGCTAAACATAACGTATCAAAGTATTCCTGTATTTCATGAATATGATCCTCAGACAAGTCATTAACAATAAACTCGGGCTCATCTTGCAAGTACAGTAAACCATGTACATGAGGACTTCCACGATTTTGCCACTCAAATCTGTACCAATAATCTTTCACACGAAATACAGGTTTTAACACTCTACTCATGAACAATTCAACTCGTTCCTTGAAAAAATATCCTACTATGAGAGGATTGTCGTGCATTAATTTTCGTTTATGTTCAGATTGTAAATGAGAATAGTCCGTTGAAGGCGCTAAAAGACGAAATAAATCAGGCCAATGATAGTCCGCAGCCGACAGCGTAAAAAAAATCGTTGGTTTACCTATCGCAATATAAATCAAATTAATAATGTAATCATTGTAATCCATCAAATTCGACGTGGAACTAATTTTGATATTAGTAGTATAAAGCCCACTATGGACAGTCAAAACATATGACGTCATAGTGGGCTATTGTTATTATAGATGACGTCATAAATAATATATGATATCGATATAGCCGCTTGAGCCCCAATTTTTATTCATACTGCTGCTTGAACACATCAGCCGTGTATTGCGCTGTAAAAGTAAAACATGCTAGTATTAGTAAGATTGTAGTGGAATGTGTCAACACAGCGCGGTGTTACATTATACTTATGATGAGCGCGCGTACAGGCTTTCGATATAAAATTATGATAAATGAAATAGCAGACAATTAAATCAAAATTGCGGAAACTTAACTGACACCCGAAAACATACCAAAAAATTTAACATGTTTAGGCCCTATATACTACGAGTACCACCAATAAAAGCTATATTTACGCGTAGGCAGCGGAATGCACCGACAAAGGTGTAGCATTTATGACGATTGTGCGCGGATTGATATCAAATAGTCATAAAATTATGACCGGTACCCGAAAAAACACAGAAAAATTTACTACGTGAAGGAAAAATGTTACTTACAGTATGGTGGTGGCTGGCCATACGGCCGCCCGCAGATTTCACAAATCCGGTTGCATTCCGGCTCATCCCACTGCTCCTCGTGGCAGTCCAACACCCCTATGTGGCGGTCCAGCTCCTCATAGCTGTCCGACTCCTCGTCAGTTGATTCGGGCTTACACTTTTTTTTTTTTGATATGCACTAAACACAGAAACACAGAAACACCGAATGCACGTCTTCACAGCGGCTTTGCTTATGCTATACTAAACTACCGGGTACATTACACTATAACAGATACCGCTATACTTTTTTGCTGAAACACAGAATGCACGTCTTCACAGATGCTTTGCTTATCCTATACTAAACTACTGGGTACATTATACTTTTTTGCTGAATAACTAGTTTTTTTTACTTTATAGTGACGAGCACTCTCTTTTGTTAACACTACTTTGATCTTATTTCTATTTCTATTTCTAATGCTATATATTGCAGCACGTCTTCTGTAATAAAAAAATTTATTTATAAAAATATAATAATTTAAATTTAAAATAGTTTAGCCTGCATTTATAAAACACTTACTTCAAATCTTCGGCCTCTTTGGTGCAAGCCGCAAGCTCCTCCTGTTTCCGTATCAAGTCTAGGCGCGCTGTCGATTTTTTGTATGAAAGGCCGTACCTATAACAAAGTGAAAAAAAATTAACGTATTTTGGTAAATATATTAATTATATATAATATGTACCTTTCACGGTATACTTGTTTGGCGACCTTTAGAGCTGTTTGTATCATCTGGATGTGAATACGAGCGTTAGCTGCCTCGCAGCATCGTACTATCGCATCGTGTGTACATGGTGTTCCCTATAAATATAAAAAAGTTAACAATAATATAAAATTAAATCTATTTTTAAATACTTACTACAGGCCCGTCGTATACGAGCATACACCCCTTCGAACAATAAAAATGTTTCACCCTCGGGACTATATATATATTGCTCCTGCATTGTCGACTGCTTGATGATAACTGACTAACTCACCAATCCGTCATAATTAAATTTATGAAATCCCTCCTTTCTTTAATTGAAAGGAGAGGAAAAATGTGCGAGATGATATAGTTTAAGTTTAAAACCGCTGATTTTCTATATACAATATACAGCAGCTATGAGGAGTATTACTCATACTATTTATTTCCTATATTGCTGACTTTAAATATGTCTTTTCTGGAAAAAAGATGCACGGTAGTTTTTCTGATGATTTGTTTTGATAATATACAGTATGATTCATTATTACCATGCAACGTTTTGCATTTATTGAAAAATGCATGAAGATGAGTTAATATATTTATAGTAAAGAAATGTCCAGAAAAAAGCTTGCTTATTTTGTTAGTATAAATATTTTTTCTTTAGCAAAACATTGTGTGCAGATTCAATTTTTATCATGTATCCACAAATTGATTATTTATACCAAGGAAATTAGTCATTTAAAGGCTTTGTAGAAGGAGAAATAAGTAAATTTTTCATATTTGAAATGATATAAAAAGCTGCATCCTTGATGCAGAAGTTCATTTATTGTTCACCACTATATGTTATATATTTTAAAAATGTTGCTGTCACGTCGCGACTTTATAATACTCCTTAGGCAAATGATCGATATTGCACAGCAATACGATTCGAGATTTCGTTCATCATATTATAGAAATATGTGCAAAGAATTTGAATATTTTAGTCGTGGTTCTCTTCTTAGATGGACGAGAAATAGTGCGTAAGATAAGTGCAGGTGTTATCGCTAAAATCTATAGGAAAGGTGTCATCGATAACCCAAAGAAAGTTGTATTGATTAGTGAATTGCTTATTAAGGACCATCGTGAACAAGCTGAAAGTTTAAGAGATTTGATGAGTGCTTATCATACGTTTTGCGGTAAGTAAAAAAATAATTGTTTGTTAATTTATATGGGAGGGGGTAAACACTGCATTATGTAGTATTAGTTTGTGCTTTTATAATTTTAAAGTTCAAAATAGAAAGAGTTGAAGATAAATAGATAATCTTGACTGTTATCTAAACCAGGTAATTTATAATAGTTTATAAGTTAAATTTTTGCCTTATATCATTAATAGTTTTTATAATTAATGTTTATAATGTTGTTGTGATCAATAAAATTATTATAGATTGCCCATAATCAACCAATAAAAGTAAAGATGACAATCTTTTTCAGATGATAATCTTTATATAGCGTGCACATGTGTGTGTGTTAAACCACGTGACGGTCTTTAAAATATACATGTTAATTATGAAATATAAAGACTATATTATTTCATATTTATACAATGTTATATGATTTTTTCAATGCATAATAAATTATAGGATATTTTTTTTTAAATATTTACTGCAAAAAAAATATTTTAGCTGCAAAATTTAATGCATAATAATTTAAAATATATTTATAAATGATTAAATATTAAAATTAATTGTTCAGGGTATTAATAAAAATATATTAATACGTTAAAATACGGTTCAATTTATACTTTAAATAGCTGACTTTATATAAAATTTTTAAAGACTAAAGTAAATTTATAAATTAATTTTTATAAAATTGAAGAAATCAAAGCGCGTGGTAGCGCTCCTTTAAATTTATATATTTGTTTAATTAAATATTTATCCTTTAAAATAATTATAGTATGATTATTATTTAATTATTTATGTATAAAAAGATTAACAATTAATAAAAAATATTTTTATTAGTAATTTTTTAATATAGATTAATTATAAAATTTGCTTCAATAGATGATGGAGCTTCAGTTGATTGGGATGATGAGATGAATGGGAATGAAGAAGTAATAATATTAACGTTGATAATATGCATATCCGAGTACCCGTAGAGATGTTTTGATGAGAATAATCAACCAACTACAAGTGGTATATATTTAAATTTTTTTATTAATATGTTTGATTATATGAACTATAAAATTTGTTTTAAATAGGTAATCCGATTACCAAGCCTGACGACGAGCAATGTGTACCCGTTACCATAATAGATTTAACTGACATAGAGGATGATAACAGTGGTATATTTTCAATTGTTTCATTAATGTGTCTGGTTCTTATATAATTAAGTATTTGTTTAAATAGAGGGACCTAGGACAACACCACTCATTACCGGATTCGCATGATACCGCATATGATCAACAGGTACCGGTTATTACGATATCTGACGATGAGGAGCAGTCAGAATTGCCGATAAACCAACCAAATCGTATGATGGGTCTAGAGGGCCCTCGGACAACACCACTCATTATACCGGATTCGCATGATAGCGTATATGATCAACAGGTACCGGTTATTACGATATCTGACGATGAGGAGCAGTCAGAATTGCCGATAAACCAGCCAAATCGTATGACGGATCCTTTTTATCCAAATGAATTCGATGAGCAGCCGTTTTTTGCTAAACATGCAAATATTTCATTGGACAATTCATCGAGTAATACCTCGGGAATAAATTTAGAAGAATTAAATCAATTAGCACAGCTTGATGCAACTTATAATCCCGAGACCAATACTTGGGGATACGCTGAAGACATGATAGGTATATTATTATTTTTTGTCATATGAATTTATCTTTTATAATTTTATCATTTTTTCAAGGTGATGGTATTTTTATTCCTCAAGTAGCACCAAACGGCCAAATAGAGGAATATTTTTACGAATTTAGTAAGATAGATAATTATTTTAAAATTTTAATTATTGTATATTTTAAGTAATTTCATATTGTCTAACAGATGAACCAGCTGATGAACCCATAGTACAACCAAATCTTAGATTTATTCCTTCACCTGCAAGCGCTTCAGAGGATATATTTGATGATTTAGGTAAAATAATTTTAGAGAATTATTATATTTTTATTTTTTTTATAAAAAATTGATAATTTTTTAGTTTTACAGACGGGTAGAGGAAATGACCATCCCTTTTATACTGTTGAACAAGAGTCTAACCGCTATTATCAACGATTTCGGCTGCATGGTCGAAATATAGCTATTCGCTTATCACCGCCAGCGGCGAATGTTAATTTTCTAATACATATGGAGCAGAGTCTTGCGGCGGTATACGAATATCTAGTAAGTCAAGTACAAGGCCCCAACGACTATATTGGAATAACGATCAATTCCGATTTGCTTCATAATGGACCATTGTGGTTATCTTATAGACCTGTTCAAGACTTTACAACCGAAGATTTGTGGACCATTTTTTTTAATGCAGCGCAAAGTAATGAAAGTTTTTCAGTGAATAATACACTTAATATTACATGTAATATAGTACATAATATAGCTGGCAACGGGCGTGTTCACTTATCATGCGAGTCCATAAATAAAAAATCAGTTTTAACTATCCGTAACGATGATAATTTATGTTTACCGCGCTCATTAGTAGCAGCGTTTGTTTATGCAGTTAGAGGACAGATACGTACAGGTACATTACATGAGGAATGGAATAAAATCCGTAATTCAGCAGGGCGTTATCAAAGAGAGAAGGCCTTGCAACTTATTCAATTAGCACAGGTGAATATACCAGAAGGGGGTTGTGGTTTTGAAGAAATTGAAAAATTTCAAGAGTATTATGCAATTCAAAATACCGCAATAGTTATATATGCGTATAAAGATTTCGGTCGTGGCGAAGCTCCCTTATATAATGGTGAAAATAGTGTATTAAATATAAGCGATAATATAAAATACCATCTTAGAATTTTATATTATGAAAATTTGAATCATTATGAGCCTATTCTTAATCTAACCGGTGCTACTGGTACTCGTGGTTATTGTATACCATGTAATAAAAGTTATTGGGCCGTAGAAAATCATCGCTGTACTCATAAATGTTGCAAATGTATGAAAGTACCCTCGTGCGCTAAGCAAATTGATTTAATAGCTTGTAATATATGTTTACGTAATTTTTACGGGGATGAATGCTATCAGAATCATCTACTACCTAGATCTTTTAGTACCTCTATGAGTGTCTGTCAAGCCGTAAAATTTTGTCGAGCATGTTTGAGGGTCATACGTACATCTCGACATAAGTGTGGAAATTATTTTTGTCAGACTTGTAACGATTTAAAGCCGTTTGGTCATTTTTGTTACGTTCGTCCACTCAAGCCATCCAAGTTGAACGATAAAATTTTATTTTTATTTTATGATTTTGAAACACAACAAGATGTATGTATGCCGGGTGACGAGGAAAAAAAAATACATATTCCAAATCTTTGTGTTGTTCAGCAAGCCTGTACTTTTTGCGCCGATAATTTAGAAATAAGCGACTTATGCCAATGTGTGGTATTCGTATATTTTTCGCGATGACCCCGTAAAAAATTTTATTTCATTGGCAATGGCAAAACGTAAAAAGTTTACAAAAATTATATGCATAGCTCATAACGCCCAAGGTTTTGACGCTCAATTTATTCTGAAATGTCTAGTGGAAAAATATGCAGATCGTGAAAAGCCCGAGATAATTTTAAGCGGTACCAAAATAATAATGATTACATTACCGGGGGTTAAATTTATCGATAGCTTAAATTATTTTCATATGCCCCTTAAAAATTTACCGAAAGCTTTTGGGTTGGATAATACTTCAAAAGGGGACTTTCCGCATTTATTTAACAAACCATGTAATAAAGATTATATAGGTCCTATGCCACCTATTGAGATGTATGCGATTGACCGTATGAATTCAAGTGATAGGGAAAATTTTTAAAATGGTATCAAGATCAGATAAATAGTGGAACTATTTTTGAATTTCAAAAAGAATTAGAAAAATATTGCAAACAAGATGTGAATATACTTAGACAGGCATGTTTAAGTTTTCGAAAAAATTTTATAAAGTATCACGTAGATCCGTTTGTAGAATGTACAACTATAGCCTCTACTGTATGCGTGTTTTTAGGGTAAATTTTTTAAAACCTAATTTGATTGGTATTTTACCGCAAAGAGGTTACCGTCAAAGTAATAATCAATCGGTAAAAGCTATTAAATGGTTGTATTGGATGGAAAAATCGCTAAATAGAAAAATTGAGCATTCGAACCGTGGTCGTGAACGAAAATTACCCGAAGGTATTCTTGTGGATGGCTTTGCACCTCCTTTACAATCTGAAAATCATAAAGGGCTTGTTTTACAATTTCACGGATGTTTTTGGCATGGGTGTCAGCGTTGTTTTAAATTGAATCGCGAAAAAATATTAGGTGAAATAGATAGTATGGACGATAGATATGAAAGAACACGCTTAATAAGTCAAAAAATTGTACAAGCAAATTATAATCTTATTGAAATATGGGAGTGTACATTTGATTCTAGCTTGCGAACCAATGCTGATATGAAGGTTTTTATTGATAATTTGAGTGAAGTTATAATGCGAAAGCCTATACACCCGCGTGATGCTTTTTTCGGTGGACGTACGGGTAATATAGTAAAACTATATGAGTGTAAAGAGGATGAAAAAATTAAATATGTTGATTATAATAGTCTATACCCTTTTGTCTGTAAACGCGGCCGCTATCCTATAGGCCACCCTACTTTATACGTTGGCGAAGAAGAATGTAAAACATTGATCGGCAATACGTTCGATATAACTAATGTATACGGTCTAATTGCTTGCGATATAATACCTCCAAGAAATTTGTTTCATCCGGTCCTACCGATGAGAATGCACGGGCGCCTAATCTTTGCACTTTGTCGTACCTGTGCCGAAACGGAAAATCAGAACGATTGTGATCACAATAATATACAGGATCGTTTTTTTCGTGGGGTATGGGTTTCGGTCGAGGTTCAAAAAGCTGTTGAACTCGGTTATATTATTATCAGCGTTTTTGAGATATGGCAATATGAAACAACACAGTATAATCAAAACACCAACCAAGGTGGTATATTTGCAGATTATGCCAATGCGTTCTATCGCGAAAAAGCCATTGCTTCGGGATTTCCTTCGGCCGATATGACCGAGAGCGAAAAAGATGCGTATATTCGCGAGCTTGAACATTATGAAGGTGTGGTTTTAAATAAAGATGAAATTTCGTTTAATGCTGGTCAAAGATCCGTAGCAAAGCTTTGTTCCAATAGCTTATGGGGGAAAATGGCACAGCGTGATAATATGTCAAAAACCACTGTAGTGAATGATTCCAAAACACTTATGGAGATGTTAACCAGTGTCGAGATTATTGTCGACGGAATATTACCAGTGAATGATTCTACTCTTTATGTAAGCTGGCATAATAGGGATGAAACGGTTACACCATCGAATGCAGGTAGCGTGGTTTTGGCAGCCTTTGTCACTGCTCAGGCGCGTCTCGTATTATACGAAAGTCTGTATAAAATGAATACACGCGTACTTTATTACGATACGGATTCCATCATTTATGTAAGCAAACAGGGGTCTGTAGACTTACCAACGGGTAGTATGCTTGGGCAGTTAACCGATGAGCTGAGTGGTTATGGTGAGGGTACTTTTATAAAATCATTTGTGTCGGGAGGTCCGAAATTTTATGCGTTCAAGTATATAAAACCAAATGGTGAGGAAGGAACAGTATGTAAAGTTAAGGGAATTCGTCTCGATTATAACAATAAGCAAATTATAAATTTTGATAGCATAAAAATGCTGGTGACGGGTGAACTCGAAAATGTTACTTTAACTAATAGTGTTATAAGACGAACACGCGCACACGACGTTATCACGCTAAATGAAAGTAAACTTTGTAAAACTGTTTATCGAAAACGTCGATTTACCTCATTATCCGAAAGTTATCCATTTGGTTATAAAAAATAACTCTATATATTTTTATAAATGTATTCAACATTAATATTATATAATTTAAAATATATATTTTATAATTAATAAAAAGATAGCCGTTTATTTAAATATCCTAACTATATCTTTACAGATTATTAAAAAATTTTGGTGCCAAAGAGCTAAAGCACCGTAAGCCTTGCTACCGCTGTAAGCCTGATAAACGCGGCCAAAAGGCTAGCCCCAAAAAGGCTAGCATTATGGCCCGCGCACGGATAAGCTCGTTGACCAACGCCGCGGGGTGCCAAGCGCGGATAATAAGCCTCATTGTGATTGATCAATCAGTCATTAACATGTCGCTGCCATGGATACATCCCTGGACTTCCATGCTGTGTGGTCCAACGGGTTGTGGCAAGACATTTTTTGTTAAGAAATTTTTGAAAAATATCGACCGCATGAGCGATACACGTTTTGAACGCATCATTTTATACTATTCAGAATGGCAGCCAGCGTATCGCGAATTGGAGGTTGATAATATCGAGTTTCGCGAGGGTTTGCCACAAAATTCCGACTACGCTGGAGATCCACGGCCCAAACTAATCATCATCGATGATCTAATGCGCCAGTCATCGTCCAACGGTGCTATTTGTGATCTTTTTACAAAAAATAGTCATCATAATAATTTGAGCGTGATTTATATTACGCAGAATTTATTTCACCAGGGTCGCGGGCAACGCGATGTTTCGCTAAATTCGCATTATATTGTAATTTTTCGTAATGTTCGCGACCGCGGTCAGATTCAACATCTGGCGCGCCAAGTATATCCCGAAGATACTCGTTTTCTACAAGAAGCCTACTGGGACGCAACTTCGCTCCCGTACGGCTATATACTTTTGGATCTAAAACAATCCACACCGGACAATTGTCGTTTTCGCAGCTGTATATTCCCTGATGATATATTTCAGTATGTTTACGTACCAAGCAAGAAACAGATAAAAGGTGGCGATTCATCACATATGCTTCCAGTTTTCTCTCTGTGATGGCTCCGACGAGACGACCATTCGGACGAAAGAGTGCAGCAATACTGACTGCTCTCTATCATCTCAACGGCGAGGAACGTAAAGCGCTACTCAAAAAAGCCAGCCCAACGTTAGTGAAAAAATTTGCGAGTGTGCTCTCAATGTATTGGCTGGTAATATAACACTCAATACTACTCATAAAGCAAAGCTACGAAAACACGCATGTGTTTTGCGTAAATTGGCAGAACCACGGATAAAATTAGCAAGTAAAAAAAAAATTCTCGTTCAACGAGGTGGTTTTCTTCCGGCTTTATTGGCCCCCCTAATTGGTAGTATACTAGGTGGTGTATTGACGCCACGTTAATCAATATCATCATGGAACACGCAAAAAAATTAATTTTACTACCACAAGAGAGTATGGAAAGACTTAGATATGCAGCAACGGCTCCCATCGTCAAGAGCGTGCAAACACTCGGCACGCCGCTCGAGCGTCTCGACGCAGAAATGAATAAAATTTTACAAGATACCTTCTCTGACGAACGTGAAAAATGTCATAGTTATCAACAGGTATTACAACGATATCTACAGCTCAAAGATTCGACAACTAAGAAAATTGAAAAATTACCTAATATTACCGAAACTGATACTACAGCAGCAGGAATCATAACGCCTGAACCTATATCTCCAAAAAAACCAAACAGTTTTGATAGCGTTGTCATTGAAAGCATACCAAGCAAATTTCGAAATAACGGCAAAAATTTATTAAAATGGCTTCGTCAGCATAGATATTTCATGGTCTGATAAAGGTATTGTGACTATAGATGGTGCTGTAATCGCTGGAAACATGTTGGATCATGTTAATGCTTTGATGCGTCAAAGAAAAGGCACTCCACCCGCTGATATTACTCAGTTTACGGCTGCGCTTCGTCGAGCATCGGTCCCTGCTGAATTCATTGGCAATAAGCATTATAGACGCTACATTACGGAATCCTCGTATAATACCGATGAGGAGGAGGGAGAGATATCAGCCAACTCGATATCACCTGAAATAGGTACAAAACGAAAACGACGAAGGGGTGATCTTACATTGGCGGAAACTGAATTTGAAACGCCAAAACGACCAGAAGCTGTAGCAAATACAGCTAATAGAAAAAAATGGAAGAGGTTACAACTAGACATATCAAAATAAATAACGACGATAAAAAAATTAATACGGTTGATTTTTTTCATAATCTTATACCGTTTGAAATGTATCTTCCAAATAAAAAAAAATTAAAAGATATCGGAATAAATCCTTTGGCTGATCGCGAATGTAATGATAATAGCAGTGATAACGAGCGGCTCTTGGCGGAATGCTTTATTACGTGTGCTAGCCAGTGATACACCTTCAGACGAGCGTACACTCGCCATGCTGACGGCATGCTGTATGGTCAGTAGATTATCGTTTGAAAAATTGTTCTCGTCGATCAAAAAATGTGTTGTGAAGAAGAAGCAGAAAAAAAATAATAAAAAGAAACAAAAGTGTAAAATTCGTAATAAAGAAAAAAATGAATAAATTTGAGAATATATATTTCAATCCACCACATCCAGCTGCTTATGCCGGTGCTAACAGGTTACAACAGGCTCTTGATAAGCGTCACGATCCCGCCAAAGTGGCTGAATGGCTTGAACAACAGGATGCCTATAACCTACATACATATATCAAAAGAAAATTTCCAAGAAGATTCTACAACGTTCGTAATATAGACGATGTTTGGGAGGCCGATCTCATGGATATGCGCACTCTAAAATCCTACAACGATAATTACGGCTATCTGCTTGCTGTGATCGATATTTTAAGCAAGTATGCATGGGTAGAACCTATAAAAGATAAGAGTGGAAAAAGTGTTGCCACTGCCCTTTCAAATATTTTACAACGCAGCAATGGTCGTACACCCGTACTCTTACAAACCGACAAGGGTAAAGAATTTATCGCGCGTGAAACTTTGACCGCTTTGGGTAAAAAAAATATTCAACACAGAGTTGTGCGAAGTCCCGACATCAAGGCAGCTATTGCTGAACGCTTTATTCGTACGATCAAAGAACGTATATGGCGCTATTTTACACATAAACGTACACGGCGCTACTTGGATGTGTTGCCTGTAATTTTAGAATCATACAACAATTCGCGCCACTCCTCCATCAAGATGACACCAGCGAGCGTAAATTTACAAAATGCCGCAACGGCTAGAAAAAATTTAGAACAGCGATACGGTCATTCAGCACCTCGAAAGCTCAAATATAATATTGGTGATCTCGTACGCATCAGTCGTGCAAAGAACGCTTTTGCGAAAGGATATGAAGGTGGATGGACCGTGGAATTATTTAAAATTTACCGCATATCAACAACTCGAGAGCCTTCCGTATATTTCTTAAAAGATTTGGCCGATGAGCCCATTGAAGGTTTCTTCTATGAACAGGAGCTAACTAGAGTACGCAAAGATCTGTCCAGTGCGGCATTTGAAATTGAAGAAATTCTAGATACAAGGGGTAAAGGTCGCCGAAAAGAATATCTCGTACGTTGGCGGGGCTATCCCGATAAATTTAATTCTTGGGAGCCAGCTGCTTCTCTGGAAAAAAAATGAAAAATGAATTTTATGTCGTGCTACCAAGCAACAGCAGCATGAACTTCTTCAACAACAACACAACCAGCCATTATGTGACACAACTCTCTCAGCCAATCAGACTCGTTGGTGATTGGTGTGTCGCTCTCACAGAGATTCATATACCTTTAACTTTCCAGCATATTTCACACAACAGCCGAGATGGTTTTGTTGGAATTGAAGATATTAAAAACAATGACAAACTCGATCTTCAAATTATTAGAATGGTAATATTACCGAAAATATGGTTGCAGATAGCTATAACCAGGTAAAAATTAGCTATCTTGTCAGACCAGGCATTTATAAAAACATTGAAAAGCTTTTGAACGAAATCAATGAATTACCGCATATATCCAATCATCTACAGCTCTCTGAAAATCCCGGACAGTATACAGATTAAACGAATCTGTGGATTGGAATGTTGCCTCAAACATTAATTTCATTTTCTGAAAAATTATATCAAATTTTGGGTTTTGAAAACAGTACAGCAGGTATCACTCTAAAGGAAAAAGATGTATACGTCGGCACAAAGCCAGCTAATTTAATGGCTGCTTTACCACATACAATAATGATTTATACCGATATAATTGAACCAATTTTCACTGGAGACGTGCAAACACGTTTATTACGTATTACTTCTATCAATGATGAAAATCACTCATACGGATTTTCACATATAAAACGCTTTTCACCAGCCATGTATATACCTTTGCTGTATAATTCCTTTCAGACAATTGAAATAGATATAAGAGATCAACATGGACAGCCAATACCATTCGATGGTGGGACGTTGACGGCAATACTACATTTCAAGCGGCTAGATTAACAAAAATGAATTACGACCACTTTATTCAATACGGTGGTGGTGGGGGGTATTGGTCCTATATTGTAGGCTCACGTTATCAACGCGGTCATGGTGGCATTGGCAGTTTCCTCGCTGGCTTATTCAGACGCGTTTTACCAATACTGCAGAGCGGTGCCAAAGTTCTCGGGAAAGAAGCTTTGCGCACGGGTCTAAATATAGCATCGGACGTTTCTAATCAGAATACACCTTTAAAAGAAGCTTTTAATATGCGTATAAGAGAGACAGGAACAAATCTAAAGCGGCGTGCCGAGGAAAAATTGGATAGTATGATGGCTGGCTCGGGCTATAAAACGGCGTTGTTGCCATCGAATCTTCAGTTGATCGAGAACATCGGTGGTGGTCAAAAGCGTCGAAAAATATCCAGACATAAGAAGAAACGAGTGGTTAGGAAAAAAAAGAGCACAGCTACAAAGAAAAAAAACCAACAGTAAGAAGGAAAAAAAAGACACGGACAACTCGTGATATTTTTGGTTAGAAACAATGTCTTTCCTACACTCGCAATCTTGTGAATGTTTAAAATCGGAATTGTTATTATTCGATATTCCACCTACTCAAACAACCGTCGAAGGATCTAATTGGGTTCATTATAAACCCATATCTTCACTCACAGATGATTCACCCATAGAATTTGTGGTACCCGGTAATGGCGAGGATTATATCGATTTAGCCCACACTATGCTAAGCTTGCGTGTTAGTTGCGATCAAGCGCTCCACATTCAGGTCGGAAAAAGGGACGAAAGCTGGGTTCGGGGGTTGGTTTTCCGTGGCTTCCTTGGCCACGGCGTCCACTACTTCATTGCCCACGATGCCTGTGTGTGATGGAATCCACAGCAGGCTCACCTCTTTGCCTTGGTTGTTGTTCGCGTAGCTGGCCAGCCGTTCTCTTATGTCCAGGATTAGTGCAGACATTTTTTTGCCTGCGCCTGGTGATTGGATACTGAGTATAGCGCTGAGAGAGTCCGACACGATTACATATTTGTTCTTTTCCAGATTTTCGATGTAGGCAAGGGCTTCTATGATTGCGCAGCACTCCGCGGTGAAAATTGAGCATTGCGGGCTCAAGCTGCCAGCGCCTCGGTGTCCTGTTGCCGGGCAGAAAATCCCATAGCCAACACTTGCGGCTCCTTTGATCTTGCTACCGTCAGTATAAACGGGCAGCGTCTGCTGCGCCTCCAGGCGCTCACACAGCGCGCTGTCTGGATCCGGCGAGTCTTGGATGCCGTGACCGAACCTCGTGTTTGTTTCGGCTGTGAAGGTCAGGGTACGGTAGCTGTGGTTGTACGGGTTGAATCGCCTGTGTGAGTGGACCCGAGTTTCTGCGTTGTAGATCGACGCCATACAGTTGAACAGACATCTGTTCGGAAGTCGCCGTCCCCCGTGCGCTGTGTAGAACTCCTCGATCTTCATTGTTATTTCAAAGTTGCTGTTGCTAAGGGCTTTCGCTATATATGCTTTGCCTAGCATCTTGGTTCGCTCTTCGAAGGAAAGCACCTTAGCCTCTGCGAGCAGTATGTTTGTAGGCGTACTCATGCGGTAGCCCAGGGCACATCTGATCGCCGCGAACTGAATTCTTTCCAACTTCAACTTGTCCTGCTTGTTCTTTGGAAGGTAGATGAAGCTTCCATAATCCATAATGGAGCGGATGTAGCTCTTATAGAGGATCAGCAGCGTGTCCGGGTGTGATCCCCAGTATGTGCCACATAAAAATTTCATGATGTTCATAGTTGAGGTGCATTTCTTTTTAACGTAGTTTATGTGCTCTTTGAATGACAGCCTGTAATCGAAGATCACGCCGAGAAACTTAGTGTGGCTGCAGGAGGAGACTACGTGCTCCCGAATTTTAATCCTCTGTCTTCCAGGCTGAATATTTCTGTCGTTAAAGTGTATCAACTTTGTTTTGATGGCGATATGCCCAATCCAATGCTGTCCAGGTTTGCTCCAAGAGTCTCTATTGCGCTCTCCAAAGCGACAACACCTTCCGCGGGGTCGGCGGCCTCCACGGAGACCGAAACGTCGTCCGCAAACTGAGATGTGCAAACGCCAGGTGGCAAGCCGTCAGTCAGTGAGGCAACATATAGTGAGTACAGTAAGGGGCTGAGTACCGCGCCTTGAGGTACGCCCTTGCATAAACGCATGGCGGTCGTGGCTCCTTCCGTGAAAATGAGGCGCTCACGAGTGACGAATTGCACGAATTTAACTATTCTCCTTGTACAGCCCAGCGACGCCAGCCTTTCCAGCAGGATATCAACGTTCACGTTATCGAATGCGCCTTCGACGTCCAGGAACGCCGTAAGCACATCTCTAGACCTGCGAAAAGCGTTCTCCACCATCAGGAAGAGGCCGGTCATGTTATCTACACACGAGTGGCCCCGCCTGAAGCCGTGCTGATCTTTCGGTATCCAGTCGTTCACCTCTGCCCACCACTGTAGTCGATTCTTCATCATTGTTTCAAAGAGCTTACAAAAGCATGATGTCAGCGAAACGGGTCGCAGACCTTTTCCTCCAGGTTTTGGTATGAGAAACACAAATACCTCCTTCCATGCCTCAGGATACGCCTCCAGCGTATACATCTCGTTGAATATGTCGAGAAGAATCAGCTTGAGCTTTATCGGGAGCTTCTTGATGATGTCGAAGCCCGTACCGTCTAGTCCAGGAGCTGACTTCTCGTTCTTGTCCTCTAGAGCTATATTAAGCTCTGAAAATGAGAAATGATCGTCCAGAAATTCGTTTTCCGCGCATGATGGCATGTACCCAGGATCGGTCTGTACCCATGGGGGACATAGCTTGTTGATGGCCGCCTGTCGAAGTCTTTCCCTGCTGCCGCCGACGTACATGTGGCTCCGATCGACGTCAATCCATTTGTTTTTAAAAATCTTGCATTTTTTCCACACGTATGCTGAACCAGTGCGAAAGTTTAAGCTCTCTGCGAATGACGCAAAGCTTTCCCTTTTTTTGCATTTCAGCATCCTTTTCATTTCTGCACATCGCTTCTTGTAGTTTATCAGATCATCAAGCTCGAGGGAAAACTTAAATTTCTTGAGCGCAGCCAGTCTCAGCCTTTTTGCGCGATCGCAATCTGCGTCCCACCAGGGGACGGGATTGATATGCCTGCGCTTGGTTATGTTCTTTTTTTGTGGGGTACAGGTGGATATGGCTTCTGTAATAAGATCGAAGAAAAATTTAAATTTTGCAGCTGGGTTCAAGCTCACAAAGGTTTCCGAGAAAAAGCTGGTGTAGCTCGCTTCCCACAGCTCGTAGACCTGTCCCACTCTGTGCGGGTCGAGTTGATCCTGTGCCTACGCTGCAGATGCTTGTGTTTTTCTATGGACACCGTGGTGATTACCGGGTAGTGGTCCGAGCCCCATGAGTCTTCACAGACCTCAGTGTTGATCTGCTGATCGATGTCCGGAGTGGAGAACACGAGATCGATGTTAGAACCGTAGTTCCTTCGCAAGTTCGCATACGTAACTGTGTTGAAGTTGTGCAGAACTAATCCATGCGTCGTGTATGCCTGCTGCAGATACCGGCCGTTGTCGTCAGTGCACTCGCAATTCCAGCACACATTGCGAGCGTTGAAATCCCCATCAACAGTGTAGCACGATTCCTATCTACGCAGTGCACCATCTCGTCCCACTCGTCCTGGGGCATTGGGCCATAAGGAGGCCTGTAGCAGATTATGATGTCCATTGCCGGTTTGCAGTTGTTGAGACGGAGACCGCAGGTCTCGACTCTTTTGTTTCGAAGACTGAATCGAATCTCACTAAATTCGACATCCTTGCGCACCCAAACTACTATTCCTCCTGCTCTTGAGTCTCGATCTTTTCTTACGGCACGGAAGTTGGGAATACTTAAGTGATGCCTCGAAGACAGCCATGATTCCACGCACGCAATGATGTCAAATTCCGGGGCAGCTTTTTTTACTTCTGAAAATTTGTGTAAGATGCTTCTGGCGTTCCAGAAGAGTATCTTGAGCTTTGGATAAGTGAATTTTGTTTTTGGTTTGTGTCTTGGCATTGTATTTTACTGTTCGAGAATCGATCTGTTGTTTTCCTTGTCGACCTCGTCTAGATCGGCGAGCTTTTTAATGATTCTGTGGATCCTTTGTTTTAGATTATTACAGGTAACTAGCTGTCTGGTGATGCTCAGCATCGCTGAGAGAGCCTCTGTGTCTGTGGTGAATTTCTTGACAATTGTGTAGACGTTGCTAGCCCCATAGGTCTGATGTAGCATCACAGACAGCGAGTTAAAATCGAGGGGGTACAGAGTTTTGTTCGTTTCTAGGTAGTTTCTGGCAGGTTCTAAATTTCCTTTTACTTCCTGTAACGACGGAGGTTGCTCTAATTGTTTAGAGCGTTTAGTGGCGGGTTCTGCTGGTTGCTTGGGCGAGAACACCGAATACATTCTGCGAGTCTGGTCCCTCTGCAGAGGGGGCTTTTCTTTGGTAGGTGAAGGTGACGATAGCTGTCTCTTCATCGTCGTCGAGGCAAGGAGAGATTTGCTCATGAGTGCCAGAGAGTTATCTTCCGTGGCTTTGGTTGTAGTAGCTGAAGCTGTAGTTTCTGCCACCTCGTGTGCTGGTAGGGGCAGAGACTCTGCTGCAGCCGCGACGTCTTTTGTTGCGTGTTCGCCTTCATCAGACTTGTTCGTACTGCGGGGTGGCTCTTCGGTGTTTCTGCAGTATTTCGCGATGTGTCCCTCTTCTTTGCATGAAAAGCAGGTAAGCTTCTCAGTTGTGAAATACAGCGTGTATGTCATGCCGTCATGCTCGATTTCTAACTTGGGGGGTATCTTCTCTATGTCGTTGGCTTTTACGTACACCTGCCTTCTGAAGCTGAATACATTTTCGTATCCACGGTTCTTCAAGCCCGAGTGCACAAAAGTGATCTGTGAGACAGGTTGTACTTGCAGTTTGTTCAGTTCATGTATTATTTCCTCTTGCGTGATAGTCGGACAGACGTTAGAAATGAGCATGCGCTTAGAGTGATTCACTAGGGGACGGATGGAGAGCTTGTGACCCTCGACTTCAATAATTCGGTCCGTAAGCTCTTGTACCAGAGCTTTGTCGGTGAGGTAGATATACATACTCGATTCATCGAAATGCGCGACACGAATCTGACGTTTTTGGGTTGGACAATCGTTCCTACGGCAATCGTATATGAATGAATGGAAATACCGTTGATCGAATCTATAATTATGGCTTCTTCTTTCGTTGGGTATCTAAAGTGCTGTGTCATCTCAGAGTATGATGGTTTCTGATGTTTGTTTTGATTTTGATTTTCCGGCCTTGACAGCGGGCCAGACGGTTGAGCTTGGGCCATCCCGGCTCGTTCAAATAGACTTGTAGATCCTACACAAGGTATTTTTTTTGTACACTGCACCCCCAGGCACCTGCACACATGCAAGTGACCCAAGGTGTGATAGTTGAAAATAAAACAAACTCACAAATTCGCAAATAGCACGCCGAAGCGACGGAGCGGTATACCAGCGATGTTTACTGTACGACAGCTAAACATCGAATCGCCCTGTACACAAGTAAAATGTGTCCAATATTTGTACGCATGATCGAATTTTTTTTTTAAATTAAAAACATTACGATTACGATCATTTTTTTAAATTTTTTAAATTTTGATTATGTGTACAAATATTGGATACATTTTACTTGTGTACAGAAAGGCATGTGTACAAGTTTCATGTGTTCGAATGATACCTTGCCGACTGGCAAGGACGTTGATTTATTTTTGTCTTTTTTTTTGCAGGCTTTCGTAGCGATTTGTTCCGTAGTTTTTGACCTATAAAACATTTTGCACCCACCTATTTCAAGCTAAAATTTAATGACCTTTTAGAATCGTAGCTCAAAAGTTTGATTTTTTTTGGCTAGCGAAAAAGTAATAGACATTTAACGGAAAAAAACATAAAATTTTTTTGCCGAAAATCAATTTCTCGATTTTTTTTTGTTTTTAGCCATGTTACCGGTAGGGGATCATGATATAAACCGCATGCTTCGACGGGATTTTTTTTTATGGAATTTTTAAACCAGTTTTCGAATTTATGTTTTATGCCCTCTTTCTCTAAACTCAATAGCTTTCGAGTAAAAACTGGGATATGTTTTATATGAGCATGCGTAATTTTTTGTTTGCCGGAGTGGCTTGAAAATTCCATTAAAATTCACCGAGATACTTTGATACCACCTTAAACACGCGTTACATTTGTATCGCGATTTTAAAATTATTACTCACTTTCACACTTCGACTGAGACATGTTCTGTACTCCCTCTTGCGTTGAATTGCAGCTTCGATCCCATTGCACTTCTCAACTGGAAGTAATATTCGGTGCGTTTTCCCCGTTGAGTCAACGGACTTATCAATTTCACCTTTCCCGCGAATCTCGATCTGCGTAGAATAAAATGTATAAGAAAGCAAATTAGACGTTCATAAATGTAATCTGGATCTGTATAAATGGTTATAATTACTCGTTCAATGTCGACTCGCTGCTTGAACCCGACATATCGGTATACGTGCAAGCACTGGATGAGGTTCGCATATAGAAATTGTTCTGCGTCGAGCAACGTGTATAATCTCGTACTGGCTGTCGCGCGAAAATGCGAATATATACGTTGCTTTTCGCTTTCTGCTACGTGCGCGTTTATCGTAATTGTTATGATTCGGGTGATGTACGTGAGTAAGCTTGTCAATTCGCATCGATTTATATATTTCATATGTGTACATGCCCACGTCCCGATTTTGTGTGCAGAGGAGCTGTCGCTAATAGTAATAGTGAAAATTCAGAAGTGACAGGATGTGCGCTATTTTTATAATTTTGAATATTTATTTTTCAATATTAATATTTTGTGTTTATTGAGTTTAGAGGTTTGAAGTATAATAATTGCGGGTTTAGCGGGTTGGGTCGAGAGACGGAGAAAAATCATTGGAACCGTGTTCGCAGTTATGTCGTAAAATGCCACATATGAGTCATTCCACGTCAAGTCTCCAAGCGCGGCGCCCGCGCGGCATTATTAATCGAAATTGCTCAATTTGTAACTCACCAGAAAAGCACCTAAATGCACCTAGAATAAATATGTGCCATATGATTTTGATAGGAAATTTCTTCAGTTTTCTGATGGTGAGGTCAGATTTTCCGAAATTTTCCATTTTCCCCGGAAAAACTTGATATAAACTTTCAAACTCAATTATCTCAAAAACGGAATTTTTAAGATTTTTTTAAATAGTGCCAATCGAACACTGAGGTTTTTTTACATAAACAAGCAAATTTTCAAAGAGTACTTTTGATAATTACTCAATTAAATACAGCGACAAACGTGTAAAAACGGGTTATTTTGCGCCACGCGGGGTACTGCGCGCAGAAACAGCTGCCGCACGAGCCGAAATGTCATAAAAGTGCATTTTAATGCATGCACGAAAAAAATTATGAAACGACAATCATATTTAAGGCCCCCGACAGATAATTCCAAAAATCCCGCCTATTTGTTCGAATTCTAATTATTTCGAAAAAGTGCATAAAAAATACATATAAAGTGCACTTAAAGTGCACGAAAGTACATTATAATGCATAAACGAAAAAAACTAGGCAACGACAATTATATTTAAGGTCCACAACATATAACTCAAAAAAATCCCGCCTATTTGATCGAATTCTAATTATTTCGAAAAAAATGCATATAAAATGCATAAAGTGCATTTTAATGCATGCACGAAAAAAATTATGAAACGACAATCATATTTGAGATCACCGATAGATAACTCAAAAAAATCCCGTCAAATTTAAACGAATTCTAATTATTTCGAAAAAGTGCATATAAAGTGCATATAAAGTGCATAAAAGTGCATTTCAATGCATAAACGAAAAAAATAATGCAACGACAATTATATTTGAGATCACCGACAGATAACGCAAAAAAATCTCGGCTATTTGATCAAATTCTAATTATTTCGAAAAAAATGCATATAAAGTGCATAAAAGTGCATAAAGGGTTACGTAATCAAGGATATGAATGTCATTAGCACTTCGTCTAGCTCCCCTTATCATTTTCACAAATTTTCAAAAATATCGATCCAGCAGCACTCACGGTACCGTGTCTACAAAAAACCGTTGCAAAATCACGGGAGTTCAGGCAGGAATGACTTCGCTTCGCTCAGCATAATTATTTTACAAATGTCTTCAGAATTTCGCATTATTCTTGGTTATGCTCTAGAATGAGCTAGGAGGCACAATCGAAAAAATGAAACGGTCAAAATTTATTAAAATTTGACAAGGAATTAAAAAAAACCGCTGCCAATTTATTGGCAAATAGCTTCCTCATAAAAAATGATATTAATGAAGGGGTCTGATTGTTGAAAGATAATTTGTATTTCATTTTGTGTCCAGAACTATAAAAAAACTTAGAGATCTCTATAATTTTGTAAAAGATTCCCTTGTAAAGTTTCCCTTGCTCAATTTCACGCTACGTGTCTCCGTTCAAAGGTACACTGGATCCAGACGTCCGCTTTTGCTCTATAAAGGAGCAAAAAAAAGACTTTTTGTTTTGAGTTCTAACTTTTTTTATATTCCATGAATCTCTACGTTTTTGGTCTTAAATTAAAGATTGGCTGCTCCTCTTACATTATAACGAATAAAATATACAAATTCCTTCATTTATACATAAAAAAAAATAATTTTAATTAATAAGTAGCGTTCATTTCGAGTCGTTAATTTTCTAATATTCGGTGAATCTCTATCTTTTTGGTCTTGAATTTGAGCTTAGCTGCTCTGCTTTCATGACGACACAAAAAATAGTGGAAATTCCGGCATTCATACGTGAAAAAATGAAAAAAAATTTTTTTTTTTTCAAATTTACGAAAAAAAATTTCAAAAAATTTCAAAAAAAAATTTTTTTCCCGTCTATTGCCAAAAAACTTTTTCTGGCCTCATTAATACTACAAACGACAATGAATGCAATTGAAATTTGTAAAATCCACCGTAACATTTTCAAGATTTTGCCTCGGACACACGCACACACACACACACACACACACACACACACACACACACACACACACACACACATACATACATACGGACATTTGTTGAGAATTCAATCAAGTTTACAAATATGTAAACCAAATTGTCCTACGAGGTCTGGTTCAAAATCTCGTTTTCGAGCCTATCACAGAGCTTCCTCTATGAGGAAGCAATATTTTAAAATTTTTTTACTGGAACCTTCAGGTTCCAGAAACCTTTTTTGTTAAAAATAGCGTTTTTTGGCTCTAGACGCTATCGCCTTCAATTAAAGCATCTGAAAAAATTTGAGATTCCGTATTTTGATGAAGATAAAAAGAAAAAAAATTTTTCAGATTTTTTGAGGCCCGTACCGCCCTAAGAAAATTATTTTCCTGAAAAAAGCGGGGTTTTGGCTCTAGGCTTCAGCAGCATGAATGAAAGATTCTGAAAAAATTCAAGAAACCGTTTTTTTTGTCAGAATTAAAAAAAAAATACTCCGGTCTGTTATATCGACCCATTTCACCGAAAATAAAATAATTTAAATTTTCAATGATTTTTTCTGAAGGCCTGAAGCACTTAAAAAATCTGAAGAAATTCATGACTGTTTGGATTGTTAAAAAGTACCTACTGAATTTTTTAATTTTTTAATTATTTCAGGGCTTAAGAATAAATAAAAATAGTGGGTGGGACTAGGAGGGGGGGGGAGGTCTAAAATTTTGGTTTTGGGACCCTTTTTCAATGTATTTTAACATGCCAAAATTTCAGGAAATCCATGGACCTCGTCCGCAAGTTTATTTAAAAAATTTTAAATCTGACCCTTATACTATTGTTATCAAGATTTGAATTATCGGATGTTCATTTTTATGATATTACAAAATAGTACATGAGATTTTTAAGTCTAATAGCTGAGAAGGTTGAGTGGAGTATCATTTCGTCAGGGTGATTGAGGTTGGTCGATAAATCTGACAATAACACCTCGCTGTCATCTTTTAAATAAGTAGTATCAGGCTGAATATGTATATTGTATATGAGAGATATCAAGCAATTAAATATAGCTTTTGAATAAATTCACAGCTGGAATGACGTTTTCTAATTTTCTAAGTATTACTGTTGACACACGCACGCATACGCACACACACGGCTGAGTCTAACGTTCGGTGTAGCCAATTCATTTAAAACGCGTATTAAAAAGTAGCCAATGGTAACTACCAGCAGTCTAACATGTATAACTTCTCGCCTTGTTTTTTTCTGAATAAGTGTTCGTGAGTGCATTTGCATGCAGTATGTGAGTGATGAGTTGCAGTATGTTCATAAATTTAGTAGTCTAGCTATGTGTATGTGTGTATCAACAGTCAAGATCAGACTTGGGAAGCCGCGGAGCACGAGCGAGCAAAATTTTTTACACTTAAATAATGCAAAATAATGCCTCTAAAAGACTTTTTGTGTCGAAAATATACATTTTAAAAATTTCAAAAAAAGTTATAGAAAATCGAGAAAAATCTTGTAAAAAACAAATAAAAATATTGTCGATTTTTGGCCAAATAAAGCTATTATTTATCATCGTTTTTTAATGTTTAAGGCCGATTCTCTGCCAACTCAACCAGTCAAAATTTTACTGTTTGGGATGGGGAGATGCAACAGAAATAATCAAGAAAAAACTAAAAACACAAAATCTAATCAAGTATGATCCGGACTTTCCTTTCTAAAACTATTTAAGAAGCTTCCTAAAGATGTTAACTACTCCCTTGTAAGTTTTTATAATGGTTGAGCATTATTACGCTCTGGAGACGCTAATGTGTATCGGAAAACGTGCGAAAAAGGACCCTAAAACAGAGTATAGCCTTAGATCTTTACGTGTTACACATGCTAGGCAAATTCAAACCTCAAACATAAGTACATAAACTCAAAGAGCACAAAATTATCTTTAATTTGGTATATATAAAAACTCTCTAAGTCCTCTAGAACCGAAGATACAGCTATTTGAAGTTTCACTGAGAATTAAGCATTAATCTATCATTTTCATATACCAGTTGACATGCTAGAATGTTCAGTAAAACTTCAAATAGCTGTATCTTCGGTTCTGAGGACTTAGAGAGTTTTTATATATACCAAATTAAGGTAATTTTGCTCTTTAAGTTTATGTACTTATGTTTGAGGTTTGAGTTTGCCTAGCATGTGTAACATGTAACTAAGGCTATACTCTGTTTTAGAGGCATTTTTTGTACGTTTTTTGATACATATTAGCGTCTCCAGAACGTAATAATGCTCAAACCATTATAATAATTTACAAGGGAGTAGTTGACATGTCTAAGAAGCTTCTTAAAAAGTTTAAAAAAGAAAGTCCGGATCATACTTGATTAGATTTTGTGTTTTTTGTTTTTTCTTGATTATTTCTATTGTAGAAGCCTACAGAGTGCTCAGATCGCTTCGGGGCCCATTTTTTCTGAAAATTTTGATGATTTCCAACAAAAAGTCTCTTTTGCACTTTTACTTTTGAGTCATTCTACACTGAACTAGAGCTTAATGAAATTGCGTTCTTTGATAAATTTTCGGAAAAATGCGAAAAAGGTCAACTTTGGAATTCTTAAAAAGGGTGATAGAAGGCCCCAATCGCTCTATAAATTTTTTTGTACATTTCTCACATCTCAAACAGTGTGTTCATCATATTAGATATAGAAAAAAAATTTTGACCGGTTGAGTTGACAGAGAATCGGCCTTAAACATTAAAAAACGATGATAAATAATAGCTTTATTTGGCCAAAAATCGACAATATTTTTATTTGTTTTTTACAAGATTTTTCTCGATTTTCTATAACTTTTTTTGAAATTTTTAAAATGTATATTTTCGACACAAAAAGTCTTTTAGAGGCATTATTTTGCATTATTTAAGTGTAAAAAATTTTTTTTTTCGAGTTTTTCAATAATTTTTCAATAAAAAAAAAACTTGTCAGAAAATGCGAAATAAAAAAAGTTAACATGCGAAGTATAGGAAAAAATGATATTAAAACGGTTGTATTTTGGTAAGGAATTAACCGTTTAAAAGTCTGATCGAAAGAGGAGGAAAAATTCTTTCGAAAGCACACATAAAAATTTTTTCATTTTTTTTCACCGATATAAATCTAAATGCGATTACAGCACTATATAGAGGTATTGTATATGGTCCAAAACTATTGGTCATTTTTTTTTCATCGTTACCTAATAAAAAAGTCTAGGGAAATCGATTTTCTTCAATTTGGGAACTAACGGACACCCTAGTGTGCAGGCGTTAGGCGTTGTGCAGTGTGAACGCCCTTCGCTGATCTTCAGCAACGCGGGTTGGCAGTAGCCGCTCGGCCGTAATTTCCGACAAGCGCCATCTGCGAGTCACTAGTGAAGATCATAAAAATTGTAAAGCGCCTTCGTCGTATTGTGATGTAAGCTACTATATCTATACGCATCTTCGTTTTATTTTTAGTTTAATAAATAGTCTTGTGTAAACCCAACTCCTTGTGTTGTTCATTTCTTCTCCCTCACATCTCACTCCGAGACAACGGTCCAGGTAGAGTAGATTCATTATATAAATAGATGGTCAAACCAGCCATCACAATATGTAGAAACCCCCCTTTATCACCTGATGACTCAATACTTATTGAATCAAGTTCAAGCACTCACCAAGCACTTGTGTCTATAATATAGTCTCCTTGTGAATACAATTAGAAATTAATTTGTAATTCTTAATTAAAACTGAGCTTAATTATAAATTAATTTTAAATTCTTTATTAAAACTGAGTTTAATGATTAATTCATTTGAATTTTAATTAAATTCGAATTAATTCCTAATTTTCAAACCTAGATATATTCATCAACCCTGGTATTCAGAGCAATAGCATGGTCGAACGCTAGCATCTCAATTTAAATGCCACCATGATGTTTAAAGGTTTTCGTGGCGTTGTATTACTTATTACCTAATTTCTGTTGGCTTTTGTACCTGCACTACTTTCAATTTTGATATGAGCCCTGCTTAAATGCTATTTGTTAAAACAGAAGCTTGTACTACATATTTTTTTTCTTTTTTAGAATTCAAGTTTTAATCTTATGTAATAAATGTAGATTAAGCTGTGATTTATATCCCAACAATGTCACAGTGGAGTAAATTGGGGTAAAACTCCTTTTGAGCGCCAAAAAAGAGCGTTTGGCAAATAAAAAATCCTTGATAGAATTAAAAATAAGTTTTCTTTTTTACAGAAAATATAGGATAAAATGACTACCTTCTTTGCACTGAAAACTATTATTTGTGTAAACGGTCTCTTTAAAATAACCATGAAAAAGGCTTACTCATACTTAAATTTTCCATTATTTTTTAACTCTCGATTGCCATGAAAATCTAATTTTTGGTTTACTGTTACTTCAAGGGGCAGATTTGTATGACTCTGCCAAATTTACAAGGATTTTCATGTCGATTAATTATGCTGTAGAGTTCGCTGACAATATCTACAAGTTGATAAGTTTGGATTATCAGGTAAACTGATTTCGTGTAATTGTTCAAAATATAAAGATCGTATCATTTTTGATTGTTTGGAAAATGCAAAAATTTATTTCTAAATCACGCAATAAGTGAAAATAAGTATGAAATACATCTAGTTATAAATGCAAAAGAATTATTTCTCTAAGTTTTTATATGCTAAAGGATTAACGTAATGATATAATTTGTTGCATTAGATCATAAATTAAATGTTTCTTTGTAAGTCGCTTTTTGGAATTCTTCGTATATAGTGTCTGTAACTTATTTTCAATTAATATTTCAACAGCCATTGCTATTTGATTTTACAATTTTCGGTAAAGGTCGCACTAAATAGAGTTTTTCGCCTTGTTTGTTGGTGTAAATGGGAGCTCGTTGGTAATGATCGACAAGTTGATCAAGAGTATGGAACTTCCTCTGGCCAATACAGTAAAGGGCACCTTCCACGTGAACTCTGAAATGCTTATTACGACCTGGAGCTTTCAGAGAAACGGAGTAGTCTCCCATCTGAAACAAATATTATCAATTTATCACAACTAAACTTTTTCTTTCCATGAATTTATAATTATTTTGGCTTATTATAAAGCTAAAAACCTATTTTTATACCCGATTGGGTAAATGAAACATTGAAATTTAACAGTATTTTTATACATATAACTGTACTCTTTCTTTCATGGTGATTAACTATTTAGGTAAATTAATTGTACAAAGCTAATACATTTTCTTTGGTCATTAGTTTTATTTCAGTTATATAATGTAAGGAATTAGTTGGCCAATACAGAGTGCGACGGTACTCCTTCCTTATTTGTTCCTAAATTTACCTACTGTCGAGAGAGGCCATAAAAATACAAGCCTGATGATATGCAGATCGGCGCCTTATTGCGATACGCGCCGAATCTGAGAGAGAGACGCGAGCAACGATGCAAGAGACAACGAGTCAAGCGCGCGAGCTACGATATGATTAGCAGACGGAAGCCTGTCAATAGGAAAGGACCGCATGCTGACTTATGGGTTATCGAGAAAACGCAAGATACGTCACTCTGTATTGGACCACGCGTGATGCAACACCATTGTCTATCCGTAAACTGCCTTATTTTGTGTGTGCGAGAGTGTGACGATAGTTCACGTAGTGAATCGACATCTGGCTGGCGACCTTCTCGTCTGCAGTAGCTGTTTCGGAGTTTGGGTCTGGCCTTCTTTCCTGAATGATTCAACCATCTCGAGTCTGCAAACGTAAGTCGCCTATATCCCTCAGACAATTGTGCGCAACTTCTTTTAATGTACTTAGGCTCGATCTCTCTCGACTTGTCCACCCTATCGTTTAGCGCTTGGTTGGCTCTCAGTTGCGAGTATGCGCAACCAACTCATGATTCTCCTAGCAAAGAAAATCGTGATCAGTGGCACACCATCCTGCCTGGCAGCGCGTTTCACGCTCCTCGAGAGCCGTGATCCCGACCGTAGAGTGACCCGACGACCTCCTCCACGTCTTGACTACCCATCTGCTCGTACATCAACGCTCCATAACTCATTCACTTATACAACCACCAAATTGATCAACTCTCTACCAGCATCGTTCTCCCTCCTGGCCACCTCTCCCAATCCTCGCACGTTCCTCCGCGACCACTTCCTCTCCCTCGAGAAGTCAGAGTGGCTGCAGCGCTGTGCGACTGAGAATCTCTCACCCGTACCTCTTCCACTCATTGGCCTACTTTCACTTCCCAACTACAATTAATATTGCAATTAATATTAAAATTCTACATAAACCAGGCAAGGATGCGGGAAGCGCCTCATCTTACCGGCCGATTAGCCTTCTTCCGGTAATTTCGAAGATCTTTGAAAAAATAATTCTGGCAAGATTGCAACCGATAATCTCAGAGAACAAACTCATCCCTGATCACCAGTTCGGATTCCAAAATAAACACTCGACGGTTGAGCAACTGTACAGAATTGCAAAAAAGATTCGAGACTCTTTCGAATCAAAAAAATACGTCTCCGCAGTCTTCTTGGATGTTGCCCAGGCCTTCGATAGGGTCTGGCATGGTGGACTTCTTTATAAAATCAAAAGAAGCTTCCCTGACCAGTACTATAGGCTGATTAAGTCATACCTACACGGGAGAACCTTCCGGGTCAGGGTAAATGACGAAAAATCAGAGATCTACCCAATCAACGCGGGAGTACCTCAAGGGAGTATTCTCGGCCCTACGCTGTACTTATTGTACACCGCTGACTTGCCGTTGTCCCCTGGGGTCCTCACGGCGACGTATGCAGACGACACGGCTCTCTTGGGGGCTCACACAGAGGCCCAAATTGCCTCACATAAACTTCAAACGCACCTTGATAGACTGCAGGAGTGGCTTCAAAACTGGAGGATCTGTGTGAATGGAGGAAAGTCCGCCCACATTACTTTCACCCTTAGAAGAGATACGTGTCCTCGGGTGTCTCTGTACGGCAGTCCGATACCGGTGGTCGACCAGGTCAAATATCTGGGACTGCACCTTGATCGATGGCTGACGTGGATAGCGCACATATGGACCAAAAGAAAGCAGCTGGATCTAAGGCTGCGCTCACTCTACTGGCTTATGGAACGTAGCTCGTCGCTGTCGCTAGAAAATAAGATACTGATATACAAGTCAATCCTGAAGCCCGTTTGGTTGTACGGATGCCAGCTGTGGGGTAGAGCGGCAAACTCCAGCATCCAGATGATTGAGAGATTTCAAGCCGAGGTGCTTCGCTGCATAGTGGACGCACCGTGGTATGTGCCCAGCGAGGTGCTCTGCAGAGACCTCAGCATCCCATTGGTCCGCGAGGAGATCGATGGGCTCATCAAGAAATACACGAACAAATTGGAACAACACTGTAATCCTCTGGCGTCAGTTCTGTCGCGGCCACCCTTGAGGTCAAGACTCAAAAAAATTCAGAGACTGTCAACCAGCTCTCTTCTGTCCGGTTTATCTTCGACAAAAAATTGCTAAAGACTGGCCGATGATCTCAGGATCATCTACCTGACTCCCGTTTAGTTTGTTACATTACGCTCTGTACTATTTACTTATTGTCGTTCATATATTTTTTTCAGACAGATTGTAAATAAAAAAATAATAAAGTTAAAAAAAAAAAATATTAAAATTCACCCTACATGACTGCAGTCCCCGGGCATTTGTTCGGGCCCTTGCTCCGTCTGGCCTGGTCGGGCAATGAAGCTGGCAGGTGGTTCCCGCATCTTGGCTTGTCCCGTTCCGGGTCAGCGCTTGTGTGCCAATGAGCTCTTGTATATATATAATTATATAAATAACTGTGCTGTATTCTATTTTTTTGCTATTTTTTGCTATTATTTGTGTCTATCTTGTATGTAATGTATTACCCATCTGCGCTACTTGCTCAAATTGCCTTTAAAGTATTTTATAATTTAATAATTTCTCCGCTTACTATCTGTAATATGCTTCGGGGCCACATTGGGTTCTACCCCCAGGTCCCATAAATAAACAATCAATTAATCAATCAATCAATAAAGCCCTGTCCCCACGACCGTTATCGTCTACCGAAGCCACGTTAATACTTGTACCAGGAATATCTATAACTTTGACGTAAAGTTATTCATCACGATTATTTGTAAGCGTATGAACTTTTTAACTGTTGATCTTTTAGGCGTCACAGCAGTGACTGGCGCCCATCTTAATAAATCTAAGCCTAATTGTTAATTATTTAAATCACGAATACATATTCTTTATTTCGGCACCCCGTTCTTTCCCCATTACAGGTGAACCCATTACGAGTGTACTTTATAGCAATAGTTATACAATTTTTTTAAAATTATAAGTGTATTAAAACGAGTTAATTTGCATATTTTCTAATCCTAAAATAAAAAAAGATTTTGAAGTGAAACTTCTATATGCGCGTTGGGTATGGCAGGTCAAGCCGTGAAAAACGAGCGTCTGTGCGGGTGGGCGTTCGGATTGAATTTTTTTAGTCTCAGTAGCGTCTGTATGCTTCGCGCGCTAAGATTGGCCGGCATTCGGTAGTGGCGAGACGCTGCTAGTCCCCCTCTACTGCGGCACGTCACGGCAGCGGCTGTGTATCGACGCTCATGCCTTTATAACGTCTATGCGGAGTTGTGTAACACTGTCTTTCTTGCGTGCGCTGTGCGTGTGTGAGTTACTCGGTCAAACGATAACGCATGTAATATGACTCATGCTTCGTATACACGTAGGCCTACTGGCTATATGCGTAAGGCTATATGCGTTACGCAGCGCACAGCGTTAGCATGGCAGAACACAAGGAAAATGTGTTGGGCTCATAATATCTTTTTTACTTGCCTGGAAACACCTATTTATAATTATATCATTCAAAAGCAAATAAGATTTTCTATAACATATATTAATTTCATTAACTTCCAAAGTGATTTGAGCTCACAGTAAACTAAAAACTGCCACTTCCCATAAGATTTAATGTTAAATGGTCAAAACTTTGAATCTCATTATTTCCCAAGTTTACATGGAAGCCCCAAATTTTCTTTTAGTTTTTTATTAATTATTCTAAAAATGTTTATGAAATTTTATATGCTTTGTGGAGACTTGATGGAGTTAATAGTCAATCGTCCTCTCTGGAAAATTTGATGATCACAGATGATCCTCTCTAAAATCTTCCTAGCAACGTTCAACTTTCGTAGTGACCGATAGTTGTAGTTGTGTTATCTGTAATTCTATTATATGCTCTTTGGATTCTTTCATTGTGACACCTGGGAAGTCGGTCTTAGACCCCAGCAGTGGATCTGTCAGGATCAATCTGTCAGGCACAACAGGAAAGAGTGAGGACAGTGTTTATCGCACCAGTGTTATCGAGCTGGGAGGTGTTGTTCTTGGGACATTTAGACATGACATAAATGTTAAATTCCACCTGCCGGACACGAGGGTTCACCTCGTCACTTAAAAGTCTCTGGTAGTGGCGTTTACTTACCTTGTAAGCTGTGCATAAAAAACAAGGACACGTTTACATAGACGGACGCATACAAACGTAAACAGGGATAGAATTCTAGATGAACTCTAAAAGATGAGGTACTTGTTCGAGGTGGACCTTGTAAGGCATAATCGGGATTCATAAATGATTCGGAGACTTTCAATGTAATAAATATATTAATGAATTATTATTATTTAAGATGAAGAAAATAGTACAAAATGCTCGTATACATTTGGGCACCACCGTGTAATTATCGGCACACGGACCGTTTTCTTTGAAAGTTAAATAGTAAATTCGCCATTCGATATATGGGGCATTTCACGTCAAGTCTCCAGCAGTGCGCGCGAGCGGCCTTATTAAGCCAAATTGCTCAATTTGTAACTCATCAGAAAAGCATCTAAATACACCTAGAAAAAATATGAGCCACATGATTACGATAGGAAATTACCTTTGCTTTCCGATGGTGAGGTCAAATTTCCAAAAATTTTCCATTTTCCTCGAGAAAATTGCAGGAAAACCTTCAAAGTCGTATATCTCATAGACGGCATTTTTAAGATTTTTCTAAATAGTCTTATTTGAAAGTTCAAGAAATTTCCTATTGATATGCAAGTTTTCAAAGAGTGGTATTGATTATTAATTAGCTAATAATAGCGATTAACGTAAAAAAACGTGTAAAAACGTGAGATTTGGCGCCGCGCTGGGTACTGCGCGCAGAAACAGCTGCCACGCGGGCCGAAAAGTCGCGTTTTTACACGTTCGTCGCTGTATTTTACTAAGTAATAATCAATACTACTCTTTGAAAACTTGCATATCAATAGGAAATTTCTTGAGCTTTCAATTGAGACTATTTAGAAGAATCTTAAAAATGCTGTTTTTGAGATATTCGACTTTGAAGGTTTTCCGGCAATTTTCTCGATGAAAATGGAAAATTTTTGAAAATCTGACCTCACCATCGGAAAGCTGAGGTAATTTCCCATCAAAATCTTGCAGCTTATAGTTTCTAATTGCATTTAGATGCTTTTCTGCCGAGTTTCAAATTAAGCAATTTGGCTTAGGGGGGAAAGGTACCTAAAATCGAAAAAAAATTATTTTTTTTGTTTTTGCCTATTTATTGATACAGCCTATTTAGTATCGATATTTCTATGTTTATTCTAGAAAAAATGAATAAAACTACTCAAAATTAATATAGGTGTTCTTGCATGAGTCTAGGGACTTTTTATGTGGTTAGCGCCATCTATTGACTCGAGTCCGAACCATGTTTTGAATAATCGATCTAAGCCCGCGCTAACGGTTTTGTTTAAACGCATCTTGATAACAATACGTTACTTTTGCACTACGTTGCGTTTGCTACTGTATAACGTTCACTTGCTAGAAAAAAGTTTTTTACCTTGTTTGTTATAAATTGTAAAATTAATATTTTTCGACTTAAGTGGGTGTTATATTAATTTTCAGAAAGACTCATTTTCAGTTATCAGTATTATAGATTATATAATTAAAATTATTAGTGGGTGGGTGTTGGTGATTTTATTTTCAGAAAGATTTTTATCATTGCAGATAATACAGATAATAAAATCATAAGTATAGATAATTCAGTGATTTAGACAATACAGATTATATAGTTATTGCATGTAAAAAACACTGATTCAGTTTATTTAGATAATATAGAATTTAGATTACTTTTGAGTCATGCCACGACCAACAAAGAGACTTAGATCAAATCCAGATCTGGAGAATTCTATTGGAAGAAGAAGAAAGATTTGTTTAAGAGGCAATCAGTACACGCAAGCTCCTTCAACTGATGGGGTAATAAATGCTCGACAAAGATCTGCAGCTGAAAGTAATAATCCAAGATTGAAAGCTGCATCAAGAAGAAAGATTTTGCCTTTATCAGATGAGCAGTCGCAAGCAGGATCTGCTCAATTTGGCTTGGTAGACTTTTCACTTTTGTTTCCATTTTTACAAGCAAATTTAAGATGTCAATATGGTTCTGAAGTCACTTTCAATAAGACTTCAATGCGAGGGCTTGGATTTACATTAGAGTAAGAGTATGGAAACTGTTCTACTTCTGTATCTGTCACTTCATGCAGGATGATTGAACCGAAGAAAAATTTGTATGAATCAAACAGAAGATCCATCTTTGGCATTCGCTCTCTAGGATTAGGCTTGACCAGCCTAAGAACATTTTGTGCTATTATGGACTTGCCTCCTCCAATTGGTCAAAAAACATATGACACAATGAAGGATTGCTTGGGTCGTGCAACTAAAAAAGTTGCAGATGAATCAATGCGCTCTGCCGTTGAGAAAGAAATTCAACTGAAAAAACACAGAGAACTAACAGTCTCTGGTGATAGCACTTGGCGTACACCAGACTTCCATTCTCACCATGGTGCTGCAACAGTTATTGGATTAAATACTGGGAAGGTATTAGATGTTGCCACAAAAAATAATTTTTGTAAAGCTTGCAGCATGTGGGAAAATAAAGATAAAGAGACTGGCGCATATGATGATTGGCTTGAACAACATAAATCATTTTATGAAGCTAATCACATAGGCAGTTCTGGCAGTATGTAAGTAGATTATATTTCAGATATTTTCAAGAGATCAGTTGGGAAATATAAAGTAATCTACAAAAACTACATTGGTGATGGAGATGCCAAAGTATATAAGAGAATATGTGAAGATGAGCCATATGGAGAAGATTTTAAAATTGAGAAGAAAGAAGATATCAACCATATAGGCAAAAGGATGGGAAAACGCCTACGTGATAAAAAGAAAGAGCTGAGCAGAACTCACCTGTGTGATGGCAAAACTATTGGTGGAAAAGGCAGACTCACTGGTGATGTTATTGATATGCTGTCCAAGTATTATGGTAAAGCAGTTAGAGATAGTTCCACAGTCCAAAAGATGTATAATGCTATATGGCTACTTGGAAACACAAAAGGTCCAGTGACCGAGAGCATCAGCATGATCTCTGGCCCATTGGTCAAAATTTATGGTGCCAATGGCAAAAAGCCAAACCAAACGGCACTTTAAAGACCTTCAAGCACACAAACTCACTTCCACCAGCAGTTATGGATGCCATAAAATATCTACACTAGGGTGGTCCACTTTTTCAAAAATTTTTTGTATCTCGGGGGATCCATCGGAATCTGAAAGTTTGAGGTTTAAAATGAAGTTTCCTTTAAACGAGAACTCAAATAAATGATTTTAAATGGTGTCGATGGATTTTTGAAGTTTAAAAACGTGCTCCTAAAAAGGAGCAAAATCGGGCAACCATTCGATTTATTTCAAACTTTGTTCAGAGTGTAAAAATGATCTTAACGATATTCTTACGTATTTTTGTCTGCGGAATTGAATGCCGCAGTTAGTTTTGACCTAGGAGCACCATTTCATTGAAAAAAATACACTTTTTCGATCATTCTTTTTCGCAAATTCCGCAAAGTTCATTTTCGAGCGAGCGTCAAATGAACAAAAAAAATCTAGAAAATTTTTGACACCACCAAAATTTAGGATTTTTTATAACGAATTCAACGTATCTATTAGTATCACTTTAAAATTATTTTAATGCTGAAAAAGCACGATTTTATCCGAAAAAACTATTAAAAAATGGAAAATATATTCGTTTCTTCTAGAAAATGGCTGAGTAAATCACTCACGAGGATAATTGAATACAACTATCTGATAGGTTTTTTTCTCACCTTTCAAACGCCGTTTTCAGAGTTAAAAAATTCGCAAAATTCACCGAGATACACCTTTTTTTGTACAATGCACTTTTTTTGCTTCAAAATCTGCTTTTCTGGTTTTTTAATAAAACCAGCTCAGAATTATTGAATTTTAAGCAAAAAAAGTGCATCGTACAAAAACAGCTGTATCGGTGAATTTGCGAATTTTAACTCTGAAAACGGCGTTTGAAAGGTGAGAAAAAACCTATCAGATAGTTGTATTCAATTATCCTCGTGAGTGATTATACTCAGCCATTTTCTAGAAAAAAACGAATATATTTTTCCATTTTTCCATTTTTTAATATCGTTTTTTCGGATAAAATCGTGCTTTTTCGGCATTAAATTTTTAAGTGTATATAATACATACCGTTAAATTGTTAAAAATCCTAAATTTGGTGGTGTCAAAAAATTTTCTAGATTTTTTCTGTTCATTTGACGCTCGCTCGAAAATGAACTTTGCGGAATTTGCGAAAAAGAACGATCGAAAAAGTGTATTTTTTCAATGAACTTCAATGAAACAATTTCACAAAGTTTGAAATAAATCGAATGGTTGCCCGATTTTGCTCCTTTTTAGGAGCACGTTTTTAAACTTCAAAAATCCATCGACACCATCTAAAATCATTTATTTGAGTTCTCGTTTAAAGGAAACTTCATTTTAAACCTCAAACTTTTAGATTCCGATGGATCCCCCGAGATACAAAAAATTTTTGAAAAAGTGGACCACCCTAATCTACACTGATTTGGGTTAACTGGAACTTCTAATTTCTACACAAATGCGTTGGACAATTCACCCAAAATCCAAATGAATCGTTCAACCAGACTTTATGGAAATATGTCCTTAAAAAATTATGGAGTGGCAACACAGTTTTTAATATTGGAACATACTTTGCAGTATCGACTTTCAATGATGGCAAGTCTGGTCTTATCAAGATGATGAGGGAGTATGATATTACTCCAGGACTATGCGCCATTCGGTTCAGTCAAGAAGAAGGAGATAAGAAAAGAATATAGAAAAGTATTAAAAAAACTGTGTTGGCCTCCCAAGAAGTCAGAAGATCTAACTGCAAGAGGAAACTTAATGAAAATGATGACAGTTATGTACCAGGAGGCCACTGAATTTCACTTCTCACTATAACTTTATGGTAATTCACTAATAACTTGATCATTTTTCTATTCTACTTTTTTCTATTCTTTCATTGCACTGCATCTATAAATATTTTAGTCATTATGTGCTGAGAATGACAAATAAGCCTGAAAACAAACACAAAGTATCACTACTTTTACATCAGTGATATATGTAAACATAGAAAAGTAAAATACTTACCTGATTTCCGCTCAAATTATTGATTTTCACTGCCAAACATGGACAATTTTGGAAAAAAACTATTGAAATAGCTTCATGGTTTTATTATGAATCTCTATATAAAATTTCAAACACATAATTACACTCTACATATACTTTTATTGCTTGTAAAAAAAATGTATTATTTAGCTGATATATAAGAAGCAGACGTGTCACATCTCTATGCTGCAGGCAGAAGTAGAAAACTTTACAGTCTGCTACATAATGTAAACAGTACAGTCAGTAGAACCACCACCAGTTTCATGTGCTAACCTAGTACATATGAAATGTCAACAAGTCTGTTTCATTCACTAAATATTACATTTTTTTTACAAGTCAAAAAAGTGTATGCAGAGTGCAATTATATCTTTTTGGAAATTCAAAAATTCAGCAGTAACTGGATGAGTGCAAGATCATTACTTTGATCATTGATATCTCTGAATATAGATTGTATCAGAAAATCTTTTTCATGTGCAAATAAAAGTAGTGATACATTGTAAGTGATTTCAGACGTGCTTGTAGCTATATATGTCAATATTTTAGATTTATGTGTAGAAAATATATAATGTTTATTCTGTGTGAATCACGTGAAGGGGTGTTATAAAAGCAATGCGTTTCTCTGTGAACAGAGATTTAATATGACAAAAAATCTTAATTAACACTATTTTACAATGATAAACCTGTGAACGAAGAAACGACATTAAGTGTCAATTATTCACAGTATCCTTCTCGATTCACTATTTACAAGACTCTGTCCCTCTCGTCTATTTACAACCCGTATACAGTCTAACTTCAAGAAATATAATCACATGACCAATAATAATAATATAGAAAGTACTACGTACTTTACATTTATTGGTGCAATGAATTTTAGTGTAAGTTTGAGTTTTCATTTGAGGATTTTCATGTTTATGTGAAAAGTGAAAATATCTAACTCATCATGAAACCAATCTTAGCGTATTCATGAATTTTGTGAAATAGTGTTTAATTATGATTCAGCGCATTTAGTTGTCTGGGATAATCAAATATTGGTTTCAGGGGTCATTGTTGTTTAAGTCATTTGTAGTGTAACTGTTTTTTCAAAGTTTAAAAAGTTTGGCATATCCATAGTGACATGAATACATTATAAGTGTATTTATTGGGATAATTTTTTTTTTGAATTCTGGGCAGTTATATTTCATCTAAAAATGGCTTGCATGCCGTAACTTTTAATGTGAACCGTTTGAGCAATTGAGCTGAAACTTTCAGGAGTTGTTCTACATAAAAATAGCTACAAACGGAAGCATTTTCATAGGTATTGGACAAAATTGCACTTTTTTCAGGCTATATCCCTAGCATAATCGTATATTATATATATGAATGAAAGTGTGTATATTGGCTAGCAAATTGTGTATAACTAATTAAAAAATCTCAAAGTGGT
Organism: Trichogramma dendrolimi; assembly: GCA_034770305.1. Lineage (NCBI taxonomy): Eukaryota > Metazoa > Arthropoda > Insecta > Hymenoptera > Trichogrammatidae > Trichogramma > Trichogramma dendrolimi. Next base: position 707,050 of record JAPMIB010000081.1, on the reverse strand, counting down.
TGCGTTCGTAACTACAAATCTAATGAAAAAATGACACCCCAATGACCATGATTGAATCATCGGTTCTAGCTGGATCTTACGGCACAGGGGTACCTCTCAGGACTGCCGGCTTGCTTCATCAAGCAGGATTATGGCGACTGGGACCTCAATTTCAATATTCTAGAGTGAAAAACTTTGGAAAAGGGGTGAAAAAAGAGAGTATTCTCTGTAGTACCAAAAAAAATTTTTTCATACTTTTAATGAATTTTTTTATATTTCAAGTTCAAGGTATCTTTCCCCCCTTAATAAGGCCGCTCGCGCGCACCGCTGGAGACTTGACGTGAAACGTCCCATATATTCGTGCATTCATGTTATTTCATACATCATACTTTACGTTCATTCGTTCATCCTTGTACATGCCGTTCGCGACTCTTTCAGGGTTTAATTCGTTCGACGCGTTTCATGATATTAATATTCTTATGACTACCTTACTAATCTTCTTTCTTCGTCGACATGTTGATCGGGGACGTCTTGTTGATTGGGCGATTTCGTCTCATCTAACGGTCGTCTTTGGCACACGCGATCGCCATGATTCAGTTCTTACGTGGGTCTTATCACGTCTGCACTCTACAGCAGTAACATAGGAGTGATCTATTTCTTCTGCTACTTGTCTTGTGACTCGCGCACTGCGAGAAGGACTGCGTGCGTATCCTTAGGACCGCGAATTATAGATTGGGTATCGATTAGCATCGCTCTTTCTTATCAGCTGCTAAGCTCATATGCTTCTATGCATTAGGGTGGGCCGTTTTTAGGCTTTTTTCTAGAATCGATTTGTAATAGTGATCTTCTGTTAGTTTTATGTATAAAATGAAAGCTCGTTCAAGGCAGCTGCGTACAAATGATTCTTTCTGTCTCCTCAACCGTGATTAGTATTTTTTTCGCTGTTTTTTCTTAACCTTTTAACGCCTGAAATGACCATTTTTGGAAAATATTTAGCGATGAATTACACCGACTAAAAATTATTTAAAAACTTTTCAGATATCATTTCTTACGTAAAATTTAATGCACTTTTGAATCTGGGATCAGAATTTTCAAGAACTTATTTAATAAAAAGTTATAAACAATTTTGTAAAAAAAACATGATATTTCGAGAAAAAATCTCGTTCAACTCAAATTTCAACAATTTTCGACAATTTAACTCGATAACCATCAACTTTACGAGAAAAAGTTATAAAATAAAAAATGTTCAGAATTGATCAAAGAATACACTTGATTTTTTTATCAATTCTAAACACTTTTTGTTGCTTAACTTTTTCTCGTAAAGTTGATGGTTATCGAGATAAAAATTCTTGAACTTTCGGTTTCATTTTGGATTTTTGATTTCGGCTTAGAACGTTTTAGGCTTAGAACGGCTCAGTACTGTGCATCTCATGTGTGTTGGGCTCGTGTGTGTCGTCTGTTCTTTGCTCGTAATTAAATTGGCGTACGAAGTATGCTGTTACAAACTTAAGAATGTCCATCACTAAATTCTCATAAAAATGAATACAAAAGCATAGCCACGCAGAACTTGTGGGCTATGTATGGAAATAGGATGCCGTCAGGCTTGCATAACATGCTACAGATGTTCAGACGTCTGATGGATAATTTGTTTTTGTCTGAAGAAAATCCCCCTGCTTTCAACTACTTAGATGAGGTAATTATCGTAAGAATTCCTTTGAGGAGCAGCTTATATTGATGGAGGTAGTTCTAAATAAATTAAAAGATGCACGACTGGCGGCTAATGACAAAAATCGAGTTTTGTTGCAAGCACGTTTTATGCCCGAGTTTTTTTGCTCAACAGCGAGAGTTTACGACCAGACATAGAGTGGCAAAATTTTAAGACGTGAAAGACCAATAATAGGTCAGAATGAAAAGACACAGACCAACATCGAGAATAGTGAGTAGAAGATGTGTTTCTGTACAGATATGGGAAGGATTTTTTTCTCAGAGACGCCTTGATGTATTAAGGGTTTCGATACACCTTAAAACCACTTTATATTAAAATGCATTAAAATGTAAGTAAAACTACTATCTGCTAAATGAAGAGTTCTTCTATTATCCAACCTTTTTTTTAACCATCATAAATCTTAACGGGGAAAGAACCTAAAACCTTAAACCTAAATAAAAAAAAAATTCATTAAAAATTAAGAAAAAAATTTTTTTTTGACTGTACCGAAAAACCTTTTCATTCTTTTTCCTAACTTTTTCACTCTGAAATATGAAAATTGAGGTTCGAGTCACCATAGAACCCTCCTCGATGAAGCAAGCCCTCAGTCCTGAGAGGTACACCTGTGCCGTTAGATCCAGCTAGAACCGATGATTCAATCATAGTCATAGGGGTGTCATTTTGTTCAGTAAATGTGTGGTTACAAACGCAAGCACTTTTGAATATTTTAATTAATTATACACAATTTGACAGCGATATATACACTTTTATTCATTAATATAATAAGATAAAATAACAGATTATGCTAGCATATGGTCTGAAAAAAGTGCAAATTTTGTCCAATACCTATGAAAGTGCTTGCGTTTGTAGCCATTCTAATGTAGAGCAACCCCTAAAAATTTCAGCTCATTTCCTCAAAGTTCACATGGAAAATTACGGCAACAGAGCAATTTTGAGATGAACTACCGAAGTGTTGAAAAAAACAAGAATACCCCCAATATATGTAATAACTAATAGTCTTAAATCACTGAGGCTGTTTAAAACTTTTTGGGCAATAGAAAAAAAAGAAATTAAGTATACATTTTAAACATATAAGACCCATAACGACAATTTTTAATCATTCAACACAGTCACATACAGTCAAATGCACACAGTTCATCATGACATTTTACAAGTTTTACTACAATGTTAGTACACACTAGTCTTGGTTTCTTGTGGTGACTGGTGACTAAGTTGATCATGTTCAAATCAACTTACACATTTTTTACAAAAAGCTATTGAAACTTGTTCATAGCTTTACTATGAAACACTATGTTGAGTTGCAAAGATATACTTGCACTCTATATATACTTTATTCACTTTTAAAAAAATGTGATTTTTAGCCACTGGAAAGTCAAGAAGCAGTCAGCAGACTGCCATTGACATTTGATCCGCGTTCGTCCACGGAAATGAGAGAGACAGAAGACATGCCTTGTGACGATGTCACTGGCAAACGAACTTGCCCGATGCAGAGTGAATGCCGCGTGTATGAGCGTGTGAGAGTTGCGACCGACCGACCGTGCAGGGTGAAGGAAGAGCCAAGCTCTTCTAACCTCCGCACACCGTGGCACGTGCATTGCCGACCGAACGAACGGCTCGGCGACCAGCCGTAGCAGCAGCAGCAGCAGCGGTAGTAGGAGAAGAGCAACGAAGGCAGCGGAAGAAGCCACGTGAAGCGACGACGACGACCACCATTATTATTACGCACGCGGTCGCACGCAGAGGTAGCAGTAGTTTTCGAGGCTAGAAAGCGAGTGACGAGATTGTACGTGATCGCGCGACTGCGAACGGAGTGAGAAAGTCCGAGGCTAAAAAGCGAAAATCAAGTGCACTAAGAAAGCCGTGCAGTGGTAGTGCGAGAGTGAGAATAAACTCGTAAAGTAGCGTGCAGTGAGATAGTCCAAAGCGAGATTCGCGTAGCAGCAGCGGAGAGTTGCGCGCACGAGAGCGAGGTTAAGGCGGCCGAACTCGACGAACAGCAGATATAGCTGCGTGCCACGTTGTGCTGTGTGTGCCCGCGTAGAAAACGAGCCACATCGTCGCGAGTGCCGAGGTGACACCACCGGCAGAAGCCGTACGAGCACGTGCGATGAACGAAGGCCAGGTCGACCGTCGAGACGCGGCGCCGATCCAATTTTTCCACGAGAACTTGGACATAACCACAACTTTGCGCAGCAGACACCCGGCAGGCATGGCGTCGCGGAGCAACGCCAACGACATCGTAAGCGAGTAGATAATTTAATTGTAGTAACTGGGTCGGTCGTGTATGCGAGTATGTGGTATGGTGTGTGTTGCGTGTGTATAAAATTCGCGCAGTAGAGTAGTAAATTGTATGTCGTTTTATGCGTACGAGAAGGTATCGCGGAGGCAAATAAAGTCGATTATTGTGTGTTTCATCGTCGCGTAGTAAAAGTCGTCCGAGGCGAGCAAGTAGTTATTACGTCGCGCGCGTACCGACATCGGAAAGCAGCCATCTTTGTACATCGCCGTGCCCGTTCGCACGAAACCGCGGAGCCGTCGTAGGCCGAGCGGTGCGAAGTCACTTCCGCGTAGCAGCTAAGAGAGCGTCACGAAAACGGGATTCGAACAGAGCACGTGTTGTGACTCTGTACTTCCCCTTGGACTTTCGCGAGCGAACGCACGTGGCATTAGGCTTCGTCTACAGTGGAACGGAGACGCGCGAGTGCTGGTGCGCGGCACGATATCCGGATTCGAGCCGAGGTCGTATTGTGACTCGACAGTATCCCCTTGGATTTTACTGCGCGAGTACCCTTATGGTAATTTGACGTCAATGAAACAATCATTGAGACTTTTCTTTGTAAATTCAATGCAATCGAATCGTAATTGAGTATTGATTGGTAAATCATAGAATAATAATTAACTTTGACTTGGAGTAATAAAATAAGGAATGTTGATTTAAACTAACTCCCTCTTGTGGTTATTTCGCGAACCTTTTCCGAATTTTCAGCAACGAATTGCCGACGCTCGAGGCACACTTGGTGGAAGGCTCGACCCCCTTTTGAGGTAAGACGACCAGGTAGGCTAACCGGAGCCTCAGTAAATAAATGATACGACTGCAGGGCGAGCATAGGCTAAGGCCCAAACCCTCGCACGTCGCAGCCTAAACCACGTGCTTCGAGTGGCTGCGTTACTGTACACACAATAGCTATATGTGAACAAAAACATTTCTGCTGGATGTACTCTAACCAAAAAATAGCGAGTATCAATAGATGGCGCTGCCGACTTATAAAAGTACCGAGATTCATGAAAGAACGGCAATGTTATTTTTGAGTCGTTTTATTCATTTTTGCTAAAATAATCATAAAAGTATCGCAGGGTACGGATGTTCACCAAGTAGAATAGATGAGTCCCTGAACCCCTAATCGTTTCATATCACTATGCGATGGATGGGGGATGTATGAAAACGACTAATATCGAAGTAGCAGAAATGCTCAACTAACCCCGGCTTCGCCGAACCAATGCCCAGCGGCGGTTACCGGTGAGTATCCGAATGGGGTGGAGTAGAGAAAAAAACACACAACTCCGCTATGCCGGTCCCAAGCCCGGAGCTCGGTCACCCAAGAGATAGAGAAGGATGAGGGGGAGGAGTAACAACCTCGTTAAAAAACCAAGGTACATCCGACCCCGATGTTAGCACCTTGTAAGGGTCCCTGTATTAGGGTTACAACTACCGACGTGTCTGCTGTGCGGTGCGACCCGTGAGTTGACAAACGGAGATCCTGGGTGGAAAGGCGATACCGATGCTGCGTGCTAACGTGACCCGAACCATCTTTGGCTCCCGCTGTCGGAAAGACAGGCGGCCGCTACCTCGCTAATACCGGTCAATCGGCTCCTCCGGCGAATCTGTTCTATTGCATGATGCTCGCTAGAAACTCTCCAGAGAGCGGACCACCCTTAGTTGGTTTGGGAGGGCGCTCGAGAAAGCAGAGGTGAGCTAGTGCAGTTTGGCGTGCTATACCGCAGTATGTTGTCCCCAGTCTGGTACCGCTTTCAGTTATGTTTTGGAGCCATGCCAGCTGCCTCCATAGACGGAGGGCCCTGCGGGTCGGGGCGCGTACTTGGATGAACATAAAAATCGAAGTATGGATTTATTTATTATCAAAAAACCCAAAAAGAGCTCAAAGGACGAGCTGACGGTGGAGCGCTTGAAAGCGCATGACGACGCTATGGAAGTCGTCGGGGCTGAGACCCCCAGCACCGGGGTTGGAAACCCTATTAGTAGCGGGGTCGGAAGCCCAATCTCAGGTGGAATTCGAGAGGCCCACAAGAAAGCTGAGCCTTGCGGAACACCTTAAGCAGCTTGGTGATAAGATCAATGATATGATGGATAACGCGATGCCGAGGAATAACGTCCACAAGCAATAAAAGACGGACTGACAAAAGCGCTTCTTATCCTTCAGAGTTGCTGCACGGCGCTGGATGGGCTGGAACATTTCCCCTGCCAGAACACAGTGGAAAAGGAGGTGCAATCATCGCCCAATATCGAAGAGCAGCAATATCCCCTCACCATCTGCTGCGAGGAGCAAGAGCGGCGGGGGAAAAAAATGCTGCAAAGGACTCCAAGTCAGACAATGGTGACACTGCCGACTGGCAGCAGATCCAGCGGAAGAGGTGGGGTTAGAAAGAGCCCCCTGCAAAGGCCAAGGTTCCCTACTCGAAAGCTAATATTAAGCCGACTGGACGCTCTCACACCATCATCCATAAATCCTTTGCGGAAATCCTGAAGCTCCGGTCCTAAGATCGGAAAAGGACTCGTTCAGTAGCGTTAAGAAGGTCCGACGCATTGCTGGCGGCTTGGCAAGGGTTGCGCCAGCCCTGGCGAACTTAGACGGAAGCTGGGCAGCGCTATTGGAGAGCTGGGTTCAGCAACTGCCCGCACTCCAGTGACCGCAATCAAGATTAAAGATTTCGACGAGGTCACAACGAGGGAGGAGATTTGCGGGGCCCTCCGAACCCATCTGGATGGTGCCGCCGAGCTGGGTCTAGACGCAGTCAGATCCCTGCGAAAAAGGCTTCGCGGGGACCCAGACTGCCGTCGTCACCCTGCTGGACCAGCCATCTGCTAAAGCCATTGAGCTAGGGCGTATTCGGGTTGAATGGGTTAACTGCCGCATCCGCGAAAGGAACCCATGCTGCCGGTGTTGGCAGCCAGGGCACATGGCAGCCCGATGCCAGGATCCAGACCACAGGGCGTGTTGCCACCGGTGTGGTGAGGATGAGTACATGGCTAAGAATTGCCAAAATGTGCCCTCCTGTCTTCTCTGCCGGGGTGACGATGCAAGGACCCATGCTTCGTTGAGTGTGGTCTGCCCGCTTGCTAAGAAGTTCGCGCGAGGTTCATAATGAAAGAATAATGGATTCGCTTCCTCCAACTTAACCTCAACCACTGCGAGACCACTCAAAATTTGTTCTTGTAGATGGCGAAGAAGTTGATTATTTATGTGGCAATCAAGCACAGGGCCTTCGTGCCACCACACACCTGGATTTCGGATGCCGACAACCAAACGGCAATCTGGGTGCGCACGGGGGGGGGGGGGGGGGCGAGCAACGGCGCTTGTTTGCGCAGAGTCACTTTTACACGTGGGCGCAGATAACTGGAATATAATCTTCAGCATATACTCCTAATCCTCATGACTGGCGACTTTAATGCCTGGTTGACGGAGTGGGGCAGCGGGGAAACGAAGCCGAGAGGCGAGGCGCTTATGGACGCCTTCACCACCCTGGATGTCCTCCTGCTGAACACCGGTTCGAGACCGACGTTCGGTGGTCAACCGGGAGGATCAATAGTTGACCTAATTTTGGCCGATGTCTCGCTCTACGATCGAGTTAAGTCTTGGCGTGTAAGCGATACCTACACAAGTAGCGACCATTAAGCCATTGTGATTAAGATCCTTCTCGAGGAGAATCGAAGTGTAAGCCGCCCTCCGGTAGGTAATCATAATTGGAGCGCACGAACCTTCGACAGTGATTGCTTCGCTGAGGTCGTTTCTGGGATGAACATCCGGTCTGGTTCCCCCGAGGACATGGTGGACGAACTCATGTCCACAATCGTGCGCGCATGCGACGCTTCCATGTCAAGAGGAGATGATTGCTGGCGACGCGAACCTGTTTACTGATGGAACGACTTCATCGAAAAGTGTCATCAACGAGCTGGAAGCATGTTTTTACAACTTCCACCGCGTCTTTACGGTGTGTCTCAGGAAGTGGTGCTTCCCGACACGTTAGAAGCGGCAAAGGCTTGTCCTAATGCTAAAACCAGGCAAGCCTGCCATGAAACCATCTTCTTACCATCCGCTGTGGATGCTTGATACAGTGGGTAAGATCCTCGAAAGAATCATAGCTGGTCGCCTAGAGGCCCACACTGAGGGACCTGCTGGGCTGGCGGACTCACAGTACGGCTTCCGCAAGGGGCGATCAACTATTGATGCCATATAGACCGTCCTTACTTCTACACGATCAGCCATCAGTGGCAAACGATGGCACCGGGGTACCAAGGAGTATTGCGGCATCATAACCCTAGGCGTGAGGAGCGCCTTCAACTCGGCGCTGTGGAACAAAATTCCCATCGCCCTGAGCCAAATGGAGCCCCAGCTTATCTGCTACGAATAGTGACCACTACGATCTGGCGTGCCACAGGTAACCGTATTGGGCCCTATTCTTTAAAACATCATGAACGACAGGATCCTAAGGCTCAAGCTTCCAGGGCCCGCAAAAATCGTGGGGTTTGCGGACGACATTGCAGTCACAGTGGTGGCCAAGCACCTAGACCTTGTCAAGTTTTACTCAAACGAGACTATACATCTGGTGCGAGCAGCCCTAACTGACCTGGGGCTACAGACCGCCGATCAGAAAACCAAGGTACTTCTGGTTACCAGCAGAAAAGTGAGAGAGACCATCACTCTCAAAGCCGGCGACCACTACATAACGTCGACTTCCTGTATCCGGTACTAAGGCGTACATATTGACGCCAGGCTACGATTCGATGAGTTCCTTCGCATTGTCAGCGACAAGGTAAACCGGGTAGCAGGTGCCCTGCTGGGTCTTATACCCAACATCGGAGGTCCAAGGAGCAGTCGACGTAGGCTGTATACCAGCGTCGTCGACTCGATCCTTCTCTATGGTGCTCCGACATGGAGTGAGGCAGCAAAGACGCATGACTACGTTCGTCGTGCGGCGTCGATTCATTGACGTGCCTGCTTGCTTGTGATCTGCAGGTTTTACAGCATTTCACACGAGTTTTCTTACGTTCTTGCCAGCATCTCACCGCTGGCATTACTCATCGACGAACGCTCGAGGCTGTATCATCGCCACCTTGAAAACGCTGGTAGTAAAGAACGGGCCAGGACGATCGAGAAATGGCTGACACAATGGACCCGCTTGACGAATGCAGTAATTCGAGTAGCTTCATATCAAGTTGTACTGTCTTTGTGTGTGCCAACACCACCATTATCGACGATTCCAAATAAAACTGTTAGTTTATTATTATATACCATTTGATTGTACTTCCTTTTATCCTACCCCTATGCAACGATGTTAAAACTTTTTATGAAAGATTTAACATGGCATAACCCTTATAATTGTGTGTATGTATTTTTCTTGTTTCGATTTTTGACTTGCTGCAGTAACGTTGTCAAGTTTAAACCTGCTGACGGCCGGGATTTTTTTCGTTAGTACATGCCTACTTTGGTAGAATACTTCCATATAATCATCCTCCAATGGTCCTTGGATACGTTCGAATCATAACCACGCAACCCCAGTGGTATCGCCAGCCGTCTGGAGGTTCGCGTGCTAACATTCACCACAGTCGAAAATTTAAAAATACTTCGACCTTGCGATTATTGGGCAAAGAGATGGCACATTCGACGTCGTACGTCTCATTTTTGAACAGCTGTATACTATACATGGCAAATACAAGGATCACTTAATACCATTCGTGTACATACTTAACCCTCATCGCACTTCTGATGTATACAAACATGTATTACATACTTTGCTCAATTTCTGCAGACACTTACGGCCGATTCAGATGATAATTGTTTGAACAATCTTACATCAGTGCTTTTAGTGACTTTCCCTGATGCTACTCTACATGGGTATTTCTTTCATTTCATCCAATACGTTTGGCGATACATTCAGAAATTTAATTTACAAATTAAATATCAACGGGATGATAAATTTGCATTGCACGTAAGACATTTAATTGTAATTGCATTTGTGCCCACTGCCGACGTTACGTTTGCCTACGCTAAACTAGTCACGTCCGCTTTTTTCAGAAAGAACGCCGTTATGAAGTACTTTGAACAAAATTGGGTCGGTTCCGTCACTGGACGCACCAAAAAATTGCCTCGTTATCCTCCAACGCTTTGAAACATTTACGACATAGTCATGTCAGACAACAATCACATGAACAATGATGTCTAAGGTTGGCACCGTAGTTTTAGCCGCAAGATGCACAGGAGCCATGAAATTTCTCCGATACATACAAGTTTAGCAGGGCATGCAGGAGAATGTGATGGGCGACATGAAGTGTGACAAGATTCTGCGTAAGCGTAATCTTCGATAGAATTTGACGAACACATGTTAACAATTGTTTCTACGCACGTTAAAAATTATGTTTTAGATTACTTATGTAATAGTGCTATTAGTATATTTTTTCTTTTATGCGAAATGCTGTTTTGGTCATCTGTCGGGACTAGGGTTCCACAATTTTTCATTAAAATAATTTGACAATCAAATTCTGTCAGTGCCGTAACGATTACTAAACATTCGTCCAACCAGTGCCGGTCTAATTTTCATATTTTGCTGTACTAAAAATGCACAATTAGGATTATGAAAACTCATAAAAAATTAATCTTCTACTTAAAACTGCATGACACATTGCATGACCATCTTGTTCTTTTAGACCATTGTAGTTTACCTCTATCAAACAATTTTTATTAAAATATTTATTCTGAAAAATTATTAGCGCGTCCAAGACGCACCTAAATAAATATAAAAATATTGTTTTTTATTCTTTAAAATAAAAATGTAAACTCATTTTTGCTGCATTTGGAACGCTACAGTTCGTAAATATCATCCTTATTTGATTTAATCTTAGGTTAAATAGTGATTTCATTTCTAGCTGTAACCCCCCCCCCCCAACGTAACATTTTTCGCGCTTTTCTGCAAAAAAATGGAGGTTTTCGGGTAAAAATCGATATTTGGTTCGCTGTAGTTTTAAAGTAATGTTTAAGGTTAATTCCAAGGTCACTATTTGATAACTCATGAAAAAATAGATCAAATATAAGGTTTTTAATTTTTTTCCTAGCTTATTCTGCGAGATTTCCAAAGATTTCCATAATATTATTGCATTTTCTATATTTCTATTATTTTATTTTAATTTCAAACCTATATACATGGGCTTTTGGTCAATTAAAAAAATGTTTCCTGGCATCAAATTTAAGGTCTAGAAGTAGCTTTCAAACAAATTCATTAGTCAAAAAAGGCTTCGAAATCATCTTTATTAGAAAACGGAAAACTGTCAAGTTTCGAAACAAACATCGCGTTACAAGCACTGTTTATTTTTTTTTTTTTTTTTTTTATTTTTTTTTTTTTTTTTTTTTTTTTTCTTTTTTTTTTTTTTATTTGTGCAGGGAAATGAAATTTTTTTAATTCGGGAACTAAGAGACACTCTTATACGAATAAATGTTCAATGAGGTATGTGCCATATCCAAAAAATCGAGTCTCGTCACGCTGTTTCTCAACCACGAGTTTTTCGATATAACGTTTCTGTAGACATAGTAATATAACAATGAACGTGCGAAAAAGGGGCGAATAAAAAGAATGATGTAATTTACGGGTTATCATACCACGCGCTAGTCACGAGATAGCTTACGGGAATTGGGATATTCTTCCAATATCGCCCCACGATTGGAATTCGGGATTCAAAAATTATTATATATAGCGCTCATATTTGTAATCTCTTGCTCTCTCTTTGATAGATGCACTAACATCTCGCGATCTTTACGCGCTAACACCTTATCCTAGTTTTTGTAACTATATGTGCAAACTCTATAATAAAAGTCTTGTATCAAACCTTAAACATGTATCTCAGATTTTGGTGCAGTTAAAGTAAGATATGTGCGCGGGTATTATTTAACAAATAGTCCCGACGTCACATATGTTAGATAAAAAACATTGAAATTGAACTTCGGCTCATGGAACTCGACTTTTTATTGGTCACAAATCGTTTTCTAGAAAAAAGCGGAACATAATAGTATGGATACAGTCACGCTGAGCAATATGATATCAACTATACTTCAACTATCATATTAACTTTTACGTGACTTAAGGGGTTATATAGCTTTGTGTGACGAAAATTATTATTTTTGTTTTTAAATTATATTTTAAAAAGCAAAAGTTCAAGCAATTGTAACGGCGTGATTTCGTTACATTAATAAATTATTGCAGATCTTATTCTGGCTGGAGAGAATATTAGGTTTGGTAAATAAAATGTGTGAACACTCTAATTATTGGGTACATTAAGGGGTAATTTATTATATTCTAATCGACTTACAAAACTCGTGGACTTATGCTTAAGGGGGGGGTAGGGTCTGAAATTTTTTTTTTTTGCAAATTTTTTTTATTGTTTAATTTGATTGTTTGTATCTTCAAGAATATTCTCCTAAAATTTTAGGTCGATTAAAAAAAATTGACGGAGATACAGCGCTTCGAATGTATCTCCTTCCGATTCAGCTTTTAGCCGAAATTGAACGTTGATCGTACGAGCGGCGCGTGAGCTGTCTCTTTCTCCTTGTCTAACATAAACATTAATTTTAAATGTATTGCGTGTTTAATTGAATTGAATTATGAAGTTAAAGAGAAGATTTGTGTTTGAACCATGTTTATATATTGTTTGAATCTAGAGTATAAATATGTTTATTTTCAGTCCTTAGCAAGCAGCCGTCATTGAACGTTATAAGTATATATATACGTTATAATATTATTTCATTGTGTTTTGCCTACAGTTTTGCAATCATTATAATTAAAATGCCAAAAAAAATTTCGCGACAACGACGAGAATACAGTAATTCCAGGATAGATCGTCCGAGAAAAAAAATACCACCAAATAAACGCCGACGGGACGATTTAGAGTCAAGCGCGTCATCGAAGAAAATCAGAGTGGAAACGCAGCAAAGTATAAACGAAAATTCTGATAAATATTACCGAATTGTGGACTTTTTATTAGTTTTTTCCAGCATTTCAACACTAGTTAAATGTGTTAAGTGCAATGGTAAAGTGGAATTTTCCTCATGCAGTATGGAAGGATTAGGATTTAAAATTAAAATTACGTGTGAAAAGTGCAAAATTCCTCGATACGTTCGATCATGCCAAAGAATTATGACTGGATCATATGAAATAAACTACAGATTTGCTTTTGTTATGCGAATCCTCGGAATTGGATTAGCCGGATGTGACAAGTTCTGCGGGATTATGGATCTCAAAAATAATTTTTTGTCAAGATCAAGTTACAGTACGTGTATAAAAAACATATGTTCAAAAGTCAAAATAGTATCGAAAAATTTTTTTTCTTCTGCCATTAAAGAAGAGATAGAAGCCACAAGTAAAGTTAATAATGTAAAAACGACTACAGAATTGACCGTATCAGGTGATGGTACCTGGAAAAAAAGAGGATTTTCATCGTTGTATGGTGTGGCCTCCTTGATTGGTTATTACAGTGGAAAAGTAGTGGATATTTTTGTAAAAAGTTCTTACTGCCATGAGTGTAAGTTTTGGGAAAAGAAATGTGGTTCTGCAGAATTTGAGGAGTGGCAAAAAGATCATATCGATAATGGAAAATGTCTCGCAAATCACGTTGGTCCATCTGGGAATATGGAAGTAGATGCGATTAAATCGATGTTCCAACGATCAATGGAACATAACGTAAAGTATAGAAACTATATCGGAGACGGAGACTCCAAAACATATACTGGTTTATTAGCTTCGAAACCTTACGGTAAAGATTTTTTAATTAATAAAAGAGAATGTGTGGGACACGTGCAGAAGAGGATGGGAAAACGCTTGCGGGATTTAGTAAAAAATTCAATAACAGATACAGTATCGAATCTGGAAAAATAATGAAAAGGAAATCTCTTTCTGGAAAAGGTAAATTGACCGGAAAGATGATTGATAAATTATCTGTATACTATGGCTTGGCCATTCGTCGAAATAGCGATTCTGTACAAAAAATGAAAAAAGCCATTTGGTCAACCTACTACCACTACAGCTCAACTAATGATAGTCCAAAACATGAAAACTGTCCGCGTGATGAAAATTCTTGGTGCGAATGGCAAAAAGCCTCAATCAAAGGCGAATTAAAATCATTTAAACATAGTTATGCCGCTCTTCCTACTGATGTTTTAGTTGCAATAAAACCCATATACGAAGACTTGAGTAAAGATTCACTTTTAGAGCGATGTGTCGGAGGGTTTACACAAAATAACAACGAAAGTCTGAATCAAATAATTTGGAAAATAACCCCAAAAATATTAAGTGGTACATCAAACATTGTAGAAATAGCAGCGAATGTAGCATCATGTGTTTTTAATGAAGGCTCCTTTGCTTTACTGGCATTTTTGGAAGAGATGTGTGTCAGTCTCGGACCAAGTGCGCACGAGTGGGCGCGCCTGCAAGACATGCATCGGATCACTAGAGCAGATAAAAAAACTGCAGATGCAACTAAAGAAGGCAGAATTATTCGTAGACAAGCTAAAAAAAGTGCAGAAGATATTCTAGAAGATAGCGCTTGCCTCTATGGCCCCGGAATTGATGATTCGATGTAAGAATGCATGAAAAATATCTATAAAACTTTAAACGCGGATTTCTCAAAACTAGGTTTTGAAAAGTCGGTGGACGCTGTAACTCAAAATCTACTGGACCGATCCTCTTCAAATTTTATACAGTACTTTAAGACATTAAATATGAGGTAGTGACGTCGAGATAATTTAATATTTTGCTGTCAAAAAAGTTTTACAAAATTAATATAATGGTTTTTACGTCAATTTTGAAAAAAAATAGCCTTTTTTGACTTCAAATTTACGCCAAAACCTCAAAAATCATTTTTTTTTAAAAATCTCGACGTCATTACCTTAAGAATGTTATAAACTAACCAGAAAACTTTGGTTTTTTGATTTCAGTCCAGTGTCGAGTTATGATGTCCACCGCAAAAAATTTTTTTCAAATAGCTGTATGAGAAAATTAGCTGTAATTCGTTTATTTTTCGTTATTTTGAGCTAAAAATTTAACTGAATATTCTCAGAATAAGTATTTATTAGGTATATCATTTGCTAATAAATGCAATTAATTATAAGCTCAAAAAAAATTATTAAAAATATGTTTATTTTGCAAAAATGAGACCCTACCCCCCCCTTAATCTTAAATATAATTAAATTAACATACAATTATTATTTATTTGGACGACTCGCTGTGGTATCTCGTTCTGCGTCAGATGTAGTTTTTCGCTCTCCGTGTTCAACCTGTCCGTCGGTGATGAGGATGCTCTACCTCGATTTCTCGTATACACTCGATACAGTTACTTTGCACTCACTAGATGCACTTCGTTACACACTCTCGGTGATATTACTTTCTAATCAAATCAAATCACACTCAACGTATTTCTGAAGGGAGAACAGACTTATAAAATTATTAGACGCTAACTCGTTGCCGAGTAACATAGGCTCCACGTACCACAAAAGTTAAAATGAGAATCGCCTCGAGGCCCTACGGGCCCTCGATATATATCCTAAAATTAGTGCAGTCATAGATAACTTATTTCACGAGTTATCTCGCGTGACTCTACTTGCTGTCCGGTAAAACTAATTGGTTTAATCATTATCTTTGTCATTGTTTGCCTAGCCATTAGTTTTCGGCACTTTATAATTATTTGAATTTGTAAAATATGTTGTTCTCGCAATCATCCCTTTATCGGGTGTGAAGTGTCTTTTAATTATAATTATTTACTTGCACAACATTTAATTAACAAATAAACATCGTATGATGTCGACAAATAATCTTTTTCTCTCACGACGTGATTTTAAAAGCAATGCTATCAGAACCCTGTTGTCCATTTATTGACGAAAATATGCGTATTTTTGCTAATTATGGACAAAAAGTTCATTCAAACTCGTGCCAAATTATCAATTTTTATTTATTTTACTTTTTCTGTGTGTAATCCCTAGCCAAGAGTATAAGCTTTGAGAATTATGGCGAATTTTTGGTTTCCGATGATCCTATCAGGAAATATCCTGCCTACCGCAAGACAACAGGATGACCGATGAAAACTGATTGAAAATCAACAATTTTCAATATTTTGATCTGAAATTTTTTTTACAGCTTTTGTAATAAATAAACTTTATTGTGCGAAAATTTCAAGTTGCTTGAACTTTTGGTTTCTACAATATAAATTTTCAACAACAAAAAAAAGAAAATAATTTTCGTCACACAAAGCTATGTAGCCTCTCAAAGATGAGAATTGTATTTTTATTTCACAATCAACAGTACGGGGATATGATTTTGTGTATATAAAAAATAGTAGAAGTCGAGTGAGCATTGAAATGTTTAAGTAATTAGACTTCACAAAATATCTTAATTAAATCATTTCATAAAATACATGTTAGAAGCAAAAAAATTCACTACTAATAATACTCACATTAGTTTCACTATCCCGTATTAAAAAGTCACCATCATGTCCTTGTTGATTAAGTAATGTGTCACATTGAGAACGAGTAATGCTTCCATAGTACCAAGCTCTACCGATTAAATGAGGTCGATCTAATAAATTATTACTATCATTAGATGCAAGCTTATCTGGTTTTATATCAGATGAATCATTGGGTCCATGATCACCACTTGTGTTGACTGCATGGTTACCAGTACCAACGCGATCTCTATAGGGTTGAGTTAAATATTCGCTCAATTCTTGAAGGTAATTTCGTGGCACTAAGCCTATTTGACCTTGTCCATTTCTCGCTTTAAACCATTCAGGGTCAGCTGGTGGTCTATCTAATATTTCTAAGCGATCACCTTTTTCAAATGAAAGTTCTTGATCGTTATTTGAGGTAAATGAATAAAGAGCAACAACGATATCAAGTACATTTTCTGCCATTGCGTAAGTATGGAGCGTATCGTCAGCATCCCCTTCTTCTTGAGTATAATTAGATGGAAACCAACCAGTTTGTGCACCACTCTGACCTCTCCACCATCCATCATTACTTTTTTCAAGTATCAATATTCTTGTTCCTTTTGTGAGTGAAAGTTCATCAAGTTGTTGAGCTTGATAGTTATATTTTACAACGGCAGTTCCAATTGCTTCAGATGGATCTGTTGGTAATCGTCTGGACATTATTGGCGATTCAACTAAACGAGAGGGTGAGTTTCCAGTGGGTATCGCTTTCGATCCAGAACTTTTTTTAACTTTTTTTTTATGCTATCGAAAAGAGAGGGCTTTTCTTTTTTCACATAGTTACTGGGAACATAGCCAGCTTGACCACGAGTATTTTGAACTCTCCACCAATGTTTTGAATCGTCAAGTAGAAGATAACGTTCATTTTTTCGTAAATCCAGTTCTTGAGCTCCTTGAGCTTCATAATCATATTTTGCAACAACGTGACATACGTCGTCCTGGTTTGATTTACCTAAAAATGAAAGATATAAAATCAAATTAAAAAAAATGATTGACACGTAGAAATAAATCCTTTTAAAAAGATGATTCAACTCAAGAAATTAAAAATTCAATTTTTTTTACTAAAAGTGCTTATCTTAATTGGTGTGTGTGAGTATACTGAAATGTGTGTACGTACACGTAGTGCGCGAGTACGAAATGATAAACGTGTTTTTTCATTCCAGATTGTATCACTGTATTGATGCTGATATAGAACATCACCTTACACGAAAAGTTGAATACAGTGAATATTAGACTGGGAGCAAAAAAAAAAATTTTTTTATTTTGCCCGGACCAAACGGAAAAGTGATCTATGCATGAAAAAAAAAGTCTGAAAAATTTTAGCTCATATAAATTGAGATGACCTGTGCCACCAGTCGCTTAAAGGTTTATAAATTCAATTTTAATTAATTTTTACCGCTTCTTTACAGCCATATTCAAATGGCTCTATAGCCGTCAATTTTTGAGCAAATAAAAATTCAAACCATTCAAATTAAAGGTCTTAAAAATACCTTTAATTTGATTATTTCAATTTTTGATTTTGATTGCTTCAAAATTAACTGCTGTAGAGCCGTTTGAATATTGCTCAAGAATGGAAAAAAATCGAAATTTTTCTAGTTTTCTAATAGCTGAGGTTCACACGGAGAAACACCAATTTTTCCTAAACTCCGGGATATTTTTTCGTGTGTAATTAGCTAAAAAATGACGTAGGTTTCGACCGGAATATTGCACCCTAGTCCCTTATAGTGGCATTTGAAATATTCACTTTTTCGTATTTTTTTTTGCTTTCATCCGTTTAATGATCACATATTTTTTATTGTGAGGACATTCACTAAATACTGAAACAAGCCTCAGAGCTAAATATGCAGCCAAATTAAGAATATAATCATTAACGAAGATCAAAAATAGAATTGCGATTTCGAGCTCAACAATCCTAAAGTGTCCTTTAATTGCTACAAATCCCCAAAACAATCTGAAAACATCATATTCAACGATATTTTTGTAACGATAAGAAAACCAATGGTGACCTTGGATTTGACCTTGAACATAACCTCTAAGCAACAGCGAACCAAAATTATTTTTTGTTCGGTGACACCCATTTTTTATTGCAAATTTGAAAAGAAAAGAAAGAGGAAAAATTTTCCGCTCTTTTCAGATTTGGAATAAAAAAATAGGGGTTTTCATCAAAATCGATTATTGGCTCGCTGTAGCTTTGAGGTTATGTTCAAGGTCAAATCCAAGGTCACCATTTTATAGATACCTATCAAAAAATACTTCCGATATGAGTTTTTAGATTTTTTTTCCGCATATTTTGGCCGCTTTTAGGAAGTTTCCATACTTTTGGGACTCCCTGTATAAAGTTCTTTTTGCGTACTACATCGCCCTTAAATGACCATGTACATATAATTCTATAACCTTAAAAAAAAAACTAAAGATGTATACGAACGTAAAATTTTCCGCTTTTTTCAAATCTGCAATAAAAAATGGGGGTAACCGAACAAAAAATAATTTTTGTTTACTGTTGCCTAGAGGTTATGTTCAAGGTCAAGTCCAAGGTCACCATTGGTTTTCTTATCGTTACAAAAATATATACGTTGAATATGATGTTTTCAGATTGTTTTGGGGATTTGTAGGAATTAAAGGACACTTTAGGATTGTTAAGCTCGAAATCGCGATTCTATTTTTGATCTTCGTTAATGATTATATTCTTAATTTGGCTGCATATTTAGCTCTGAGGCTTGTTTCAGTATTTAGTGAATGTCCTCACAATAAAAAATATGTGATCATTAAACGGATGAAAGCAAAAAAAAATACGAAAAAGTGAATATTTCAAACGCCACTATAAGGGACTAGGGTTCAATATTCCGGTTGAAACCTACGTCATTTTTTAGCTAATTATACACGAAAAAATATCCCGGAGTTTGGGAAAAATTGGTGTTTCTCCGAGTGAACCTCAGCTATTAAAAAACTAGAAAAATTTCGATTTTTTCCAATTTGAGCAATATTCAAACGGCTCTACAGCAGTTAATTTTGAAGTAATCAAAACTTTGAAATAGGCAAATTAAAGGTATTTTTAAGACCTTTAATTTGAATGGTTTGAATTTTTATTTGCTCAAAAATTGACGGCTATAGAGCCATTTGAATATGGCTGTAAAGAAGCGGTAAAAGTTAATTAAAATCGAAAGTGATGAAATTTTTCGTTCGCAATCGACGCGATTTTTTCCTTTTCCGATTTTTTGCTTCGTTAAAAAAGTATGGTTATTTAGATAAAAAAAATGTTATAATTTGTGCGAAAATCAACTTTGAGAATTTTTTTCGAACTGCTGTGGTAAAAAACTCAAGATATAAATATGATCAGAGGTGATCATGGGTTCTTTTTTTAACAAAATGGCGGCCATGAAGTAAAATGTTTGTAAAAAACCAAACTCAATTCTTATCTAAAAAATTATTGAGTTTAGGGAAAAATTTTATGGAACAAAAGAGTTTTAGAATTTATCGAAGAAAACTCTTGAATTTTTTAAGAATTTTCGGAGCGCGATTTTCTGATTTCCGGGAAATCTATTAAGTTCAATTTCCCAAAATTATCTCAAAAAATCCAGAAAAATTTTGAAAGTGTTACTTGATTAATTCTAAAGCTTTTTTATTCCATAAAATTTTTCTTTAAACTCAATGGTTTTCAAGTAAAAAAATTGTACATTCTCTCGTACATGCATTTTCTTGTACGATCATATGCATGAACAGTTTACTTCATGGCCGCCATTTCATTCGAAAAAGAAGTTCGAAAAATTTGTAAAAATTCGCTAAAGTACTTCTAAACCCATGATCACCTTTGATCAAATTTATATCTTGAGTTTTTCATCGCAGCAGTTCAAAAAAAATTCTCAAACTTGATTTTTCGTACAAATTGTTACGTTTTTTTTAATCTAAATAAACATACTTTTTTAACGAAGCATAAAATCTCAAATCTAAGCCCGGATTCTGAAAGGGTTGTGCTCCCTACCTAGCTCTGCGCAGCCTGCAGCAACTCAGTAAAGACGAACATGCCCGATTCCCCGCAGCATCGGCAGCTCTTATATCAAACAGGTATGTCGACGACATTCTCTCAGGAGCGCACGAGGTCTAGGATGCGAGGTCTTTGCGAGATCAACTGATTTAACTCATGAAGGTCGCTGGATTTCCAGTACGCAAGTGGGTCGCTAACCATTCCCAGCTCCTCGAAGACATTAATTCTGAAGAATTGCTTCGAACAACGTGGATCATAATTGATCGAGACGTCTCTGTCAAAGAATTAGGCGTATCGTGGAATCCACGGGATGACATGCTTCGCCAAGGTTCGTCGGCAGCAGCTGAGAGACGTCTCAGCAAGAGAAAAGTGCTCGCCGATCATGGTGAGGTTGCTGATCGCCAAGACAAAACTGAGCCCCATCCGATGCCAACGTCCGGCCTCCACCTCAATTCCTCGCATGACTATTCCGAGGTTTGAATTCAGAGCAGCGTTGATTGCGGCTTGGCTACTCAGGGCAATCACCGAAGAGCTTCACGTTGACATCAAGACCTGCAGCACGTGGACTGATTCCACCATAGCTCTTCATTGGATGCGTTCCACTGAGCCCACAGGAAATTCGTTGGTGGACAATTATGTTCACCAGATTCAAGGGATGGTACCCTCACACATCTGGCGGCATGTGCCCATCTGCGGACAATCCAGCAGACATTGCATCACGTGGAAGTGATGCTGATCAGCTACTTACTCACAGCCCGTGGCTGGAGGGACCTCAATGGCTCAAAGCTCCTCCGGAATCCTGTCCGATAACCTGCGATATCGCCCACGCCTCCGAGGTCGAGACAGCGCGAACTGTTTACTCACGAGAGGCTCTAATGAGATGACTTTCGACCATCTATCCAAGTTTTCGGATCTCAACCGGCTATTGCGTCACCTTGTACGACTTCGACGGTGGATTCGTTTTCGTCTCGGCCGCGAACCGTCATCACGAGTCCTGCAACCGATGACAAGAGAAGAGCTCGACATTGCCTTTGCGGCCTGCGTTCGTTACAGCCAAGAGCGCTCGTTCCAGAGCGATATCGCGCGGCTGGCCAAGTCAGAGCCGATATCGTCAAAGGGATCACTGGCGACGCTGGATCCGTTTCTATGCCCACAAGGTGTACTGAGGGTCGGTGGCATATTGCACTTCGCTGCGCTTTCCTTCGATTGACGTCATCCGGGCCCGCCCAGCCAACCAGATGATGGCTTTACTACCTCCTGAATGAATGACGCCCAACCGAGCGTTTGAGCGGACTGGACTGGACTATGCGGGCCCGTTTGCTATATCACCGTAAGGGGACGCGGAATCCGTTTAGCCAAAGCTTGGGTCACCGTCTTCATGTGTCTCGCGTCAAAAGCCATCCACCTGGAACTCGTAGGCGATATTTCCACCGAAAGCCTAATGGGGGCCTTAGTAAGATTCAGCGGACGACGGGGGACGCTTGCTGAAATTTGGAGCGACAATGCGACAAATTTTCATTGTGCAGACCGAGAACTTCGACGCACCGTCCAAGAAGCGAATTTGAGCTGGGGATATTTCGACACTAAATTAGCCGAAGACGAGATGACGTGGAAATTCATCCCACCCGCCGGCCCACACTTCATGGGCCTCTGGGAAGCCGGTGTAAAGTCATTCAAGGCGCACCTCAAACGGACGCTTGGCCCACGGAAACTCACGTACGAGGAGATGACGACGCTCCTTGCAAGCATCGAGGCGGTTTTCAACAATCGACCGATTGGACCCGCCACCGACGATCCTGACGATCTGAACGCACTCACGCCAGGACACCTGCTCGTCGACAATGCGCCACTCAGCCTGCATAAACTGAGGACTACCTCACCGAACCTGGACAGCACCCGCCACTGGAAACTCGTCCAAGCGTTGCGCGGCCTGTTTAGGAGCAAATGGAGCAAGGAGTATTTAAAAACGTTGCAAAAGAGGTATAAATGGCAGCGCCCGCGAGAGAATGTGAAGATCGGCGACCTGGTCGTAATACTTGACCCCACATTGATGACATCATCGGGCCGATGACCCGAGGGCCGAGTAGTCAACGTGTACCCTGGACAGGATGGACTGATCAGAGTCGTAGATGTCAAAACTGGCCGCGGCGTGTACAAATGGCCCATCGTCAAGCTCGTCACTCTTTCTGTCACGGAGGCAAGCCCATCCACCCCGGACGCATAGTTGGCACCGCGGTGTTGGCGGGCGGCTGTTACCAATTAGGTGATCGTTTAAGGAACGAGGCGGGTGGTTTGTTGAAGTCAAGTGTGAGAGAGCATCAAGACGAGCCATGACTGACTGCGCGAATACGACAGCGCCGTTGAGCGCTCTCAAGCTGCGCAGAAATTGGAGCGGTTACGAGCGTGCCAATGTTCACTACTACAACGACGAGAACCGAAGCGAGAGGAGCTGAAGAGCCGAAGTCACCGCCATTGTTACCTTTATCATATTTTGTTCTCCTTCAAGTACTGTATATTCTATTTTTGTTTATGTTCGCACCACGATGTGTGTGAAAATAACAAAGTTTTTTTTAATGTGGAAAATCCTCTAAAAAATGGGTTCTAAGGCCCATGAGATCAAACTAAGCACAGGGAGTTTCAGTATTCGGTATCAGGAGACACCAACAAAATTTTGGAGCAAATCCATGACCCCGGAGCTGGGATGGTCTCCTTGTAAGTACTGTAAAGCTTGTGAGTATTGGAAAAAACACACGGACACCGAAGAGTATGCTGAATGGTTAGAAACTCATAAGCTGGAGTGTAATGCTAACCATGAAGGTTCAGCTGGAAAAATAGAGATAGATTCTGCCGTTGAAATGTTCAAACCATCTGAAAAACTATAGAAAGTAAAATGTGTAAAATACATAGGCAACGGAGATGCCAAAACATTCAAGGGAATCATAGATGTAAAGCCATACAAAAAATATAAAGTTTTGAAAAAAGAGCGCGTTGATCATGTTCAGAAACGCATGTGGACCAGGTTGCGTAATTAAAAAAATAATAAAGGTCTCGGTGGAAAAAGAAAGCTGATAGGTAAACTGATTAATGAGCTGTCTAATTATTACGGTTTAGCCATAAGAAGAAATTCGGATTCAGTGGAAAAGATGAAAAATGTTATGTGAGCTTCAATTTTCCACAAAATATCAACTGACAATGAGCCGCAACATGATCGCTGTCCACCCAGAGAAGATTCGTGATGTTCATGGCAACAGGCAAAAGCTACAAATTCCCTAGACAAATATACATCCAAGCCAGCTCTCTCAGACAAAGTTTTTAAAGCCGTCAACCCGATTTATGAAAATCTGAGCAGTGAAGATCTTCTGACTCGATGTACAGGCGGATATACTCAAAACAATAATGAATGTTTCAATTCAACTCTTTGGGCACTGGTTCCAAAAACTATGATGAGTGGCAAAACAGTTCTTGATATGGCCACAAATACCACAGTTTCGATATATAATGACGGCTTTTCAACTATTATGAGCATTTAAGAAGTTATGGGCATGACAATGGCACCGAATTTGTATAATTTGTGCCTAGAAGTTGATACTAAGGGCATCGAGAAAGCGGAAAATTCATTGTCGAAGGCCGTCAAAGAAGCAAGAATAATGTCAAGAAGTACCAAGAAGAACCAAAAGGACGAGGACTTCAATCTGGAAGGCCAATTGTACGGTGCAGACATTGCAGACTAAAGATATTCTCTTTTTATCTGTTCTTTCAACTACTCAAAACTTTAAGGGCAGAAAGGTACCTTAAACCTGCATTTTAAAAAAAATTCATTAAAAATTGAGAAAAATAATTTTTTTGGACTCTATAGAGAAAACTCTGTTTTTTTCACTCTTTTTACAAAGTTTTTCACTCTGGAATATGAAAATTGAGGTCCCAGATCCCATATAACCCTCCTCAATGAAGCAAGCCCACAGTCATGAGAGGCACACCTGTGCCGTAGGATCCATCTAGAACCGATCATTAAATCATGGTCATTGGGGTGTCATTTTGTTCAGTAGATGTTTGGTTACAAACGCAAGCACTTTCAGATATTTTAATTAATTATACACAATTTTACAGCCATATATACATTTTATTCATTATATAAGATAAATAACAGATTATGCTAGCATATGGTCTGAAAAAAAGTGCAGATTTAGTCCAATACCTTTGAGAGTGCTTGCGTTTGTACCCATTCTCATGAAGAACAACCCCCTGAAAATGTCAGCTCATTTGCTCAAATGGTTCACATGGAAAGTTACGGCAACAGAGCAATTTTGAGATGAAACGTAACTGCCCAAGAGTTGAAAAAAACAAAAATACACCAATATATATCATTATGATACTCTCATGTCACTGAGGCTGCTTTAAACTTTTTGGACAATAAAAAACAGTAATTCAACTTGAATTTTCAACATATTGGACCCACAAGGACAATGTTCAATTATCCCAGACAGCCAAACAAAGCCAAATGTGACAATTTCATTACTACATTTTATAATTTGTACTAAAATGTTAGTATTCGTTAATATGGGTTTTGTATGGAAACTAGTAACTAAGTTGATTATGTCCAAATCAACTTTTTACACAAATATGCACAATCTCACATTAGAACTCGAACCCAGTCCTATACCTACTCACTAACATTCATCAAAAATTAATCACAAGATCTATAATTGGAAATACAATCACTCAAAATTGATCAATTATCACTAATCTTGTTTATCACATGCAACATACAATTATACATGACACAGTCATATACAAATACATAATGTATAGTGACATACATATACACTGATGTATATGTCAATTTACTTATGTCCACTGTATTTCTTTAATTTGAACTGTTAAAAATGTCACATTTTCATAAAAAGCTATTGAAACTTCTTCATAGCTTCATTATGAAACACTATGTTGAGTTGCAAAGATATAATTGCACTCTACATATACTTTTTCCACTTTTAAAAAAATTTAATTTTTAGCTATTGACATGAGACAGAAGATATGCCCAAAGCCACGTGCTGCGAGTGGTGGCGTTACTTTACACCTATAGCCATGTAAACAAACAAATTTCTGCTGGATATACTCTAACCAAAGAATAAAATGAGTATCAATAGATGGCGCTACCGACTTATGAATGTCTCGAGATTCATGAAAGAACGGCAACGATATCTTTGGGTCGTTTCATTCATTTTTACTAAAATAATCATAAAAGTATCGGTACTAAAGAGGCTGTAACTCCCGGTAAAGTTAAAATTTAAAAATTCTGATCACGGCACTAGAAAACTGAGGAAAAATCCTATGGAAAAGGTCAATAAAAAAAATTTTTGTTGTTGAGATTTTAGGTACCTTTCCTCCCTTAAACGACTTTTTCCCGAATTCTCTTTTTTAAAGTCGGGCGGTAAGATTTCTTAAACAATTTTCATACAATCGACTTGAAATTTTAACTGTCTATTCTTGATCGCTTTTTCTACAGAAGTACCTTCTAGGGGTTTTGTAAAATATTAATTTTTTCAAAAGTTTTCAACAATTTTCACGTGAATTTTTAGTGTTTTTTTGCATACTTTTTGTTCAAAATCATTTTGTAAAAAAATGATTTACAATTAAAAGCTCAGTTGCTTCTGTTGCTGTTCATCTATACTTTTAAAATTTTTGTGTCTCATGTTCATAACTTTAAAATTACAGGTAAAACGCTGCCGTATCCGAAGCACTTCAATAAAAAGACGTTGCAGGGAAAATTCCGCCAAGCCACCATTTTGTTTACTACAGCCAATATAAATATTGAAAAAATTTTTTCAAATGTTGTATAAACAAGAGCCTTTTACCGAATTTTAATATCTAGTAGTTTTTTAATATCCGATTTAAGATCCGATTTAATATCCGAAAATTTGATGAATTTTTTGGTGTTCAGGGTCGTTTACCGCCTTAACAAAGAACACAGGCACAAAAACAATGTTCATTTCTAAAGGCAAGACCTAAAGGACTTTGGTTAGCGCTTATGTAAATAGAAAAAAAAGCTGACGCATGCGGCACTATCCAGAGTTAACTTATCGAGATCGGAGACTGATTTTCTTTCATTGCAACCTAACAGACGAGCTTTCAAGGGGTGAGAGTGAGGATTTGAGCAATTTGGGAAATAACAGATAGTTTACTATATATACTCGTGGCAAAATTTGTTGCATAAAGCTTAACGAAGTTAGTTAACTAGTATGTTTCAAACGCGCTCCACGCGCGTCAATTTTTTATTCGTGTTTTGAAGTTAGTTCAAGATACAGAAATACAGTAGTAGTAAGTTTCAAACGCGCTTCGCGTTTTTTCTTGTAATTGTATTCTCTGCATAACCATACAGATAAATTACCAGAAAACTGTGGAGATTTTGGCAACGAGCAAGGTGATTGGTTCCATTAAGACAAAACATATGGAGTAGCGATATCAAGGTAGATGGGATTTGAGTTGATGGCTGATTACTGCTGTATGTTGAAGAGAAAGAGAGAGAGCCAACATAAACGAATTAAACACAAACGGTAATGTTCACGCCAATCGTTTGAAGAAAGGTGCGTTAAAAAAAAGAGGGCACAATTACGATATCCGTGGCACCGCAAGGAATGATGAATTCCGCCAGAGGGCACTAAAACTTGAAATTTGGAGCTTTTTAAGAATGTTGATGTGCATCGTAGATGCAGTATTTTTGTTTTTTAATGAAATATAAAGTATGAATAAAAACATGAAAAAGCGTATTTCCTTTTATATTTACCACACATATTTTCCTTGCATAATTAATCTATGCATGCAACACATTCATATTTTCGATTTCTTATTTTTTATGCTTTATGGAAATAATAAAAAATTTGAATTATTAATTCGAATATGTTTGTTGTAACGTTTATTTACCCGTTTAAAATGGTCCAGTTGTTAGTTTGATTACTAGCGATACGCATCAGATCTCTTCTTCTCTAAATTATTTAAACAGGGTTTGTGTTGAGTTTAAGTTTTGTGTAAAATGAGTGCTGTACATCCGCAATTACCGAGTCAGTTGGAAAATTTTTCGATTTTTCACTCATTTGAAAACCTACTCGCAACAAACAACACAGCGATCAAGTTTCTTGAAAACGTTAATCTAATTCCATCGCGTTCTTCTACACCACCACTATGTTGCGATTTGCCAATGCACGCCGAAGACTTCCCTGATAAAAAGCTCAAGTGGGTTTGGAGATGCTCGTTTCCACAAAAAAAGGTGTCAGGACTTGCCGAAAAATAATTAATCCGGCTTGTGGCACATTTTTCAAGGGTGCAACCTGTCGCATCGAAATACGCGATGCACTTGCTATAGTTATCTGTTTTATAATAGATATGCCAGTAACACTGACCTATAAACATCTTAAATCTTGGCGCCATACTCGCGAGGGTATGGAGCTAAGCTGCAGTATAGTGGTCGATTACTACAGTTATTGCAGAGAGATAGCTGAAGTAGTGGTATCGCAGAGTGATGTAGTTCTAGGCGGCAGTGGCAAAACCGTTCCAATTGATGAAACTTTCCTGACAAAAAGGAAGTATCTTCGTGGTCGTGTAACCGAGCAGATGACAATAATTGTCCTCGGCTTATACTGCAAAGAAGACAAAATTTGACTTTTTTTTAAAGTGAACGCCAAGAGTAAAAGAGAATTGTGGCCGTACATTCAAAAATATGTGCATCATGAGACATCGACATCAATATCAAGGTGTCGAAAAAATGTTTTGCAGTGACACGGTGCATTTACAAACAAATCACAGCATCGGTGAATACGTCGACAAGTCCAATCCTCTGAATGCGATCAATGATTTGGAAAATCAAAATAAAATCTTGAAAAAGTCCATTAAATGCAGAAAACGCCGAAATTACTCCATCAATATATGGCTTTAAATTTTTATAGAAGAACATTTTTGCACCAATATAAGGATGACTTTGGATCACAAATCATGACATTTCTCCTGGATATCAAGACCGTTTATCCGGGCACTGTTGACGGAGAATTGAAAGAAGGCTTGATCATCAAGGATATTGATCCACCCTCATTTTCATCGTCTGATCAAGAAAAATTTCTACCTCCGCCTAAAAAACCAAGCCTAGAAGATGGACTTGACGTTCAAATAGACGATATTGATAAGGAAATTGATCAAGATGATTCAGATCCAGATTTCAATGAATATGATTTTTGATTTGCTTGTACAATATATATTGAACGAATCGTGCCTTGATTGAATTGTAGGTCGTCCTATAAACGGATTGTGCCTTGATTGAATGGTAGGCCTTCCTATAAACGGATCATGCCATGATAGAATGGTAGGCCTTCCTATAAACGGATCGTGCCTACAGTGAATTGTAGGCCGTCCTATAAACGGACCGTGCTTTGAGTGAATAAGCCACCGTAAATTATACGTTGTGACGATGTCACTGGCGACGAGTTCACCTCAAATGGAACGAATGCCGCGTGTATGAGCGTGTGAGAGTTGCGACCGACCAACCGTGCAGAGTGAAGGAAGAGCCAAGCTCTTCTAACCTCCGCACGCTGCGGCAGCGTAGGCACGTGCGTTACCGACCGAACGAACGGCTCGGCGACCAGCCGTAGCAGCAGCAGCGGCAGCAGTAGACAAGAGCAACGAAGGCAGCGGAAAGAAGCCACGTGAAGCGACGACGACGACCACCATTATTGTTGCGCACGTGGCATTAGGCTTCGTGTACAGTGGAACGGAGACGCGCGAGTGCAAGTGCGCGGCACGATATCGAGATTCGAGCCGAGAGCGTATTGTGACTCGACAGTATTTCCTTGGACTTCATTGCGCGAGTACCCTTATGGTAATTTGACGTCATTGACGCAATTATTGAGACTTTCTTTGTAATTTCAATACAATCGAATCGTAATTGAATAATTATTAATAAATCATAGAGTAATAAGTAACTTTGACCTTGAATAATAAAATAAGTAATTTTGATTTAAACTAACCGACTTTTCAGCAACGAATTGCCGACGCTCGAGGCACACTTGGTGGAAGGCTCGACCCCCTTTTGAGGTAAGACGACCGGATAGGCTAACCGGAGCCTCAGTAATTAAATAATACGACTGCAGGGCGAGCATAGGCTAAGGCCCAAACCCTCGCACGTCGCAACATTTATATCAAAATCATTTCCAGATTTTCATTAAAACTATTTTTAACTTTTTTAATTTTACAATTTGAATAAAATTTTATTTTGAAAAATTGAAATTGTATGTTGAAATTAAATGATTTTTAAATTTATACTTTTTTATTTTTTAAAATGGTCTTTTTTGGGGCAGTGGGGGTGGAGCCCCTGCTGAGGGGTTGGGGGCGACGCCCCCTGCACCCGCTCCCCTGACAAATTAGTGTCGGTCAAGGCCGATAATTTATATTTATATATCTTATATATATTGTGACGATGTCACTGAGTGGTAATCGCGCGAATTATGACCTCCTGTAATGTGTGAATGCGTGAAGATGATGCGCGACCGAGAAGAAGGATAAAGTAGGGAAGTTTACTATAACTCGAGCGCGCGTTCGAGGTTCAGGGCAAAGGAAGAGCCAAGTTAACCTCGGACGCGTTGCTCGGGCCATGTGCACTGGAGAGCGGATCGATCTTTGCGAATTGAGCGCTTCGCGCCCGATGCGTGGTCGATCTGCGCGACAGTGCACACACACAAGATTCGCAATCAGACCGCGAGAGAGTAAGGACGTGTCGGAGAGAGAGCGAAGAGTCGCGAGTGAGAGAAGCAGAGTTGGCCTCGGACGTTCGTTGGAATCGTGGGGAAGCTGTGTGGCAGCGGTTGAGTAGTTGTTCGTGAAGAAGCTGTGTGGCAGCGGTAGAACGTAGTGTCGGGTCTGTGGAGAAGCTGTGAGCGAGCCTGGAGTTCAGTGCGACGAGTGAAGTGTTGCGACGTGACGAGGCGATTCGCGAGCGTTCGGAAAGAAGCGAGCGAAGCGAATTCGCTGTACAGCGACCTTCACGTGAATCGTCCGAGGCATCTCCGAAGCGAGCAATCACGAGCTTGGACACGGTCGCGAGGACAGAGCAGCTGGGGGACAGCAGAAGGCAATGGCGGAGTAGAACGAAGTCCAAGGCATAGAAGCGAAGGAAAGCAGGTTGTAGATTGTATTTGACTTGGTCGGTCGCGCGTGTGTGTGTGAGATTGTAGAGTGAATGTATGGGTGAACGTAGGAAGTATTTCGTCGTAAAATTGTTGTAGTGATCGTCGTACATCGGAATAATTGTCGTAGCGAGTACCTTGGACATTGCAAGTCGACGTGGTTCGAGTCCACATGTCTCGTTTCAGGCCTGTGCGTAGCCATCTTGCGAAGCGGTATTGCTCATGCGAGAGCAAGCGAGATAACGCGTCTGCTAGCGCGAGCAGAGCGAAGGCGTGTACTGTATTTCGGAGAAACGAACTAATTGCGCGCAGTGCAGATACGTGGCACTTGATTGGGACTCGCGTCGGGCTAGCGTTGTAACCCGCGCGCTTTCCCCTTGCTCGCATATTATCGATGATTTCCGATGCGAGAACGATGGTAGTAACGAGAAATGATATGAAATTACGAAATGAAGCGCAAATGAAGTAATGGTTGTATGAAGGATAACGAGAGGTTGGAGCTAAATAAAGAGACGATTATTTGTGTGCAAAAGTACATTTCGCGTAGTCTTTTCGCGACCCTCTCTCACTTATTTTCAGCTTGAACTGCCGAAGCTCGCGGCGCACTTGGTGGCGGCTCGACCCCTTCTGAGGTAAGACTCAACGATAGGCTACCCGGAGCCTCTGTGAATAAATAATAGAACAGCAGGCCGAGCATGGGCTAGGGCCCAAAACCTCACACGTCTCACTATATATTACGCGTTGAATGAATCTCGCGCTAAAATTCTGGCCTCCCCAAAAAATCTGGAAATCGATGACTAAAAAAAAAATAAATTTATCATATATACCTTGCATTTATAATGTATATTGCGAGTAAGAAAGGGGGTAAGTAAAAATGTAATCAAGTTAAATTAAATAATAAATGTATGTTGTATTGTTAATGGACTCCACCGCTGAAGCGGAATAAATAAATAACAAATTACCGATAAATGATGCGCAATTTAAATGAAGCTCTATTCCTCGCTAGCTACGTTCACCATTGCATGGCTACGAGACTCGCTCAAGGTGCGAGTTCAGTACACGAGGTCAAAAAGGGGAGAGGTAGGAATTCGCGTAATACGACTGGCTCGACGATTCTAAGTGCGCTCTTCAGTCTTCGCCGGCTAATGTTGGTCGGTGATAGTTGGCCTTGGCGAGGACGTCCTCTTGAGCAGCTTGACCAGTTAATTTGCTTGATTGACAGGAACTTGGGTGGCCCTCACGAGCTCACGTGTCTCGATAACAACGAGGTAGTACTGGTTAATTGCAATGGTAAAAGCGAGACTGTTCGAATCGTGAAGCAATCGTGATTACTAGGCGAACACAACTTTTTTATAACGTAAGCTCGATATATGCGAGAGCAAAACGTTAATGCACGAGAGATACGATGAGTCGAGTGTTATCTCTAGTAGCTCGAAGGAATCTGTCTCTGTACTCCGATCTGAAGCAAGTCTGTCTCTTTGAAGCACGCGGCGCCAGTGATGGTGTTTGGGCCTGTCGCTAGGTGTCGTTCAGCGTTGGTTTCGTCTCGTCAATCCCAAGTGTATATGTGTCTGACACATCGAGTGTCGTGTGTTCTTCAGCGTGTGTCGACATTTCGATAAAGGTACATATTGCAGTGCAGGTACGTATGACGTATCGTTGTGTCTGCTTGTTATTGTTGCTTAATTTGGTTGTTGTTTTGCCAGCATCAGAGCTGCAAGTGGTGCTCTGAGCTGGCGAAGATCATTTTAGGTCGTGCTGCTATTGTCTTCGCATGCCATCTTTGTGAGCTAAAAGGGACATCGTCGAGCCAGGGCATTATATCTAAAGGGCTACGAGCCCTTGTAGCAGACGAAGTCACTGCTACAATATATATGGGCAATATCACGTCAAGTGTCCACTCTTCAAAAAACTGATTGCAAAATAGTAATGAACTTTGAAAGAGTACATTGAAAAATGATAATTTACAACATTTCAGCCCTCCAGATCCATCTGTCTTAGATCTATAGGGTCTCAAAGTCAAAAATAAAAAAAGTAAATATTTCTATATAAGCTTCTTGTAACCCTGGAAAAATTATTGGAAAGGTTTTTTTATGTATTTTTTGCCAGGATTTCAAAAATGTAAACTAAGATCATGAATAATTCTAAGAAACTCATTAAAATTAAAAAAAGCTCGAACAGCTTATGCTATTATAAATTAACAAAGGGAAACACAGAATAAAAAAACGCAAAAAATTAAAACTTGAACTGCATTCGAATCCATCCGTTAAGCTAAAACACTTTAAAACTCGAATAAACATTTTATTAAATGTATTTAAAATGTCGTGAGCTATGTGCTCATGAATAAAAGTCTACGTTTGAAAAACATTTTGTATTAATTTATTTTATAATTACATAAAAATTAATCAATCACGAGTGTGATTGAATTATAATCGAATTTCAAGTAAAAGAAAGAAAATTTACGCAAGTATCCCTGCTTAGTGGCGCCACCTCTCTCTCTCTCTCTCTGTCTCTCTCTGTGAGTATAGACACACACAACTTTCGTCGCTCCGTTTGTTTCAACGTTTCCAGCTTGTTTTTCCTCGGATCTCTTTTTGATTACAGGTAAAACTTGCTAGCTAATAAATTGCAAGGTCTCTGCCGCAATCTCGAAGCTGCATGGTCCTTGCTTTTTTGTAAAAAACGAAAAAAAACAGCCCTGGATTCTCAATAGAGGTTAGGACTTTCTTTTGATTTTATCATCATCATTGAGCCCCTGGCTGCGCGGTCTTGGCATGTTTGGGCACTTTTGGCGCAATTGGATCAATTTTGTGGCTCTCGCGCAAGTGTCTACGCAATTCCATCGTCAGTGAGATGAAAGGTGTGAATGGTGGGGACTTGTGTACTGTGTGCAAAGGTGACGTGGGGAAGAAGGGAAAAGTTCAGTGCTCCCGATGTACGACGAGCGCTCACAAAAGCTGTCTGCCTGCTCCCACCCCAAAGCCGTATATCTGTGCTCGCTGCGCGTCATCGTCTGCTCGTGCTTCGTCCACTGCTACTAAAGCTGTCAAAACCCAACACAGTCAAATTGCTGGAGCGTCACCATCTGACAGGCACTTACCAATTGTGAAGCCACCCGCAAAGAGATCGCGCTCGTCCCCGCCGTCAGCATCGGCGGAGAAAATTGAAAAGATTGTGAAAATGTCCTGCACAGATCCAAAAGTCACGCTACCTGCTGAGGATGATGGAGCACCAGCTTGGTTCAGAGCTTTTGAGAGGCGGCTCAGCGGCTCTCTTGGCGAGATTACGGGTCGTAAGCTCGGGTGCGGTGGAGAAACATCATCGCCGCCTTACGCCGAATGCGCGTCCCTACGTACTTGCTTAACATCATCATAAGCTACTTCCAGGCAAGAGTACTAGACATTACCACGGACGACGGCTCGGAGTCCCGCGACGTCACAGCGGGGGTCCCGCAGGGCTCGGTGCTCGGCCCGACCCTCTGGAATGTGATGTATGATGCAGTTCTGCGCCTAAACCTCCCGCACAGAGTGGAGATCGTCGGATTCGCGGATGACATCGCCCTCGTCGCCGTCGCCAAGCACCCGTGGCAGCTCGAGAATAACCTCAACGCTGCTGTCGAGCAGGTGCGAGGAGCGCTGCGGGGGCTCGGCCTGGAGACTGCAGACCACAAGGTGAAAGTGCTGCTAATCACCGGCAGAAAGAAGATGGAGACGATCACCGTGTCGGTCGGGGGCTGCCACATCACCTCTGCCCCCCACATTCGCTACCTAGGCCTACACATCGACGCCAGACTGCGATTTGACAAGCACCTGAGCGCGGTCGTCGAGAAGGCGTCAAGAGTAGCCGGAGCCCTCGCAGGTATCATGCCAAAAATCGGGGTCCCCAGGAGCAGTCGCAGAAGGCTATACGCTAACGTGGTGGACTCCATACTCCTATATGGAGCCCCCATCTGGAGCGGCGCAGCAGCCAAAAAGGCATGCATCCGCCAGGCGGAGTCGATACATCG
The DNA here is from genome assembly GCA_034770305.1 of Trichogramma dendrolimi. Classification (NCBI taxonomy): domain Eukaryota; kingdom Metazoa; phylum Arthropoda; class Insecta; order Hymenoptera; family Trichogrammatidae; genus Trichogramma; species Trichogramma dendrolimi. The sequence continues at coordinate 672,433 of JAPMIB010000081.1, read as the reverse complement.
ACGGGCCTGCCTGCGCATTATCAGCGGCCGACCCCACCTCTCGCACGACGCAACGTACGTCCTCGCCAGCATTCCACCACTGGCTCTGCTGGCGGACGAGCGAGCTCGCCTCTATCGCCACCAACACGAGGACGCAAAGGACGAAGAGCGACTGGAAACGCTGAGCAGGTGGCAGGCACAGTGGGACCGGTCGTCAAAGGGTCGATGGACGCACCGTCTGATCCCAGACATCAGGGCGTGGGTCGAGAGGAGACACGGTGAGGTGAATTACCACCTCACACAATTCTTGACTGGGCACGGCTATATCAAACACCACAGCCAGCGCTACGACCTAAATGCCAGCGCATTGTGCCCAGTATGCGCCCCAGCCATCGAAAACGTGGAGCACGTCTTCTATCGCTGCCCGAGGTTCAACGAGGAAAGGGAGAGGCTCCAGGCCCTCCTCCAGGTCGCCATCGAGCCCGAAAACCCCGTCGAGCTCATGCTTTCGAGCGAGACGAACTGGAGCGCGGTTTCCACTTTTGCCTACTCAGTCGTAACAAGACTGAGGGACGAAGAGTCGGCCAGAAGAAGATGACCGGACGATGCGGCACGAAGAAGACGCCACTCAAACCAAGCCACCAGGAAGAGCATTCTGCTTAAACCTCCCACCCCGCGAAGTAATGCCTAACGGCGGTTTTGCGAGGCGGGCACAAAGGGAAAAGGGAGAGGATGGATCAAAAAACAAAAAATATAAATACATAAAGTTATGTAGTTATGTTCAAACTGTACATACAATGAAAACCGTACAATAAAACGATCCATTCTGATAAAAAAAAAAAAAAAAAAAAAAAAAAACGCTAAATGCACAAATTTTTTAATATTTTATTTCACGAATGAATAATTGAATAAAAATGTACTTTCGAAGCTACAATTGAAAATTGATGAAAAAAGTATGAGTCATTTTTTTTTGAAAATGTGATTTCCAATATAATAAAATACCTTTTCAAAAAATTAAAAACAAATTAAAAGTTGCAAAATCAAGAAAAAATAAATTTAAGGGGGGAAAAGTACCTAAAATTTCAAAAAAAATTTTTTTTGCTTATTGACTTTTCCAATAGGATTTTTTCTCAGCTTTCCAGTACCGTATTCAGAATTTTTTAATTTTGATTTTATCGAGAGGTACAGCCTATTTAGTACCGATACTTTTATGATTATTACAGCATAAATGAATAAAACGACAAAAAAAAAACATGGCCGTTCTTTCATCAATCTCCGGACTTTCATAAGTCGTTAGCGCCATCTGTTGATACTCGTTTTATTCTTTGGTTATAATACATCTAGCAGAAATTTGTTTGTTAACATGACTATAGGTGTAAAGTAACGCCACCACTCGCAGCACGTGGCTTTCGGTATATCTTCTGTCTCTCTTAGTTTTGTGCGCGAGCCCGGATCAAATGTCAACAACAGTCTGCTGACTGCTTCTTGATTTTCCAATGGCTAATAATTACATTTTTTTTGAAAGTGAAAAAAGTATATGTAGAGTGCAATTATATCTTTGCAACTCAACATAGTGTTTCATAATGACGCTATGAAGAAGTTTTAATAGCTTTTTATGAAAATTTGACATTTTTAGCAGTTCAAATTCAAGAAATACAGTGTACATAAGTAAATTGACATATATACATCAGTGTATGTGTATGTCACTGTACATTATGTATTTTTATATGACTGTGTGATGTATAATTGTATGTTGCATGCGATAAACAAGATTAGTGATAATTGATCAATTTGAGTGATTTTATTTCCAATTATAGATCCAGTGATTAATGTTTTATGAATGTTAGTGAATAGGTAGAGGACTGGGTTCAAGTTCTAATGTGAGATTGTGCATTTTTGTGTAAAAAGTTGATTTGGACATAATCAACTTACTTACTAGTTTCCATATAAAACCCATATTAACGTATACTAACATTTTAGTACAAATTATAAAATGTAGTAATAAAATTGGCGCATTTGGCTTTGTGTGGCTGTCTGGGATAATTGAACATTGTCCTTGTGGGTCAAATATGATTAAAATTCAAGTTGAATTACTGTTTTTTATTGTCCAAAAAGTTTAAAGCAGCCTCAGTGACCTGAGAGTATCATTATGACATATATTGGTGTATTTTTGTTTTTTTCAACTCTTGGGTTACTTGGGTTACAGTTACGTTTCATCTCAAAATTGCTCTGTTGCCGTAACTTTCCATGTGAACCGTTTGAGCAAATGAGCTGAAATTTTCAGGGATTGTTTTACATAAGAATGACTACAAACGCAAGCACTTTCAAAGGTATTGGACTAAATTTGCACTTTTTTCAGACCATATGCTAGCATAATCTGTCATTTCATCTTATTATATTAATGAATAAATGTACATATGGCTGTCAAATTGTGTATGATTAATTAAAATATCTGAAAGTACTTGCGTTTGTAACCAAACATCTACTGAACAAAATGACACCCCAATGACAATGATTGAATGATCGGTTCTAGCTGGATCTTACGGCACAGGTGTACCTCTCATGACTGTGGTCTTGCTTCATCGAGGAGGGTTCTATGGGATCTGGGACCTCAATTTTTATATTCCAGAGTGAAAAACTTTGGAAAAAGAGTGAAAAAAACAGAGTTTTTTCTGTAGAGTCCAAAAATTATTTTTCTCAATTTTAATGAATTTTTTTAAAATACAGGTTTAAGGTACCTTTCCCCCCTTAAATAAAAGAACTAGAAATCTAAAATCAAATAAGCTGTTAAATGCTAAAAATCAGCTGTTTATGAACAGCTGCAAAATGTGAAACATCTTCATCAATTAATTAAAGAAAATTAAAGAATTAAAAAGTAAAAAAAAAGGAAAAACCAAAAACAAACTAGAAACTAGAAAATCAAGAAAAATAAATTTAAATAAAAAAAAACTAGGAATCTAAAATCAAACAAGTAAAAAGTAAGAAAACAAAAAAAAAAAAAACATGAATCAAAAACAAGTAAAAGTGGAAACAAAAAAATAGAAAAATAGAAACTAGAAAATCAAGAAAAATCAAGAAAAAGAAAAGTCAGAAAATCCCAACACAAGCATCGATGTTTCACATCTGGTGCATATCAATGAGTGCTCACTAGGGTGGTCCACTTTTTCAGAAATTTTTTGTATCTCGGGGGATCCATCGGAATCTGAAAGTTTGAGGTTAAAAATGAAGTTTCCTTTAAACGAGAACTCAAATAAATGATTTTAAATGGTGTCGAGGGATTTTTGAAGTTTAAAAACGTGCTCCTAAAAAGGAGCAAAATCGGGCAACCATTCGATTTATTTCAAACTTTGTTCAGAGTGTAAGAATGATCTTAACGATACATTTTCTAACGTATTTTTGTCTGCGGAATTAAATGCCGTAGTTAGTTTTGACCTAGGAGCACCATTTCATTGAAAAAAATACACTTTTTCGATCATTCTTTTTCGCAAATTCCGCAAAGTTCATTTTCGAGCGAGCGTCAAATGAACAAAAAAAATCTAGAAAATTTTTTGACACCACAAAAATTTAGGATTTTTTATGACAAATCGAACGGTATATATTAGTATACACTTTAAAATTATTTTAATACTGAAAAAGCACGATTTTATCCCAAAAAACGATATTAAAAAATGGAAAAATGGAAAAATATATTCGTTTCTTCAAGAAAATGGCTGAGTAATATCACTTATGAGAATAATTGAATACAACTATCTAATAGGTTTTTTTCTCACCTTTGAAACGCCGTTTTCAGAGTTAAAAAATTCGCAAAATTCGCCGAGATACAGCTTTTTTTGTACAATGCACTTTTTTTGCTTAAAAATCTGCTTTTCTGGTTTTTTAATGAATAGAGCCAGCTCAGAATTATTGAATTTTAAGCAAAAAAAGTGCATCGTACAAAAACAGCTGTATCTCGCGAATTTTTTAACTCTGAAAGCGGCGTTTGAAAGGTGAGAATAAAACCTATCAGATAGTTGTATTCGATTAATCTCATGAGTGATTATACTTAGCCATTTTCTTGAAGAAACGAATATATTTTTCCATTTTTCCATTTTTTAATATCGTTTTTTGGGATAAAATCGTGCTTTTTCGGCATTAAAATAATTTTAAAGTGTATACTAATATATACCGTTCGATTTGTCATAAAAAATCCTAAATTTTTGTGGTGTCAAAAAATTTTCTAGATTTTTTTTGTTCATTTGACGCTCGCTCGAAAATGAACTTTGCGGAATTTGCGAAAAAGAATGATCGAAAAAGTGTATTTTTTTCAATGAAATGGTGCTCCTAGGTCAAAACTAACTACGGCATTTAATTCCGCAGACAAAAATACGTTAGAAAATGTATCGTTAAGATCATTCTTACACTCTGAACAAAGTTTGAAATAAATCGAATGGTTGCCCGATTTCGCTCCTTTTTAGGAGCACGTTTTTAAACTTCAAAAATCCATCGACACCATCTAAAATTATTTATTTGAGTTCTCGTTTAAAGGAAACTTCATTTTAAACCTCAAACTTTCAGATTCCGATAAATTCCCCGAGATAAACAAATTTTTGAAAAAGTGGACCACCCTAATGTATATACCTTGTACGTACGTTGTTAATGCAAAGTGTATGCATTATATATATACCTGATATATACCTTGTAAAAACTCATTTTATATTTCATGCTATTTTAAAAATTCTAACAAAACTCTGACTAAACCAACGAGCGTTAGCGAGCGAGGCAATTCGCTAAACATTATTATATTAAGTAAAATACTGCCAGATATTTCAAACTTCTGTTGTATGTTAATAAGATGAACGGACGATCGGAACTCGAAACGCGCAAGAGAGTTCAGTTACCGTTTGATCGGTGTAAGCATCAAGCTATACGAATAAGCCTGTTATGAGTAGTTCGGTAAGTGCGTTGAATCGTGGAGAATCTTGTAAGTTCCAGGTAGTACAGGTAACTATCTACGCCGAGCCTCGGGTGTTGTACAATCGCGGGTGTGCAACCCTAAGCCCTCGCAACGAGGGATGTGTGTGTGAGTGCATGCTCGAGATCGTTTTTTTTTTTTTCCTACTCCACCCCATTCGGACACTCACTGGTAACCGCCGTTAGGCATTGCTTCGGTGAGGCCGGGGTTAGTTGAGCATTTCTGTTACTTCTGTGTTAGTCGTTGTTTTTGCATACATCCCTCATCCATCGCATAGTGATATGCGACGATTAGGGGTTCAGGGACTCATCTTTTTTGTACTTGGTGAACCTCCGATCCTGCGCGAAGCCATCTCTTGATTGTCGTATCCCCTTTTTCAGAGCCGTCTACTGCGTGGTCACACATTGCTGGCGTCTCCTCCTGAGTTGAGTATTAGAACTCGCTGTCTAGTGCCCTCTTGTGAGTGTGGTTCTCGCTTCTGTCGCCGATGGCAAGTGCCCGATTGCTCTGTCGGCTACATCATGTGAGTGTGGTTCTCGCTTCCGGCGCTACCCTTTGAGTCTCCGTGAGTTTTTTTACTCCTTTCTGTTGCCATCTGGTGAGTGTGGTTCTCGCTTCAGGCGCCGTCGCGCCAGCCAACCGGCGCCCTCTTGTGAGTGTGGTTCTCGCTTCTGACTTCATCAAGGGAGTGTTGTGCTCCATCTATTGCCAGCCTGGTGTGTCCTCGCCTCGGGCTCCTACTTATGGTTATCCTATTCACTTCCAGCTCGCACAGTGATCGGTGTTTTTTTACCGCTTCGGAGGCTGATGACGTAGCCCGGGTCTTCTTTTTGAGTGGTACCCGCTCCACCTCGGGCACGGGCTCGACCACACCGGGGGGAAAATCACGGATGAAATTTCTCCCAGTGGGGATCGAACCCACGCCCTAGACGACACTCTCAGATTCAGCAAGCAAGAGGCCTGAGCCCTTTACCAACTGAGCCATCGAGGCGTCCACCATGCTCGAGATGGCAGAGTGAACTCTGCAGCCAGTGGCCCTTCGAAACGAGTACCTCACTGGAAACCATGGTTAAACATTACTTCAGTGGGGATCCTATAGAACTTCTCTGCTACATCTGTGTCTTTTCTGTGCATCCCCCGTCAGCCTTACGGGGAGTAGGGGTTCGGGAACCAGAAGAATCGTCTTCTTCTTACAGCATCGTCCGGATCGTTTTTACACCTCATGCGCCTCTTGCCTTAGTCTGGTGACGACTGATTGCGCGTAAAACGCTACCGTCATCCAATTGCCAGCGGTTTCAAGCATGAGCCTGATGATGTTTTCAGGCTCGATTTCTTCTTGGAGGACTTGTTGGAGTCTCTCCCTCTCTTCGTGGAATCGCGGGCAGCGAAAGAACACATGCTCCGCGTCTTCTACTGTGATTGGGCAGGCCGGGCAGAGTGGGCTAAAGGAGTTATCATAGCGCTGGCTATGGCATTTGAAGTAGCCATGCCCGGACAGGAGTTGTGTGAGATGGTACTCCACTTCTCCATTTCCCCTCTCGACCCATTCCGTGATGCTCGGAATTAGCCGGTGTGTCCATCGGCCCTTTGTGGCCCGGTCCCACCGGTCCTGACACCTGTTCAGCGTCTCTCTTCTTTCTTCCTCCTTGACGTCCTCGGGGCGGCGCTAGTATATGCGCGCTTGCTCATCTGCTAGCAGCGCCAGTGGTGGTACGCCGGCTATTACGTACGTCACGTCGTAGGAGACGTGTGGTCGCCCGCTGATCACGAGCAGGCAGGCTCGTCGATGTACCGACTCTGCCTGGCGTATGTAGGCCTGCGAGTCGACGACGTGGGCATAGAGCACGCATCGGCTACTTCTGGGCCCACCAGGGTAGGGCAAGATCTTCGCGAGGGCTCCAGCCACTCTTGCTGCCTTTTCGATGACAATTTGGAGATGTTGGTCGAACCTCAGCCTGGAGTCAATGTGTAGGCCCAGGTAGCGGATGCAGGGAAACGACCTAATGCTGCAGTCGCCCACTGTGATGGTGATGGTCTCCATTTTCTTCCTGCTAGTGATCAGTAGGGACTCGGTCTTATGGTCAGCCGTTACAAGGCCGAGCTCGTGAAGCGCGCATCGCACCTGCTCGATGGCAGAGCTTAGATCAGATCGTATTCCACAGGTGCTTGGCCAACGTCACCAAGGCAATGTCGTCAGCAAAGCCGACGATCTTTACGTTGCCTCCAAAGTTGAAGTGCAGAACGGCGTCGTACATGACGTTCCACAGGATGGGCCCTAAGACAGACCCTTGCGGAAGGCCTGCTGTGTCAAGCATACAGAACGGCCTGTACGACGATGGTTCTTCGGGGGGCTTGCCTGGCTTTGGCAGCAGGACAAGCCTCTGTCTTTGCCAGCACGCGGGAAAAACACCGGTTCGCAGGCACGCCGTGTACACCTGCAAGAAGATGTCAGGATGCGTGGCATTCGGCGATCTTGATAGCGGAGTTTGGTACTCCGTCCGGCCCAGGCGCAGTGTGATCCTTGATCCTCCTTCATTCTCCTCGAAGTTCTTCAAGGGTGACGGATGGTGCAATTGCTCTTGCCTGGAGTGGTGGTGGCAGAGCTGGCTCGTCAGGCACGCGAGGGAAGAGGGCAACCCCTATGCGGCGCACCAGGGTCGGAGAACTTGGGTTACTTGGGTTAGCGGAGGTATAGCTCGCTTGTCAGGCGCCTTCATTTGGCTGACCACGTGATCTCTGGGCAAGCCTTCGCGCTCGCAGGCATGAGCGCCGGAGGTAAGCGATCTCGCTTGTCCACCAGTATACTGCGCCAAGACGGCATCGTCCACCGGCTTTGGTCATAGACGCGTCGCATGCACTGGTAATGGCAGACATGAGCCTCGTTGTCATCTCTTCTGTAGACGCGGGTGGAACCGCGGCACCGGCCATTATGGCCGTGAGGCAATCCGCGTCAAGACTGCGTGCGTTCCACTTGCAGCTTTGGCGCGTCACGGGTCTAGGCGGTCTGGCGATCTCTATCTCAAACACGATAGCCTGATGGTCGCTATGCGTGTAGAGCTCGCTTACGGCCCATGATGTAATTTGGGAAGCGAGTGTGTCGCTGGCGAAGGTAAGATCTACGACCAAGAAGCCCAGTTCACTGGTGAATGTTGGTGTATCTCCTGTGTTCAGCAGTACAGCTTCGAGGGGGGCGGGCGCGTCGAGGAGAGTGATGGAGCTCTGTCTCGTTGCTCGGCATCCACACTCCGTTGACCAGGCGTTAAGGAGGCTCTTTCGGTGTAAGTTTTTTCACAGTGAGAGAGCGCCGAGATCATGCATGATGCAGTACGCACGGCAGTGCGCATGCACCGCGCGGCTCAATTTCCAGTCCGAGCTGTCAGCTGATGCGTCGTCTGTATTGCTGATATACCGGCTCGTAACAAACAACATCAGTACGCGTACATTACATAAACACTAGTTTATTGTAATATTTAAGTAATAATAATGGTTAAGATTCAAATACCTCACATGCTCCGGAATAAGAAAAAGGGAAAATTCGCAAAAAAAAAGTGGTAGAGCGGATGGAGGCAAGCCCCGCGTGACCAAAATAAGGGAGTAATCCAAAGTATTTTAAGTTTATTTCCAGTGAAAGATTAAGAAATAACAATTTATTTTTAAAATTAAATAAGTGTTGAATTTTTAAAAAATTTTAAATTTTATAAAATAAATTGTTTAAAAATTTTAAATTTGTATAAAATAAATTGTTTAAGCAATTTCTGTATCTATATTTTTAATAATTAAATAGATTTGTTATGAAATTAAAACAAATTTATACTTTTCGTCAATTGAAATCGTAACTTTCAGTTTAGGGCGATTTTGAATTTCGCGCGCATAGGTCCGCTACGCGGGTGCCGCGTCGTTTCAGCGTGCATAACGAAACCGAACATTCAACGTGGAATATCTTCTAAACTAGCATGTTTACCCCAATTTCTCAAGATCCTATCGTAATTAGTATAATTTTTTCTTTCAGGAAATACTACTTTTATCATGATGGTCCATTTCTACGAAAAGTTATTAATAAAAAGGTGACTCCCATAAGAGCCCCGTGTTAAAAGTGCGATTTTCAAAGTCATTTTTCTCGGAAACAAGCATGTTTACCCATATATTTTTTTTTTTTTAAATGATTTGTACAATTCTTACGAATCGATTGATATAGGTTTCATGAAGATGGTCCATCTTTAAAATTATCGAAAGAGCCTCCTTAAAGTCGCCAGCAATAATGAGCGGTCTCTTACCCCGGCCTTCCTCGGTGATATTGGTGAGAAGAGCGGAGAATTCTACATCAGCGAGTCTTGGTGGTGCGTAGACGCTGAAAAATTAGATTCCGCTGATACAGGCCCAGGTGAAAAAGGGACGCGATCTTGCTGAGTGCTCCTGCACCAGGCTACCTCCCTGCACCCAGATGGCGGCTTGGCAGTTGGCATCAGCGAGCCATGTATAGGGTGGATCTATGTTCTTATACTGATCACACACTATGGCCACGTTGATGCGCTACTCACAGATGGCTTGACTCAGGAGATCCTGAGCAGCCTTGCTGTGATTGAGGTTGAGCTGTATATTCCTCATCATCGGCGGGCTTGAGTGTTCTTCTGTGCAAGAGGGCAGTACCGGCCTGTGGACGCATGGTCGTGAGCAACTCCTTGTTCTTATCAGAGAACGCACATTGGATTGTTCTTGCAGTCTTTCATTTTGTGGCCTGCTTGTCCGCAGCGGAAACAGTGTCCCGAGCGATCAGATCTCTTACAGCGGGCGGAAACGGGACCGGGGCTCCAGCAGCAGTAGCAGCGCGGAGCATCCTCGCGACCACGGATGCGGCAGTTGACCTAGCCAATCCGTATGTGGCCGAGTTTCAGTTCCTCGGCGCCTCGGTCGTCCGGGAGCGCGGCGACAGCCGCCTGCGTTCCAGCGTACGCTTTCCGTAGTGTCCTGACTACTTCCTTGTTGAGGCTCGGGGCGCCCAGCGATGTGCTCAGCGCGTCGGCGATCTCCTCGTTGGTGGCACACTCATCGAGATCCCTGATCTCGATGATGGTGGTAAGCTGCAGAGCGCTGGCAGTGGCCGCGTCACCGAGGACTTGGTCCAATTTCGCGCCAAGAGTGGAGGCATTGTCCACGTTTTTCTTGAGTTGCAGCACCAGGGCGCCATCAGCACTGCATCTGATGTTTTGGACGCTGTTCCCGACTGATTGCTGCAACGTCGGGTTCACCTTGAGAGTTCGCAGGATGTCGGCATACGTAGACGCATCCTTCGCCTTAATAACGATTGCGTCTGGTCGATGGTGAATTCTACGCTGCGCTGGCCGTGGCTTCGACAGTTGCCAGGCGCGGACAGATCCAGATGTTGTTGTAGCCGTCTGATTACGCTGGCGATTACGATGGTCGACGAGTACAAATCCGTCTTGGTCCCCGACATCGTTGTTGTTCTCATCAAGCTGCTTGGATGCGGCTGTCACGGCATGGCGCTTCGGTGTTGCGCGAGTCACCGGCGGTGACGTTTCAGGCCGCTTACCAGTTGCATTGACCGAGAATATTGGAGAAGTACAGACCGCCTTCTCGGCAGAGGGAGGTCGAGGCGATACTTGCTTCTGCTTCGTCTTTTTCAGCGCCAAGATGGCCTGCTCCAGACTCAGCGAATTTTTGATCACCTCCTTGCGGAGGTTATTTCTGCCAAAGATGAACGTATTAAGGCCCTCCACAAGTCCCTCTATACGCATCATTTTCTCTTCGTAGCTCCCGATCGCAAACTCTGCGGGGGTCGGGAGCGGGGCATCTTTTGCTAACAGAGGGGCGCCGATGATTTTCCGTGTCATGGCCGCCGTAATTACCGCAGAGGGGGTCATCGTCTTCGTCGGCATCGACGGCAGTGAGCCGCCCTCCAGCTGGCTCGTCTCTCCGACTTCGTCCGTCGACCCAGGCGCCCGCCGATTCTGCTGCCCGTCGCACATTGGTGCCGATTCGTTGCGAGTCGGCTCGGCAGCACAGAGCACCAGTACAACGGCGCAAAGCACGCACTCACACTAACGCGCGTGGCTCACACTGTTGGTACCAAGCGCGGGAAATACTGTGGCAATATCACTAGGAACTGCCACATGATCAAATAGCTTCTACAGCTGCACACACAGCGGCGGGGCTGTACACACACACATGTATCGACGCGGTGCGCACAACGAACGCATAGCACTCACACAAGCACTTCGATTCAGCATGTATCCACACAAAAAGGTCGAGAATACCGGAGCACGAGCAGAACACGTCCTGCTCAATTCGCTCTTCAGACTCCCTGTGTGTGTTCGTGCGAGTCCAGTCCATCTCCGCTGCAGAGGTGAAGGACACCGGATTCAACGAGCCACCTCAAATGATTGTTACAGAGACGAGAGGACCAGCAACCACCAACCAGCAACTACCAGCCAATCACCAGACCAACTCCTTCCAGGCGGTGAGCTAGTCGGCGGAGCCGTTATTGCTTTTATATTGTCGGGTGATCTGGCACGCTCGCTCCTAGCTACGTTGTCAAGTGACGGTCCGGCCTCACTCTCCCCGAGGCCCGTGTAAATAGAAACTCAAATAGAACTCTCGCGTGTAATTATTTCGGACGAGTGTGGGAGAGTAAATCCTGTCCTGATTTGCATGCGAATTACAGCTAGCCCCTGTACGTACAAGGACGGACTTACCAGCCGAGGGACATACGTAACCCGACAGGGTAAGTCAGGGTAAGCACAGGGTTACAAAGGTGAGATCGTAGAGGTCATATGACTTTAGATTTGAATTCAACATCTTCGAAAACCTTTATAGGAGTTATTTCCCGGATTCGGATTGGGACGCCAGATTCGGATTCAGCGTCCCCAAAAAACATAAAGTCCGCTAGGTCCGATCTCTAGAACTGAACATTTTTTGTGTGTGCCTGTGTAATTGTTATGCTATGAGGAACAAAATATGTCTTTGTAGTTTAAATTTACGCGGTTTCTTATGTGGCTTGCTTTTGCAATTTTTATTAATGCAAGAAAAAAGAGATCAATACTACTCAAGAATATTTGTAACTTGCCGCGTTGTACTGGGCCGGTCGCGTAACGAGCTGCGTAAGACGACTGCGCGGGAGGTCTCGGGCCGCTGCGCCGCGGGCCGCCCGTCAGTCGCACTCGAACTGCCGCCGCTAACGGATCACGGAGCTCGAATATCGCAGGCCCATCGGATCTACCTGTTCTATTTAAGTTCTGTACACTAATAAAAGAAAACAGTTTTTGTTTCATTTGTAATTTTGAAGTGAATAAAATAGAAGCCCTTCCTTCAACGAAGACGACGACTTTTTCTTTTCTGCAAATCGACCACACCTCTCGGCACGACAAAAAATTAATAAAACACAAAACAATAATCGCAAGCATTTCGATAAAATTTAGATATTACACGCTTCAAGAGTCAGTAGAGTCTCGGATTTTAATTTTCGTCTCAAATAAAAAAAATATTGGGCGTCCCGAAGTTCTTGCGTAAATAAATATTCAATTCTATGCATCCAATGGGATATTTATAAATACTCTTTCGAAAATTCACAATAGGGCCATTAGTTACTTTTCATCTTTAAAAATCCAGGTTTCCCTTGCCCCACAGGTCCTCGGGTCTGGGCAAATGCGAGACAGTAGGGAGGGGGTATAGTAATTTCTTCCTGCGCACGGGCTCTAGCCTCCTGCAGGCCCTTCTAAGAAGGAGTAATAGAGAGAAAAAAAGTTGCAAGCAAGCATTAATATTCGCAATAACGGAATCACTAAATAAAAAAATACGTTAAGCTGTGGAGATTCTATGAAGAGTTAAATTTAACAATTAGATTGTTTTGAAAGTCTATGCAAAGTAAGTCTGTGCGAAATAGTAAGTGACATTCAATACACATATGGGTTAATTAGAAAAGGAAGTTTTCATTATCTAAATTACTTCAGATTAATTATTCTTACCATGCTTCATCGCTGCCATGTGAACCTAATGTAGTATTCAAGTGACAAAATATTAACTATTATGATTACTTGGATTTATTACTGCTAGTATCGAAACTGTTCATCTCATCAAATAATTTCAATTTAATCTCCATTTTTCTTCAGAAATCGTTTATCAGCCCAGAAATCGTATCTGAAATATATAAATTATTTGATTATCATAAAGTCATGAAATATTTATTTTTACGCTAATATATGTAGAGTAGACTACTTCTTATTTCCTGAAGTGATTCGATTTTCGCTTCAACCCTTGATATTGGTTCTCAAGGTATGAGAACTGGGGAATGGTAATTAGTGGAATCAGTTAATGGATTACTTTCCTCGAAAAAAAACACGCACTGTTATATGTCAGTTTATCTGTTTCAATAAATAAAATTCATAATCGTTATCAACTTATAAAAAAAAGAACGGCCAAGAAGTGAGGCCGCGTAAAACGGCCTCTGGTTGGCTGACACAGACTACGACGCTCGATGCGAGCTGACTCGATACGAGCGTCTGCGCTGCTAACTGACAACAGATAGTTAGTGCTTAAGTAACCTCAAAACAGGAATGAAAAAATTGACGCGCACGGAGCGCGTTTGAAACATACTAGTGCTAAAAAAAACAAGAAAAAACGCATATTAGCATTATGCTTTGTTTTTCGATATTTAAAGCAAAGATAGGCGTGAATGATTATCTGAGATATGCTAACGTTAAAATAAAGATCAATACCTTTAATTCAATATTACTAAAACCTAACTACGTTCATTAAAACGAAAATAATAGGTGTGTGAAAAATCAAGTATCGAATCTGTGAACCGTTGAATTCGAATTTCCGAGAGCCTCTAAACACATATAACTTTGGTTCTAGAGCACTTAAAAAGTTTTAATAACACAGAAATTAATGGTAATTTTGTTCTCTTTGAGACTAAACTACTATAAATATAGGCCAAAGTGTAAAATTTAGAAAGAAAATAAGAAATACGAGTGCTTTTTTTTTAATTGTAAATATGTAGCAAATGAATGAATGAATAAATTAATTAAATGATAGAAAAGTCTCAAATATATTTTTATCAAGCAATAATGATTAATACTTTGCGATAGAATATTTAAAAGTAAAAAAAGCATTCGTTTTTCGTAATTTTGTACATTTTACTTAATTCTATTGTTAAAGTAGCACTCTTATTTTTTATTTTCACGTGTCACGAATTCCTTGTCAATATTTCAAAATTCCTAGATGTCGACCCGACACGGCGCATGCGCAATATCACTTGAAAAAATTTGTGCCTCAGATGTTGTTTTCAAAATTGTCGCCAAGTAATTGACTTTTGTTTTCGCCAATAGGTATCACATAGAGCCTTGTAGCAATTCTTGCATATAATATCTCAATCGTAATCTATACGAGTAGAGGGTGTATTCAAAAGCACAATTATTGGATTGTGACATCCGAGTTAACGAATATCACATAGTTTTTAATTTGGAGATTCTTTGTCACAGAAGTGGTAAGAAGGGGTTGATTGAAATAATAAAATGTGTACAAGTATTGTTATATGTATTAAATGACTTACATAAATTTTTTTAAACTAGCGAATTACCTCGCTCGCTAACGCTTGCTCGGTTTAGTCAGAGTTTTGTAAAAATTTAAAAAAAAGCAAGAAATGTAAAATAAGTTTACACAAGGTATATACCAGGTATATATTTTCAGTCTTGAGTGTCGTCGAGGTTGGGATGCTTGAATCGATCGAACCTCGGACTTTAACTGAATTTACTATTTATTCGACTTAATGAAAATTATAAAAATTATTACAGAGAGCTCGTACTGAGCAAGAAGTTTAATTGCGGCGTCCTCGTAGCCACACGTGTGGTCTCGAGGAGAGCTGAAGATTGAGAGAGGGAGCTCCGCACTTTCTCGAGGTTCTTAAAGGGCCGTAGCCGGCCGAACCCGCGGCGCTCCCTTCTCTACCTCACATCACAGTGAGGGCAGGGTTGAAATCACGCGGTCAGCTGCCTCGTTCGTCCGGCGAGAGGCCCAGCTGACGGCGCGACCGTCGTGTGACCGGGGGTGAATTCCCAGTCGCCACATATATGATATATATACCTTGTAATTACAAGGTATGCACCAGGTATATTGCAACGTATTTTTCGGCTCACGCCTGCAAGTACGGCAAAACGTACAACATTGCAGACGCGCGCGCACTCAACACGAGTACGCGAGGAGAGGAAAGATTCAACGCGCTCGCGTTTCCCCTCCACCCAAGCTCATTTGCATATGCATGAGCAGTCTAGCGAGTCCCCCACCTATAGTACACAGAGGCCCGGCCGCAGCAGAGCAGAGAGAGAGAGAGAGAGATCGCCGGACCCCCCACGCAGCATCAGTGACCGTATGACGTCACCCATGTGATAGAGTTCCAGCAATCAGCGCGTATTACCAAAATTCGCTCTTTGTCGCACTAATCGCGAATTCAGCGCGCGCATCAATTTACCTAGAAATAGTGGAAAAATCTCGGCGGCTCGACTTGAAGATCAAGCGCAGAGAGAGCGTGTATCCTTGACCTATTTAAGGAGCACACCGAGGCAATGCAAGGCATTGATAATTGAACTACAAACACTAATACCCCCCAAAGTATTCGTGTTTTTCAATTATCTTTCTTGGACACTGACCATAGTTAGTGGCGAAGAATCACCTTACCTAAAAGCAATCTATCCCTACCACTTAATTGTGTTCGAGTGCATAAACTTTTGCGTAAAGTCCTCTCGCTGCAAGCTACTCTACGAGAACATACTCCGGTATTTGAATTCTCACTTGTGAAGTGCGTGAGCAAGAGACTGACGCTGATTCAACTCGTAGAAAAAAAAGTTGAATCTCTCCTACACCTCATCCCCTAGTCGCGACTTGACAGCAAGTGTATTTTCGTTTCTCCTTTGTGCGCGATTTTCTTTATTTAGCTTACGTAAAACCAGGGTGAAGGAAGAGCCTAGCGGTGAACCAGCAGCAGTAGCAGTTTCTTTCCTTCTTGCAGCCAAGCAGTGCAGCCAGTTTCTCGTCATCTGCAGGGAGTTTCCACTACAGGCGGGACAACACTTCGTATGTCTCCGGTAAAGTATAATTGTATTTCGGTAAGAGCTCGTCTTCCCCGGTCCAAGTTAGACGATAATTGTCAACCTATCGCTACGTCTCTGTGTGTACTCGCGATCGAATATTACAAGTCTATTTAATAATTCATACTATGCTAGTATCTTCAATAATAAAGAAAGATATTTAATTCTCATATAATTGATAAATTAATAAATAACAAAAATTCAACTGAACATTAAAAGTCTGATACCCGAATCTGTATTTCTTGCACCTTCCTTTCTAACTGATTTTCAGGCGCGTAAGACATAGTACAACAAGACCGGCGATTAATATTTTTGATGTGTAACGTCTTATGTCTCGTTGGACTAGTGAATCCGTGAAAAACGAGCGAGCGAGCGAGCGAGCGCGATAATCGTAGGTTTTTAGTCTCAGTAGCGTCTGTTTGCTTCTCGCGCTGCGATTGGTCGACGCTAGGCAGTGTCGAGTTACTGCTAGTTCGCTTCTGCTGCGGCACAAACGCGGGCTATGTAGTACTTCGCGCTCATGTCTATGAAACGGCTATGTACAAGAGCGTCGTGTGTCTGTATCTCTCTCGCTCACTTGACTCTCTCACGCTATACATGCACGAGCGTGTTGCTCGGTCGAACGACACAATACATTACGACGCACACTTTGTAAATCTTACAGCTTCGCGCACATGTTTATATTTATGAATTTCAGTGTATGATTGTATGCGTACGATAATATATTGTGTTCATGTAATATGTCTAGTATACATGCGCATACATACACACAGCCAAGTCTCGTACGTGTATTAAACCCATAAAATGCACCCGTAAGTTTCATTACCTTGATTCATATGTAAACAGTTACGACCTATGTCTATTTTAATAATAGAGAACAATATCAAAAGTACTTTTATTTACACAAAGTTATCTGATCTGTAAGCGAATTCATCACAGTTCGCATTTGTATTAGTCTCATTTGAATCGCTGAAGAGTAGAGCCGATTTTTACATAAGTTTGAGTTATTTTGATTAAATATCGAAGCTAGTGATTGCAGTGTGAAAAATAATTATTGAAAATGAAAAAAAGAATCAATAAGAAATCAGCTGTACAAGAGCAGCTGTAAGATGTGTAACGTCTTTATGAACATTGGAAATTAAATTGAATATAATATCAAACAATTCAAATAATTCTATCTAAAATAAATTCGAAACAGTAAAAGTAAAAGTAATTCTATCTAAATAAAAATTCGAGTAATTCGATTTAAAAAATTCAAGTAAATCAATTTACAAAAGAAAAAAAATCAGCTGTATAAGAACAGCTGTAAGATGTGTAACGTCTTTATAAACATTAAAAATAGAACTGAACATTAAACAGTTCGAATAATTCAATCTAAAATTCGAGTAATTAAATCAAAACAAAATTCGAGTAATTCGATTTAAAAATTCAAGTAAATCAATTTACAATAGAAAAAAAATGAAGCGCTGCAAGATGTGTAACTAAAGTCACATTTAAAGGTAAAAAATTAAAAAAATAAATAAATAAAATAAACCAAATGAAACGAAAAAGTATTTGACGTTGCACTTCTGGTGATTTTTGTATAATATGCTTAGACACCAGAGGTGCAACGTCAAATACTTTTTCGTTTCATTTGGTTTATTTTATTTATTTATTTTTTTAATTTTTTACCTTTAAATGTGACTTTAGTTACACATCTTGCAGCGCTTCTTTTTTTGCTGTTTTTTGCTTAAATTCGCCTTTTTTACACTCTACAACGCGCCAAATAATGGAAAATGATGTTTTGCGATTCTAAACTCCGCGATTCATCAACTAATAGACTAATATACATGTTTCAGCCACCACCGGAGCTTAAAATAAAGATACGGAACTATTCATACTAATGCGTATGACGCTAAAATAATCGTAGAGAACTCTATTTTTTTTTTAAATTACTCGTTAAAAAAAGTAATTTTTGACAGTGCACTTTGCATTGTGATTACCCAATAAATAAACTCCGGATACACGTTAAAACGATCAATTATTTGAAGAAATTTATAAAAATCCGATTTTCTTCGAGCGCGCCAAATTTTTCCTGCTTTAAAAATCACCTCAGTGGACATTTTTCTTGTAAGTACTTATCTTAAAGAAAATAAAGAGACCACGGGCTATGGTGTTGAACTTAAAAATCGACCTCGACCATGTAGTCGAAAATCGGGTAAAATGGGCAAAAAACAACCAAAATCCTGGCTTTATAAGCATTACGTGGTTCCGTATTTAATTTTAAGCTCCGGTGGCAGTTGAAACATGTTTATTAGCCTATTCGTTAATGAATCGTGGAGTTTAGAATCGCAAAACATCAGTTTTTGGCGCATGGTAAAGTGAAAAAAGGCGAATTTAAGCAAAAAAACAGCGAAAAAAATATTAATCGCCGTTGAGGAGACAGAAAGAATCATTTGTACGCACCTGCTTTGAACGAGCTTTCATTTTATACATAAACTAACAGAAATCTATATATTACGCGTTGAATGAATCTCGTACTAAAATTCTGGCCTCCCCAAAAAATCTGGTAAATCGACGACTAAAAAAAAATTTATATTATACATACCTTGTATTTACAATGTATATGAGCAGTTCCAATACTTTTCGCACTTTTTAGAAAATCGGATTCATGGATTTCCTACAAATTTGAGTATGTTTGAAAACATAGAAAAAAATTTTCTTTCTTTTCAAATCTGGCTTCCTCTTGGCTAGATAGTACTCCTTTCGTAAGCTGCCCCCGATGATGTGGAATCAACGATCTTCACAGAATGAACGGAAATCACTTGGGCACCCACTTAACTCCCGTAGAAAAAACTTTAATTTCAAGATTTATTTAGACTTTAACTTTAATAAGACTTTGACTTTGACTCTATGTATTTCTAAATAAAACTTTAGACTGGACTTAGATTTGAACTCCACGTAGCGCTTAGAGATGCGACACTTGCACTTAGACTGCATGGGTCAGCGATGTCTGGATAACAAGCCATCAGCTGACCGTCTGCCTCAGTAAAGGTACACTATAAGGCGATTGAATCTGCAACGACCTCCAAACGTAAACACAGCGAAGTCGGACTGACTGTGTGTACAAGATAGGCGTCAATAATAACAATAGTATACGGACCAGCATAGGCAGAGGCCCCGAATTCGCTGTGTTTACGTTTGGAGGTTGTTGCAGATTCAATCGCCTTATAGTGTACAGCTAGGCTGTCTCTTCTCTAATACTTGCGTAGTTACTGCTCAAAGTCAAAATCGAGAATAAGGCCTCGATTGTCTTAGAGTAGGCCTTTTTATAAGGCTCGGTAGTTAGTCCCCTTCTCCCAGGCTCAGACCCAAAGATAAGTCTTCGCGACTCTAGAATTTTCTCCTAAGTTCGTCGATGGTCCACATCTCTCATTAGATCATAAAACACGTGTTAATTCTGTTATGCATTTGTGTGCTCTAATCATAAATTTATTAAGATAGAGAGAGTTTTATTATCCTGTAACTATAGATATCTGATCTCTTGTATTATCACACATTATAAAAATTCAAGCGTTGCTCAGATTTTTTTATGATGCACTTTCTAATCAATAATTTCGTGCTCATGGCTATACATGACATATGTTTTATAATAGTAATATACGTAGTACATGACAGGATAACCATGTTTTCCATACCGACTGAAAGTTTGGCTTATCGTAGCGGCGAAGGTGAACCAATTTGTTTCATAACTTATAAATTATGAAACAAAATCCGAGTATGTTACTGATTATGAGTAATAAGTGTAAATGGTATCCTTGAATGCGTTGTTGTAAGTGCCGCGCGCCACAGTAGCATTGATTGATTGATTGAACCAATGAAATTTCCTCAGGACGGAACTCACGGGCATGAATGACCGGATCACCAGCGTTGAATCGCGTTTGGATGCCCTAAAGGACGTGTCTTCAAATAACTCAGCTGAGCTTGACGGAGCTTACGCGGAGAATTAGCTGCTCTCACTGATCGACTACAACGCAGCGTAGAAGTCGGTGGCCTCTGTGCTGACACAATCAGCGAATGCGAAGTCCTTGTCACTGGCATCTCTTCATCAGTCTAGCTGGCAAATGATAAGATCTTCGATAGAATTTTCGTGGCTATAAGCCTTATCAACTTCACAAGATTTGTGTCTTATACCAGACCGGGGATTCCAACGATACCGGGCAGCACTAGGTCTTCCTCCCAAGCAAAGCGTTTGCTTTCAAATGTACTTCTTCAACTAAACGTGACACTGTAATTTCAAGGGCACACAAGTTTACTGGAGTAGACCGCTTAACACTACTGGGCGCTGGGGAGGCGACGAGAAATGCTACGTGCTTGGATACCAACTTACACAAGCTGCTCACAAAGGCCAATACTACTGCGAAGAGGATTGGATACGCGAGGCCAACGGTTAGAAATGTGACACAAATGTGAAACTACTCACTCAAAGCTTATCCCAGTCTATAAAAAGGCGGTCCTGCATACCTACAAAGAAAGAATAATGACGGGCAGTGCAGCAGGCCCGAGGTGCAACCTTCACAAGACGATCTTCATCAAATCACCAACTCACTGTTACACCTACCAACGTCAATTGTCTCACCCTCCATTTAAACCTCATCGAGCGATGCAATGCTCCATCGCTGATTAACGAGAAGGCAACTTACTTCATTGTTTCATTCAATATTACATTTTTTATTTATTTTTTCAACTTTCACTCTCACCATTTTTTCTCAACCCTCATTGCCAGGCTGCCTGTTGGTTTATCAGCTATAGCTACTACTGTGTATTTCACTCAAATTCTCGCAAATAGAGCTATTTTTTAATACATTAATTGTGTCCATCTACATTCAAATAATGTATCGCTACTTCATTGCTGTTTTTCTGCGTAGATATGCTATTTTTAATTGTATTGTTATGTTTTATGTACTAATTTTTGTAAAACTATGAATTTTACATATTGTATTTTCATGGTGGGGCTTGCCTCGAGGCCCAGTAAAAGAAACTATTAACCTATCAACTCTGTCGCTCGTCAATTGCGATTCTTCTCTCGCTCCCCGCCGAAGCCGGAGCTCAGGCCACAGAGTCGGCCACCAAGTTACGTCTCTCCTACTTGGAAGCGATCTGTCCTAAGAGAAGCCGAGTTACGAAGACAACAACAAAGAAATCAGTAGACAGCTAACAAGACCAGTCGACTCTGCCCAGGGCCATGATAAGCTTAAAAGCGTACATAACATTGCGCACTAAACAACTTTCAATGCTGTTTAGTCTGCAGACGGTCACAATATCAGCTCACATTCTCTGCCTGGAGCCTACCAGGTATTCGTTTTTTCAGGACTGATCGTAGCCCTGAAAAAAGTTGAATTCCATTAACTTAAAGTTCTCCCAGCTCGCAAGAGAGTATACAACAATTTGGGTGATTTACCCTAGAGAAAAAGTGAAAGTAGACGTTTGGTTATACTAATATTATTACTGAGACACCTTAATAAGTATGAGTCGAAACGTTTGATGGGGCTTCGGCACTCACAATCTAAACTTACCGTTAGTCGGAGAATATTTTAGAGGAACTAAATTGAAATAGTAGATTTTTTTACAAGAGGGAGAAATGAAACTTCGGCTTCGCCTCGGCATCATTACCACGTGCATGTGGGTGTTCCATTTTTTACCTGAGTAAGAAATAGTATGTTTTTTCCATCCCCGTGTAAAAGTTTTGAAAAAAATAATATTAATAAGAGTCTTAATGTACTTATACATTAAGTTTTGGACAAGCTGAGCGTTTATCAATTGTTTACTTTCACCGCAAGCTTCGTCAGCAACACGTCGCTTGTTATGTTACGATTCAATTTTTATGTGAAAGTTGGCTCTATTTAACAATTATTGATGCTCGCCCCCCCCCCCCCCCCCCCCCCTCCCCAACATTTGCATCACGATCGAAGCAAGTTCTCTTACCCGTCATAACGCTCATCTCATACAAACAAGTGGGAGTGCACGCTTATTTTCGCTCTATTCAAATTTAGGTAGGCGTTGCCACGGCACAAGTCGAGAGAGACCATCGGACGAGAGTATCAATACGCTGCTCAGACAGGTAACACTGTTATTTACTCGGAACTCCCGGGTCCGATGAACCGGTCTCATACGATCGAATTACTCAACTATTAACGCAAGAGCATTTGTCAATTTTAACCAACATAAGACAAGCGATGTTTGACCAAACTTTACTTAGAAGTAGTCAGTGAGTTTATCTGAAGACAGAAGACTAACTTGAAGTCACGAAATTGAAAAAAAACGCAAAAAGTATGTTTTTTTACAGGAAATTGGATATGAAAAAAAAATTTGTTGAAAGAACGGAAATATCTTAACGTCAATTCCCAGTGAAACGATACTGTAAGAAGTGAGCGACATTTTAAAACGATCGATTTATTCTATAGTAGTTACTATGTCCACCGACTCAAAAACTGCAATCGTTTAAAACGCGTTTAAAGATTTTGATGCACAAAAATGAGTAATTTTACTCATCTCTTTGCATAGCTATGCCGGATCGATAAAATGAAGGAACATCATCTAGAATATTTAAAATATATTTAGTTGATGTCTTTGAAACGCTCTACCTTCTAACACCAAACCCATTTATAGCTGCCCAAAAGCGAAGAAAAACTTAAAATGTGATTGAAGCTAAAGTATGAGTATAATGTAATTCCATTCAAATGACTATATCTGTTTTAACTTTCATCAAATTAATATACAATTTTAAAACAATTCTCTTGAAGGTACAGAAAATAAAAAAACTATAAATATTTTTAAAATTTGCTCTGAAAATACTATACCCCCTGGTTCAAATAGAACAATAGTAAGTATGTAAAAGTGTTGTGGATTTTAAAAATTTTTTTAACCTCATAGTATTTTAATTATTATAAACTTTATACAGATAATAAAAAGCTTTAAAAAAGGAAAGCAAAAAAAATTATCATACATAATTTATAACACAATACAGAATGTTTTTTTAATTATTTTATTCAACTCAATAATTTCTTAATGTATTGCATGTTAAGTAAATAAAAAAATATTTTTTTCAACTTAAATTATCATTTTTACGTACATACATCTATGTAACACTTTCATTCTGACGATTGATGTGTCAATGAATTGCTCAACCAGTAGAGTCTGAGGAAGTATGGTTCAAATATCATTATCTATGAGATTACTTGGAAAATTCATTAAAAAAAATATAGAAAAAAAGTGTTCAAATTAATATTGATTTATAAAGTATTGAACCAGATAATTTCTTACCTGGTATTTTGACATAATGTCTAATTTTTTTCAATAAATTTATTAAATTATCAAGTACAAATTCTAGCATTTTTACAATTTAGGAATAAAATTATTTTGCACAAGATATAATGATTTTTCTTTTGCAAAGTTGTTATTAAGTGCTTCATACAGTGCTAATAGTATATGTTATTGTATATGTTACAAGCAAAAGCTGTTCTGGGCAAGGCTTCTATTGCCAAGTTCTTTTGAGGTAATGGTTTACTTATACCTAGACAACAGATGCTCTTACTTCATTCCATTTTACCCATAACATGTACACGTACATATATGTATACGTAATTAATTTATTTTATCATTGCAATACTTATACCTTATTTAGAATACACAACTTCAACAAACATGCTTTTAAAATAATTTAATAATTATTTTCAAAATAATGTAATAATTAAAAAGTATTTTTACTAATAGCTGTATGAAATATACTCCACTAATTTGGAAAGATCTCATGACTTCTAAGTGTGTTCAAATGTTTACTCATAATACAGAAAAATGAAAATAAAAAACGGTTTTATAAAAAACCTATTTAAGAAATTAATTCAACCTTTGAATTGATGAAAAAAAATTTACAGTAGTCGTATTACAATTTTAAAGAAACCCAACAATAAATTTGGGTATGAAACAATTTCATGTGTAAAATATTCAAATAATCATTGTACATTTTTTTAAATAGTATATTTGTTCACTAGTGGACTTCTAGTACATTATTTTTTATTACTTAAATATTTAAAGTCAAGTCATAATTTATATCTTATTGACATTTTTAAATTCAAATAATTCAATATATATTTAACTGATATTTAATTAGGAATGGATGTGCTATTCTTTTAAGCTTGACAATTAAATTTTTATTAATTTATCATTTTTAAAACAAAAATTTAATAAAACATAATAGAAGAATTTTTATTTCAATTGTATAACTTTTCATAGTTATATTGACAATGCAATTTTAATTTCATAAGAAATATTAAATCTATTAAAATTGATTGAAGAAGGAATACATTAAATATTCAAAATAAATATCATTTTTTGGGTTTCAGAAATAAGTAATTTGTGATAATAATAAGGTTATTGATGTTTTCATTTTTATTTATAACTGAACAGAAATGTTTCTTTCACACATGCCAATGAAAGATAAATGTGTCCTGGAATTGTAAAAAGATAACTAAAGGCATTCCTACTTACTTACTATTCCACAATAATTAAGACTTTCCTCGATTAATTTAAAAATTTTGGTATCTGCGAATTGTGCTAACTTTCTAATAATATTACCTTGTATAGAACAATTTTAATAATTAATAATTACTTGCCATTTCTGAAAATTATTTGATCTTAAAGTTGTGCGGCTTGCTTGAATGAGTCGTTGTTATTAACTTGAGCACATTGAAAATAAAACACGATCGTTGAACAAACTAGTTGAGTATTTTGAATTAAAAAGGTATACAATAATATTGAAAGATTGAGCTTTCATTGATTTTTCGAGTAGAGCTTCACAGTGCCCGGCCTTTCATAGCATGGCTTTTCACTATACCAAAATAGCGATAAGAATATAGGATTGTAAGAGATACATGCAGCCGATTATGTTAAAATCTTCAAGATTCGACCTAAATTCCAAAGGCTTAAATAATTTTTAGGTATTTCCAATTAAAATCATTTCAACATTTTTTATTATCTAATATATTTGTTTATGCTAATATCAATTGTAATATCTTCCAATGTGATACATATTCGAAATGATTATTGCGGTAATGAACGCTATACATAACTACTTTACTTGTCATTCTTAAGTACTTACTTTTAGAGAAACATTATTTTACATAATTATGCATTAGACTAATCCTTAAAATCAGAGAGCAACTGTAAAGTATTCCTTATAATCTTTTAATCTCTTAAAATGGCTGACATTGCATATATATGCGCCGTATGTGCTATATTTCTTTTAAGATTTGAAGACTCAAATGATAGGTGAAGAGAAGTTATGATTACTATAATACACTGGGTTAACATCGATTCTGTCTGATGGAACGCCGGAATTTCCTATGCTTAAACACGTTCCACCACTCTGTTGGATCAGACAGAATCCCCAGTGTATGTTTCAAACGCGCTCCATGCGCGTAAATTTTTTCATTCGTATTTCGAAGTTACTTGGGTACACTAACTGTGTGTTGATACTTGATAGTTAGTAGCGCAGGTGCTCGTATCGAGTCGGCTCGCGTCGAGCGTCGCCAATCGGATTCAGAGACCGTGTTACGATGCTTCACTTTGAGGTCCATCTCTTTTTTATAAGTAAGAGAAGAGATAGGAAGAGATAGGATTCTATGTTGTATTTGCATACTCTGAAACAAACCCCCATAGATTTTTATTACAACATCCATATGCCAAATAGCAAATATTATACGGATTTGAACAAAGACGATTTTTAAAATTTTGGAGCATAAAAATTAAGTGGGCAAAATACCCGAAGCGAAACTCCATAAACTTTTTCCTTGGTTAAATTTTCTTTCTGGGATTTTACTCAACTTTTCTCAATTTTTGACTTGCTTGAAATTAGATTTTTTTCAATTTTTTTCAAGACTTCATTTCTCTTGCTATTCTTTTATAATTATTAAATTTCTTCTTACTTTGTATTTTGATGTTTTCGTTCAATTGAATTTAGAGAAGTTTCACTTCTGATGGCTGTCCATAGACAGCTAGCGAACTATTCCAGGTTTACTCAAATTTCTTAGATATCTTTTTAATTCAATTTAAAATAACGCGGCCTGACAATGAATTTGATTAGATTTAAAATTTTCAAATTAATTGTATATGGGCTATATCGCGTACAACTGTCCCCCCTCTTGGATCAGAGTTGAAATTTGATTTTTCATATTTATTCTGCGTCCCAAGGGTATATATAAAAAATTATTGGAACATGATTTTTTATGTAAAATTTGATGAGGAATTCAAATTTGATGTCAAAAATCATATTCATAACCTCAAATTCCCTAAATTAACTAAAATCAGTCTGAGGGCCAAAAATAAACACGTTCGTATCCAGCGATATGGCTAATATTGTAATATGTTCATCGATACATTAAACTGCAACTTCTGATAAATTTTGGTCATCGGCAGACAAACAGATATGAAAAATCAAATTAAAGAGGGGGGGGGGGGGGGCAGTTGACGCGATATAGCCCATATATACTTTTCAATTCATTTTAAATTTCTGTAGCGAATACCAAGGCCTCGACTCAGACTGCATTATAATACAGATGAATTTGATTCTATTTTTATCTTATACAAGGAATGAGCGCTCATAAGTAGGCTTAAGTATATAACTCGCACAAACACGAACAGCGCACGTGAGAGAGACAGAGTTATACGACGCCGCATAGACGTTAGAAAGGCATGAGCATCGGCACACACCCACTGCCGTGGCATGCTGCAATGGAGGGGGACTAGCTTCGCTAGGCACATCGACACTATACTGAGACTGCAAACATGCAATCCGTACGGACCCTCGTTTTTCATGGCTTGACCTCCCGTATACCCAATAGCGTGTACAGAAGTTTCACTTCAAAATTATTAGTACTCAATCATGGGTTATTTTTACCCAAAAATAGTACATTTTTCAACGGCTGCAGTTGGCAATACTATTTTTTTCCACAAAAGCCTAAAATTAGCAGCGAAGTTGCGTATTTTAAGTCAGAGTGGGAAAAAATATTTTGAATCAAAAATGAAATACCGGTAATTCTTGATAAGTATTTATTCTAGAAATTATTTCATAAATTGGAAATAAAAAAATCGATATAATTGACGATATATTTTTGTTTTGCTTATTCATTCTAAAATTAGGCGTAGTTTAATTTTCTTCTAATTGGTTTTTTTTATATTAGTGGAAACAAGGATATGATTCACATGTAAACACACTTTATTTTTATTACCAAGACACAGATAGAACTATAATGATAATAATGATTATAACTCTGCTCTGAATAATGCACCAGTGCGCTTATGATTGAATTTAGTTTGAGAAAAGGTAGAAAACAAAGAAAGAAATTGTGTAACATAAATAGTTGTCGTTAATCAATTATTTCGTTTAGTTGACCTAGATATACCGATCATTTTGAGTCTGCCGAATTTACGCACAATAACTCAGGAATTGTTAGTTAGTTCGCTATTCTCTCTTATGTATTTTAGAGTAATTTGGTAATAAGAAATAATTTATTAGAGGCAAAACTAGAGTGTTCATTGCCTCTGAAATCAAGACTCACATTGTGAAGAACATTTCACATTCAAGTAAAATAATAAATGAAAAGTATCTTTGTATTAGAAAAAAAATAGGAAGAATTAATATAATTCTAATTATCATATTTATGATAATCTGAACTTACATGGTTGAATTGAATGGAGTACCTGTTCTCGATACAAAAAAGCAGATCAGCCTAATTCTTAGAACTGTCCAGTTTGGAAGCCGGAGAAGAAGAGAGCGAGTGATCGATCATTTTTCTATGAGTTGATCATTAATTCTCAAAAGTGAAAGGTTTTCTATTATTTGATTGTAACGCCTCCATACTTCTTCGTGTCAAGTATTCAAGCCTTTCATTAAAATTCGAGTTTATATGATAAGTCAGTTAGAATTTATTCTAATCACTGTTTTATCTTACAATTATTTATTATTATTATTATTATTTATTGTTCCTTAAACTAACCAAAAGATTTTATTATTATTGTATTTTTATAGTTTTATTTAGTTATTTGTTGTAATGGTTTAAATATTATTGGTTATATAATTAAATATTATTTTATATTCTATTAATTAATTAATTTAATTAGATTATTGTAATTATTCATTCATGGATGTGTATAATATCATTACGCGCGCGCCGATGCTTAGGATCTTCTTCTCTATTATTTTGATAGAAGATTTAATAACGTCAAGTCATTGAAATACAGAAAGATAACAGATCATCTTTAAGATCTTAAGATGATTAGATTAGATAACATGTATCGGGTTGCAAATGTAAAGACATCTCTTCAGAGACTTAAGTAATCTTTCAAGCGAAGTCCCAATGCATAATGTCATTCTTTTACTGTTTGTCATAAGGATATTACAATTGGGATCTGGAAAGAAGTTACGTTGGTGCGAGATGACTACTTATCGAGCGTCACAGTCGTACTGCCTCATAGTGGGCCCTTTACGCCACGTGTAGAGAGACGGCTTCAGCGTAAAATACCCGCTCTCTGCATATCGCCGAGGAGCCCTCGACAACAGTTTTAGACTTTCTGTTTTAAATAAATAGCTGGATATCCACATGAAAATCCATATGCCAATCAACAAGCAAAATAAGGATTTCATGTACTGCGATGGACAGCGTACCCCGGGGAGGATCATCAATTCAACTTCCGTCGGTAAACTTATATTTTGGGACCTTCTTACCTGGTTGTACGATTCCAGAAGGAATATTGGTCCTGTCATCAGTGCGAGCGTGCTGTGGTACTCTGACTCACAGTTTCTCTCGGGCATCCGTCTGCTGAAATGCGGGAAAGACAGATGTATCCAAATCAAGAGGCATTATGTTGAAGTTTTTGCTGTCCAATAGAAAATCCCAAAAAGATGAATATTTAAAAGGTGCACAACGAGGCACAACCCTTGAAAAAATGTCCTGTAGGATCCTACATGAACTTTTTTCAAGGGAAGTTTTGATATGACTCTGCTTCTGAATTCACTCACCAGAGGTACGCTCGTCGCTCGCGTCGCCTGTGTCTCGCAACATGAGCTTTATCGGTGAAGTCAGCGGTGTCGGTGAATGCACGTATGTGCGGACGTGGCAACTTGCTTCTGGATCTGAGGAGGTTATGTTTTTCAATGCGATAAAAAAGAGAAAAAATTCTCGAGTTTGATAACGGCTCATATCGTCGTAAATAATTTTCAATATCTAAAATGATTTTATCTGAAGCCCCGAGGCATACATCAAAATCCAAGTAAATTTGAGTGGATTTGACATTTTATCATGAAATTCAAAATCAATTTTTGGGTAGATTTTCAGGTTGACCTTTCAAGTCGTAATGAATTAAAAATTAACTTAGAATTTGGTCTTACGGAAATTAAGATTTTTTTCTACAAACTTGAATGAAAGGGAAGAATTATGAAGTGCATAAAAGTTTTTACAAATTTGTAAAAGTTGTTTTTTCAAGTTGAAATTGACTCAAAATTCAATATGATTATTTTTATAATTTTTATTATAATTATAGTCGCCGCTTTTGAGCACACAAGAATAATAACTACTCAGAATGAACTAGAATGGACATAATCGGCACAATATTTTTGGAGATATAAACAATTTTCGAGAAAAAAAAAGTTCGATTTTCGAAAAAACGCCACCGATTGTTTTTTTTTAAATCATTCATTTTCATTCTAGTTCATTCTGAGCAGTAACATGGACAGATTATTGTGTTAAAATTTCAGGGTGATAAAATGAATGGTTTTTTCTTATTCGTTCCGCCGCGGTTTTTTCGTGTTTTTTTGAAATAATTTTAGCAGACCTCACTGGGTGGCAAAAAATTATAAAATTTTTTTTTTTATGTAGTATAAGGTCAATGAAGTATGTATAAAAAGTTTCATTAAGGAGGCTCTTTCGCTGCAATGTTTTTTACATTAAGCGCGCGGAGCGCTAATGCATGGTGCAGCGCGCAACGTACTGCGCATGTGCTATGCGACTAGTCGCGACGCGAGCAGAGTAGCAGACTTGTCGTCAGCTTTTATTTACATCACGGCTCACGTGTAGCTACGATAAAATTCGATATTTGTGATTATCAGTATTATAATTATATTGATAATTATGAATGATAAAAAAGAAATATATGGAGTTAAGTTGCTTCGGGGGAAAAAAAAGGGCCAATTTGCCAAAAAAAAAGTTGTGCAAAGAATGGAAAATATTTATGCGACCGTTTCTAAGGCACAATCAAAAAATAAAGCAATAATTAATGTTATTTTAAGCTTATTTTCAACTGATAAATAGCATTGCAAACATTTTATCATTTTATATTGTTTACAATTTTTTTAAACTATAAGAATTTTTTAATTATATATAATTGTTAAATATTCATTAACAAATTTATTTAAAAAATGTTAGTGTTAATATTTTTTTAATAAAAGACTTTTTTTACAGAATTTATACTATTTTTTTTTTGAAGCGCATTTGAATTTCGCGCGCTTTCGTGCGCACTGCATTGCTGCTGACTGCTTCGGGTCGCACCCCAAATTGACCATATAAAGCAGATTATCTTCTTAGAATGGTCAGCTACCCCTATTTTTTTTTACAGGAAACGATTCGTGAAACTCTAACGAATCAATTGATATAACTTTTATGAGGATGTAGAATTTTCTACAAAAGTTATTAACGAAACAAGATCATTTCCTATACGAGTCTATGTTAAAATTGCAATTTTCGACAGCATTTTTCTCGGAAACGAGTTCAGCTACCCCCATTTTTTTTCTTTCTACATAATTGGGAGGCTCTAACGAATCGATTGATATAACTTATATGAGGATGTAGAATTTTTATCAATATCGAAAGAGCCTCCTTAAGATATGTCGTTTTATTCTATTACAAATAAATCTTTGAAAAAACATTTTTTTTTAATTTGTAGGAGGGAGGTCCTCTTAAAAGATTAAATAATCAAGAGCCAATTATAGTTTCGACAGCGAGGGCTAAGTTTAAATGATATTAATTCTATTACATTTTTTATTAAACAATTGCTAATAGGGTTTTAGGATTGTGTGTTAAAAGATAATTTCTAAAGTTAAAGAAAAATTTTATTACTCAATTCATTTAATTGAGAATTTTTTCTAATGCTGCTCAATAATAAATGACTCATAAATTTAAATTTCTTTTTTAAGCTTAAAAGAATTTGGGAAGCATCATTTTTAGGGGGTTGATTAATAAATAGATGTACAGTGATAATAGATGTATTGAATAAATTTTACAAACTAATATCATGTTGCATTTAAAACTACGCTTTTGAATTTTAGTACATGATTACAAATGTGTGATTTGATGAAAATCAATGTGTTTTTCGTTTATTCACGTAAAGAACTTATTTCTACTTGGTTAAGACAACTAGCTTTCTCGCGCTCTTTCAACGGTACAAAAATTAACAGATAATCAATAAAATATCATATAATTTTTTTCACGATGCTTCAACTTTTTTATCATTGAAGCACAAATGTTATTGAGTTTAGATGTTTTTACGACCAGCTGCTAGTTACGAAATAGCTTATACAAGTATGGAGGAAAAATGTATCTATAAATAACTTAAATTATTTATTTACCGAGAATACTGTTATTATTAGACAAATATCATTCGTAGTACAAAATCATTAATAATTCTATTACATCAAAAAATTTAATTTTCTCTATCAAGCATTTGATTTTCATGATTTAGAGTACTTTTTTGCTTGGTGATTATTTTTTTTCTACTTGAATCAT
Source organism: Trichogramma dendrolimi (assembly GCA_034770305.1). Lineage (NCBI taxonomy): Eukaryota > Metazoa > Arthropoda > Insecta > Hymenoptera > Trichogrammatidae > Trichogramma > Trichogramma dendrolimi. Next base: position 640,595 of record JAPMIB010000081.1, on the reverse strand, counting down.
ATGTCTTCTACGATGCACTTTCATATTATCTCTCCGATTGAACATTTTTCCGCATTCTGGACATGCATGACTTTTTTCCTCGTGAACATGACGATGGGCTGCCAAGTGACTTGCTTGAGCGAAGGAAGCTCCGCATTTTTCACAAACATGTTTACGAACACCTTGGTGTTTCAGTAAATGTTCATTCAAAAATGCTTTGGATGCGTATCTATTTTGGCAGATCTCACAAACAAAAGGTTTCGGATTGCTATGTTGCATTATATGAGCTTTAAATTTAGAGGCTACTTTGAAAGTTTTCCCACAAGTATCACAAGTATAGGTTGTAGCGTGACGCACTTTGATATGTTCATTTAGAACTGATAAACTAGAGTATAAATTATAGCAAAATCGACAACGAAAATTTCGCTTATCTTTCATATGAACACTACCAACATGACTGAGCAAACGAGTACGATAAGGGAAAATTTTTCCGCAGAATTCACAAGCTAAATTCTGGGGAGGTAAATGTGATTTGATATGCATTTGCAAGGACACTTTGTGATGGTAGCTTTGATCGCAATCGGCGCATTGATATGGTCGAATGCCTTTGTGTACATTCATATGTTCAGTTAGATCAAATTTTGATCTAAAACGCTTCGGACATTTTGAACATAAGATTGGTCGAGGATTAGTATGTGAACAGCGGATATGTTTCATAACATCGGATTTGCATACAAATTTAGCTTTACATAGAATACACATGTATTGCTTGATGCCTAGATGGGTTTTTACATGAACATTGCATTTATCTTTACGCTCATATACTTTTTTACATAATTTACAAGAGTAGTTAACCTGGTTATTAATAAAGATTTGTTCAACATTATCATCAACATGAATTTCTTCTCCATCTAATGTAAATAAATTTTCTGGTTCTTGTAAATTATTGACAGGGCCGTCTGGAATTTTCAATTTTTCAATCGATTTGTTACTGGTTTTATCCAAACTATTGGAGGTAACGATATTATTCAGAAGTTCATCGTCAATCTCATTGATTTCTTCCTTAAGAAATGTAACTATTGATTCGTCAACTAGGCAAGATCCTAAATCAGGAAATACTTTAGCTAAAACAGTCATAGAATCACTTTCTTTTTTTTTCGATAATTCAACAGTAAAACTAATATCTTCTGTATCAAAATTACGATTTTTTGTTTCTTTAACAGTAACATCAATGCCAGGTTGATTAGTTATAGCTGTAAGAACTTTATTTAAAATATTAGTGGGCATTTGTATTTTGTTGTCTTCAGGTATTAAAATATTTTCTTTTGGGTCGTCAACTTTCAATTTGTTAACTGGTTCTGTGTATGAATCTTCATCTATGTTGTAATTATTTCTAGGACTTTTTCGAGTTTTTGGTCCATTTTTAGATTTTTTTGAATTTTTATCAGGCACTTCTGAATTGTTTCTACTTCGTAGTTTACGAGTAATGGAAGCATTTGGAAGTTGTACATTTGTAATGATTTTATCATCATTTTTTACATCTAATACGTGATTGTCTCCTTTTAATTTAGATGCATCTTGATTCTGTTGACTTCTCAAAACTCTGTGATAAGTCGAAGATTCAATTTTTGATTTATTGTTATTATATTGCCATTTTTATGACCGTTTATATTTTTCATGGAATTTTTTTTATCATTTTTAGTAGTAAGACTTTCATTCTCAAAATTTTCTGAAGATACAGTAGCATTAGAATCATTATGAGAAAATATGATTTCTGTTATTGTCATCATCATAACTCCATTCTTCACAGCTGACATTTGGCAAAGCACTTATGGCATGAGCAGAAGTTGTTGTTAGAACCAGAGCTGCATTGTTTTCAGTCTACAAAAGAAGAAAATAGTTCATCAATACAAATAATTAAAGGTGTACGAATTAACAAAGGTTTATATAATAATATTAGTCATTATTATTTCTATATTACTGCGAAAGAAATTTAATCCCAGTTATCATGGAAAGGAAACAATTGACTTTGCTAGATCGTTGGCAAAAAGTTACCGATGTGGGCAAATCTCAAGTACTTTTAATATCAAGCATTCTTATAAGTCATTGTGATAATGCACTGACTGTATAATGTAGCCTTCAAATATGAATATTTGTCACTTTAAAGATATATGTCAATATGTTTATAAAGACTGATGTGAGCCTTTTATAAATAGATAATGTTCAACATTTTTCTTGGCTGGATTTCAACGATAGTAAACTTCTTTCTTCTTTCAATGAAGGTAAGTTAAGATTTTTCTCAAAATTTAATCTTACTCTCGTGTAGTTTATATATTATTACAGACCCTCTAGTAATTACAGGTTAAACACTTTTTTTACTTCGCGTCTTATAAAAGAGTCCTACGACTTCTTTTCAGTATACGCGGAGAGAAAATCTACGCGACTGAAGGATGACTGTGTAGTGAGGGAGAATCGCTGGAACAATTGCCCGGCTCAATCACTCACCATCTAGCGATGATCGTCGGAGACTCCAGCATTACTTTAGACGCTCGCACGATAGGACTTGAGTAGACCTACGGCCGCGCGAGATTATTTGTTCTAATCGCTACATTTTTAACTTGCTGTCAGAGTACCTGAATGTATTTAACCCTCACGCGTACCAAGGCGGCTAGCTATGCAAGTATGCTTATGTGAGATATCCAACTTTGAAGGTTTCCTGGTGATTTTTTTGAGAAAAGATGAAAATTTTGGGAAAATTTGACCTTACCATTAGAAAGCTGAGATAATCGTCCATCGGAATCGAGGGTTCGTTTATTTTTTAAGTTAATTCAGGCACTTTTACAGCGAGTTACTAATTTAGCGATTAGACCAAATAATGTCACTCGGCCGTAGGTCAATTCAAGTCCTAACGTGCGAGCGGCTAAAGTGAAGCTGGAGTCTGTGGCGATCATTGCCTGACTGTGAGCTATTCAACATAAAACATTCCAGCAATTCTCGCTTACTACAGGTCCTCTCTAAGTCGCATATATTTTTTTTTCCGTGTAATAATGCACTTGTGTGGGATGATTTATAATTTCCGCAAACATTTCTAATTGACCATCAACCTATCGATTTGATCACCAAATCATAGACCCAATTATTAAACCATCGATTTAACCATCCATCAATAAATCACTCTACCATCGATTCAAATGTGCAACGTGGCAAGACAAAAGGTGCCACTGGCCACCAACCGCCATTTTGAACTTTTATTCATCTTTACAGTGGGTCTAAAGCCGAGATGGGTTGCATTAAAATGACAACGAAATCTGACTACATCAATGTTTTCTAGGTTGATCACAAATGTAAAATCCGTTGGAATTGAAATCCTAGCTGATCCTGTTTGGAAAATATACGTATTTTTCACTTTTTACTCGAAACACTTGTTTCGTTTCATTATAGCCAATAATAGAAGTTTCATAACCGAATATAATATACTACTATAAGATATACATAGTCATATGTAGGTTACATGAGTCAATACTAGGTGGCGCATTGCTATAATTTATGTATCCGCAAAAGAAAATGTTAATGCAAAGTTAAATGCTTATATCCTGCCCTCTTTTGCGGTTGAGTGATTCTGATTTTTTTAGAAAAAATCGGTAACTTTCTTAAAATGGATGAGAGCAATCATATGCGACATGATCCACTTTACAATTCACACCAAGATCATAAATTGGATCACGAAGGAAATCGATTGAAAGTATGTGCACCATGTGGCAAAAAAATTAGTTTTGGTACACATAAAATTTCTAAATTGTCAATAACCAAAAATTTAAATGTTTTAATAAAACAATATATTAATGATCAATTTGATGCTTCTAATTCTAGATTTCCGACTAGTATTTGTACCTCTTGTAGGCTTACTATTACTGAGCATCAAAAAGGTAATTTAAAAAGACCTCTTCCCACAATGCCCAACTATGAAGATATAAATCTAACTAAAGAAACTAGAGCAATGTCTTGTAATTGTTATTATTATATATGTTTGACTGCTCGATTTAAAGGACATAATAAAGTATACTTTATTATCTACATCTTATTTACACATATATTTATAACATTTATTATCTATATCTTTATTATCAACTACACTGAGAGAAATATCGGGTAGCAGTTACTCATTTCTGCGAGTAGAAGTTACTCGCGCCTCCGTTCGTACACGTTACCGACCCATTAGTAGATTTTACTAATATTTTGGTAACGCCGCTTTGAAGTGCACGCCAACACCGTCATACGCAACCTAGGTATAGATTATGCTATGATAGTAAAAGTTAATATTAACGGATGTATTTGCGGGGCAATTCCTCTTCAATAATAATTTCAGCATTTGGAAGGGAAATTAGACACTTAACATAAAGTATAATTTGATTATACCAATATAACCTCACTTTAGAACGTCAGTGTTTCTTACTGTCCAGTGACAGACGCTCGATAGACAAGATCACGCTATGGCGATGTTTAATTTGCCGCATAATGTAAACAAAATGTCCTATCTTTACTAAATTTTTCAATAATATTCTTGAAAGTATTGAGATACGTGTTTTATGTTTATAAAAATATATAAATTTTTCCAGACATCCGAAAAAAATGATTGAAAATAAGACGTTTTAATGAATGTTTTTGTCTCATTCAATCGAGGAAAGTCTGTTATGAATTTTCGAAAATGAAAATTATTACACTATAACATTAATCAAAAAGGTCTAAGGAAAGTCTGTATAAAATTTTAAATCGATTGGTTTATTCAAATAAAAGTTACAAACAAAAAACCAAGGCCGCTCGAGATTTGAGATTACGGATTTGAATGAAACGCATGTTAACGCTTTGGTTTTTCAAATAACTTTTGTTTAAAGAAATGAAACGACTTTAAAGTTTACACACGTCTTCTTCAGACCTTTTTGATTAAAGTTATGGTGTAATAATTTTCATTTTCGAAAATTCATAACAGACTTTCCTCGATTGAATGAGACATATACATTCGTTAAAACATCTTATTTTCAATCATTTTTTTCGAACGTCTGGAAAAATTTATATTTTTTTTATAAACATACAATACTTATCTCAATACTTTCAAGAATATTACAGAAAATTTTCATAAATATTGGACATTTAGTTTACAAGGTATGGTAAATTGAACATTACCGCAGCGCGATTGTCCATTGAGTGTTCGGCACTCGATACTATACTCCCGGCCATAGTAAAATTTAATATGGCTCGGAGTAACATCTACCGAACGTGCTAACTATGTGTTTTGGTTAAGTTTTACTGATATTAGAGTAACTGCTACCCGATATTTCTCTCAGTGTAGTCGCAAAGGTCGCAAATTAAATGTAAAACTTCAATTAATATAAATAATAATTGTTTTCAACAGGTCGGCAAGGGAATACCACATTGTTGCAAAAGGGCGTCTTCTACTGCTGTTCGCGATAATGTTTCCAATTTTGCAGAAAAATTACCTGAAATGCAACAGAACCAAATATTAACATCTCTTTTAAAAAGAAGGCTTACTGATTCAAAGGACAACGATATTATTTTAAATATCTCAGGTGCTAAAATGCGAGTAATTTTAAATCCAAAACCGGAACAGAATGTAGTCTTCACTGAGAGTCTAGACAACTTTCAAACAGCAACTGGAGTAACCAGGAATCATATGAATAAAATGGTCAATTTTATTCGAAGTATGTCTGGGAAAAAGTATTCCTTCAAATTATAAAGAGCATATGCATCAGAAGTCGACCTTAATGGAACATCTATATAGAGACGATATTATTAAATTTGAGACTGAAAAAAATAAAATAGAAAATAGACCCGTCGTTTATGCCAACGCGACAGAAATTCTTGATTCAATCTTCGAAAAACGAGAAATCAAGTCGATTGAGCAATGTAAAATAAAGGTAATGGCGGATGTCGGGCAAGGATTTTTTAAAATTTCTATTGCAGTTTCAACCGAAGAAGAATTAAATAAGTCTCATGAATATGAAAATCAAAGAGTACCATACTCTGCTGGCGCTAGTATTACAAAAAAGCGCAATTTGAACAGCGTTTACAGATTAATCTTGCTGTGTATAGTTCCGCGTATCAAAGAGAGTTATGATAACATAAAAATATTGTTTGAATTAACGAAGCTCAATGACATACCGTTCAAGTTCTCGTCAGACTTTAGACTTATATTAATCGTGAATGGACAGCAAACCTGCATCATCAACGTACCCTTGTCCGTATTGTTTTTATTACACTACAGGAATAACAGTTTAGGGCAAATGAACATGAATTCTAATAATGACAATATAATTTTAAAGTCATACAAGAATTTAAAAGATGATTACTGTAAGTTTAAGAGTTTTGGCAATGATAAAAACTTGCCAAAGACTGTCACAGTACGATAAATCATCCTCTTTTCGTAAAAGAAGAAGACGATGATCTGTATGTCATTGAGAAATGCGTGCTTTCTGAACTTCATCTTCTGCAAGGATTTGTAAACCATCATTTTTGGAACGGTTTAGTTCCAGAGGTTGGACGCGAAAAAGCTCTACTTTGGCCAAAAAAGTTGAGCTTAGTCCCTAAAAACTATCAAGGTGAAATTTTTGAGGGTAATCCTTGCAGAAAGCTTTTGAAAGAAGCAGATAAATTAGATGAACCAGAAATTTATGAGAACGTCGGTCCATTTCGACTACAACCGTACATAATATCTTTTAAAATAATGAATAAAATTGTAGATTCATGTTTTTCTACACAACGGGCTGATATGAGTGATTTAGATAAAAATTTGATCGAACTTCGCAAAGCTATTTTGAGCACAGGAGTATCTCAAACTTTGAAAATACACGTGATCTTAGATCATTTAAAACAGGGTATTTTGTGTATGAACAAAGATGGTCTAGGGCTGTGGTCAGAACAAGCTGGTGAACAGCGAGTTCTTAAAATATTGGGAGCGATTCAAAATTAACTGTATCGAAGATGAAACATTTTCGGACAGATTAAAAAAATCAGTAATTACGTTTTCTTCTCAGCATATGTAAATATGTAAAATTATGGACTAGGCCTACAGGGGATACCATAGAAAAAAAACGCGCCGCGATATATATCTCATTAGATGGTGTGGAAATTATATCAAGTTTTTCGAGTAAAAAGTGAAAAATACGTATATTTTCCGAACAGGATCAGTTAGGATTTCAATTCCAACGTATTTTACATCTGTGATCAACCTAGAAAACAGTGATGTAGTCAGATTTCGTTGTCATTTTAATGCAACCCATCTCGGCTTTAGGCCCACTGATCTTCTTATGGTAATATACGGGGGTCACAAAATTATGCAAACCACCTGAAAGCGGGCTAAATGTGCGAAGAAAAAAAAATCAAAGACCCCATATCCGATGTATTTTTTCAAGGGGAATCCAATGGTGACCTTGGATTTGACCTTGAACATAACCTCAAAGCTACAGCGACCCAAAAATCAAACCCAAGATTTAAAAAGAGCGAAAAATTTTACGTTGAAATATCTATTTCGTTTTTTTTTCACGGTCATTTTAAGGGCGCTACAGACTCAAATGAAACCCCGATGTAACTTAAGGAGGTACCTGCGTGCTACTTCTACTGAACAGATTTTGATTAAACTTTGATAATATCATTTAAATGTCATTAATAGTACTCAGATTGGTTGACTTTAAGCTGAGAAATAAACAAATTACTGATTATGACACTGAATTCCTAGTGACTTTGGCACGCGATAGGCTGGTGCGCGAAGAACACGAACATAACCTTAGTATTTAAATTTCGTACAATGACTACTGTGTAAGCAAAAAACGAGCAAAACAGTATGCGCACAAGGTCACTGCGCATCACATGTGACTTATACAACTAAAGTGCTCAATATATTTATGTCCCTAGAAAAGTACTAGCAAAAGTAGCATGCAGGTACCTCCTTAAAATCAAGCTCAAGTGAGGGGTTTATTTTCCTAACTGTAGCGCCCTCAAATGACCTTGAAAAAAAACAAAAAGGCTTATTCGGACGTACAATTTTCTGCTCTTTTCAATGGGGACCTTAAATTTGACCTTGAACATAACCTTAAAGCTACAGCGAACTAAAAATCAATTTTTTGCTTGGTGACCCCCACTCTTTATTGAAGATGTAAAAAGAACAGAAAATTTAACAAAAAATATGGTAATTTGTGTGACCTTAGAAATGACCTTCAAGGTAATTTCAAGGTCAAAATTGTTATTGCAATTGTAATGGGAAATTATGGAAATCTTGGCCACCATCTTGGAACCACTATTTAACCTTAAAATGGTTGAACCCCTAGAGTAGAATTCTAATCAGCCCTGAAAAAAGCTCTCTTTCTCAATTGGAAGTAAATTGGTTAGAGGTTACCATCTAACTATTGCTTTCGCTGTTTTTGAACATTGGGCATTTGGCCGTTTTTTCGTATCTTATTTTTCGATATAACTAACTAAATTCGGATAACTAAATTCGGATAACGAACAGCCCTTTTCAGGTTAGTTTGTTGAGTATATTGCTTTTCGTACCGATTTTATTTTTTAATAGTTTTTCTGGGACAATTGATATTTTCGCTGGTTGCATTTGGCCCTCTGACAGTCCTTTTCAGGATAGTTAGACCGGTTCATTTTTTAACCACAGTTACTACTCCTAAATGGTCTATCTTCCACCATGGCTTCTTTAATAGAACAAGAGAGGGTGACCATATTAGTGATGAGAGGTTGGGGGGATAGACGTAGGACTTATGATGAAGTTATGGAATTGTTTAATCCTTAATTGTTTAATTTTCGAGTAGGTGTGATAGGCATTTCCAAGTCTACTGTCTCAAAAACAGTTCGACGGTTCGAAGAAACTTGGTCAAACAACAACCAGCCCAAAGTGGAAGACTAAAACTCGAAACGTCGGAAAATCAACAAATGCAAGTGACCCAGGCATTTGTTGAGGATTCCTCACTTATCTGTAAGAAAGCCTCTCAACAACTGGAAATGGGACGCATGTCAATTTTTAGGAATTTAAAAATCATTTAATTTCACCCGTATAAAATACAACTTCACCAAGAAATTAATGAAGATGAAACTGACCGGCATCTTGAGTTTTGTGAGGTTATGATGGAAAGAATTGATCAAAATCGAAACTTTCAATCTCCCATTGTTTTTTCTGACGAGTCAACATTTCAACTCAATGGTGAAGTGAATTGTCATAATTGTAGATTCTGGAGCAATGAAAATCCTTATTGGCTGCGAGATGTTCATACCCAATACCCGCTTAAATTGAACGTTTGGGCAGGTATTTTTAGGGACCGAATTATTACAGATCATTACAGATGAAATGTGTTTAAATTTTGTACACTAAAATTATTTCATGCAATTTTAATTTTCTTAAACTTCGTTGATTCACTGTTATAAATAATAATGGGTGCGGAAAAAGTATGGATACACCTGAAAATTTCACGGAATAAGCGTAAAAAAAATCGAAAACCTCATATTCAACGTATTTTTCGACGAGGAATCCAGTGGTGACCTTGGATTTGACCTTGAACATAACCTTCAAGTTCCAGCGACCCAAAAATCGATTTTTCAAATGGAAACCCCCAATTTTTGAAAAGAGCGGAAAATTTTTACGTGAAAATAAGTATTTTGTTTATTTTTAATTTTAAGAGCGTTACAGACGCAAATGAAACCCCCATTTAACTTAAAATTAAGTTCGAGTAAGGGCTTTTGCTTCCTCACAGAGGAAGCTTTGTGATAGGCGTCAAAATCAACTTTTGATCTAGAACTCGTAGGACAATTTTACATACATATTCAGAATCGTCATTGAATTCTGAACAATTGACGGTATGGATGTGTGTGTGTGTGTGTGTGTGTGTGTGTGTGTGTGTGTGTGTGTGTGCGTCTGGTGGGCTGGAACCAGTGTAACTTTTGAACGGAGACACGTATCGAGAAGCGGTTCGGCTTGTTTTGAAGGATTTGTGTGTCGCATGAAGCGTCAAAAACTTATTTATTGATCCACCGAGTAGTTAAAAAGTTATGATTTTTTTTATCGTGTTGTAAACTCGGTTTTTTGGAAAAAAAATTTTTTAAAATTTTTTTTTATGTATAAATGAAGGAATTTCGTATACTTTTTATTCGGTATAATGTAAGAGGAGCAGCCAATCTTTAATTTAAGACTAAAAACGTAGAGATTCATGGAATATAAAAAAAGTTAGAACTCAAAACAAAAAGTATTTTTTTTGCTCCGTTATAGAGCAAAAGCGGCGATCTGGAATTAGTGTAACTTTTGAACGGATACACGCAGCGACAAGTGGTTTGGCTTGTTTTGAAGGATTTGTGTGTCGCATGAAGCCCCAAAAACTTATTTTATGATCTATCGAGTAGTTAAAAGTTATCGTTTTGTAAACTGGATTTTTTGGAAAAAAAATTTTTTATTTTCATTTTTTGATCGGTTTAGCTCGAGCGGAGCAGCCAATCTTTAATATAAGACAAAAATCGTAGAGATTCACGGAATATAAAAAAAGTTAGAACTCAAAATGAAAAGTTGTATTTTTGCTCCTTTATACAGCAAAAGCGGACGTCTGGATCCAGTGTACCTTTGAACGGAGACACTTAGCGTGAAATTGAGCAAGGGAAACTTTTACAAGGGAATCTTTTACAAAATTATAGAAATCTCTAAGTTTTTATATAGTTCTGTACACAAAAATGAAATACAAATTTATCTTTCAACAATCAGACCCCTTCATTAATATCATTTTTTATGAGGAAGCTATTTGCCAATAAATTGGCAGCGGTTTTTTCTAACTGTACCACCTCCAAAATGACCTTGAAAAAAAAAATAAAATACATATTTTCACGTAAAATTTTCCCCCTTTCAATGGTAACCTTGGATTTAACCTGAAACATAACCTATACGTTACGGTGAACCATAAAACGATTATTCACACAGTGACCCCCATTTTTTATAACAGATTTGAAAAGAGCAGAAAATTTAACGTAAATATAATGTTTTTTCCTTTTGTTTTTATGTCATTTTTAGAGATGAAGCACTTGAAATAAAATGAAGCGTCAAACATAGCTTAAAATTCACGAAAAAATCGAAATTCTTTTTATAAATGTTTTGAGTAAGGTTTTTTCTAATCTTTATAAAGCACTTTTTATAATTTGGAAATTGTGATTTCTTATTTAGATACTGTACATTAAGTGAAAAAATTAAAGTGAATCATTTTATTTGAAAGGCCGTACTAGGTCGCCATTGGGCGAATCAACTAAATTCATAGTCACTTAACGACTTTATGATTAAGTTTCTTTTCAGCGACAAAAATAAATTTGGTCATTGTTTCCCTTTTGTGACCCAGGTTGTATTGAATTTTTTTATTGCGCTAAATTTAAAAATGCTTCATTTATCGAAAAGAGAAAGAATCAGCATTCTGATGATGAGAGGTTGGGGTAATATGATACGATCATATTCTAATGTTGCAACTCTTTTTAACGCAACTTTTCGACGCGATAGTGGGGGCGTTTCTAGAGCTACAGTCGGAAAGACCATAACTCGATTCGAACAAACAGAATTTGTTAAAGATCGAGTTAGGTCGGGAAGACCAGGAACGAGTACGACTGAAGACAGATCAATGGATGTGATTCTGTCTTTCTTCGAAAACCCACACCAATCCTCTCGATCTGCGGCGTTAGAACTAGAAACGAGTGATAGGTCAGTTCGCAGAATCTTAAAAATCAACAAATTCCATCCATACAAGGTCAAACTTGTTCAAGAATTGAACGAGGACGATCCAGATCATCGCGTTGAATTCTGTGAACAAATGATGAATGTGCTGATTACAGATCCTGTACTTTTGGATAATATTGTGTTTTCTGATTAGGCTTCATATGACAATGTCAATAGACTAAATTGTCGTTATTGGTCGGATACCAATCCTAATAAAAGACACCACCCAAAAGTTGAATGTATGGGCGGGAATTGTAGGTGACCGAATAATAGGACCATTTTTCATTGATGAGATATGAATACTCAAAATTATGAGCAAATGTTGCGGAATAACATCTGTCCAGCATTAAGAGCTGTAAAAAGTCCTAATTACGGTCGTACCTGGTTCCAGCAAGATGGTGCTGCTCATTATGGACGTAATGTCAGAGATTTCCTTGATGAGGAATTTTTCGATGATGAATAGGTAGACGAGGTACGATAAAATGGCCATCAAGATCTCCGGAATTAACGCCTTTAGATTTTTGTGGGGGTAACTGAAAGGTCAAGTTTATAAAACTAAACCAGGAAATCTTGAGGAGTTAAGACGGAAGAATAACTCAAGAGACAGAGGCTATTTCCCGAGAAATGATTCGAAATGCTGTTCATTCATTTTAAATAGACTTGGTTATTGACAAGAAATGAATGGACAGCATTTCGAACATTTGTTGTAAGTGAGAGGCAAGGGGAGCTCACTTAAAAAAAGCACCCCGAAGTGAGAGGCAAAGGGAACTCACTTAACAGAAGCACCCTGAAGTGAGAGGCAAGGGGCACTCAATTAAAAAAAGCACCCCAAAGGGAACAGAATCCTTTTACGTCCACGTCGTTGTTCCTGGGTTACGCTAAAAAAAGGAATCATGGTTGCATTAAGTGCTTCATCTCTAAAAATGACTTGAAAAAAAAAGAAAGGAAAAAGTAATTTACGATACAAGAGTAACACTTTTTGGCACGTCGTAGTTTAAGTTCTAATATTTGGGTCGAAAAGTGTCCCCATGGCACAAGTATCGTACAACATTTTATAGCACTGTGCTAAGTTCACATTTATGCCCCCTTTTCCGAGCCATGAGTCGCACTTTCTGGTACCGCGAAGTGAGGTTAGCGTACGAGCATATGCGAGTGTAATGCGAACGCAGCACAAAAAAAAAATTTGTAAAAGAAAATATTTTTTGTTTTTCAATCTGTAATTAATTTCAACTTATGCACATTTATGAGCAACAAGGAAAGTATTTTAAAATTATAAAATGCAGAAGTAATGAAAAAATGTTTTTGTGTCGGATACAAAATTTGCAGAAAATTTTTTTTGACGAAATTCATTAGACGGTTGAAGTTGACGCCTAGACGAAGAGGGCCAGATTCTGTAGTGCGCAATCACGGAAAACGTAGAATTGTTTTGTAGTTTTGAAAGTTTTGGTGACGACAAAGTGACTGCGTTTTGAAATTTTCGTTAAGAACATTGCGGATAAGAAATACCAGGTCCTGGTCCATTATTATCATTCTTATGGCCAGACACCGGAACGGTAGGCTGAACATCGTCTTCAATTTTTGTTCTTAAATTAAAGCTTGACTGCTCTGCTTTCATGATGATAACAAAAAAAATTCCGGTATTTATCCGGGAAATAAAAAATTTTTTTTTTCAAATTTACAAAAAAAAATATTCTATTCGAGTGGTTAATTTTCATAATATTCGGTGAATGCCTATCTTTTTGGTCTTAAATTAAAGCTTGGCTGATGTGTTTTTATGGTGAAAACAAAAAAATTTTGAAAATTCCGGCATTTTTACGTGAAAAAAAAAAGAACAATTTTTTTTTCCAAATTTACGAAAAAAATTTCAAAAAATCGAAAAAAAAAATTTTTTTTCGTGTACTGACAACAAACTTTTTCTGGCCTCATTAATACTACAAACGACAATGAATGCCATTGAAATTTATACAATCCACCGTAACATTTTCAAGATTTTGCCTCGGACATACGCACATACACACACACACAGGGATTGAGTCTGAAGAGCGAATCAAGCAGGACGTGTTCTGCTCGTGCTCCGGTATTCTCGACCTTTTCGTGTGGATTCACGCTGAATCATAGTGCGCGTGTGAGTGCTACGCGTTCGCTCTGCTAAAACGTTTAAAAAAAAAATGTTATGTTTTTTAGGCAAAATGGCAATCTTAAATAATGTGCACTATTATTGTTTAAGAATGTGTTGTATATTGATTGTATTTCTGTGAATGGTTGCTGGTTTTATACTACGAAGCAATTTTAACTTTTGGTGGTATGATTGCTACAAAGTTCTTTTTTTATTGATATTTTAGATGGAAGTATTTTTATTTGTTAATTTTTTGTTGTTTTGCTCCCTCATAGAGGAAGCTCTGTGATAGGCTCGAAAACGAGATTTTGAACCAGCCCTCGTAGGACAATTTGGTTTACATATTTGTAAACTAAATTGAATTCTCAACAGATGTCCGTATGTATGTATGTGTGTTTTTTTTTTTGTGGACGTGGGCAGAGTGAACTCTGCAGCCAGTGGCCCTTCGAAACGAGTACCCCACTGGAAACCGTCGTTAAACATTACTTCAGTGGGGACCATATTGAGCTTCTTTGCTATATCTGTGTCTTTTCCGTACATCCCCCGTCCACCTTACGGTGATTAGGGGTTCGGGAATCAGAAGCATCGTCTTTTTCTTGCAGCATCGTCCGGATCATTTTTTACTCCTCTTGCGTCTCTTGCCTCAGCCTAGTGACGACTGATTGCGCGAAAGACTTTACCGCCATCCAATTGCCTACGATTTCGAGCATGAGCCTGACGATGATTTCAGGCTCGATTTCTTCCTGGAGGACTTGTTGAGTCTCTCCCTCTCTTCGTGAAATAGCGGGCAGCGAAAGAACACATGCTCTGCATTTTCTACTGTGATTAGGCAGGCCGGGCAGAGTGCGCTAAGGGTGTTATCATCTCGCTGACCATGGCTTTTGAAGTAGCCATGCCCGGTCAGGAGTTGTGTGAGATGGTAGTCGACTTCTCCATGTCCCCTCTCGACCCATTCTGCGACGTTCGGAATTAGCCGGGGTGTCCATCGGCCCTTGGAGGCGCTGGTATATGCGCGCTCGCTCATCCGCTAGTAGCGCAAGTGGTGGTACGCCGGCTATCACGTACGTCACGTCATAGGAGACGTGTGGTCGCCCGCTGATCACGAGCAGGCAGGCTCGTCGATGTACAGACTCTGCCTGACGGATGTAGGCCTGCGCCTCTGTCGCACAGCTCCAGATGAGTGCTCCATACAGGAGAATCTAGTCGACGACGTGGGCATACAGCTTGCGTCGGCTACGTCTGGGCCCACTGATGTTGGGCATGATCTTCGCGAGGGCTCCAGCCACTCTTGCTGCCTTTTCGCTGACGATTCGGAGATGTTGGTCGAACCTTAGCCTGGAGTATATGTGTAGGCCCAGGTAGCGGATGCAGGGGGTCGACATTATACTGCAGTCGCCTACTGTGATGGTGATGGTCTCCTTTTTCTTCCTGCTAGTGATGAGTAGGGCCTCGGTCTTATGGTCAGCCATTTCTAGGCTGAGTTCTAGAAGCGCGCCTCGCACTTGTGCGATGGCACAGTTCAGATCGTGTTTAATCTGCCACAGGTGTTTGGCCATGGCCACCACGGCGATGTCTTCTGCGAAGCCGACGATTTTCACGTCGCCCCTGAAGTTGAGGCCCAGAATGGCGTCGTACATGACGTTCCCCAGAATAGGGCCCAAAACCCCTGCTGTGACTCTGCAGGACTCTGGTCCGTCGTCCGTATTGTAGTCAAATACTCTCGCTGGGAGATGCTGTTTATTATTCCCAGCAGAAGGCCATTGCCAACGTACTGGCAGCGATTTCAAAACTGCCGCATTATAGTTTTCTTATATAAAGAATACCCTTCTTTATCAGATCTAGTAATTGCAATTGTTTGGATAACTTTGCATCACTAATGAAAAGAGTGTTTTTTATGCAGATTGTGAAAAAAGAGAGAATTTCTTAATTCTATAATTTGAACGACCATGATAAGTTATGAGTGGTATGTGAAAAAACTATATTTATAGCCCGCGTCATACTTGCTACACTCGTGCGTTAACCTCACTTTGCGTCACCAGAGAGTGTGACTCATGCATTGGAAAAGAAGCTTTCGCTTCGGCTGATAATTACACGTTCTCTGAGGCTTTTTTGAAGCTCTAAAATTTTCATTTTGGCCCCAGAAACGAAAATAGTTAGTTTTATTGTATTGTAAAATTTTATTAGAAAATTTTATTGTAAAAATTTATCAAAATATTACTAACTAAATTAAAACTTACATTATCTGAAACAGGTGATTGATACTGATCTCGAAGTCGCTGTTGAATGCGCAAACATTCTTCTTGAAAATCACAAACGAATCTAGTTTCCCCAAACACTGCACACAGATAACTTTAGGTAAAGAATCATTTTCATCAATCTGTAATCAAAAAGTTCACTTGTACATTTTCTAGCATTTATAGTTGAAACCGATCGTTATTAAATTAACCCAAGTAAAAAAGTCGAAAAACATTCGACAATATAAAACAGTAATTCAACTTGAATTTTCAACATATTGGACCCACAAGGACAATGTTCAATTATCTCAACAAAGCCAATGCGACATTTCATTACTATATTTTATAATTGTATAAAATGTTTATACGTTAATATGGATTTTTATGGAAACTAGTAACTAAGTTGATTATGTCCAAATCAACTTTTCATCAAATATGCACAATCTCACATTAGAACTCGAACCCAGTCCTATACCTATCACTAACATTCAAAAATTAATCACAGGATCTATAATTGGAAATACAATCACTCAAAATTGATCAATTATCACTAATCTTGTTTATCACATGCAACATACAATTATACATGACACAGTCATATACAAATACATAATGTAAAGTGACATACATATACGCTGATGTATATATGTCAATTTACTTATGTCCACTGTATTTCTTTAATTTGAACTGCTAAAAATGTCACATTTTCATAAAAAGCTATTGAAACTTCTTCATAGCTTCATTATGAAACACTATGTTGAGTTGCAAAGATATAATTGCACTCTACATATACTTTATCACTTTCAAAAAAAATGTAATTATTAGCCATTGGAAAATGAAGAAGCAGTCAGCAGACTGTTATTGACATATGATACACTGTACATCTATAGCCATGTAAACACAAATTTCTGCTGGATGTACTCTAACCAAAGAATAAAATGAGTATCAATAGATGGCGCTACCGACTTATGAATGTCTCGAGATTCATGAAAGAACGGCAACGATATCTTTGGGTCGTTTCATTCATTTTTACTTAAATAATCATAAAATTATCGGTACTTAAGAGGCTGTACCTGACGGTAAAGTTAAAATTTAAAAATTCTGATCACGGCAGTGGAATGCTGAGGAAAAGTTCTATCGAAAAGTCAATAAAAAAAATTTTTTTTTTGAGTTTTTGGTACCTTCCCCCTTAAGCTGTTCATAATTTTTCTAGAGTTGTATTTTATCAACCGAATCTGTTTACTGTCCAATTGGGGGGTCCACTTTTTGAATTGTTAGAAGGTAAAGTATATGTAAAAATGATTTTTTGAATGTTTAGTTTATTTTCATATGGACAAAAGACGCATTTTTCGTTATAACAATATCAGAATGGTGCATTTTATCACTGAAATAATTTTTTAGATTAAAACTAATGACAGGACTCGATTCTACGGAAAAAATCCTAACAAATCATGTATCTCAAACTTTTCTCCGATTTTTTTGTTCATTTTTCTATCATTAACTAACTATGCCTACGTTATAAGATAGAAACTTAAACTATTTTTGCTTCTGAGCTCAAAGAGCTAAACAGATATCATTCTGCACTGGAGCGACGATATAAAAAAATTCATTGCTTTTATAAAAAAAAAAACCGAATGACAAAATTTTAAAGAATGATAAAGATATCAATACCCCAAAACTGAAATATTGCATAACCGTGTTGAACCAAATCAAATTTATTTGCCAAATCTTCTAACTAACCGAAAAGTATTCATGAAATTTAGGGCGAATACGCCTATTACTTGCCACCCTCCGAATTTCGGCCACCTTAAGATATTATTCAAATAAATATAAATATATGTGCGAAATTTTAACACAATAAAATATATTTTCGATTTTATAAATGTTATAGTTCCAGAGAACATTTTTAGTACCCTCGAAAATTATTAAATCTGTTTTGTTGCTGAATTTATAATTTTGACCTGCTCGAAAATTTGACTATTCGGTAAAATTGTTCTTCCGTTTTCGACCACTTGCAGTAACCCTTAATAATTTTTATTCAAAAGTTTTCTACTAAATTTGAAGATCAGCAATAGGTTCCCAAGTAACCCATTGAAACGTACATTTATTTATTATGCTTTTAGACCTTGAAATTAAAATTTAGTCGAGTCCTAAGTTTTGGGTCATTGACGACTCAGTGGGGTAGTTGAAAAATAGACAATTCGCATTTTTTTGGCTTTAATCATTTTTTAGAATTATAACCAGAATTTTTGGCTAAATGTAGGTGCTCATTTGAATGATTACTTTTTTTTTATCAAAAGGTATTTTTAGAAAAATTTTCAAACCTATTTCATAAACTTTGCAATTGAGCAACGAAAGATTTTTCCTTAAGTGTCCGAAATATGTCACATTCACCCTAGAATTAATGATATTTTAAAATTCAACTAAAAAGAATTTCTACGAAATATGAAAAAGGAAATCTAAAATATTTAATTGACTGTCTACGGTGGACATCAAAAGTAAAATATCCTTAAATTTAATTAAGTAGGCTTTTTCAGTTTAAGTTTTTCCATAGTTAGCTCTTGCCTGGAGCTTTACATTTTGTATGCACAGTACGGCTCGCTGATTCATAACAAAAACATCGTTTTTTCACTTTGACGTGAAAAATCTTGATTTTTTGCAGCGTAAGCCCTATTTTACGATGCACAAGCTGAAAGATGAGGGTTTTTCCTACAAACTCTGTATACTCCGATACCCTAACAAATTAATGTTTGTTTATAAATAATTTATGAATGTGGCCGTTCCATAAGGCTAATGTTAAAAATGTCAAACTTTGAGATAAAATATCTCGAGATTTTGAAGCGTAAGCCACATGAATAATTTCACCATTGAATTCAGCGTGATTTATCTATCAAATAGAGTAGATCTTATTAACAAATGTTGAAAGAACCTCAGTAATTGAAAGCATCAAAATATGAAAGAAAAATCTTGAAAAATGTAAAAACAAAGTATGAAAAATACAGGCTCTAAAAACTAAAAAATATCTAATAAAAATAAAAGTTCAAGCAAGTCAAAAATCGAGAAAAAAAAAAAAATTTCAGAAAGAAAACTCAACCAAGGAAAAAGACTGAAGTTTCACTTCTATTGCTTTATATAGTTAAATAGATTTTAGATAATTTAAACACCACAAGTGAAACTTCAGAGTCCTTTTCCTTGGTTGAATTTTCTTTCTGAAATTTTATTTTACTTTTCTCAATTTTATACTTGAACTTTTATTTTTATTAGATTTTTTTTTTAATTTTTTAAGCCTTTATTCTTCATACTTTGCTTTTACATTTTTCAATATTTTTCTTCTTTTGTATGTTGATGCTTTCAATTCATTAAATTTAAAGAAGTTTTATTTCTGATAACTGTCCGTGGACAGCTAATAAAATATTTTAGAATTTTTACTAATGACATAAGTTGAGATAAGCACGCAAGGCTAAAATATGTTACATAAAGAATATTAGATTCCTTCGCTAATACAGTTTAATCGTGATTTTTTGTACTATTATCAATGTAACTTTCAGTCTTTTCAAGGGCATAAGTTAAAGAACCAGCACATATAATTTTCCACTATCTATCATTCTAAAGGTCAAAACCTTTTCTTGTGACCTCTAAACCATTTGCTTATTATTTTTTGGTCATAAACTAGTGATTTAATAGCCAAAAGGAGCAAAAAGGATAAGGAAATAGTGACTATATTACATTGAAAATATGGAAATTTATAGGATAATTTTCTATTTGAATATTTCACGTATAATATACATTTACATACAAGTTATAAAAAATATTTCCTGTAGTAGTCAAAATCAACCACTTTATCATTGAAATATATCAATAGTTACAAAAAAATATCTGTACCACAATGAGGGAGTCTACTTTGAGTCTGAATCTACGGCACACAATGTCATGAACCTTCATCCAAAGATAACATATTAATTTAAAAGATTTAGATTCAAACTAGAGTAAATATTTTAAATTACGCATGAAACAAATTAATAACAACTAATGTATAATATAACATATTATACAAAATTATATGGGGACGATCCTTCCAACAACTGTGAGAAGCATAAATTTGATTTTAAATATAACAAGAACCAATTTCAATTTCAAAACTTACTCAAATAATTGACAGTACACATTGACTAAAAAAATCAAGCATAGTTGTTTAATTAAAAAAAAAATTGTTGAATTAAAAAATAGTGGCAAAAAACAGAAAAGTAATCAAAAATTGCTTGTTAAAAATCCAAAGTTTCAAATATTATTATATTTAGAAAATATTCAAGGATCAAAAATGTTTTAAATGTAACTCAATTTTAAAAGTATATTATACAGATGAAAGTAAGTTTTTACTCATTTCTTTTATGGGTTCTTCAGTCATTTATTAAATGATGAAACCTTATAAAAATAAAACATAACAATATTAAAATAATTACCTATTGTAAAAAGTAATAAAGTCACATTTATTGACTACAATTTTTTATAACATTTTAAAAAAGTAATTTGACAATATGCTACTTGGATATTAACTAATTTATTAGTTAAACTAATATTTTAATGATTACAATAACATAGTCCAGGAGCTCTTTCCTCTATGACACCAAAAGCATTAATTTTAGATTATGATAATTCAACAGAAAATCATTTATTGAGAAAATGTTAGAAATTTTTCAATTTGTTAAAAAGATGATCAACGTGAAACGATTGTACTTGATATTATAATCAATTATTATAAAATAAAAAAAATTTAAAGTTCATTAAGCAATTTAAGATGTCTAATGGTTAATCTCAAATTAAGAAAGGATTAGCACACATACTTCTCTAAAAAATTTAACCTATTCATATGGTCATAGTTTTTTCCTGCATATTAATTGTATCATAAATTAAACATAATTTAATTGATAACTATTGTTAGCCATGAATATAAATGATGTTCTGCTACTTACTTTAATATTTATTTTAGAAAAGATTTTGAAATGTAAACATCGCTTGGAACCTTCTTCTCCAAAAATATCAATATATATGCTTTCACATTGACCACAAAGTCGACATATTTTAGCTTCTCCTTCTTCCAGTTCCATTATAGTGAGTTGATTGGTAAATGATTGTTGAAATGAACTGATTCTTTATTTTTTGATAAATAACAGGTACAAAACTACGATTAGAATTTTAGTTGCAACACTGGTGTTAAAAATACTTGTAAAACATATTTTATTCAATGTATTCAATTGTAAACAGTAAATGACATAAATATTTATCCTTACAAATAGAAGTCATTTACATTTTTCCATAGTATGAATAAGTATTTCAAGCACTACTTAATAGATTAAAACTAAAATATAAGAAAATGAGAAAATTGACGTGCCCTAGTGAATTTTACATTTTAATTTTCCGCAATTTTATTGGGCTTTTTTGAAACAAAATTGAACTAGAAAGTAATGTAAATATTTTTTTCAAACGTACTTATTTACTAAATGGGAAACATAAAACCTTTTCAGAATAAAATGAATCTGTAAAGCCTCGAGCACAAAAATATATAAATAACTTACAGTAGGAAACGTTGAAATAGAGGTGTAGGCATTTTTCACAGTCGTCACTACCCGAGTTGCGTAAAAAGGTAGGCTAAGATTGTAAGTGACAGTCAAAGCATACACTTCATCCTGAACTGATTGTTTCAAAAACGCTGCTTGGCCTAAGTTTTTGTATATCTACGGAGGTAAAATGAGGAAGGTGTTGCGGGGCAGAATCGTGTAAAAGATTGGTCAGGATTTTAGTGACCCCTATTGAAAATAAGAACGTAATTAGAATACGTATCTGAAATACGTATTCAAAGTACGTAATTAAATTACGCAACTTTTTGGAACAAAAAAATGCATACTTTTTTTGTAGTAATACGTAATATTTAAAAAAAGCAGGGGTGATCACGAGTGTCAAAGTATCTCAGGCATTTTTCATGAAATTTTCGAACAACTTTTTCAAACAAAATGGCGTCCAAATAGAAAAAAGTTCATATAAAATATAACTCATTTTTTAACTCGAAAACCATTGAGTTTAGAGAAAAAGTTTATATAACAAAAAAGTCTTAGAATTGATCAAGAAACACTATTAAATTTTTTCAGAGTTTTCCGAGACGATTTTTCATTTTCAGGAAATGGGGGAATCCAATTTTCCAAAATCATTTCCAAGTGCTTTTATCTTATATTTATAGTAATACAATAGAAAAACTAGTTGTACAATATAATACACCGATGAAAAAGTTTGGTAAGATCTTACGTAGGAACTTGCTTCAGACGGTAGGTAAGAACTTACGTAAGTACTTACGTACGATAATCGGTCGATTTAACTTCTACGTAAGAACTTACGTAAGTTCTTACCTGGACTTTTGTACCCAGTAATTTTTTTTTAAAAATTAGGAATTGTCAGCCATTTTCGGAATTACTTACATACCCTACTGAAACTTCTGAGGTGAGATCTCACCTCAGAATCTAAATAAAATCAAAAATAAAAAAAAATTATTTAAATTTGAAATTAGTATCAACCCTGCTAGAAAAAATCAGGTGAAAAATCAGGTGAAAAGTCACGACAAATCGTCAGGTGATTTTTTTTTTAATATTAAAAAATTATTAAGAATTGTCAGTAATTTTCGAAATACCTATTTACTACGAAATATTATATACGTAATAATTAAGAGTTTATTTAATGGTTAACTTTACAGAAGTGAAAAATTTCCTCGAGACCTGGGCTTGAACCGGTGATCAGTCGGTTATAAGTCCAGATCCCTACCAGTTGAGCTATTCATTAGTTACTAACCATCGAAAAAGTTAATGAAATATGTGTATCCATTTTTTTCAAGTGCTTTTATCTTATTATATTTATAGTAACATAATATAAAAACTAGTGGAACAATATGATTTCTATTAGAAAATCTGGCTTTAACTCTCACTTTGAATGGGCTCTAGGTAAGTATCCGGACTCGGAGATGACTTTCTTGAGGTAGTCGTAATTTTTTGAAGACAATGACAACCCGGGTAGTCCGCTCAGTAAACCAGGTTAAAATTGAACGCGGCGATGATTTTTTTCAGGAAGTTAAATTTTTTGTGTGAGAATATCACCTAAGGTAGCCTACTTTTGGCTCTAGGTTAGAACTGAACTTCACGATGACTTTCTTCGGGTACTCGTGGTTTTCTCCGCGACTATGACGACCCAGATGGTCCACTTTGGTTCATCCAGGCACGCACACAACCAGTTCAATTTCCTGAAGAAAGTCATCACCGCTGTCAATTTTAGCCTGGTTTACTGAGCGGACTACCCGGGTTGTCATTGTCTTTAAAAAACTACGACTATCTCAAAAAAGTCATCTCCGAGTCCGGATCCTTACCTAGAGCTCACCCAGAGTGAGAGCGAAAGCCAGATTTTCTAATAGAAATTATATTGTTCCACTAGTTTTTATATTATATTACTATAAATATAATAAGATAAAAGCACTTGAAAAAAATGGATACACATATTTTATTAATATAACTTTTTTGATAGCTCTTGCATAACAATTAATGGCTCAAGCGGTAGGGCGCTGGACGTGTAACCTACTGATCAGCGGTTTAATCCCAGGTACCGAAAAACTTTTTCACTACCCTAAAGTTAACAATTGAATATACTCTATATTATTATGTAAGTAATTTTGAAAAGGCTGACGATTCCTAATTTTTTTTAAAGAATTACTGGGTGAAAAAGTCCAGGTAAGAACTTACGTAAGTTCTTATGTAAGAAAATCAACCGATAATCATACGTAAGAATTTACAAGAAATTACGTAAGAACTTACGTAAGACGATAAGTACGAACGAAAAAAAAGTTACAAAAAATTTGTGCGTAAAAAAGCTCTTAACTTTTTTTTGTTTAAACAACCATAACTTTTTAACTAAGCATCAACACTCAAATTTAAGCCCGGAATCAGAAAGAGCATTAAATTCTACATAAAATTATATATATGTGAAGTCTTTTTAAATAAATAAACCTAATAACAATTTATATATCCTTAAAGTGCTAGTAAATACCTTTCGAATGGCGGGTCCGAAAAGTCAATCCGACTTTTTTTGACTGAGCTACAAAACTTTGAAATTTACTCATTTTTCGCTCAGGTATGGCAAAAGTAATTGACGGGCAGTGAATATATACGTGTCGTTAAAAAGGCCAAATATAATAATAAAGGCCAAAAATAAGGCTATTTGCTCTACTGAACAATAAACGAGTCTATTCTAGGGATATTTGCGGACGTGAGTAGTTCGAGATTACTGACTCTCTTTATGAAATTGCTACTTAATATTCTGTATTATTGGGGCAGGCCTTAGTACACTGCCCTCGAGGAATCAGATTTTTTCCATAGCCGAGGTGTTAAGACTATACAAAATTGCAAGCGCCACATCTGCTAAGTTGAAAGTCAAGCAGAAGACGCTAGACCCACAGCGCTACGCGGTCCAAAATGTAACGCGCGCTTGTCGCTGGCCGCCAGTCGCTACTGTGCACTCGCCTCAGGCAGTCACAGTTGTAGCATCCCTGTCCACTCATACTTTATATTCAATAAACACTTGTTGTTACATTCATTTACTCCAAGTATATATTTATAAGGTTATGGGCCCAGATCCCGCTAAAACAAGACGCAAGAAAAATTTTTTCTTTCGTTTTTGGTTTTATTCTGAGTAACGATTATAATAATCGAAACGTCAATTTCTTTCTAGGCAGTGTCTATTCACACCCCGGCCGTATAAAAACGGCAGGCCAAAAAAAAGAAAGTGGACGGAAATATTCCGTTTTCCGTTTTCTTCCGTTTATCTTGAAGATAATCTCAAAAAATGCGAAAATGATTGACCGTATTATTCCGTAAAAAGCTCCGAGCTTTTCGACTTGTCCGTAAACTTCCGTGTGGGTATAACGGTCTAATCGTAGACTCCGTATAAGTATAAGAGTCTACCCGTAGACTTCCGAATGTATATGAGTCTACCCGCAGACCTCCGTTTATCCGTAGACTTCCGTTTTGTCCGTAAACTTCCGTATGGGCATTAGGGTTTCCGTAGACCTCCAGTATAACCGTAGACTTCCGTTTTGTTCGTAGATTTCCGTATAGGCATTAGAGTTACCCGTAGACCTCCGTTTTATCCGTAGATTTCCATATGGTGTGAGTCTATCCGTAGACTTCCGTATCGGTATAAGAATCAACCGTAGACTTCCGTAGGGTGTAAGTGTCTACCCATAGACCTCCGTTTTATCCGTAGACTTCTGTATGGGTGTAAAAGTCTACCCGTAGACTTCCGAATGGGTATATGAGTCTACCCGCAGACCTCCGTTTTATCCGTAGACTTCCGTTTTGTCCGTAGACTTCCGTATGGGCATTAGGGTTTACCCGTAGACCTCCAGTATAACCGTAGACTTCCGTTTTGTTCGTAGATTTCCGTATACGCATTAGAGTTTACCCGTAGACCTCCGTTTTATCCGTAGATTTCCGTATGGGTATGAGAGTCTACACCGTAGACATCCGTATGGTATAGCGTCTACACGTAGACTTCCGTATGGGTGTAAGTGTCTATCCGTAGACTTCGGCAGTGTACGAGTCTACCGTAGACTTCCGTTAGTTCCGTAGACTTCCGAGCGGTGTAAGAGTTTACCCGTAGACCTCCGTTTTATCCGTAGACTTCCGTTTGTTCGTAGATTCCGTATAGGCATTAGAGTTACCCGTAGACCTCCGTTTTATCCGTAGATTTCCGTATGGGTATGAGAGTCTACCCGTAGACATCCGTTATGGTATAAGAGTCTACACGTGACTTCCGTATGGGTGTAAGTTGTCTATCCGTAGACTTCGGCAGGGGTACGAGCGTCTACCCGTAGACTTCCGTTTAGTCCGTAGACTTCCGTAGCGGTGTAAGAGTTTTACCCGTAGACCTCCGTTTTATCCGTAGACTTCCGTATGGGTGTAAGTGTCTATCCGTAGACTTCCGTATCGGTATAAGAATCCAACCGTAGACTTCCGTAGGGTGTAAGTGTCTACCCATAGACCTCCGTTTTATCCGTAGACTTCTGTATGGGTGTAAAAGTCTACCCGTAGACTTCCGAATGGGTATATGAGTCTACCCGCAGACCTCCGTTTATCCGTCGACTTCCGTTTTGTCCGTAGTAGACTTCCGTATGGGCATTAGGGTTTACCCCGACCTCCAGTATAACCGTAGACTTCCGTTTTGTTCGTAGATTCCGTATAGGCATTAGAGTTTACCGTAGACCTCCGTTTATCCGTAGATTTCCGTATGGGTATGAGAGTCTACCCGTAGACATCCGTATGGGTATAAGAGTCTACACGTAGACTTCCGTATGGGTGTAAGTGTCTATCCGTAGACTTCGGCAGGGGTACGAGAGTCTACCCGTAGACTTCCGTTTAGTCCGTAGACTTCCGTAGCGGTGTAAGAGTTTACCCGTAGACCTCCGTTTTATCCGTAGACTTCCGTTTTGTTCGTAGATTTCCGTATAGGCATTAGAGTTTACCCGTAGACCTCCGTTTTATCCGTAGATTTCCGTATGGTATGAGAGTTACCCGTAGACATCCGTATGGGTATAAGAGTCTACACGTAGACTTCCGTATGGGTGTAAGTGTCTATCCGTAGACTTCGGCAGGGGTACGAGAGTCTACCCGTAGACTTCCGTTTAGTCCGTAGACTTCCGTAGCGGTGTAAGAGTTTACCCGTAGACCTCCGTTTTATCCGTAGACTTCCGTATGGGTGTAAGTGTCTATCCGAAGATTTTCGTATGGGTGTAAGAGTCTACCCGTAGACTTCCGAATGGGTATATGAGTCACCTGCAGACCTCCGTTTTATCCGTAGACTTCCGTATGGGCATAAAAATCTATCCATAGACTTCCGTATGAGTATAATAGTCTATATCAATAGACTTCCGTATGGGTATAAGAGTCTACCTGCGGACCTCCGTTTTATCCGTAGACTTCCATATGGGTGTGAGTGTCTATCCGTAGACTTCCGTATCGGTATAAGAATCCAACCGTAGACTTCCGTAGGGTGTAAGTGTCTACCCATAGACCTCCGTTTTATCCGTAGACTTCTGTATGGTGTAAAAGTCTACCCGTAGACTTCCGATGGGTATATGAGTCTACCCGCAGACCTCCGTTTTATCCGTAGACTTCCGTTTTGTCCGTAGACTTCCGTATGGGCATAAGGGTTTACCCGTAGACCTCCAGTATAACCGTAGACTTCCGTTTTGTTCGTAGATTTCCGTATAGGCATTAGAGTTTACCCGTAGACCTCCGTTTTATCCGTAGATTTCCGTATGGGTATGAGAGTCTACCCGTAGACATCCGTATGGGTATAAGAGTCTACACGTAGACTTCCGTATGGGTGTAAGTGTCTATCCGTAGACTTCGGCAGGGGTACGAGAGTCTACCCGTAGACTTCCGTTTAGTCCGTAGACTTCCGTAGCGGTGTAAGAGTTTACCCGTAGACCTCCGTTTTATCCGTAGACTTCCGTATGGGTGTAAGTGTCTATCCGAAGATTTTCGTATGGGTGTAAGAGTCTACCCGTAGACTTCCGAATGGGTATATGAGTCTACCTGCAGACCTCCGTTTTATCCGTAGACTTCCGTATGGGCATAAAAATCTATCCATAGACTTCCGTATGAGTATAATAGTCTATATCA
Organism: Trichogramma dendrolimi; assembly: GCA_034770305.1. Classification (NCBI taxonomy): domain Eukaryota; kingdom Metazoa; phylum Arthropoda; class Insecta; order Hymenoptera; family Trichogrammatidae; genus Trichogramma; species Trichogramma dendrolimi. The sequence continues at coordinate 612,806 of JAPMIB010000081.1, read as the reverse complement.
ATAGACTTCCGTATGGGTATAAGAGTCTACCTGCGGACCTCCGTTTTATCCGTAGACTTCCATATGGGTGTGAGTGTCTATCCGTAGACTTCCGTATCGGTATAAGAATCCAACCGTAGACTTCCGTAGGGTGTAAGTGTCTACCCATAGACCTCCGTTTTATCCGTAGACTTCTGTATGGGTGTAAAAGTCTACCCGTAGACTTCCGAATGGGTATATGAGTCTACCCGCAGACCTCCGTTTTATCCGTAGACTTCCGTTTTGTCCGTAGACTTCCGTATGTGTATAAGAGTCTACCCGTAGACTTTCGTATGGGTATAAGAGTCAACCCGTAGACATTCGTTTTATCCGTAGCCTTCCGTATGGGCAAAAAAATCTATCCATAGACTTCCGTATGAGTATAATAGTCTATGCATAGACTTCCGTATGGGTATAAGAGTCTACCTACGGACCTCCGTTTTATCCGTAGACTTCCGTATAGGTGTAAGTGTCTATCCGTAGACTTCCGTATAGGTATAAAAGTCTATCCGTAGCCTTCCGTATGGGCAAAAAAATCTATCCATAGACTTCCGTATGAGTATAATAGTCTATGCATAGACTTCCGTATGGGTATAAGAGTCTACCTGCGGACCTCCGTTTTATCCGTAGACTTCCGTATCGGTATAAGAGTTTACCCGTAGACTTCCGTATGGGTGTAAGTGTCGATCCGAAGATTTCGTATGGGTGTAAGAGTCTACCCGTAGACTTCCGAATGGGTATATGAGTCTACCCGCAGACCTCCGTTTCATCCGTAGACTTCCGTTTTGTCCGTAGACTTCCGTATGGGTATAAGAATCTACCAGTAGCCCTTCGTTTTATCCGTAGCCTTCCGTATGGGCATAAAAATCTATCCATAGACTTCCGTATGGGTATAAGAGTTTATCCATAGACTTCCGTATGGGTATAAGAATCTACGATAGACCTTCGTTTCCGTAGACTTCCGTATTGGTATAATAGTCTATCCGTGAACTTCCGTTTTGTTCGTAGATTGCCGTATCGGCATTTGAGTTTACCTGTAGACCTATGTTTTATCTGTAGCCTTCCGTATGGGTATAAGAGTCTATCCGTAGACATTCGTATGGGTATAAGAGTCCACCCGAAGACTTTCGTATGGGTATAAGAGTCTACCTGTAGACTTCCGTTTTGTTCGTAGATTTCCGTATGGGTATAAGAATGTACCGGTAGACCTTCGTTTTATCCGTAGACTTCCGTATAGGTGTAAGTGTCTATCCATAGACTTCCGTATGGGTATAAGAGTCTATTCCTAGACTTTCGTATGGGTATAAGAGTTTATCCATAGACTTCCGTATGGGTATAAGAATCTACCGATAGACCTTCGTTTTATCCGTAGACTTCCGTATTGGTATAATAGTCTATCCGTGAACTTCCGTTTTGTTCGTAGATTTCCGTATCGGCATTTGAGTTTACCTGTAGACCTATGTTTTATCCGTAGCCTTCCGTATGGGTATAAGAGTCTATCCGTAGACATTCGTATGGGTATAAGAGTCCACCCGAAGACTTCCATTTTGTTCGTAGATTTCCGTATCGGCATTGGAGTTTACCTGTAGACCTATGTTTTATCCGTAGCCTTCCGTATGGGTATAAGAGTCTATCCGTAGACTTTTGTACGGGTATAAGAGTCTACCCGTAGACTTCCGGTTTGCAGCGTAGACTTCCTTATGGGTAGAAGAGTCTACCCGTAGACCTCCGTTTAATCCGTAGACTTTCTTATGGGTTTAAGTGTCTATCCGAAGACTTTCGTATGGGTATAAGAGTCTATCTGTAGACTTTCGTTTTGTCCGTAGATTTCTGTATGGGCATTAGAGTTTACCCGTAGACCTCCGTTTTATCCGAAGCCTACCGTATGGGTGTAAGTGTCTATCCCTAGACTTCCGTATGGGTATATGAGTGTACCTGTAGACTTCCGTTTTTTCCGTAGACTTCCGTATGGGTGTAAGATTTTACCCGTAGACCTCTGTTTTATCTTTAGACTTCCATATTGGTGTAAGTATCTACACCGAGAAAAATATATCTTATATCCAAGCAAATTTTGTTTGATTTAAACAAATAATTTGCTTGTCTATTAGCAAACAAATGATTTGTTTAAATGGAAAAACTACGTTTATTAAACTCTAATAAATATTCAGTTAATTTGAAGCAATTATTAATTAAAACGAATTTAATATTTTGTTGCATTTAACAATGAAATTTTTAATTTAAGTATATATTTGCTATTATCAAAAATATATATATATATTGTAACGGTAGACGTTACGAGTGTGGAGGGTAATTTTTATTATTGAATAAAATAATTGCTACTGCGTTGGTCGCGTTAGTGACCGGGTCCGGTTACCTAAAAAGAAGTAAGAGGGGAGAGTGCACAAGTAATCAAATAACACTTAGGGATTAAGTTGATTCAAAAGAATAGTTATTAATAAATTAATAAGCAGGTCAATTACAGCCGTGCTCAGGACGGCAATTTGGCGCAGTACCACGGCCGCGCGAGTGTTCGCCTAAACCGGCGGACGCGAGTCACAATGCAATCTGAGAGAGAGAGAAAGTCAGAAAACTGGCACTTACAATAGCTGCCTCCGAATGCGATTTCCGCTGCCCAATCCACGACGCTGGATTCCGGGCCGCTCACACACTCTCGCTCACAATGCACTCAAAATGCACGCGTTGCAACCACTCACACTCGCGGCGCGATTTACAGCGGGCTTACAAAACGCAATCGATTTCGACTTGCGCGTGTCGCTCGGAATCGGGCCCGAACTGTACTGTCCTTGTAGCTCGCTGCTCGTACGCGTAATTAGTCGCGACGCGCTCGCGTTTCGCGCAGTCCCTACGCGCACGTGAATTTATGTCTCTTTCTCTCTCATTGCGATCTGCCGTGGTCGCGCTTCTGCACCTGAAAGAAAATCTCACGTATGAGTACAAGATATTTCTATATTGGCTTTGAGGGAGAGAGAGACGAGATCTTGCCCAGATTCTCGTCACAATATTCATGTCTAACAAATATATAGTTGATGCAAAAATATAAAAGCTTGTAACAAATCATTATTTGTTCAAATACAATAAAATATTCATGAATTTAAGAAAATATTTATTTACTTTGAATATTATTTTTATTGTTTAAAATAAATATTTGATGAGGTTTAACAAATATAAGTTTAATTTGAAAAAATGTTTATGAAGTGTAAAGAGATGAAAGTTAGTATCGGTAATGTATAAATTCAAAACTAGTTAATACTTTTTAAAACAGACAAATATTTGTTACATACAAACAAATATTTAATCGGCAAAAGTAAATAACTAATTTAATTAAATAAAAATTTGATCGAATTTGAATAAGGTTTTGCTTATTATCAAGGAAACCGTTTTATGTGGGGCATTTCTTTTCTTTTTTTTCATATTATAATATTTTGACATGTTATCGCTCTGTTTTAATATATTATATTAATATTATCGCTTATACAGTTATTATAAGATATTTTAAATCGCAATCCTAACTTACAAATATATTCCCTTCAGCTGGGATCGAACCCTACACCTAGGGGTGATAGGCACGCACATTGCCATCGCACCACCCTTACAATTTTCTATTACAGCTGATTTTTACGGCTATATATTATATGGGATGATTACTTGAATAAGTATTATAATTATGTTTTAACTTGAAATATATGTAAAAGTTATAAATCATTTAAAATTAATCAAGGAAAAAGCTGAAAAAAAAATAATGTGCACATGAGTCAATCCGTTCTTCCTTTCTTGTTGAGAAAATTCAGATTGCTACAATTTCTCAGCAGCAATGCGGCTGCTTTCTTGAGTTGGTAGCTCAGATCCTAAGTACGATGGCGCGTTACTCAGGTTGTCTTGGGTAACGACCTGCGACCGTTTAAATTAATAGTGTCTTAGCTGTAACAATATCTTCGACTGATAGTAATTATCGCGGTTATCATTGAGAATAATTTGCAGAGGAGTTAATATGTTCTTATTAAATCCATTCGGATTGGCGCCGTTTCTCAGCAGCACTCGCATCAAGTTTCTACGACCTTGCTACAGAGCTACAGTAGGGTTCTGACCCAAATTTTCTTTAGTATTGCGACATATAAAGGCCACACACATAAACATTAGACCATATGAATGTAAAGTTAGTCTCAAATCAGAGTGTGATGTTTACCACAAAATCATTTTAATCAAAAACAGACACGGATAGACACACTATGACAGTAGGTGAAGTTAGCAAACCTTTCGAGTGTGTAATTTGTCTAAAATCATTTGGATACCAGATTTTCTATAATGAATGACTTTAAAAAGTATCAATAAAAATGAAAATGAAATTTTTATTGTGTCAATTATTTGATACACAAAATTGATAGAGTGAAATACATAACAAGACATACAAGCGCACTATAAAATTAAGTAAAGTAAGGTGATCTAAAACCCGTCAAGAAAATTCAAAATTTCAACAAGTTTCTTAAAACTTTTAGTTTAAAATTTTAGACTGGGTTCTAGGTTCCCTTAAACGTAGACGTTTAAATAATCTCGATAACTATAATAAGCTTCATAATCTTGAAGAGAATCATGATCTACTGTTATAATTTCTTCTTTTATCGAAGAAATTTTATAAGCATTAAAATGACTATTATAGTTTTCGCATTCAACATTGTTACACAAAAAATAAATTTTATCGTAGGGATCGTAACAATCGTGCCTCGTCGTCTTTGTGTATACTTATACACTACACAAACACAGCGATAACGAAAAACCAAACGATCGCGTCTCGTTCCCTGTTTGTACTGATATAATACGATACACTGGCCTGCGTCGCGTGCGTCTACAAATCCTTCGTATTTTTGGCGCCTCGCGATGTGCCTGCCGTGCTGTGTATAGAGCACATCTTTCCTGTCGGAACTTGCACGTATAGCGCGTTGTTGTTAGCCTACTGCCCAACTTCATATGCCGCAATAGAAACAATCGCGCTTCGAGAGCCAATGCACCGAGCTATTATGTATACGTACAAGTTGTCCCAAGGGCGCGAAACGAAATCAATTCAATTGGTAAAATTAATTAGTTTCATCAAATATTTGTTGATCCGGGAAATACTTAATTTAAATGAATGCTTTATTTACATACAACAATTATTTAGTAGCGCTGATCATTTTCTATCTTATTTTTAACAACTGCATTTATTTAATTTAATGCATATGAAAATAATAAAAAATTTGTTTTTTACAAACTAATTAAATAGTTAATTTTAACAAATATTTCTTTGATATCATTTATTGATTTTAAATAAATGGTTTGTTATCCAATTAATTAAATATTTGTTTAAAACTAATAATGAAATATTTGTATCAAATAATGAATTGTTTAAAATATTTTTTCCATCTCATTCAAAAAAATTCTAATAATAAATATATGTTTGTTACTAATAACTCAGACTTGATATAAGAAAATATTTCTTTAAATTCAATAAATGGATTTCAAACAAATATATTTATTTGAATTTAACAAACTTTTTTATGAGTGTATCCGTAGACTTCCGTATGTGTATAAGAGTCTACCCGTAGACTTTCGTATGGGTATAAGAGTCAACCCGTAGACCTTCGTTTTATCCGTAGACTTCCGTATGGGTGTAAGTGTCTATCCGTAGACTTTCGTATGGGTGTAAGTGTCTATCCGAAGACTTTCGTATAGGTATAAGAGTCTATCCGTGGACCTCCGTTTTATCCGTAGACTTCCTTATGGGTATAAGTGTCTATCCGTAGACTTCCGTTTTATCCGTAGACTTCCGTATGGGTATAAGAGTCTACCCGTATACCTCTTTTTTATCCGTAGACTGTCGTATGGGTGTAAGAGTCTATCCATAGACTTCCGTATGTTTATAAGAGTCTATCCATAGACTTCCGTATGGGTATAAGAGTCTACCTGCAGACCTCCGTTTTATCCATAGACTTCCGTATGGGTATGAGAGTCTATCCATAGACTTCCGTATGGGTATACGAGTCTACCCGTAGACTTCCGTTTTGTCCGTAGATTTCCGTATGGGTGTAAGTGTCTACCTGTAGACTTCCGTATGGGTATAAGAGTCTACCCGTAGACCTCCGTTTCATCTGTAGACTTCCGTATGGGTGTAAGAGTCCACCCGTAGACTTCCGTATGGGTATAAGAGTCTACTTGTAGACCTCCGTTTTATCCGTAGACTTTAGTATGGGTATAAGAGTCTACCTGTAGTCTTTTGTATGGGTATTGGTTGCGTCAGCGCAATTTAAAGTCAGTAATATTTCATCTAAAAATTGCTTGCATGTCGTAACCGACATGTGAACTGTTTGAACGATTGAGCTGAAACTTTCAGGAGTTGTTCTACACAAAAATAGCTACAAACGCAAGCAATTTCATAGGTATTGGACAAAATTTGCACTTTTTCCAGGCTATATCCCTAGGATAAATTGTATTTTAATATATGATATTAATGAATAAATGTGTATATGTGGATGGCAAATTGGGTATAACTAATGAAAAATTTGAAAGTTCTTGCGTTCGTAACCACACATTTAAGGAACAAAATGAGACCCCAATGACCATGATTGAATCATCGGTTCTAGCTGGAACTTACGACACAGGGTTACCTCTCAGGACTGTGGACTTGCTTCATCAGGGAGGATTCGATTGTGACTGGGACCACAATTTTCATATTCCAGAGTGAAAAACTTTAGAAAAAGAGTGAAAAAAACAGAGTTTTCTCTGTATAGTTCAAAAAAAAAATTTTTCTTCAATTTTAATGAATTTTTTATAAATTTACGTTTAAGGTACCTTTCCCCCCTTGAAGCGAGTGAACGAAAGTCAGAGCGTATCTCTTTCTCCACGAAGCACAACGAAAACGTAGACTCCCTGTTGAAGCCTACGGGCTGCCACGCATTGGAATCATCACGCCTGTCATTCCAATATATCGAATGCAGCCCGTCAACCCTTCAGAGAATTGGAGCTTGCAGACCCGAAATTTGGCACGCCTGGACCAGTAGATGCCATTCTAGGCGCGGATGTCTGAAGCAACGTCGTGCTTCCTGGCATAATTGTTAAGGTAAATGCAATGACTCTGTCGACCATCTTCGGATGGGCCGTGGCAGGCCCAATCGAGAACTTGGCTGCATCACCACGACCGAGCCCTGATCTGTGCATGACGACTACCTGAAGAAGAATGACTGCGGAAATAAGCTCAGAGTGGTGTTCAGCGCGTCGAAGCCGACGTCGTCAGGGCAAAGTCAGAACGACTTCCTTCACGTTGGGCCGAAATTGCAGAACGACCTAGCTATCTTTGTCGCGCGCTGGCGGCTCCACCGATACGCCTTTTGCGCCGACATCAAGATGATGTTCCGGCAGATCCTTGTGCAGCCAGCTTACACGCACCTACAGCGCGTGCTCTGGAGCCCGTCGTCGTCAGTGCCCGTGAGACATTACGCTCTCCTCACGGTGACTTATGGGACAGCAAGCGCTTCCTACTTATCGCTGCGAACTTTGAAGCAGCTCTGCATCGACGAAGGTCAAAACCTGCCGGAAACGGTGCGCACCATCAATCAAGAGCTCTACGTGGACGACTTTTTGAGCGGTGCCAACGACCTGGACACGACGCGCACGCGACGAAACCAGCTCATACAGCTGCTAAAGGCGGGCGGCTTCGTATTGAAAAAGTGGGTGTCGAACGAACCGAGCCTGCTGAATGATCTTCCTCCGGAGGACCGTCTTCGACCAACATTTCTTCAGCTGGCCATCAATGGGCCCGGGAAACGAACTTGGCGTCGCCTAGAACCCTTCAACGGACAAGCTCACATTCCACACCACGTCAAAGGTTCAGTCCAGGACTGTCCTCACGAAGCGCATCGCCCTTGCAGAGCTCGCACGACTCTTCGACCCCTCAGGATGTCTCGACCCATTTACCATGCGTGCAAAGATGATCATACAAGCCATGAGGTGCGATGGCCTCCACTGAGATGATGAGGTGCCCAAGCTACGACGCACGCAATGGGATGGCTTCCGCAAAGGGCTCACCGACCTCCACCAATTTAACTTGCCATGATGGATTGTTGTTGCCAATTCAACGCACCTTCAGCTGCACGCCTTTTCCGATGCGAGTCGCGCGATCGCCGCCATCGTATACTCTGCATCGTTCGATGAATCCTCATGACGCATCTCAACAGCGCTCATTTGGGCCAAAACCAAGCTTGACCCTGCAAAAAGCTCCCGTCGACCTCCTCGCAAAGCCCCAAGGACGACAATCCCTCGCCTCGAGCTCCGCGCAGCACTGCTGGCATCTCGTCTACTGCAGCACGTCGCCACTGGAATTGGAGTCCCCATCGAGAACTGCCACGCTTGGAACGACTCAAGAATTATCCTGCACCGGCGTGGTAGACGACTACGTAGCACACATCCAGGAGCTCTCTTGTGGGGTGTCCTGGCACCACGTACCTACTGACTACAACTCCGCTGACATCGCCTCGCGAGGCTCTCAGGCTCGAGACCTTGTGAAATCTCAGCTATGGCTATCGGGGCCCGACTGGATTCGGCAGCCAGAATCAGCCTGGCCAGCTCATCGACTCGACGTAGGTCCAGAGCCCGTCCACGAAGGCCTCAACTGCCTCGCAACTACCCTATCCACAAACGACGAGCCCCCCATGCTCAAGAGATTCTCGAGCCTGTCGAGACTCCTTCGACACTTACCCGAGCTCGTCGATGGATTTACTTACGTCAAGTGCCTCTGACACGACCGCATTCACCGTCGATGCCAGTCGGCGCCCAAGAGATGCACCGGGAGCTCCTTGCCTGCGTGAAGTTGAGTCAACAAGCCTACTACCCATACGAAATCGAACAGCTTCGAAAGGGGGAGGAGCTTCCTCCGAGCAACCCTCTAGCTCCACTCTAGCCATACTTGGACAAAGATAACTTCCTGAGAGTCGGTGGTCGGCTCTCAAATTCATTGCTACCAGAAAATCAAAAGCACCCTTTCATCCTGAGCAACAAAAAACATTTGGCATGACTCGTCGTTGACGACCCCAGCAGCCAGACTGAGACCGAGATGGAAGGGCCGTCGAATCAAGGAGCCTGAGTACGTAGCAATCGTTCACGGAAGGAGGCGGGCGGTATGGTTACGTGAGCGCAATTCAAAGTCAGGCGCGCTACCGCAGCCGTGGTGGCGCGAGCATCAAAAGACTCCGAAAAGTGTCCGTCTCGAGTGAGAGAAAAAAGAAGGGAGAAGGCAGACGAACGAGTTTGGAGCTGCTCCGTGCTGCGTTTCTTTTTGTTTTTCAAGATATATACTTCCGTCAATTATATTTGTTTGGCTTGAAATAAAGTGTGATGAGTTCCTACAATAAAGATTTCTTGTGTGCGAGTGAAATGACATGAGGGCCAAACGGAGGTCTACGAGTAGACTTTTATACATATACGGACGTATACGGACAAAACGGAAGTCTACAGGTAGACTCTCATACCCATACGGACGTATACGGGCAAAACAGAGGTCTACGGATAGACCCTTATACCAATACGGAAGTCTACGGATAGATTCTTATACCCATACGGAAGTCTACGGGTAGACTCTCATAACCACACGGATGTATACGGGCAAAACGGAAGTCTACAGGTCGACTCTTAAACCCATACGAAAGTCTACGGACAAAACGGAAGTCTACAGGTCGACTCTTAAACCCATACGAAAGTCTACGGACAAAACGGAAGTCTACAGGTCGACTCTTAAACCCATACGAAAGTCTACGGATAGATTCTTATACCCATACGGACGTATACGGACAAAACGGAGGTCTACGGATAGACTCTCATACCCACACGGACGTATACGGACAAAACGGAAGTCTACGGGTAGACTCTTATACCCATACGGAAGTCTAAGGACAAAACGGAAGTCTACGGATAGATTCTTAAACCCATACGAAAGTCTACGGATAGATTCTTATACCCATACGGACGTATACGGACAAAACGGAGGTGTACAGATAGACTCTTATACCCATTCGGAAGTCTACGGGTAGACTCTTATACTTATACGGAAGTCTACGAATAGACCGTTATACCCACACAGAAGTCTACGGACAAGTGGAAAAGTTTGGAGCTTTTTACGGAATTATACGGGCAATCATCCTTGCATTCTTCGAGATTATCTTGAAGGTAAACGGAAGAATACGAAATATTTTCGTCCACTTTCCGTTTTTTGGCCTTCCGTTTTCATACGGCCGGGGTGTGAATAGACACTGCCGGTTGGTGTGAGCCAAGCGTCTGCCTTATTTAAATGATTTGGTGAAGCAATATTTGAATCGGGCCAATGAAGAACAGCGGATGTACCTCAACAAAGGTTGTCGCGTGGTAACGTTCAAAATGAATGATTTAGTGATGAGGAAGAATCATGTATTGTCTAATAAAGGAAAAGTAAGAAATGCCAAATTGTTGCCCAGATTTGTGGGACCGTGTGAAATTGTTAAAGTATATTCACCGCTAGTATACGACGTGAAAAATAAATCGGGCAAAATTACGAAAGTACACGTCAACGACTTGAAGACGTACACAGTTTCACGACGATTGCGAAGTAACGCCAAAAATAGTAACGATGATGATAACTCCGCAGTTGCTGAAAATGTGGCCCGGCAGAAGATCGCGCCCAAGGGACGATCGAGTCCAGGAGCTGACGGCGAGAGGCAGGACACGGAGCGTGACGTTCCGGTACAGCCGGCTGCCGGGAATGAACCTGCATGGCGAATTTCCCGTAGGCAGCGTGGTTTACCGCCACATGCAGTTTCGCTGCACTAAAAATGTGCGAGCGTGCTACCGTGGAGGTTGCCACATCTGCCTCACGGTCAACCAGCCCCGGGCCTCACTGTACAGCAACAACGAGGAAGAGGAGAAGAAAAAGGAAAAGGAAGACGGGGAAAAGGATGAGCCCAGCGACGTGTTACCCGGCGTGGCTGCGATTGAGTCGGCTGTAGAGGACGGCGTCGCCGAGAGCGAGAAAATGGCCGTTGATCAGATGGAAGAAGTGGCAGGAGAGGTGACTGAAAAAGACTTGTTGCCGGAGCGGTCGTCGAAGTCGGAGTCGACAGCCGCGTCGGAGACGAAGTCGAGCTCGGAGCCTGATTCCGAGGCGACCGGAGCCAGCGAGCGTCCTGCTCGCGAGCTGAATTGGCCGCCAGAAGATCGGCGTCGCTGGGACGAGCCCGAACCCCGAGTAAATCTGCGTGCTCTTGATGGAATCCGCCCGGGGTGTTGGAATTGTGGTGCTCGAGGTCATAGCCACACCGACTGCCCTGATCCGGTGAAGCGTCGATTTTGTTGCTGGTGCGGAACACAGGGCCACACCAAGTCCAGTTGTCCGGGGTGTGGGCCCTTGTGGAGGGAGTTCCTGGCGTCGGAAAAGATCCGCTCCTAGCGCCGGGGATATTATAAACGTTAAAATGAGTTTTAACTAGGGGATTGAGATTTGGCCTACTTATTTTTTTTCTTTTGCGATAATCATGCTAATCTGTGCAATTTATTTCAGTGAGGCGCAGTACGAGTAAAAGCGGCGGTGTTGCCGTGATTGTCAGCAGACAATGAGCAGCCTCATTAGTTACTATTCTCATAATTTTTTTTTGTTGATTTGGCCATAAAATACGCAGAGCGTGAGTGCGAGTACGAGGAATTTCCGTACTCGTGATAATCGTGCAGCCTCAGTGCTGAGTATCAGATTAGTGGGTGTTTATTATTTTTTTTTAGGCCAAATGAGTAAAAGAGAGTAGTGTTTCTTTCGATCGCCGCCCAGGCAAAATCTTTAATCAGGCAGGGAAGCCATGTATGTTTTTTTTGTGAGATTCTGTGAATCAAAAGCCGATGGGCAAAGCACGAAATGGTGCAATATTAATTTGTTTAATTAATAATAAAGTTTGTTATTTCGTTTATTTTCCTAAATGTGAGTGTTGAGTCAATTCATTCCATTCATGTCTCATGATCATTTAATTATCGCCAGAATCAAGTTTGATGTTTTTTTTTTAATTTTAGTAAAAGTAGTGTGAGATCACAGCTATGCACCAGCAGCGTAACATTGGTTGCTGTATATAGTAACTGATAATGGCGGTGCAACGAGAGATGAGGGTGACATCTGACTAAGTCAAATATAAAATTCATTAATTATTTTAATAATTGTGTTTTGTAAGCCGTTACTTTAATTGTACTATAGGGCAACCGAACGAGAGGACCGAAGCCAGGTATGTTTTTTGTGTATATTGTGTGAGTGTGTCGGTTCTGTTGTTATGTTTTTTTTGTGCGTATATTGGCATTTGCCTAATTGTTTAAAGTCACGTGTATGTGAATGGCTTATACGAAGCGGCCGATGAGTTGTCAATCTCTCGAATTGAGTGATGATTGAACCTCTGGTAATAGGTTCAGTCATGGAAGGGGGAATGTAAGGAAGTCGTACCCCAGCGCAGAGTCCGGTGGTATTCCTTCCTAAATATCTATCCTAAACATCCCTATGTCGAGAGAGATAGGTGGTTGATAGGGCCTGATAATGTCAATGCGAATCGGCGCCGTGTTTCGTGACGCGCCGAAATTGCGAGAGAGAGTCACGAGCGACTCTGTGTGTGCTGTCGATACAGCGTGCTGCTGACTAGCAGAAGAAGGCCTGATGTGTGGAAGGGGGATGTACGACTGATGGGCTACGACGGTGCGAGGGCGCAACACTCTGTGTTGGGACGTGTGCGGAAAGCGACCGCAATTGTAACCTCTATTGTGTGCAACCGGTGTCTGTGTCTGCGAGAGTGAGCTGCCGTCATTTGGAGTGTCTGCTGATCCTGGCATTACCGCACGGAAGCGAGCTTATTAATTGCATCTTGCCGTCGCACGCAGATCATCGATGCCCGGACGAGAGTGAATAGTAGCAGCTAAACTGAAAATATCAAATAGTATCGGTTACTAGAGCGCTATAGTAAAAAAATTGACTGTCGGTAATAGTAGCAATTACTAGATTTTTTGGTAGATTACACTACATGCTCTAGTATTTACATAACAGATACGTTCTAGTAACTTGAACTTGAATGTTATAGTAATCTAAGCTCAGTCGCAATTTTTTCGTTGATACATAAGTTACAACTTAGTTATACTATCGAACCACAATATTATAAATAATTTTTTGACTTCGGCAAAATAAAGAAATAATATATTACGTGCCTAGGGAGCGAAAAACTGGAAAGCCTCAGAGGATGCGTAATTATCGGCCGAGGCAAAGCCGCGGTTGATAAACACGAGCTCTGAGGCTTTCTTTTTTCGTTTCGTAGGTGCGTATACTATTTTTCATGAATCCCCCAGCAGAAATTAACTTATTCAAATATTAACAATTATTAACAATTGTATATTAACAATTATTAACAATTGTATATTAACAATAATTAACAATTTTCAAACGCCCGCAACTTTTAAAATGACAAAGTTCGATCGATTCTAGATACGTTATTTAAAAGTTGAAAACTTGATCTTTAAGATCATACTAATATCATAAATGATTCATCATATTCGAGGTGTTTTTGGGGGCTATAATCATCGGTGTTTCAGCGCGTGTTTACTGTAAAGAAGTAGCATACGAATTTCCACTCTCCGACCCCCTCCTCTGCCCCATGATTTAGCTGCACCAAAGAATATAGATACATACAAATAGAAGTCCAAAGCCCTATGCTGAATTGACGCCGACTTTTTAGTTCTGTTACCCGAGAGGTTGGTGGCGCGAGTGTCGGAAATTTTAAAATATATTAAAAAAAGTCTGACAGGACTGGGATTTGAACTCATGTCCTTTAGATCATCAGGCCGGTGAGCTAGCCACACAGCCAAACGATTACTATCGATCAAGCGACCTAAGCTGCTCATTTGAACTGTGTTCAGCGATGATTGTTTATAATACCATAGCACTTGAGATATATAATGCGTAAAAAATATATTAACGCAAAACAGCGAAAAAACAATAAATTACTATTCTTCGCCACGAAAAAAAAAATTTCCAGAGAATGCGTAAGACTGATAAACACATGCGCTGGGGCTCTCTCTTTTCGTGTCGGAGTTCGGTAAATTGTTTTTCATATTAATTTTTTTGTTTATTACAGCAACCTTTGAAAAATATTTTTTTTCTCGATAACTATTATGTTTCGAGAGAAAAAATTATCGACCAAAAAAGTCTTTGGACTCGTTCATCATAGATCAAAAATGTCCCATTCGTTCATTTTGAACTAAAATACATAAAATATAATATCTGCGAGAGTTTCGTTACCTGTCAATTAATTGTATTTCAATTCATAGTGAAACGTGTTAAGAAACACTGAAAAAAATCTTACAGGCAAGTCCAACAAAAGTGGACAGCTGGATCAGAAAAAGATATTTTGCTGCTACAGCAAAATTATTGAGCTATATTTCGATGCTAAATTTTGTCAAAGACTTTTTTGGTCGATAATTTTTTCTCTCGAAACATAATAGTTATCGAGAAAAAAAATATTTTTCAAAGGTTGCTGTAATAAACAAAAAAATTAATATGAAAAACAATTTACCGAACTCCGGCACGAAAAGAGAGAGCCCCAGCGCATGTGTTTATCAGTCTTACGCATTCTCTGGAAATTTTTTTTTTTCGTGGCGAAGAATAGTAATTTATTGTTTTTTCGCTGTTTTGCGTTAATATATTTTTTACGCATTATATATCTCAAGTGCTATGGTATTATAAACAATCATCGCTGAACACAGTTCAAATGAGCAGCTTAGGTCGCTTGATCGATAGTAATCGTTTGGCTGTGTGGCTAGCTCACCGGCCTGATGATCTAAAGGACATGAGTTCAAATCCCAGTCCTGTCAGACTTTTTTTAATATATTTTAAAATTTCCGACACTCGCGCCACCAACCTCTCGGGTAACAGAACTAAAAAGTCGGCGTCAATTCAGCATAGGGCTTTGGACTTCTATTTGTATGTATCTATATTCTTTGCTAGAACACAAACATGTAAACTTTACTAGTACGGTAATAGTGATGCTTACTAGAACCTCTAGTACTACAGCACTCTAGCAGGGTTGCATTATTTTTAATTTATCGATTAAAAATTAAAATTAATTTAAAAAATTTAATTTGAAACTGCTCAAATTAAAAATTCAAATTAATTGTTAATTTCGGACTGCTCAAATTAAAAATTCAAATTGATTGTTAATTTCAAACTGCTCAAATTAAAAATTCAAACTAATTGTTAATTTCAAATTGCCAGAATTAGAGAGTCGAATTAAGACTAAGGACTTTTATTTTATTAAGAATTAGGACTTTTTCACCTCGCACATGTGCACGGAAAGTAGCCGTAGTAAGTAGCCGGTGTCGAATGAGATTAAGATTTCGCACCATGTACACACCACTACTTTCTCTTATGAGATAACGAAAGTATGTACATGGTCAATGTAGTGCATGGAATGTATCAATATAAACACAGGGCGCTTTGTCGATACAGTTCGATCATCAACATATTATATTGGTATAAGTTATCAGTTTGTCTACTGCTTCGAAGCCGACAGCACCTGACATTGGCCATTTCGTGTAAGACTAAGGTAAGTTCAATCGTTTTTATAAGAGATCGCATTAATTTTTTGCTCGCTCATGCGTTTTCGAGTTCAATGTGCCACACGATTTCAAAATTTCTCGTAAACGTATATCGTACACGTATGTCTCGTAAACGTCTCGTAATTAATAACTTGCTATGTGTACGAACGGCACGCGGCATGTAAATGATTTCTCTCTCTCTCGCGATTGATCGGAGTGTCATTGATCGATGACACGAGGAAACGCGATTGTTTTTATGAAACAACAACTCGGCCTTTTTTTCTGTTTCTTTTTTTTTCTTGCTCGCTGACCATTTGGGAAAGCGCACTCTCCTCTCTTTCTCTCTCTCTGTCTGTGCGGCAAATATTCAATCGCATTATTCGCGCGAGTGATCGGCTGTATATACGCTGAAATACTTGATTAATTCTTTCGCTGTATTGACAAAATCGACTTACCGATAAGTTTGACGCGAACCGCATTGAGCTTGCGTAATCTCAACAATATATCATCAAACTTGTGATTCGATTTTTTGCTACACCTAATCTGTGTGTATATTATAGAGTTCGACGATCGAGTTTCCTTAGTTCGAAGTCGAATTATAAATTTTTAACAATTATATAATCTTATATATACAAACATCCGATCAAAGGTTATATTAAACAAAATAAAAAAAAGAATCAATCACTTCTCGAGTGTTTAAATGGCACGCCGATGACATAAATCTGCGTCTTTATAAATCACGGGTCGAAACGAAGCTTATAGATCCTTATGAGACATAACATTATAATAACATACAATATTACATTTAAATAGGTTGCCTTCCTTGTGAACTACAAAAAAAAATGGATAACACCGGAAACATGTTAACGAGTTTTGACAGCGGTTCGGGTTCGCAAATAACAGCTGCACTTGAAAATGATTTAGGAACGACAAGTTCTCAATCTGATGAATCCACTGCTTACACTAATTATGCTTGGTTAGATGGCAAATTTTTTTATATAGTTAGAAGTAAAAAAATGACCAAATTCTGTAGCAGCAAAATACGTCACTTGTAAAAAGCTCTACGCGGGAAACCTAGTGTGTCATCAAATTTTACCGGTCACCTGAAGCAAGTATGTCATTAAAATTTGCAACTGATTCTACAGATTTTTTTGAAAATTAAATTAAATTTACCTCTATAGGCTCATCCAAGCGTTCACGATGACTATATAGAGTATAAGGCAAGTAAAAAACGTAAAGCTGATGATGATGATGATTCGACAAATCAAAAGGCAACAAGAGGCGTAAATATGATCAAGATTCATTAAATAAAAATATCGTACATTTTATCTTAGATAATATGTTGGCGTTTCGAACAGTCGAAAGCGCAACTTTTAGGAAAATATTTAATGGTATGTGTATTTAAGCAGTTTTCAGATCGTTACAATAATAATTATCACATTTTTTCTGAATTTTTCTGATCTTTCAAAGATCTTCCCATCAGTGAGAGTATCAGCGCCTTGCGTCATATGTCCAGAACAACAATCGTAAATATTGCCGATCATCTGATAGAATCTCAAAAACAACGTATCAAAGAGATGATTGCCAATGTACCGTTCATATGTACGACTGCGGATATATGGAGTGCTCCCAACCGCAGATTTATGGGCGTTACGGCACATTGGGTAAGCAACAATTACTTGCAATGACATTTATATCATGTTATTTTGATGTATATTTTATTTACTTGATAATTTTTGCGTTTAGATTGAGCGTGGAACTTTCAAGCGCAAATCGGCGGCGCTGGCATGTAGGCGATTTGAAGGCACGCATTTGTTTGACAGAATAGCAAATATTCTTTGCGTAATAAATGCCGATTATGAGATATCAACAGAAAAAGTAATCGCTACGATCACTGACAATGGGTCCAATTTTGTGAAAGCATTTGAATGTTTTTCTGCTGCTACGGATAATGTTCTTTCTGACGGTAAATATATTACTGCTGTTTACATGCGCTGCTTTCTTTTATAATATTAAATTGAATTTTTTGATATCAGATGATGAGACTGACAGTGAGATGCTGAATGAAGAAGCAGATAATATACACGCTGATATCGACGACTTGTGCAGTGATAGCAAAGACGAAATTGAAGAGATTCGCCACGAGTCCTTTACCGGAGACTCGAACTTATTATCGCGACATTTTCGATGTGCAAGTCATACCCTCAATTTAATCGCGACCACAGATGCCAGGAAAGTAATTGAGTCAGTCCCAAAATTGAAGACAATGCACGATACGACCATTAATAAGTGTAAATTAATATGGAAATCGTTGAAGTCAGTGAAAAAGAGAGAAGCGTTGGTACACTTCATCGGTCGCAGTATTAAACAACCAAACACTACTCGCTGGAATTCATGGTACGACGCTCTTGAAAAAATTGTCGAAATTAATATTGTGAAAACTGAGACATTCAGTAAAATTATTTGCATCAACATAAAGTTCAAGGATGCTGATACTTCGTACATAAAACATTATTTAAAAATAATGAAACCTCTTGCCGACGCAATTGATACATTGCAAGGTGAAGAGAATTGCCATTATGGGCAACTCTTACCTACTCTGATAACAATTGAACAACGATGGTTGGAACAGATTGATAATATAAATAAAGGAGTATATCACAATTTCATTCAGGGTATGAGAAAAGTTTTGAAGAGCCGATTTCAAGACATGTTTGACATCCGGGGGACTGGTGAAGTTGCAGCGATAGCTGCATTGAGCCACCCCTCATGTAAAGCAGTATGGGTAAAATGCTTACACGTAGAGGCTCAACGTAACGTTGAAAAACTCGTACAAATTTACAAGTGCACAAATACCGCTGCATTTCCCACCCCTCCGACAAAGAATAGGTTTTTTTTCGTCGGAAAGTCGTCTGAGCCTTGTGCACTGGATAACATGATAGCGGTAAAAAGTGGAAGTAATGAGCTGTTACGTTTTTTAGCTGAACCGGTCAGTGATTGTTTGAGGGACTTAAATAATTTTCCTAAAGTACGTGAATTGTTCATGAAATATAACACGATTTTACCATCCTCAGCCCCAGTAGAGCGCTTATTTTCATGTGCAATATTATTGAATATGCCGAAGTTGAACCGGCTTAGCGATGAACAATTCGAGAAAAGAATCGTATATAAAGTGAATGTAAAAAAATTATTTTCGTAGTATCCTTGTCAATATGTATGTGATAATATGTGTATAATGTTAATAATAATAATTATATATTATATTGTTATATTATGTTGTTATTTGTACGACGAGACATACTTTTTTTGTGGTTTTTTGTCAATAAATAAATAACACTTGTTACACATATTTTTTCTAAAGACAGAAAAATAGTTACGTTAATGTATTGCTATCTGGTGTGAGTGTCAAATGTGATTGTCAAAAAATAATGTATAATCGATACATTTCAAGACATTTTGTTTTGTTTTTACTTTTTTTTTGTTATGTTAAAACGTATGTTAGACGCATGTTAAATAAATGATATGATCGTTATAAATCATGCTCGAACAATTTTTTTATTTTTTTAACCTAAATACCTAAATAATTCCCTATATTGCAAGCATACTCTATAGTCGCGTAGATGAGCTATATTACGAGAGAAATTGTTTATATGTTGATGTGTGTTAAGGTAAAGACAATAATAACTTATGTATTTATAATTTATAACGATATATATTTTTCTGATTTTACACAAAATAATTCTCACAATTATTATTCAAATACATAATATAACGTTTTAGAAACACCTACATACATATTGAGGAGCATTGAAAAAGACGATGCTTTTATTTTACTCTCAACTTATTCGTTTAATATACACACAAATTGAAATACAAAATATTTAACAAAGTATTAGAAAATTACATACGCATTCGCTCGTATCGCTCGGAACACATTTTACACGATTATTTAGAGATTTTACAGCGTAGCGCATAATACATTCCACATAGCGCGTATGACACTGTTAGAATTATCAAAGATAAACAAAAAAATACAATCGCGGCAAATCGTAAAAAAATGAGACACATCTAACGATAAAAAAAACACTAAATACAAAACTGAGGTTTCTTCGTATAGCACGTGAATACATAAGTAAGAGATCGTAGGGCCGGTTATCGATAATTCAACCTCGCAGAGCGCAAATCAACGTCACGTACGAATTATTATCTAATACAGCCTCGAATTTATTACCCGTGATGAAGTAATCATTAGATGACTGGGCGAATATATTTCGCACTCTAACCAATTGTCCTGCCTGAAAAAATGATATTTAAATGAATTATTATGTTTATTAATATTGATAAATACAATGGTAGTTATTTATATATATTATAAATAATTTACCTTTATGACAGGAGCCAATCGATCAGCAAAGCTATACTTTGCGAAACGTCACTGCCTTATCTACCTTACGCAGAGCATCTGAAACTATGAAAAGAGATAGATGGTGGTCTGAATCTTTTTTTCGTGCCAGCGGGAATGTGGATTTGGTCTGGACAGAATTAAAGTAGGTCTAGTTTAGCATCGGAGCAGAACACCCGTGGCATTACGCGAATCGCATCGCCGAGATCAGCACGTGAGTTGCCACGTCGCATCGGTATAGTGCACTCGCCATCGTCAAATAGATTGCGCGCGCGCGCACGCGGCTATATTGGCTCGGCTGATTAGGCTCGTATTACACTCGCGGACTTTGATTCTCGCACACCGAAAATTTCTATTCCACTTCCGTTCCGCTAGTGCACGATGCATCGGTCGTCGAAATGTAGGTAAGCACGGTTGTTTATCAAAACACAGCGTCTGCTTGAAGGAGCTGTTTGCGCGTTAGGTTAGCTGTCAATGGAGTTTGGAGAAGAGGTGAACGTATTCAACAAATCGTTTACTTGAAATTGTACAAATCAATGTCAAATTGTATAAATTGTATATGTGCATCAACCGAATTATATGCAAATGATTGACACTCTAATGAAATGTTAAATTATAAATATTGAATAAATAGCTGTATATCTCAAATATCAATGAATTTTTATTTTTTCTATATGTTAAATAAAAATTAAGTAAACTAAAATAGATGACTATAATAGGATACTAGATAAAATAGGAAACTAAAAATCAATTTTTTCCCCTAATATCCTATATTTGATCCCCCTTTTTCGATAACACATTGTAGCCTTCTTGGCATTGAGTTGGTCAATTTTTGGAAATATTCTGGTTTTTCTCTCAATGCTTCCCATCCCTGTTCAACTCGATTGACCAATTCAGCCTTGTTCCTTGCCATGGATGGGTTCCACTCGCGCACCATTTCAGCCCATACGTTCTGAACATAAAAAAGAAAACAATTAAACGGTTTGAATACATTAATCTTAATGAAGGTGCAACAAAAATAGTATTATTTACACACCTCAATGATGTTGAGGTCGGGGCTTTTCACTGGCAAATCGAGTCTGCGGAAGCGCGGATGGTTTCTCCACCAAAGTCGAACAACATTCGCTGTATGGATCGAACTGTTATCTTCGATAACGTTGATGATTTCTTCGTCACCAAATAGCGCTCGAACTGAGGGATTTAAGACCTCTTCCAATAAATCTATATATTCTCCAGAATCCAGTGTTCTCTCGACGGATGTCAAAGTACCGGGTCCGAATCCGCTTACCCATCCGAAGAACATCTTTGTTGCACGACCGCTCCAACTCCGAGGAAGAATATATTTTTCTTCGTATCTATATATTAAAATTTGTATCATTTAGCTACAATTAATTAATTTTAAATAAAATAACGAGGAAACTGAGAATACCTTGTGTTTTTAGGACGCCAAACAAGTGTTCTTCCGTCCGCGTGGGTAGAAAAAACCTGATGGAACGAATGAATTATAAAAAATATTGCTAATTTAAGTTATCCGGCTTCATCACTTTTCAATCAAAAATAAATGCAATTGAATTTAACAAATAAATAGTTCCTTTTTTCATAAATTTTTTCACATACCTTTTCATCCAAGAAGATGGTTTTTTGCCATTCTTCTTCCGTCAGATTTAGATGACGTCGGGCAAAATCTACTCTCTGCTGCTTATGCAACGGAATGAATTTATTTTTTTTGGCTGGCTTGAAGCAGAAGAGATCAATTTTCTTTCCCATTTCCCTGCGGATCGTCCGGACATGGCAATTAAGTAACAACTCATTCCGGATCTTCGTCGCTGGCATGAAAGGAAATTCGTCGGATAAAAGCTCTATGTTTGCGACTTCCTCCGGCGTTAACGATTCTCTAGCTCTATTGTTGATGCGACCGTCAGATAAAAATTCCTCTGGATGCTCGCGTTCAATCCTTCTATATTTCATAACTGTTCTTCGAGAACAACCCAGAATTCGCATTATATCCGCTGTGGTCCTTTCGCTTTTAATCATACCCAGCAAGAGTCCCAGGCGCTGTGGAGTTGGTTTAAATTTATCCATTTCTAAACGATAGGTTTTTAATAATAGTAATCGTATTCAATTACAACATTTGCAATAAATTAATAATTATTTCCACAAACGTCTCTCAAGCCGACATTACTTAATTATTATTTAATATTATTAATAAATTATGAAAATAAAATTAAACTTACCACAATATCTGTTTAAGTAAAAAACCCCTGTGAAATAGCTACTGCTAATTTCTAACACACTGCAGTAACCATGCAGCATCGACGCAAACTATGCAACACCATACGTTGTTACCGATTTTCAATTGTTTTACGCGATCGGCTTATTTCGGAGTGGTCTGACGAAACAATTTAATAGCTCGAGTCTACGTCCGACATTGAAGTTCAATTTAACGTCCAACCTCCGCTAATTTATTTCGAAAATGTGGCAATTAAATATCGATTTGATTGACGAAATCTTCGACAGGATGGATAGGGTGACTCTAAAGAAGTGCATGAAAGTTTGCACGTAAGTATTGATTTTAAAATACAAATGTAGCTATAAATTTTTATCGCATAAAGAGTCCTATCTTTTTTTTTATAAACTCGCAGTGTAATTAAATATATATTAATAAAAAATACAATTTTGCTCGTCAGGTTATGGCGAGATCAAGCTGCGGCGATGATGAGAAGAAAGTTATCCACGGAGTTTCCTCTATTCTTCGAGGAGGAGTTGGCCGTGATGAACGACGTCATGGTGGAGCACTTCGACGAAATCTACGATGAATATAAAACCAGCTGCTTCGTGGAACCTAAAACATTCCAAAAATTGTTGGAAATTCTAAAGGAGAGAGAGGTGCTGGAAAATAGCAACTATTTCATTTGTAAGTAGAAAATTGTATTAAAATTTAAATCAATTTACAAGTATATAAATAAATTTCTAATTTTTTTATTTTATTTACAGGGAGGGACATAAGGAGCGTATTTAAGAAATTCAATCGAAAACTATACATCAAAAAATTTAATGTTTGAACAAATTCATAAATTTAATTTAAGATGAAAGTTCTAAAAATCATCTTAAGTATTACAAATTATAATTATAATATGAAATAAAGATAAAATAATTGATTTATATTGAATTCCCTTTGGTGTTTTTTTTTTCAATTTGGCTATTTATTCAATATTTATAATTTAACATTTCATTAGAGTGTCAATCATTTGCATATAATTTGGTTGATGCACATATACAATTTATACAATTTGACATTGATTTGTACAATTTCAAGTAAACGATTTGTTGAATACGTTCACCTCTTCTCCAAACTCCATTGACAGCTAACCTAACGCGCAAACAGCTCCTTCAAGCAGACGCTGTGTTTTGATAAACAACCGTGCTTACCTACATTTCGACGACCGATGCATCGTGCACTAGCGGAACGGAAGTGGAATAGAAATTTTCGGTGTGCGAGAATCAAAATCCGCGAGTGTACAAGATACGGCGTACCCCTGGTGGGCAAGATCGGAAGTAAAGTTAGATCGAAATTTGTATCTCGTCGCAAATTATTGTAAATACTAGCGCTGTGCTCGCTCGCTCTGGTGAATGGAGTATTTAATAGAATTTTTGGGGAAGCCAGAATTGTACAATGTTTTTTGCATGCACTGTATAAAGTGGTGGACTAAGAAATATATTTTAAAAAATTTCGCACGAAACTGTGGAGAAGTCTTATGATTAATTATATATGTAATACCGAATCGGTATTATTCGTGAGAGGTCGCCTGACAAATCATTGTCAGTCAAGGCCGAATAAAGCTAAATATAATGATGATGATTCTGCGCAATGTTTTCTTTTCTTCTGTTGTATATCTGGCAATGAGAAGAAGATCGGATGGAATGAAAGCAGAATTAGAAGTACGAAAGCACAAGAGTCGCGGAAAACAGACAGTTACGACTGAACCGGTAAACGGCAACGGCCGACGACTGTGAGAAATAGAGTCTCGCGAGTGGAACTGTATTTCGTGTGCACGTGTCCGAGTGTTACCCGAGTAAGTGAGAGTACGAGGTAGTCCGGGTGACTGCCTACGTCGAGCCGCAGGTGTGAGTGTTGCCGCGAGTGTGATCGCTAAGCCCTCGGTCGAGGGGTGTGTGTATGTGAGCTCGAGGTCGTACGTGTGTGCTTGTGAGAGAGCGAGAGTGAGCCATCCTGTCACCGCTGCAGAGGAGACAAGGGTGGGACTCAATCCGACGACGACGGTTGTGTTACAGGGACCGAACGAGCAAGCCAGGAGGAGCCAGCAGCCATCACCCGAACGAGGAGCCAGTCAACCCGTCCCTGGAGAGGCCTCAGGCACGGCGGTGAGCATCACGGCAGGGCCGTGTCATAATTATTCTCGGCACGCTCGAAACGAGCTACGTTGTAACGTCGGCCGTCGACGGTTCCGGTCTCTCTCTCCGAGACCAATGTAGTTTAAGTTATAGAAATAAATCGTTATGGTTATTTATTTAAAATAGAAACGAATGAGTAGTCATTGGTGAATATGTGTGTGTGAATATAACCTGTCCCTTTTGCATGTATTCTCACAGGTAGACCCTGGACATACATGGACGGACCTGCAGCCAAAGGACACACGTAACCAACGCAGTACGTCGGGGTAAGGATTTTCTAGGTTACATATATATAAATATGTTAGTACGTTGTTACGTAATGTGGAAGTGCGTACAGCATGTATATTTATGTTATAATTGTGAAACAAGTGTTCAATGTCTTACCATGTAACAATATGTAATATAACAAAAGTATAAACTTTGTTTTATTGTGCATAAAAAATAATACATAAACGAAAATAAAATATTTTGTGGGTATAAATCGAATTTTATACCGACTAAAACCCATCCTTGTCCTCTGCCCCTTTTCTTCCTCGCGGGACCACCGCTATTACGCGAGGGAGGCTCGAGCAGCGTGCTTACTTCAGAAATGTGCTGAGCTCGCACAGTGATCGGGGGTTTTTACCAGCTTCGGAGGCTGATGACATAGCCCGGGTCTTCTTTTTGAGTGGTACCCGCTTAACCTCGGGCCCGGGTTCGATCACATTATGAGGCGAACAACGCTCACGAATATTTACCCAGTGGGAATCGAACCCACGTCCTACGGCACATCCTTGTATCAGCAGGCAAGAATAATACCCGCTGAGCCAAGGAGGCCTCTGGCACATATAAATATGTATGCATACATCCGTGTGTTAGTCGCAGAGTAGGTGTTATATATACAGTGTGATAGCAGACCGTTGTAAGAAAATGGTTTGATGACAACAAGTTTACGCAGTGATAAGATGAGCAAACCAGAAGTTAGATAATGTCACCACAGATGATAAAAACAAATGGTTCCGATCATTTGCAGAAAACTATGGCAAAGTAAGATCTTCAATAAATTATAAAGTTCTTGATAAGTTGTATATATAGTTATAGCAGTATTCAAGTAGCAACTGTTAGTATGAGTAAGCCGTGTGAGTTTTATGGTTTTTGAATAGAGTATCTGTTACGTGCCGTATAAAAAGCAAATCGAAGATATCAAATTCTGCGCATACAAGAAAACCAATGTTTCATGTCATATGCAAAGATAACAATGCAAAGAAAATGATAGCAATTATGAAAACAAATGTCTTGTATGTGTATGAAAAGATTAAGGTAAATGTAAGACGTCTACATGATAATACGAAAAAAAATGCGGCTTATGAAATAAATTGTATGTTTTTAGATAAATGGAGTGTATGAATTAACAGACATGTTATTTAGTTTAGAAAATGAAGAGGACAATACAAGTAATTTATCCATGAATATAATAATAATCAATACAACGAAAATTGAGGATGTGACGGAAATGAATCGATCATTTATGCCAATTGAACGTAATGATGTGTCGTTTAACGATATTAAGCAGATGCAATAAAAACATACGTTCGGTATGTTTTTATTTTATATTGCGACGGACGGCTGACCCCGGGGTGGGAGAAAGCAGCAAATCACCTGCCGTCGAATAAATTTTCTATAGGACCACCTTACCTGGTCGAGTACTCCCAGAGGGGATATTGGGCCCGTCGTCAGTGCGAGCTTGCTGTAGACTCGCTGACTCACCGTTGAACCACTGCAACTTCCGCTGAAATCCGCGAAAAGGAACGGTCGCGAAAGAAATAGGCTATGTTGTCAATCAATCGTATTCTTTATTGAATGTAAGGCCCAATCGGCCGGAAAACCACTTCAAGTTGCCCAACGGGCGATAATTTACAAGAATACGCGACGAGGCACAAGTTCGACCTAATCTTAGTTCCGACTTTGCCCACCAGGGGCGCGCTCGGCGCTCGCGTCGATCGTCTCTCGTGATGCGAACCTAATCGGCCGCGTCAATATGGCGAATGCGCGCGCGATCTACGCCACGGTGGCGAGTGCACATATACCGACGCGACGTGGCACTCACGCAATGCTCCCGGCGACGCGCTTCGTCTTATTTTGCGAACAAGCCGTCCTGATGCTATTGGCCCGGATGCCGAATGCCACTCACGCATACACGCCGATACTCCGCTGGCCGACTATCGCCGCTGTGATGTTCGTCAATCGGACTCGAGCACACACACACACACACAAACATATACGCCCGCGACCCGGCAGCCGCGTCGACCAATAATCTCGCAAATAATCTTAAGACTAACCCCAAATCTTCGGCGCCTCGGCGTTGGATCAGCTCCACTTCTCGGCTACAATTGGCCCTCGTCCGGGCGTCTATGGTCGGCGTGCGACGACGATGTGCGATTCTGCCCACGTCTGGGCGACGATGTCAACGTGCTTCTGCACGTGTGCACTATTCTACACAGGCCCGACTGGGCGACTTTCACGTGTCCTGGGTTTCGGCGGTTCAACCGGCCAACTTGCCTCACGGGCGATTGAACATGCGAGCACGCGCGACACAACCAAGCCCTCCTGGGCGACACACACACGTTTCACGTCGGCCTTTTCTCTGCCGTCCTCGTCGAGCACAAACTTCTCCCGTACTTCTCCGGCTATAACCTCGAACTCGTATCCAACGGATGGGTGCTGTGCGAGTCACGCGTCTGCACGTCTTGCCTACTACGGATAATCTGCCGCGATCTATTGCACGCCGGCCGGTCTGCTATCGCGCCGCTCTCCGTCTCTCTCACGCACATACGCCGTCGCACGTGCCAAACGTCGTTACTTGCTGCTGCCACTGTTTTTTCTGTTCTCCGCGTGGACCTGTGGATCGCGAAAACACACATGCACACACACATGCTCATGCGAGGCCTGCGAGAAGTTGCGGTTCGCCGCTTCGCTATCTTGTGCCCCGTCACAATATGCATAGTTGCAAATTAAATTATTATATGTATTAAAATAAACATTTGAAGATGTACGAGGAATAGTGCACAAAATATATCCAAGCGAAAAATGGATGAAATGTACGTGAAGAAAAATTCTGTTAAAGAATAAAAACGACGATGAGGTTGATGATCATTTTTTGTTTATAAAGGTAAATACTCAATGTAAATAATAATGTGGTATTTAAAAATTCATTGCAGATGATGGTAAGCTTTCGGAATGAAAAAATCATTAAATTAAAGGAAGGAGATTCAATTTTTATAAGGAATGCATTGTAACGCAAGAATAAACTCGGCGTTAAGCCGCGAGCGCGAAGACGACGAAAAGCCGCAGCGCGAGGCTCGACGTGCAAGAGGCACGACGAGCAGACGACAACAACGAGCACGCGGACGATCGAGAGCGGATAATCGATGCGAGAGAGACGGGACACTTCTTGTCCTTGTACGCGCGTGAACAGTCGCAACGACCTTCGGTCTTGCTTCGACCTGTGATAGTGTGTGATTTTGACGAGCGATATCCAGTGAGTGCCTTGCGACTACGATCGAGATTTGACGACCCTTTACTCGAAGGCCCTCACCTGGCAAACAGATACTCGTCCCGTAGACGACCCCGAATGGTCCTCCCGCAACATGGACTTGTGCACGAGTCCTCGCTGCAACCGACGAGACATCAACGAGTAAGCGAGCACACACACTACATACATTGTAAACTGCGAGCGAGCGATCCCCACACTTCGTGTAAATTATTGAATTTAACTTTTGGCGAATAAACCTTTATATTATTTTTATTTTCAACTTAAACCACTCGAGTCATTATTTATTTGCTACACAACGACCCCTCGCATTAATAATTTTAGCTACTCGGCGAGCAAGGAACTCGTCGAGCCACGACACACAGGATCGACCACTGGACGAACACCGCTCGTCGATACCAGAACTCGACGAGCATTCATTTATGTAATTAGTGTTAATTACCGTTGTGCCAGGAAGGGTTCCGGTTGACGGAAAGCGCCAATAACTGCTCAAGTATTCTAATTTAATTTATTTACTTTATTTACTACGCGCTGCTCTCATCTTGCCGATCGAGAGGCTCGACGATAATCACACAACATAACATACAAGTCAGCTATTTATAGCGACGAACAATAACACATAAATACAATATGACCTAATTTGACGAAAACATAACATATATAACACGGCCATCCTATTATAGATCGTCCTCGATCAACATCCTACAGCATCACCAGAGAAAAGCGAGATGCGGGGTGAGCCCTCAAGCCCAGACTACATTTTCAATCGCTCATTTTCTTATTTTTTTTCTTTATTATTTTATTTTTGATACATATTTGACTAAAATGTGCTTGAGGACGCACCTCCCATCATTGGCATGCTTCGAGACGCATTACGATTAGAACTAATTAATTTTCTTTTGCGCCTGTAAACGGCTCGACCGCCTCAGCGCAATGCCACCCTCCTCTTCGTCGCTGGACGACTCTTCGACGTCATCATACTTATCAACTGGAGGCGTCCAAAGCTTGAGCTGAGTTACGTGAGCCGTTGAGCAGTATCTGTTCGCCTTTTTCGTGTTTAACTCGGTTATGCGGTATGAATCGCTTGGCAATACTTCAGTTATTACCAACGGTCCACGATTCTTGTATTGGAGCTTGGTTGAGTCACCCGTATATGTAGGATTTACCTTGAAAAATACCATATCACCTACATTGAATTTATATGTTACACTACGATTGATATCGTAGCGTTGCTTCATTTTAGCTTGTGCTTCGAGAATTTTGGTCGAAGTCCCGGCATGACGGTTCGCATGGTTCGCATCATACTGCTCCTCCTTCTCGACCAAATCGCGTAAGGCCCCCTCATCGTGGCTAGGCAAGTAACCATACAGCAATTCGAAAGGGCTCTTTCCCGTGCTGGCATTGTACGATTGATTCAAATCACGCTGAATTTGCTTTAATTTGACGTCCCAGTCGGTAGCATCTGGTTTTTCGATGGTAGCTTGCATCAATGGTATCAATGTGGCATTGACACGTTCGCACTGGCCATTCGCTTGAGGATGCCTAGGAGACGTCGGGCTAAATTTTATACCGTGCTTATCACAAAATTCCTTAAAATTAGCGGACATAAAACATGGGCCACGATCGGAGATAATTCGCTTCGGCGCTCCGAAATCGCATACAAAATCTTCCATCGCTTTAATCACCGTCGACGCTCGCGTACCCTTCATCGCTGTGAGTATAACAAATTTGGTGAGATTGTCAATCAATACAAAAACAACTCTATTTCCGCGGCCCGACCTTACAAAGGGACCCACGTGATCCACGTTTACAATTTCGAACGGTCTTTTGCCAGGCGGAATAGGGTGTAATTCGCTGCGCTGTCTACCGGGGCGCGTCTTCGCAGCCAAACATTGAAAGCAAGAATAAACGTGTTGTTTAACATATCTACGCATACCACGAAAATAATATTTACGCGACATCAATTCGAGTGTGCGTTCTACTCCCTGATGACCGTTATAATCATGAAAACGCACCACCAAGCTCTTCCGCATTGATCGAGGCACGACGTAGCATAAGTTTTCATTGTGATTTTTATATAAAATACCGTCAGTGAGAACTAAATCCTTCACCATTTCTTTTTCGATTCGTGAACGCTCATTGCGCGGTTTCGCCAATATATCGCGTCTAGCAGCAATCTCCTCGTCTTTGTATTGAAAAGCTAAAATCTCGTCGCTTTCACGGATTATCGTAAACACGCCGAGCTCGACGCCCGTGTCGTCATTTCGCACAGACACATCATTGACAATGTTTACGCTCGCAATCGCTTCCTCGCGCCTGCCGTCCCTGTTCGCGCTTGCCTGATTCTCGACCGGAGCGCGACTCAGAGCATCAACGTGCGCAAGCTTCGCACCCTCGCGATGAACAATTTCATAATTGAACTCGCTCAATAAGTGATGCCATCGAACAATTTGGGCATTTTTCGTGCGGTGCGCGTTCATATATACCAGGGCTTGGCAATCGGTTACAATTTTAAAGTTGATGTTAATTAAGAGCGTACGAAGTCTCGAGACGGCCCATACAATTGCGAGAAGCTCTAATTTGCTAGAGTGATAAAAACGTTCGGCCTCACTCGTACTTCGACTGATCGCATACACCAGACGTAAGTCTTTGCTCGAATCGCCCTGCAACAGCATACCGGCTAACCCACGAGCGCTCGCATCCGTGTGTAGTTCCGTATATTTACTCGGGCTAAACGGCTGTAATATGGGACGTTCGACTAACTTATCGCGAAGGCGCTCGAAAGCTTTTCTGACCTTTTCGTCCCAAATGAAGGCTCGATTCGTCTTCAGCAGATCATTCAACGGAGATGCTACTTCAGCATATCTCGGCACAAATCGCCTGAAAAAGCCCGTTAGTCCTAGAACCGCCTGATCTCGTGTACATTCTTAGGCACCGGAAACTTAGCGATCGCGTCTACTTTACTTTGACCCGGTTTAATACCCTTCGCGGATATTTCGAAGCCCAAATATATTACCAAGTCTTTCAAAAACTGGCACTTTTTCAAATTAATCGTTAAGCCCGCGCCACGCAATGCTTCGAACACCGAGACAAGCTTGGGTTTTAAATCGTCCCAAGATTTTCCCGCTATGAATATCATCTAAGAAAAACAGTACAAGCTGACGACGCAACGGATGTAAAATTCTCTCCATATATTTAGAAAAATAAGCTGGGCCATTCGTTAGTCCAAATATTAAACGATTAAATTCGGCTGTTTCATCCGGCGTTATTATCGCGGTCTTATGTTTCGACTTCTCAGCAATCGGCAGTTGCAAATAACCGTTAAATAAATCGAGCGTAATGAATAGCTTGTTGTCACCGATTTCAGCGAGATGCTCGTCGGTATCGGGCAACGGGAAGTGCATGCGCTGTGTTTGACTATTCAACTTGCGAAAATCGACAACTAGCCGCGAATCACCGTTCTTCTTTCGAACAAGCATCACGGGGCTTGCGTAAGGCAACGTCGTATCGCGTATCACACCGGCTTCGCGCCATTCTTGTAATATTTCGCGCATTTTCTCGCGTTCCAAAACACTTGCCCGATACGGTTTACAATTTACCGGGGTCGCGTCCGGTTGTTCGTTGATTTCGACCTCTATACCTCGCGCGCACCCTAACTCGCTCATGTTCAGCGCTACGCAGTCGCGATAATTATTAATAATACGCACGAGATCCTGAATTACCTCGGCTGGCTGGTCTTGACCGACGTCGATTTCTTCCCTTGTAATAGCTCGCCTCTCTTCCTTGATCTCCAGTACCGGTAATTCCACCAGGCTTCCTTTCATCACCGTTGATCCTTTCTGAATCTTGACGGGTTTCTTGGTGAGGTTCATCACGGGCAAAACCACGCTCTCATCGTCGGTACACACGTCGATCATGTAAATTGACGACGGCGAAGTCACGGTGGTTCCCTTCGCCTTAATTTTCTTGTCGGACGTCGGCTCCAGTGACGGCATCTGCGTGAACGTCAATGAGTCTCCTTCCTTCACGTACTTTATCGAGTCGTGATCTGTGAAAGTTCGACCGATCAACATATCCGTCGAGAGAAATTTGTCCGGGACCACGTGACATTTTATTTTCTCTACTTTAGCCTCGTCGACTTGGATCGACACCGTGACATATCCAGGCGCCACGACGCGGAAATCTTGGGGTCCGAAGCTCTTTAATTCGCTCGCTTCGTATTTTATTGGAATTTGGTTTACGACCGCTGCGTTGATGCCCATGATACAAGCAGCACTTCCTGGGTCGATGAACGAACTCATTGATTTATCGTTGATCAAGGCCGTCTTGTAATATTTTATTGCGGTAGATCTTGAAGATTCTTCGTGCCCGTTTGAGATTTCATTCACCGCGTTCTGACAATCTCGTTTATAGTGTCCCGCTGTCCTGCAGCCAACGCAGTATGGCTCCTTTCGAGGCTGTGTGCAGTCTTTGGAGAAATGTCCGTACGCCTGACAGTTGAAACAGCGCGGCTCACCTTTCTCATTTCTTGACGGCTGCCTTTGGGGTCTCTCGTTCGCATTTCGGGTGCTCTTGTCGCCCTTTGTCTTCGCCTCGACACCGCTTTGCTGACCTCTTGGGTTCGCTGACGCATTGACTGATCGAATCCGCTCTTGCCGTTGGCCTAATCGGTACTCGTGGTCCAACATGTCATGTAGAAGCGCGTCTACATCGGCATGTGCTCTTGCTGACATGGCGTTAAAAAGGTCCTTGGACCATAAGCCCACCAAAACTTGCTCCTTTGTTTTTCGTATTCAGGCGTAGATCAGCGCACAGTTTCACCTTGTTATGGAAATACTGCTGTAGTGACTCGTCCTTTTGCTGCGTGCGCTCGGTCATTTTTTTCCATCGACAAACCGTCGTATCTTGGCGAACGTACGTCGTTTGGAAGGCCTCTTTGAACCTCGGCCAGGTGTCCACAAGACGACGACGCGCCGAAAACCAATCGCGCGCACCTCGCACCAAATGCATGCGCGCGGTCTCTAAGGCGAATTCCTCGGGCCAGTGATGAAGCAAGAGCATGCTCTGGATATTTGAGATCCATTCTCTAGCCTCGGCAGGCGATTCGTCGCCTGTGAAATTTTCAATATTTTTCGTGAGGTCCGGCATCACTTGATAGCTGCGTACCGGTGCCTCTGATGCGGATGTTGGAGCTATATTTTCGCCAGCTTGCGGAGACGTCGTATTCATACTGAGCTGCATAAATAGTCGCTCCATCATCGCGTTTCTCTCTGTTGATCTCGACGACGATTCTCCTCGATCATCGTAATCACTAGCGTTTCCAACGTTCGTGAATCTCCGCTCGCGTTGTCCACCCGCAGTGGTGGGGGTTGGTACCTAGGGGGTTGACCTGGGCTCATATTCGTACTCGCGTCGAGACTCATATCACTGCTCGCAGCTGACCCTGGACGCCTGTCGGTCCTTGACGCTTGCCTCGAACTTTGGCCTGCCCATTGAGCCGTTCAACGAACTCGGTCGTTGAGATTGCTGGGTCGATCGCCACATTCGGATTTCGTTCGTCAATCCGCGTTGGAACGCACCAAACGTTGCTGTTCCTCCAAAAACTGCGTTTGGAGCAGGTTTCTTTTCGGAGTCCATCGTCTTGTTTTCAAATACTTGATCAGAATCCCACTCCTGAATTGTTAATTACCGTTGTGCCAGGAAGGGTTCCGGTTGACGGAAAGCGCCAATAACTGCTCAAGTATTCTAATTTAATTTATTTACTTTATTTACTACGCGCTGCTCTCATCTTGCCGATCGAGAGGCTCGACGATAATCACACAACATAACATACAAGTCAGCTATTTATAGCGACGAACAATAACACATAAATACAATATGACCTAATTTGACGAAAACATAACATATATAACATTAGGATATTTATTTTTGCTCGAGCTAGCCAGCTCATATTCGAGTCATTCCCGGTTACAGCATATACTAATGAAACAAAAACAGTAAAAAGTTTGAATGTAAAAATTAACAGTTCATTATATGTAAAATAAATATGATTATTGTGAATGAAAAAGCTCGTTCAGATTCATTGGTAGAATAAAGTATATGAAAAATATGAATTGAAAAAAAGTTTCTATCTTTCCACGGAAAGCGACCGGTCATGGGGTTTTCAGCCTATATTGAAAAATAAAAAAAATGTATTATAACTAATGGTTAAAGAAAAGTATTAGTTCATAATGTACAAACATACTGGATATTGCTCGATGCATTGAGACTAATAGCGGTTGCATGTTTGTATGTCGTCGTAACGCCATTGTAAATGATTCGATCTTTCGGTTTAAATCCATAATTTTTTGTCCCACATAGTAATTTTAATCTAGAAAAAATAGTAATAAAGTAGAACGTATAAAAAGCAAAAGTGATATCGTCAATAATGATGTAATGATACTTACTGGGACATCATTATCATCAGCGGTGAATAGGCTTTTGTAAGGACGCCCTTCCATTCGTCCTTGCAATCAATAAATGAAACGTACCGCAGACGCCTTGAAAAAGAATAAATGTACTCAGCGTATAAGTATAAAGATAATTAATCCTTATAATTTGAGTCTAATAACCAATTTTTTTTCTTAATTTGGAAAAGTCTAATTTCAGTTTGCAATTAATCGGTTACTAGCTATGATAGTAATGAAATCAAATATATTCTGACAACTATTTATAGCACAACTAAAATTTTCCTGGTTCAGACTATAATTACAACCAAAACATTACTATAGAAGAATTCAAAATCGTGATAATTTTTTCAAAAGATTAGGTGAGTGCAAGTATGTCAGTCTTATCCTCATAATTTGAGTCTACCTCCAAAATTCTTTTTTTTCTCATTTTGGAAAGGTTCAATCGCAAATTGCGTTATTCATATTTTGATTCTATTCCAAAATTGAGTCCTACCAGCTACAGCTTTCTAAGACACTCAGGTTAGTAGATTATCGATAAATCACGACTTCCTCGGAGAAAGACATCACCGAGTCCGAATTTATACCTAGAGCACCGACTGCGTCATCCGGAGGAATAATCTTGAGAGAAGACCTGGACTGCCTCATACTTGCCAGAATTGAATTGAATTGAATTGAAAATATATTTGATCGGACGGTGGCGTAGAACCCCGTATGGCCCAAAGAGAAAGTACAATGTACAGACTACAGAGGTTTACAGAATTAGGTAAATTACACAGTATATAAGTACAGTCGTGTCCGTCAGTGGTACAGAGCGTAGAAAATTGTTTACATAGAAAAAATTTACAGTTAATTATAAGTTTTGTAATTTAGCAAGAATGACAATGAACAGGGGAGTATGTTGGCAAGCGATGGTGGAATGAGAGTGAGGTTTTCAGTTATGCATCGGGATTTCCAGTCTTGTTTATCGAGTGAGAGGAGGTGATTGTAGATGGGTTTTTTATATGAAGAGGCGGGAAGAGTGAGATTAATTTCGAAGAAAAGTGAGAAAAGTATACGTGATGCAGTGTGTGAGAAAGACTTTGTGAGAGCTCCAGTGCATTTGGCGTTGTAGTAGACCAGCGGCCTGATGCGACGAGGAGAGGTGTGAATCTCGGGGTGGTCCGCCATGAGGATGAAAAGGGCTCGCAGCTGAGGTGGTGATCCACTCCGTAGTATCTCCAGAGCGAGCAAGGCTATTCTCAGCTCTCATCGACGACACACCGACAGCCAGCCCAGGGCCAGCCAGCGTAAGGTGTTACATGGGCAGTGCGAGGGATAGAGCCATAGACGAAGCGCACGTAGGCGTTTTGAACACGCTGTAGCCGTAGATTTTGTTCGTTTGTCACAGAGTCGTAGACCGCCGCAGCGTAATCGAGGTGAGGGAGCACCAGGGCGACCGCAAGCGTTTTTCTTATGCTTTGAGAGAGGGTGTGTCTGTAGTACCAAAGCGAGAATAGCGCGTAGTGGCAGCGTGACACGATGCCATTCGTATGCGCCTACCAGTTGAGTATTGGAGTAAGCTTGACGCCACAACTGCAGAGTACTCGATGTGTGTTCCCTGGATCACTATCTTGGGCAGCCATGAGGCGTTGAGTTTTGTCAAAAAGGCGAGGCTGCCGAGTAGTTGCACCGTCGTTTTGCTTGGGTTGAGTCGGAGGCCACAGCGAGACGCCCAAGCAGCAATCGACTCAGCGTCGGAATTGACTGCAGCAATGAGTTCCAGAATGCGGTCCGGGAAATCGTGCGCGTAGATTTGCGTGTCATCGGCGTAGACGATGTGATCACAGTGGTGAAGGACGGTGTGCAGGTCGTTGATAAATATTGCAAATAAGAGCGGGCCGAGAACAGATCCCTGAGGTACACTGAAAAAAAATAACAGCTCTCAGCACTGAAGTGCCCAGTAGTGGCTACCGAAGCGGCTTGGTAGTTGACTATGCAGTAGCGCTTACTAGTCCGAACTCAGTAATGTCTACTGAATCTTTGTCTAGTGAGCGCTACTGGTACCTTTGCAGTAATGTGTAAGATAGGTTTTAATCAATGAGTCCGAGCTCGCCCATTGACATTTTTTATTATAGGTTATTTCTCTTGTTTAGCGTAGGAATAAAATATTGTAAAAATAAAACAAACTATGTTTTCAAATTTTGTATTTTGGCATTATTACACAATATTGTTCCTTAACAGTAGAGTCAACAAATGTTACATTAACATTATTACATGGACTAAACTCTGGCAAATCTTGAATTTTTTCTACGGAAATGCTCAGAAGTTCTTTTGTAAAATAAGCATGATAGTGATCGTCAAAATAAATAACTTTTAAAAACTTCATTTTAAAATATACCTCATTACCCACAGTAAAAAGATTCAAAATTTCCCAAAAAATATGTTCTCCATTATCATTTATCCTGACGAGCACTATCATACCAATTTTATAATCTAAATAATTATATAATAATTTATCGGTATGGAAAATTTTAGTATTTGCTTGTATATTGGCGAAAAATTTTTTTTTATCGCTGAGTTCGATATCCTCATAATTATCGCATGATATGTTATTTATAAAAGTTTTTTTTGTAACTTTTGTAAATGCAAGTGCCAATTGACTTTTTAAACAAATTGTTTTTTTGACATTTTTTCTACAACTTGTATTAACAGCGACCTATTTCAAAGGTCTATGGTTTGACTCGTATCGCATAGTGGAAAAAAAACCAGAGGACCAAATTGTCTCATAATCCTTGGAGTATGAATCAAATTATGAAATTTAAAAATTAAATTTCCATAAAGTTCGCGGTACAAAGTTAAAAATTTACCAATTAAATTATCTAATTCTAAAAGGTGACCTTCAACAAAGCGAGGTAAAACAAGAATATCTAATATTCTTCGATACAACACATAGCATTGCCATGATTTATTATCTTTTTTTATTTTATTGCCAACAAGTAAAGAAAATCTCCGAACAAAAGTAATTGTTTCAGAAGCTGACATTTTTAATTTTTTCTTTTGGCGGATGTGCTCCTCTTTGATTACGGGAAGATTAGATTCAAATAAATCAATTTTTTGGAGATCACATATTCTTGCATTTAAGTAATCTAATGAGAAAAACTTTTCCTTATAAATAAATGTATTACACAAGTTAAGTAATAAATAGTTTGTTGTACCCTCAAAGGTATCATGAAGCAAATCAAGACAAGGATTTTCAGCACAATGGAATCCATCAACATTGTTAAAAACGCACATTTCTTTAATACCTGTCATTGGAGGATTGCGTTTTTTAAGATCAGTTTCGTAGGAGTCTTTAGTTCTTAACAAATTTTCATCTTCTTTTGTCATAACTTTTATTTGTTCCATGTCTGCTGAACATATACGGCAAGGCTTACCGTGAACAAAATTATCCCAGAATCCCATGATAAAATTCAAACCGAGATTGTCACCTAATACTAAAACTAGCTGAAAGTATACCCTTTTTTGGGTGTTCTTAATACTAAGGACGAGACCATCATTTCGCAATTCATTCAATTCTACAATAAGTTTTCGAAAAACAGCGTGATTGCCGAATTCTTTATGATCTTTCGTATCAATTAAGGGGGGAAAGGTACCTTAAACCTACATTTATAAAAAATTTATTAAAAATAAAGAGAATAAATTTTTTTTGGATTATACAGAGAAAACTCTGTTTTTCCACTCTTTTTCCAACGTTTTTCACTCAGGAATATGAAAATTAAGGTCCCAGTCACCATAGAACCCTCCTCGATGAAGCAAGCCCCCAGTCCTGGGAGGTACCCCTGTGCCGTAGGATCCAGCTAGAACCGATGATTCAATCCTGATCATTGGGGTCTCATTTTGTTCATTAGATATGTGGTTACAAACGCAAGCACTTTCAGTTTTTAATTAGTTATACCCAATTTGCCAGCCACATATACACATTTATTCATTAATATCATATAAAAAATACAATTATGCTAGGGATATAGCCTAAAAAAAGTACAAATTTTGTCCAATACCTATGAAAGTGCTTGCGTTTGTAGCTATTTTTGTGTAGAACAACTCTTGAAAGTTTCAGCTCAATTGCTCAAACGGTTCACATAGAAAGTTACGGCAACAGAGCAATTTTGAGATGAAACGTAACTGCCCAAAAGTTGAAAAAACAAAAATACACCAATACATGTCATAATGATTCTCTCATGTCACTGAGGCTGGTTAAAATTTTTCGGACAATAAAAAACAGTAATTAAATTTGAATTTTCAACATATTGGACCCACAAGGATAATGTCAATTACCCTAGACAGCCACACAAAGCCAAATGCGCCAATTTCATTACTACATTTATAATTTGTATTAAAATATTAGTATACGCTAATATGGGTTTTATGTGGAAACTGGTAACTAAGTTTATTATGTCCAAATCAATTTTTCACACAAATATGCACAATCTCATAAGAACTTGAACCCAGTCCTCTACCATTCACTAACATTCATAAAACATTAATCACTGGATCTATAATTGGAAATAAAATCACTCAAAATTGATCAATTATCACTAATCTGTTTTATCACATGCAACAAACAACAATATTTATGATGCAGTCATGTACACATACATAAAGTACAGTGACATACATATACACTGATGTATATGTCAATTTACATATGTACTGCTGTACTTTTTGAATTTGAAGTGTCAAAAATGTCACATTTTCATAAAAAGCTATTGGAACTTCTTCATAGCTTTATTATGAAACACTATGTGGAGTTGGAAAGATATAATTGCACTCTACATATACTTTTTTCACCTTCAAAAAAATGTTTTTAGCCATTGGAAAATCAAGATAGCAGACTGTTGTTGACATTTGATCCGGGCTCGCGCACGAAAGTGAGAGAGACAGAGTAGATTACCGAAATCACGTGCTGCGAGTGGTGGCGTTACTGTACACCTACAGCCATGTACACAAACAAATTTCTGCTGGATGCATTATAACCTAAGAATAAAACGAGTAACAGATGGCGCTACCAACTTATGAAGGTCCGGAGATTCATGAAAGAACGGCAATGTTTTTTTTTTTTGTCGTTTTATTCATTTATGCTGTAATAATCATAAAAGTATCGGTACTAAATAGGCTGTACCTCTCGATAAAATCAAAATTAAAAAATTCTGAATACGGTACTGGAAAGCTGAGCAGAAAAAATCCTATTGGAAAAGTCAATAAGCAAAAAAAATTTTTTTTGAAATTTTAGGTACTTTTCCCCCCTTAACGCAGTCAAGAGAACATAATCTATTTTAGAGGATAAAAAATAAGGAAAACATGGTAATGAAGAGTAAACTCCAGATAACTTATTTTTTCCTGCAGCTGGTCCAAGGGCATTGCCACACTCAAAATCATCATTGTAAATGAACAAAGGAATGATAAATTTATCAGCATTCGCTCTAGTAAATTTCTTCCAAAACTGTCCTTGCATGAAATTACTTACTACTTCTGATTCATTGTTTAAAGATTGTATAAATGAAAGAATCAATTCGAAAGTTCCTGGTATTTCTAATAAAACTTTGAGGGTCCATTTTAACGGAATGTATTGACCGGTAGCATTACACATATATTTTTTCGAATTATACCCAAGAATGAATTCTTTGGGGTGAATTATCAATTTTTTTCTTCTATACATCATTGAACCGTTTAGACTCGTAAGAAAATTTATCAAAAACTATTTCTGAACTATTGAAAACTGACGCAATATCATCGGAAATAGTATTAGTGTAATTGGCTGACATTTTAATTTGTTGTTTCATATATTGTTGGAAAGTACGATGAACAAAATTTTTTAAAATATCAATCACATCTTGTACTACATTTCGAGGTATCACTGGATTATTATATAATCGTAAAGTTAAGAATATTAATTCATTTTCCAAATTGATCTGTTTTTCAGACATTGTGATAAATGTATTTATAACCAATTAAGCATGCAAAATTAAACTTTTACAATAAACAAAAAAATACTGATTACAAATATTTTAAATCTTAATTAACAGAATGCAATAATTTAATAGTATTTAAGGCTGTAATTAAATTAGTAACTGTTGTGTAATCCCTAGAAAATTTGATATGAAATTTGTCTTTATAAAAAATATTCATAAAAAAAACCATATATGTCTACACTCGGGGGCAAAATCTAAGTTTAAAATAACTGTAATTTTGAAACAAAATTCTACTGCATCAATCAAACGGTTGGACTCAACTTTGTACTTTAAGTCTCTAACAATTACAAAAACTTCGAAAGGAGGATCTTTTTCAGATTGAGAATTTTAAAAAAAAATTCTTTTAAAATTAATTCTTTAAATTTTGTAAAAATAAAAATGGTAAAAAAACTAATGGTACATATGCCATTTCTTCAAAGGAGTGGAAAAAAGACCAAATAAATCAAATTGAAAAAGACAACGAAATGCAAAAAAGTAAAGAGATCAAAAAATTCGAACAAGAGCTTCGAAAAAAAATGAGATTAGAAGAAGAAGAAAATAAGCAGAAAGAAAAAGAACTGCGCCAAAGAAAAAAACTAGAAAAAGAAAAAAAAGAGAAGGAATCAAAAGCCAAAATTGCACAGTTGCTTGAAGAAAAAGCTAAGTCATTAGGATTAAGTAATTATTCTACAAAAGAAAGAAAAGTGTTAAAAAAATATAACAAATGTTAAGAACTAAAATGTTAAAAAATATGAAAAATGTTCAAGTTTTAATTTTAAGATGGTTGTAAAATGAGT
The DNA here is from genome assembly GCA_034770305.1 of Trichogramma dendrolimi. Taxonomy (NCBI): domain Eukaryota; kingdom Metazoa; phylum Arthropoda; class Insecta; order Hymenoptera; family Trichogrammatidae; genus Trichogramma; species Trichogramma dendrolimi. The sequence continues at coordinate 571,596 of JAPMIB010000081.1, read as the reverse complement.
TTAAATGAATATAATAAAGTTTGACGTTCACAACACCTCAAATTTATACTGGTCAATATTTGGCATATACGCGGTCAAATAATGGACGAAAACGGTCATTTATTGGACTTTCACCTAGACGTTTGGTTTTATTTTAATATAATAACAATCACTATAGTTATGGTCATTTTTATATTTTTTAATCCATTTAGCACATCTAAACTACACATAAAAACAATATTTAGTTAAGTATCGACATTTTTTCCCTAATAATTTTGGCCTCCTGCGTCAAAAAATGACAAATCGGTCAATAATTGGGCGGTTTACCCTACTTTGACCTTCTCCATCCACAAAAGTAGTTAAATTCAGTGATATAAGGCTACAGACCTTCTTCGCTAAGAATTTGACACATCCAAGCTACTTGTCGTAGAATGTCAAGTGTTTGACAAAGGTCAAAGTACTTTTTTTTCAAGTGTTTGACATTCTACGACAAGTAGCTTGGATGTGTCAAATTCTTAGCGAAGAAGGTCTGTAGCCTTATATCACGAATTTAACTTCTTTTGCGGATGGAGAAGGTCAAAGTACTTGAGAATGGGGCTTTGAAAAAGGATATTGGACAAAATTTTTAAAAGAGAATTTTTTTCACTATACAGCCTAGTACAGTAATAGAATTAAAAAAAGAAATTAATCCTCCTGTTAGCCCTTCAAAAGCTCAAGAACATAAACAAGAACAAGATGAAAAAAGGTAGAATGAAGGTTAAATTTTGGGTTGGAATACAGTCACCTATATTTAGCATTAATAGAAAGTTATTATTGGCACATACGAGCATTATCAGTATCTATTTGTAGAAATATTCAACTAGGTTCTTGGTTTAGAGCAATGTTGTTGGAAGGATGTGTCGTTAAAAGTATTAAAACTATTGTTAAGAGATAGTCAGGGCATGTTAAATGCACAGATATGTATGAATCTTCAGAAATAGGAAGTTGAATTGGGTTGTAAGGACTACAAGTAGATTTCCAAAGAGTGTGTCTTTTGATAAATTTTTGTCGAAAGCCACATTCATCAAATTGAAATAAATTATTTAACATGTCATCACTAATATCATGCATAATTTCCTCGTCCAAACTAGCTTCTGAAATACACAATCTTTCATTCAAGCATGCAAAGAAATTTACTCAAACACCAACCCAGTTATTTTTACACAAATATAAAAGCTAAGAGGTTAAGAAAAACATAGGATATTAACTTACTTTGAAATCTAGGTATGAAGTTCTCTAAGCCCCAGGTGGTTAGCAGATTTTTTGTAAAATCATCCATTTTTACAACACAAAACTTGAATTACTTGTATATATTTTAATCGCTGCTGTTTGTTGATTATAAGTCACCGGTTGTGCCCTCTGTGCATACACAAATTATACACCGCGTCGAACCGGTAAACGTTACCGCCACCTGCCTATTGAGTGTATTACTAAATCGTACAGTGCGCTCTACTGAAAAATCCAGTAATGGCTACTGAGTCAGCGCGTTGACGTATTTACTGAGTCGGCTTCAGTGCTAAGAACCGTATTTTTTTTCAGTGTACCCCAGATATTGCAGCGCATGATTGTGACCTTCGACTTCTCAACAGCGTTTCGCACAGAGGGAGCGCGAGGCGCGCTTCTCAAAGAATAATTAGTGTATCTACTTACTGCATGTATTTTTAGCGTATAACGGAAAATTAAAGTTCACACACGAAGTCGAACAAGACGAAAAGCTCAACTTTCTAGACATGTTTTTGATAAACGCCAACGGCAAGCTTCTCTTGGATTGGTACCAAAAACCATCCAATACCACGCGATTACTCTCATATCACTCACGACATTCTGCTCAACAAAAAATCAACATCATTTACAACTTAGTTGACCACTTCTACGACAAATGTGCCAACGTGCTTAGGAAATATAACATCCGGTTCATTCTGACTAAAAGCGAATCACTCACTTCGCTCATTACACTAGGTAAAGACAAGATTGACAAAAATGAAAAAACAGGAGTGGTATACCATCTGAAATGCACGGGCTGCACCAAAAGTTACGAGGGTCAAACAAAAAGAAAGTTAAAAATTCGTATGAATGAGCATAAGAACGCAGACTGTGTGTAATCGGTAGTCGCAGCGCATATTACAGAAAACGAAGGATACAACATGGATTGGGTGAACGTGCAAATCCTGGACCACGAGCAAAACTATCGACGTCGATTAATATCTGAAATGATTTTTATCAATGACACGCGCAACACACTTAATAAAAAAGAAGATCTTAATGACTTAAACAATCTTTATTTTAACATTTTAAAATATATTAAGTGATGTTAACGAACTTATTTTGTGCCACATTCAACGCCTCAGTGTACATTTTTTGCCATTTATTGCTTATTATTATTATTGACATATCTGTAACTGCCTATATGTATTAGCTGTAGTTACGAACACATCAGTTCTGAAGAGGCCGACTAGTGGTCGGTAAAACGTTGACTAGGTGACCAGAAGTGTGTGATTGTGCATTTCTACTCACCGCATATTTTTAATAAATTTTGACTTTGACACCGCCTTTATTCCCGTTTTATTTTCATTGATATCTACCTAAAAGGCGTAACGATTTTATTATGATAAACTCATGGTTAATACGTTAATTACTTCGAACGATGCACGGGGTTAACTGTTTCAAGTAATAAGTGGTTTAGGTTAGAAATTTAGCTGTTGCGTGTACTGTATCAAGCACGTCAAATGCGTGGAACCGCATAAGAAAGTGCAAGTCGAGTTTTAGTATTGCACAAGTACGCTCACGTGATAAAACGTACCGATTGAGAGTGAACATTAAAAGGCGTCATAATAAATATTTAAATGTGACGAAAGCTTGAGGAATGACAGGTTATCATAGTTATGCTCTTGCACTAGCCGGTGAGTATTAATTGCGATAAGGAGGCAGTAAATGTTTATGAAAAACTATGCAGACATATAATGATTTTTTTTTTAATCCGTTCGATATCAATAAATGTCTCGATCTCGATATAACCAATTGAATAGACGATAGATCGATTGATACATCGTTTATTCGATAGGATCATGTAATGCGTATCTACGATAAAGCAGCCGATTTATATCATGTGGAAAAACATTAACGTATTGGTTATATCAACGCAATAACATATTATTGTTACATTAAAAGTCAAGGTACATACATTGTTATAATTTTCATGGTAGATAGTACGATACGATAAGAAAAAGTGAGCGCTGTAGTGAACGTGAATTAATTTATTGTAGTTTAAGGGTGAGTGTAAACATTTACCTCCGAAATAATAATGATGACGTGACTGCGTAGGTGGTTATAGTGAGAAAATTTAAAATATAGTAGCTGCGAAGAAATACGGTACATGTTAATAGAGTAGATCAATTTTCAAATTATAGTAAGGATTAATTATACGTATAATCATGCTGTCTGAGGCCAATAATAAACAGATTGTGTTGTCGTCTGGTTACGAGAGTCAATTGGCTGTGGAGTATATTGATCAATTTAATTAATTATTACAATCATACTCATGTTATGAGATGCAATCACCAATTTTATGGCAGAGATTAGAATGCATTGAACCTGTGAATATAGAAATATCGTATGAGAAAATATTATTTAGTGGTCTATCAGTACCAGGTCACTGCATAGCTATTTATTACAGTAAACAAGTAATTCACGTATATGATAGTGCAAATAAAAAGTACATGCATGATGATGCTAAATTGTATGTAAATAAATTATTTCCCAATAAAGACGATTTATATATAATATTTGAAAACGTTCAAGCCCAAACGAATAATTTTTTCCTGCATCTGTAAAATATGATATTCTTAAAATGAACATTTATATTCGATGTATTGTAATGAGCAAGTGCAGATGTTTCCATTAAGGAGGGAAAGGTACCTAAAATCTCAACAACAAAAATTTTTTTTTATTGACCTTTTGAATAGGATTTTTTCTCAGCTTTCCAGTGCCGTCATCAAAATTTTTAAATTTCAACTTTACCGTGAGTTACAGCCTCTTTAGTACCGATACTTTTATGATTATTTTAGCAAAAATGAATGAAACGACCCAAAGATATCGTTGCCGTTCTTTCATGAATCTCGAGACATTCATAAGTCGGTAGCGCCATCTATTGATACTCGTTGATATTCTTTGGTTAGAGTATATCCAGCAGAAATTTGTTTGTTTACATGGCTATAGGTCCCGACTGGAAACTAAATACGGGTGCCCGGACTGATATTCCGGCCCTGAGTTGAAAATTGAACAATATCCTTCTGGCACCGGAAATGGGGTGTAATACGGTGCTTTTCCGGGCCGGATACCGAGCCCATAAGTTTAAAAAAATGTTTAAAATGAACTTCAGGTCCCGTTGAGGACCTGATCAGGCCCAAAGCTTTTATTACATCAATGATTTTGTATATAAATTAGCAGACAGTGTATGTTTGTAAGCGTTGAAAAGCACATAAAATTAATAATTAAAATGTTTTCTCTCGAGATAAAATAAAATTCATACGTGCAGAATATGGTGAAAATAGTGAAAAACCTCCATCAGAACCTCCATTTAAAAAAAAAGAATTGTCTAATGATTATGTAGAAATACAGTCTGGTGTTAATGATGCATCTTCTAATAATTATAATGATTCTAATAATTCTAATGAAATAAATCAAAATGAAAGTGATGAAAGTGGCGATAGTTGTGATGTAAGTGATAGTGAGGATTATAAATGTTATGAGGTACTAGTTCAGGTTTTAAAATTTATATTGTACTTCATATTTTATAATCATGTCGAAAATAACGACTATTAGACTGACTATATTTGTACTGTAGTTTAAAAAATTTTTAAAACTGTATTATTGTATCTTATATTTTGTTAATAAATGTGTAATTAACGTAATCTTAGTTTTTTCTATTTTTTCTTTTCTTGAGCGTAATTATATCTAAAAATAATAATTCTAAATCAGGCAACTTCAGGGCCTTAACAGGCCCAGATATATACGTGGTTACAGGTGAGGGGATAAACTTCAGGAAATTTTGAAGGCCCTGATAAAGCCAACACCAGGGCCTGATTTTAGTAAATACTTATCCGGTTCGGTATTGAACCTTATTACAATCCTTATTACAATCCAGGGCCAAGTCTGGAGCCTGATCCGAACCAGATTACTATCAGGCATGTAGTCCGGCCAAAAACGGCACCGGAATTGTGTTTCATTAGTGTAACGTCCCAAAACAGGGCCGTTCGTACCTTTATGTTTTTACTTTACTTGAATGAGTTTATCTCGCGTCGGATACAACTGAGGAGGGTAAATAATGGAAAAAGAGCAGTTTGGAAAATTACAATGTTTTTATTAAGCTTACTCGTTGATGTTCGCTGGACAATTTGGTTCACTCGATACCCACACACATGCACATGTACACACCCACACACAAGAATTCTTATAAATTGGCATACACTGGTCACTACTGGTCAAGTTCGTTTGACCGTCACTCTTGCACTTGCACACGCTGATTGCACGAATTTGACACTGATTTTACACAGCTCGACTTGTCACTTGAAACTGACCGACTCGACTGATCTTTTACTTGACCGTTAATTCTCTTTTTACGTCGCGACTGTACACGGTGTTCTGTCCACGAGTTGAGATCTTTGACTTCCCTTTTCTCTCGATTTCGGCGCGTTTATATATCCGCGAATGCACGTACCGGATTTTCCTTATTGCCGTTTTTGGAGAAATTCCAACAAGTTGCAATAACATGTTGTTCCCCCGATTCAAAGTCGCGCGTGGCCCGGCTGTCACCTTCCGGGTGCCATAAACCGATTTCGTACATCTGGTATACGCGTGTGGCAGAGAGTCGTACTCGACCGATCGTGTCTTGGGAGATTCCCTGATTGCGTCATACTGTCATAAACCGTTATCTCTTATCAGTTGTTACGCGCGGCACTGGGAAGTTCTGGGTCGGTGTTGTGCTGACATACACCGATTACTTCCAGCTGTTGCTCGCGCGTGTCAGAGGGTCATAAAACCGTTATCTCGTTATCATTCATTTGCGGTTACCGGGTGATTTCCGGATCACGTCACGCTGCCATAAACCGATTATGTACAGCTGTTGCCTGCGCGTGACGGAGAGTCATCTCTTGTTTTTGTCGCGTTGCTAGTCGCGCACGTCAGCGGGTCGTAAACCGAATTGCTTAAATGCGTTGGGTCACGTACGTTGACGGTGACGTCACATTAGTTTAGTTTATTTTTATTGGCATTTACATTGTGGTAATTTTGCCAGAAAGCTACTTTCTGTTACAATGTATAAACATCATTCAATTGAAATACACATTTTTAATTATTATATTGTTACATTATTGTATTATTTATTTGCTCGTCAGCCAGAACGCAATTGTCTTCATTTTTCTTTTCATCATCAGGCCTTGAATTTTTCGTGGCTCCATTCTTGGCAGGTATTAGTGTTTATACAGAAGACGGGGTCCAGAATCGAACCCCGACCTCCCGGGCAGAAAGCAGAGCCTCTGCCCACTGGGCTACTGCGGGCCCGAATTTTGTTTCCAGTCGGAGTGTACAGTAACGCCACCACTCGCAGCACATGGCTTTAGGCATATCTTCTGTCTCTCTCAGTTTCGTGCGCGATCCTAGATCATATGTCAATAACAGTCTACTGGCTGCTTCTTCATTTTCCAATGGCTAATAATGACATTTTTTTTGAAAGTGAAAAAAGTGTATGTAGAGTGCAATTATATCTTTGCAACTCAACATAGTGTTTCATAATTAAGCTATGAAGAAGTTTCAATAGCTTTTCATGAAAATGTGACATTTTTAGCATTTCAAATTCAAGAAATACAGTGTACATATGTAATTTGTCATATATATACACCGCCCGTCAATTACTTTTGCCATACCTGAGCGAAAAATGAGTAAACTTCAAAGTTTTGTAGCTCAGTCAAAAAAAGTCGGATTGACTTTTCGGATCCACCATTCGAAAGGTATTTACTAGCACTTTAAGGCTATATAAATTGTTATTAGGTTTATTTATTTATTTATCAATCTTTATTAACAATTAACGAATCAAAAATATTGTTTTTTTTGTCTTCGCTATTTCTCTTGCCATTTTAGTTAGAAGGGTTGTGGAAACATTTTAAACCGATGGATTTGTGAGTTTTGACGAGACCTTTAAATCCTTTTTTTAAAGATTGTCTCACGAGCTTTTTTTACAAAGTTACAGTCCTTTTAGTGCAAAAACGACCCTTTTTTTCGTTCACATGTACAGCGCGTTGAAGGGGTCGTAGAAAAAAATTTATTTACAAAAAAGGTTTTTTTGTGTACAATAAGAAACAATAGTTACGATCCGATGAGAAAAAATTTTTTTTTCGATTTTTTATGCATGTTCACCCACTAACGCTCAAAGTGACGAAATTTTTTGTTCGCGTTCGATGCGATTTTTTTCCATGTTCAAGGCCTTGAAAAGACTTCACACATATATATTTTAGTAGAGAATTTAATGCTCTTTCAGATTCCGGGCTTAAATTTAAGTGTTGATGCTCAGTTAAAAAGTTAGGGTTTTTAAACAAAAAAAGTTACAAAAATTTGTGCGTATAAAAGCTTTTAACTTTTTTTGTTTAAACAACTATAACTTTTTAACTAAGCATGAACACTCAAATTTAAGCCCAGAATCTGAAAGAGCATTCAATTCTATTCAATTCTATTCGATTTAAAGGTCTCGTCAAAACTCACAAATCCATCGGTTTAAAATGTTTCTACAACCCTTCTAACTAAAATGGCAAGAGAAATAGCGAAGACAAAAAAAAGCAATATTTTTGATTCGTTAATTGTTAATAAAGATTGATAAATAAATAAATAAACCTAATAACAATTTATATAGCCTTAAAGTGCTAGTAAATACCTTTCGAATGGCGGGTCCGAAAAGTCAATCCGACTTTATTTGACTGAGCTACAAAACTTTGAAGTTTACTCATTTTTCGCTCAGGTATGGCAAAAGTAATTGACGGGCAGTGTATATGAGTGTATATGTATGTCACTGTACATTATGTATTTGTATATGACTGTGTCATGTACAAAATGTATGTTACATGTGATAAACAAGATTAGTGATAATTGATCAATTTTGAGTGATTTTATTTCCAATTATAGATCCAGTGATTAATGTTTTATGAATGTTAGTGAATAGGTAGAGGACTGGGTTCAAGTTCTAATGTGAGATTGTGCATATTTGTGTAAAAAGTTGATTTGGACATAATCAACTTAGTTACTAGTTTCCATATAAAACCCATATTAACGTATACTAACATTTTAGTACAAATTATAAAAATGTAGTGATGAAATGGTCGCATTTGGCTTTGTTTGGCTGTCTGGGATAATTGAAAATTGTCCTTATGGATCCAATATATTGAAAATTCAAGTTGAATTACTGTTTTTAATTGTCCAAAAAGTTTAAAGCAGCCTCAGTGACACGAGAGTATCATTATGACATATATTGGTGTATTTTTGTTTTTTTCAACTCTTGGTCAGTTACGTTTCATCTCAAAATTGCTCTGTTGCCGTAACATTTCATGTGAACCATTTGAGCAAATGAGCTGAAATTTTCAGGGGTTGTTCTACATGAGAATGGCTACAAACGCAAGCACTTTCAAAGGTATTGGACTAAATTTGCACTTTTTTCAGACCATATGCTAGCATAATCTGTCATTTTATCTTATTATATTAATGAATAAAATGTATATATGGCTGTAAAATTGTGTATAATTAATTAAAATATCTGAAAGTGCTTGCGTTTGTAACCAAACATGAACTGAACAAAATGACACCCCAATGACCATGATTGAATGATCGGTTCTAGCTGGATCCTACGGCACAGGTGTACCTCTCATGACTGTGGGCTTGCTTCATCGAGGAGAATTCTATGGAATCTGGAACCTCAATTTTTATATTCCAGAGTGAAAAACTTTGTAAAAAGAGTGAGAAAAACTGAGATTTTTCTGTAGAGTCCAAAAAAATTATTTTTCTCAATTTTTAATGAATTTTTTTGAAATGCAGGTTTAAGGGGACACACCTGTGTTATACCCTGTAAATGAAAAAACTTGAAATTAATATGATATTTTTAAAATTTATTATTTTTGATGTAAAAATCTGTTTTTTCAATACTTTTTACATTAAAAAATATGATTCCAGTGCCTAAAAACATTTATATTAGTCCAGGATTCATCTATAATGTTTTATTCTTTTTCAATCCTTTGCCGCATGATCCTGAATGCTATTCTTGACCAATTTGAATCCTAGAGGTCTTAAAATAAAGGTAATAAATTCTCTACCACTTAAGTGGAGCAGAATTTTTACACATTACTTCTTTACTTCATCAGTCTCCAAGTACAGCTATTAGCGTTCATGAAATAGTTATTTTGGGCTTTTTTTTTGGATTTGAGTGTGCAAACAATTTTTGAAGCCCTAATTAAAAATTCTGCTCCACTTAAGTGGTAGAGAATTAAATTACCTTTCTTTTAAGACCTCTAGAATTCAAATTGGTCAAGAATAGCATTCAGGATCATGCGGCAAAGCTGCTAAAACCTGGAAAAATCAATGTCTCAGAATAAGACAATTAAATTAACATTCTCAATTATACCACTGACATTAAATTATTAGTTGTATACCCTCTATTGATGCATTGTTAACTTTTTTTGTCATTATCTTGCTGCTACAGCATCTGTGTATAGCAGATGATGTTTGAGGCTATGCAAAACATAACCCCACCTGTCAAAATAATAAGCATAGTGGGCAACACAAACAACACAACATGAGCCTGAAATCAGTGAAGTTTCATTACATTTTTGTGAATAACTTTTTATACAAATAGATAGAGAAACGCGGTTTGAAAATTTAAAAACTAGAAAAGATTTCCTTTCTAAATAAAATAGTTCAAAAAAATCGATTTTTCGACCCGAAACACAGGTGTGTCCCCTTAAGGTACCTTTCCCCCTTGAAAGTAAATATAGCGTATGTTAATTTAAAGTAAAATAAGTTTCCAAATTTAATAACAAACGTTAGGAAGAGCAATATAATATCACTGTCGTCAGTATTTGCTTCTTTTTTGACATAAAACGCTGAAACAAAACTGAATGAGTCATTGCATAGCAGTCAACTCAGGTTGAAGGTCGGTAGAATAAGTCATATTACGTAAAAAATTTATATTCATATATGTATATTATTAATTACAATTTCATATTTCAGTATAAGAATGTAAAGGTAGTAGGTGATGAAAATCAGTGTAATGAAGAGGTGTCTTCTGATGATAATGCCATTTTGGAATATACAAATGCTGCAAGCTCATTTTGTTCAAAGCAGGAGAGATCTAAAGTAATCATAGTTGAAAGGGAACAAACGAAAGTTCCAATCAATTTTAGACTCCGAGTACCCTAGACGTAGTGTAGCATCGAAGTTGAGAAGAATCAAACGTCATGGGAATTCAAATATAACATCTTAATTATCAGCATTTGTCAAAAATAAAAGTGAAAACAGTATAAACGGTGTTACGGTATTAGAAGACAAAACGTTGAAATTGTGTGGTAATACACAGAACGATGTTAAATGTACAGAAAATATTAGCGATGAAGAAAGTAAAAAAAACAATCGATTCGCCAAAAACTGGCTAAGTTTGCGTGCGAGGCAGGGAAAAGGGATTTTCGACAAAATCATAAATCGTCCATATCGACGGCGAAATAGTACAATGGTGCAAATACTTGCGCTGAGAAATCATTCTTACTGTCAAAAACAGATAATTGTATGGAAGTAGACAAGAGTAGTCAGAATGCACCAGAGTCATCGGGTGATAATAACATTGTACATTATACAGAAGCTGCAAGTTCATTTTTTGCAAAGCAAGAGAAAAGTAAATTAACCAAATTTGAAAACGAGTGTAACAAAATTATAAGTAATTCATCGGACTCCGAGCATAACGATAAACGTAGTATAGCGCTAAAACGGAAAAAAATGAATCGTCGTAGAAAGACAAATAGTACATCGAAGTTATCAACATTGGTCAAAATTTATAATAGAAACATTATGAATAGCGACACCATAATAAAAAGCAAAACCATGAAATTACGTGGTACTGGAAATAATGAAATTGAAGACACAAAAAATGGCAGTGACCAAAAAATTAGAAAAAAGCGATTGATTAGAGAGAAATTAGATAAATTCACGTGTAAAAAAAGGAAAGCTGGAGTATGAAACAATTATAATTCGTCGACCTCGAAAGTGAAACAGTACAATGATAACAATGAAGGCGTTCTGAACGAAAGGAAAGAAAATTAATTAGAAATCAATAATAAAAAGTAAACGGCTTATTATAAAATAGCATTAATTTGTCAATGTAGTTATCGATGAGGAGATGTACGAAGAGAATAATATCGGTAAAATGGATAATAATTATGAATATTGTGGTGCATTTTATTTCATGACCGAACTTACGACACGGAAAGAATATACCATGTATTGCTGTACAGCCGAGATAAAATTACCTGAAGATCCAGTATTTCCCAAAGCCATAGAAAATTAACGTATGATCGGGAATTTCTAAACACATCTAGACAATACAATAGTGCTTTTGCAAGTTTTGGAGCTGCAATAAGTCCGAATTTAGGACTTCCTATTTTTAAAATTTGTGGCCAAATTTATCATAATGTTTCGTTGCATCCCGAAGAAAAACGCCTCGCAAATATGGTCAGTTGTACATATTAGATTCTGAGTCAGCCATTAATGAGCACATGCTTAATAAATGTAATACAAAATGTGCACGAAGTATATTTCAAACGATTAAAACAATACTAAATGAATCTAATCCGTATGCCGCTTCATACAAAATAATGTATAAAGTAGAAAAGGAAGAAATAGAACGCCAAGCAGTACATAGAAAATGTCCTCGAGAGGTGCAAATGATTATAACGCGTAAAAATGTTTCAGCAGATCTAAAACATCGATGCTTGTGCTAGTATTTTCTGACTTTTCTTTTTCTTGATTTTCTAGTTTTTAGTTTTTTTTTCGACTTTTACTTGTTTGATTCGTTTGTTTTTTGTTTTTTCACTGTTTACTTGTTTGATTGATTTCTAGTTTATTTATTTAAATTTATTTTTTTTTATTTTGTAGTTTCTAGTTTGTTTTTAGTTTTTTTACTTTTTTATTTTTTATTTATTTGATTTTTTTAATTTTCTTTAATTAATTGATAAAGATGTTTCATATCTTGCAGCTGTTCATAAACAGCTGATTTTTTTTCAAGTTTTTCAATTTTTAATTTGTTTTTTATTTAAATTTTTGAATGGTAATCGAGTTTTCAAAAAATGACTCATACTTTAATTATTTTCTTCAATTTTCAATTGTAGCTTCAAAAATACATTTTTATCAAATTATTTGTTGACGAATTAAAATATGAAATTTGTGCATTGAACGGCTATCGCTCGATATTGATACTACATAAAAACATTGACTTCCTTACACGTCATCACTGAATCGAAATATCGTCCTAGTGCATCGATCGGTCACACGAGATTCGCGCCTGGACTGGAAAGCAAGTAGTACGTGTGTTGCTCGTGCTCCTGTTTTATTAATTCCTAGTACGGTCATACGTAGTGCCGAAGTGTCTGTGTGAGCGCCAAGTGTGCAGCTTGACGCGCCGCGTCGGTACATGTGTGTGCAGTTCCGTAGCTGTGCGTGTACAGCTGTGGTGGTGTTTTTTACTCTGCTCTGTGTTTTCCCGCGTACTTAGCTGTCGGTGAGAGCTCCGCGCGTTTGTGTGAGTGCTTGCCTCGCGCCGTGATGCGAACGCCGAAGGCGCGTGCGACTCGCGGCATGACAACGGCCATGAACGACGGGCTGCGGAGCCCGCAGGGGCAGACGTCGGTCGAGAAGTCCGGCGTGCCGGGCCTGATAGAGCGTGTCCCGCCCCCATCGCCGCGGACGCCTCCTTCCACAATAGTGAAGGCGATCTCAGGGAAGATCATCGTCGCTCCCTTGCATTGCAAGGAGAAGGATTTCAAGCTCCCGTCACTCGCGGAATTCGCAACTAGGACTATGGAGGACAAGCTGGAACGGATGGACGGCCTTATACGAGGTCTTGGCCAGTTCCTGCAAGGCAAGACCAACCTTCACAAGGAGGTGTTCAGCTACCAGCTGAGCCTTAGTATGGCCCTCTCAGCGCTGGAGAAGTCATTGGGGAGCCAAGTGCCGCCTTGCCCTCCCACAGCAGATAAGGCGGTCTGCACTTCGCCTCTGTTCGCGGGCAGTGCGATGAGCAAGCGGCCTGCGGAATCGTCCCCGGAAATGCGCGTACCTTCAAAGCGTAGCGCGGGTGTATCGGGTCCCACACAGCTGGACGAGAACAACAACGTCGCCGAGGACTGCGAGAACTACATCCTTGTGGACCACCAACGACGTCGCCGGCGCAAGCCGCAGCCCCAGTTGCCACCCAATGCTGAGCGTGACTCTGCCCGCCGGTCTCTGCAGCCGCGTCCACCGCACCGCCGAGTTCACCACCGACCAGACGCAATCATAATCAAGGCAAATGATGCGTCTACTTACGCTGAGATCTTGATAAAACTCAAAAGAGAGCCAGCGTTACAGCAGACAGTCGGCAGCAGCGTAAATAACATCGGACGCAGTGCCGCTGGTGCCCTAGTGCTGCAACTGAAGAAAGGCGTAGAGAACGCCTCCGCCCTCGGTGAAGAGCTTGGCAGAGTGCTCGGCAACGCGGCTGCAGCCAGCGCCTTGCTGCGCACGTCCATGATCGAGATCAAGGACCTGGACGAGTGCGTCACCAAGGAGGAGGTCACCATGGCACTGGACGCTCTGCTGGGCGTTCAGGTGTCTAAACGCGACCCTGTGAACTCTCTGCGGAAGGCATACGCAGGAACACAGGTGGCTGTAGTCGCACTGCCGGATGACCTAGCAGCCACAGCGCTGAGGCTCGGACACATTCGGATCGGCTGGGTGAATGGTCGCATCCGTGCTTGCGAGGAGGCTGCGCGCTGCTACCGCTGCTGGAGCTCTGGCCACATGGCCGCTCGCTGCAGGGGTCCCGACCGCACGGAGCTCTGCCATCGATGCGGCCAAAAGGGCCATCAGGCAAAGGACTGCAGAGGCCAACCATCATGCGTTCTATGCCAGGAACGAGGAGCTGACGACCATCGTTACGCGTCCACAAGCTCGAGCTGCCCTCTTGCACGGAAGATCACCCTGGCCAGCCGATGATGAGAGTCCTCCAACTCAATCTCAACCACTGTGAGGCTGCCCAGGACCTGCTCTGCGATACAGCAAGCTGCGCATCGACGTGGCCATTCTGTGTGAGCAATACAAAACCTTGCTCCACCGAATACATGGCTCGCCGATGCCAACGGCCAAGCAGCTATCTGGGTGCGGCGAGGAATCCCGTTCAGGAGTGCCCGGCGAGAGTGCATCCTTACTTCTCGTGGGCCCGTATCGGCGGAATTTTCTTTTTCAGTGTCTACGCTCCACCAAGACTCTCTGATGCAGAATTTTCCGTCCTCCTCGCCAACATCACCGAGGAGGCCCGCGGCAAGAGTCCTCTGGTCATTGCGGGGGACTTCAACTCATGGTCGACGGAGTGGGGATGTAGGGCGACAAGACCTAGGGCACATCCTGCTTGACTCGCTTGCTCTCCTCGATGCGGTGCTGCTTAACACCGGCGACGTGCCGACCTTCATCGGCAGACAGGGCAGCTCGGTCGTCGACCTGACGTTTGTGTGCGAGTCGCTCGCGCCTCGCGTGTTATCTGGACGGTGAGTGGGTGGTACACACACAGCGACCATCAGGCCATCGTCTTTGAGATCGAGGACGCCGGGACTTCGACCGGGCCCTCGACGCGCCGGAGCTGCAAATGGAACGCCCGTACACTCGATGCGGACCGTTTCTGTGCCGTCCGCGCATCGGTCGCCCCCGGGACCGCGGAGGATATGGCGTCGAGCCTCATGGACATCATCACCGGCATGTGATGCCTCCATGTCCAAGGCAAACCCACGCCGCCGTCGCGAGCCGGTGTACTGGTGGACGGCGGAGATCGCTGATCTTCGACGCTCTTGCCTGCGGGCTCGCAGACTCTTCCAGAGATCGCGTGGCCGGCAGGACGAGGAGGCTCACAGCGCCAACTACGCCTCCGCAAGACGTCTGCTGCGCTTGGCGATCAAGACCAGCAAGCGCCGGTGCTGGAGACAGCTTTGCGACGAGGTCGACAGCGACATATGGGGCAGACCATACAGGATTGCCATGTCGCGCCTGCGATGCCCGCAGACCAAGCAGCCCTCCCCTCTCCTGGTGCGCGGCGCGGTGGCGGCTCTGTTTCCGCAAGTGCCGAGCGGGCCCGCCTTGCAGCTGCCGCGACGGGCGGGAGAGCTGGTCCCAGCCGTCACCTTGGAGGAACTCAAAGGAGCTCAATCGAGGATCAAGGAGCGCTCGGCGCCCGGCCCGGATGGCGTGCCCAACATGGCGCTCAAGCTCGCTGTTGCCACGCGTCCTGACATCTTCGTGCGGGTGTATACGATGTGTCTGGAGACCGGCGTTTTCCCGTCTGGCTGGAAGCGCCAGAGACTCGTCCTGCTCCCAAAGCCAGGCAAACCTCCCGACGAGCCGTCCTCGTATCGTCCGCTGTGTATGTTAGACACGGCGGGCAAGATTCTCGAGAGAATCATATGCGACCGGCTGGAGGCTTTCACAGAGAGACCCGGAGGCCTCTCGGAGCGACAGTATGGCTTCCGGAAAGGGCGATCAACGATAGATGCCATCGAAGACGTCATTTCCACCGCCCGTGAGGCCATCGCCGGCAAGAGATGGTACCGCGGCACCAAGAAATACTGCGCCGTGGTGACACTCGACGTGAGGAATGCGTTCAACTCGGCTCGGTGGGACAACATCCTCGCCGCTCTACGCCGTTTGCTCGTACCCGATTACTTGCTGAGAATAATCGCCAGCTACTTCTCGGCAAGAGTGCTCGACTTCACCACGGACGAAGGCCCAGAGTCCTACGAAGTCACAGCAGGAGTCCCACAGGGGTCAGTACTGGGCCCGATCCTGTGGAACGTTATGTATGACGCGATCCTGCGCCTCAACTTCGATGGCGATGTTCGTATCGTCGGTTTCGCGGACGACATCGCAGTGGTGGCTGTCGCCAAGCATCTATGGCAGATCGAACACGATCTGAACGCTGCGATACTACAGGTGCGAGGCGCGCTCCAGGCTCTCAGCTTACAAACGGCTGACCACAAGACGGAGGCTCTGCTCATCACACAAAAAAAGAAAGGAAACCATCACCATCACGGTAGGCGACCACAGCATACGCTCGTCCCCCTCCATCCGCTACCTGGGCCTGCACATCGACGCCAAGCTGAAGTTCGACCACCACCTCCGAACAGTCAGCGCGAAGGCAGCCGGTGTGATTGGTGCCCTTACGAAGATCATGCCCAACTCTGGCGGGCCCAGAAGCAGCCGACGCAAGCTGTATGCTCACGTCGTCGACTCCATACTCCTGTATGGAGCCCCCGTCTGGAGCACAGCAGCACAAAAGCGAGCCTACATTCGACAGGCGGAGTCAGCCCACCGACGAGCCTGCCTGCGTGTGATCGGAGGCCGGCCGCATGTCTCTTACGAGGCCACATATGTCCTTGCCGGCATACCTCCGCTGGCCCTTCTTGCGGACGAGCGAGCGCGACTCTACGGCCGCCGCCGAGAGGACGCAGAGGACGAAGAACGCTTGGCAACGCTAAGCAAGTGGCAGGAAGCATGGGACCGGTCGACGAAGGCCCGATGGACGCACCGACTGATCCCAAGTATCAGAGTGTGGATCGAGAGGAGGCACGGAGAGCTGAACTACCACCTCACGCAGCTCTTGACCGGGCATGGCTTCTTTAAACACCATAGCCGACGCTACGACCACAATCAAAGCGCACAATGCCCGGTCTGCCCCTCATCCATCGAGAACGCGGAGCACGTATTCTACCACTGCCCGAGGTTCAGCGAAGAGAGAGCGAGACTACACTCCCTGCTCCACGAGGTCATGACGCCGGAAAACACCACCAGGCTCATGCTCGCGAACGAGCCGAACTGGCTCGCTGTTGCTTCCTTCGCCTACTCAGTCGTAACAAGACTGAGAGACGAGGAAACAGACAGAAGGTGACGACCGGACGATGCTGCTGGAAGAAGACGCCACCTCAACCAAGCCTCCATGAAGCGCATAACGCCAACCCCTCCATCCCCGTGAAGTAATGCCTAACGGCGGTTTCCGCGGGGATGGAACAAAGGGAAACCGACGTGGATGTATGTACATACACTATGTACCCTAAATCAATATGTTACACTCTCACTTCTATTGTTACATTTTACCCAATGTAAACTTCTATTTTCACTTTCTGCTAAATAAAATATATTAATACATCCAAAAAAAAAAAAAAAAAAACGAGTTGAGTCTGAAGAGCGAATCCAGCAGGACGTGTTCTGCTTGTGCTCCGGTATTCTCGACCTTTTTGTGTGGATTCACGCTGAATCATAGTGCGTGTGTGAGTGCTACGTGTTCGCTGTGCCGCGCCGCGTCGGTGCATGTGTGTGTGCACCCCCGTCGCTGTGTGTGTGCAGCTGTAGCAGGCTATCTCGCACCGTGTGTCAGTTCTTAGTGATATTACCACAGTGTTTCCCGCGCTTGGTACCATCGGTGTGGGCCGCGCGCGTTAGTGTGAGTGTGAGCTTCGTGCTGCTGTACCGCTCCATGCGGCCGAGTAGACACGCGTCGAATCGGCAGCTATGTGTGACGCGCAGCAGGATCAGAAGGCGTCAAAGCCGGCGGATCATGGTAAAACGAAGATCCCAATGAAGAGCGGTTCGGTGCGGGCGATACCGACGAAGATCGGGTCTTCCCCCGAGATGATAGCAGCGGCCATCACGCGCCAAATCCTTTGCGCCCCCCTGGTGACAACCAAGGATGCTCCGCTCCCTCCGCGCCCGTGACGTGGAGCGCCTATCTGGAGATGCGCGACGGAGACGCAGGCCGTCATACGCCAGGCAGAGTCGGTACATCGACGAGCCTGCCTGCGCGTGATCAGCAGGGCCACACGTCTACTACGACGCGACGTACGTGATAGCCAGCGTACCTTCGCTGGCCTTACTGGCGGATGAGCGAGCGCGCATATACCAGCGCCGCCCCGAGGACGTCCAGGAGGAAGAAAGAAGAGAGACGCTGAACAGTTGGCAGGACCGTTGGGACCGGGCCTCAAAGGGCCGATGGACACGCTAATTCCGAGCATCACGGAATGGGTCGAGAAGGGGACATGGAGAAGTGGACTACCACCTCACACAACTCCTGTCCGGGCATGGCTACTTCAGAAGCCATAGCCAGCGCTATGATAACACCCTTAGCGCACTCTGCCCGGCCTGCCCAATCACAGTAGAAGACGCGGAGCATGTGTTCTTTCGCTGCCCGCGATTCCACAAAGAGAGGGAGAGACTCCAACAAGTTCTCTAAGAAGAAATCGAGCCTAAAAACATCGTCAGGCTCATGCTCGAGACCGCAGGAAATTGGATGGCGGTAGCGTCTTTCGCGCAATCAGTCGTCTCCAGACTGAAGCAAGAGGCACAAGAGGCGTAAAAACGATCCGGACGATGCTGCAAGAAGAAGACGACGCTTCTGGTTCCCGAACCCCTAATCACCGTAAAGTGGACGGGGGATGTACGGAAAAGACACAGATGTAGCAGAGAAGCTTCATAGAGTCCCCACCGAAGTAATGTTTAACGACGGTTCCCGGTGGGATACTCGTTTCGAAGGGCCACTGGCTGCAGAGTTCACTCTGCTCACGTCCAAAAAAAAAAAAAAACACACACACACACACTGCAATAATACTACCCTCTCTATCCACATACCGTACTGCACTTTAAACACACTAAAAAAACCTTGCGCGTGAGTAGCAAACGAATGAATCGTCATCGGCTCGTATACGGGTATTGTGAAGATTCAAGCGCACACGTGTTGTCGTACCTTGTCTCTGCGTGCCGAAGCGAGACTCGTCACACAGGCTATTAGAGCGTAAACATTGCAGTGTTTACGTTCTCGATGCTACAGTGGACCGACGAGACTCGCTCTACGTTTCTCTCGCTCGAAAAACCGACAAAATAAAGCACGCAAATAATAACGCGCATCGATTAGAAATTACACCCTGGCAGCTGACACGTCGAAGTGAGCAGAGGGCCCAACGTTACATAGCTAGTATTTTTCGTCAATCTAGTATCTTTCGTCGATGTATACTCCAAGGTATTTGATGTAGGAAACTAACGTAATATCACAATCACCGGTTCTAAGGGTGATGTTTTCTTTCAGTTTCCTGCTCGTAACCAGTAGAACTTCAGTTTTCTGATCGGTGGTTTGCATTCCTAGTTCATCGAATGCCGAGAGAACCATTCGGATCGCCTTATTTGCATCGATCTCAATATCTTCAAGATATTGGCTGACTATGGTGAGCACAATGTCGCCCGCAAAGGTGACAACCAACACCGTATTGGGCAGGTTCAGGCTTAGTATCTTCTTTTACATGGTGTTCCAGAGGATAAAATCAAGTACGACTCCCTGGAGGACACCAGCTGTGACGTTATTAGTCTCCACGCCGTTATCTATTTTTGTACAGTACTCTGTCTCTAAAATAGCCGCTGACGATCTGGCGAAGGTATGCTGGGGCTCCCATCCTCCAGGGCGCGTAGAATATGATTTTAGCGTTCTGAGTTGAAGGTGTTCCTGACGTCCAAAGTGATGATGGTGCAGTATTTCATTGTGCCATGGTGGTATCTCTTACCGCTAATGGCTGCTTTCGTGTTGTTGAGCACTTTCTGTAGGGCATCGATAGTTGACTGTCCTTTGCGTTCAGCGCACCGGGAAACATCCCTCTCTGAGGCAGGTCGTGAATATACGGCGAAAGGTATCGAATACACACCTAGTGCACACCGGTGGCCTTGAGAGCCACGTTTGGGATATCATCTGGAGCAGGAGCTGCCCGATCACGCACTCTTCAGCACGCCCCACGAAGCCCCTCAATGCTAACCTCATGGATCAGATCGTTCTTTGTTTGCTCAGGCAGGTCAATAAGGGGGAGGGGGGGGGCTGATACGATTAAATATTTTCTAAATTATTAAGTAAATAATTTCGAAAATAATTGAGAATTCTTAATTTTTTTTTAAATTAATAAAAAATCACCTGAAGATTCGGCATGATTTTTCACCTGACTTTTCACCTGATTTTTCACCTAAAATTTTGCAGCCGAGTAATAATGCAAAAAATTTGAAAATTTGGTCAAGAGCTTACGTAAGAGCTTGAACGATCGATAATCGTAAGTTCGAGGTAGTCCTGGAGACTACCTACGTCGAGCCGCCAGTGTGCTTGTCACGGGTGAGAACTCTAAGTCCTTGTAATGAGGGGTGCGTGTGAAAGCGTGCTCAAGGTCGTGCTAGTGTGTGTGTGTTTTGTGTGCGAACGAGTCCAACCCCATTACCGCTGCAGAGGTGAAGAGCGCCGGACTCAAAGAGCCACATCGCCTATCTGTTTCAGGGACGAGAGGAAGAGAGGACCCGAAGCCAACAGCGACCACCAAGCGATCCCCGGAGGAAAACTATTCTCGGCGGTGAGCAAGACGGCGGGGCCGTTATGCATATTTCGTATGGTCAGGGTTCTGGCACGTTCGCACAAAAGGCTATATTGTCGATAGCTGTCGACGGTCTGGTCTCTCTCTCTGAGGCCCGTGTAGCCATATAATATAGTAAAATAAATAGTTATCGTTAATTGTTAAAATAGAATTCTCTGTGAGTCGTTATTTACGGATGAATGTGTGTGTGTGACTATCTTCCCTTCCCGTGTTGCATGCTTTTCACTGGTAGACCCCGGACGTAAAGGAACGGATCTGCAAGCCAAGAGGACACACGCAACCGACAGGGTGCGTCGGGGTAAGAATCGAGAATCTAGGTTACATGCATAATAATGGTCACAAGCCCACGCAACATAGTTGTATTGTTTGCAAAAAATTTGTGGATATAAATGAAATGTGCTCAAAACCGATCAACGGTGAGGAAGAAGGATCTGGAGAAAACAGAGTCTGCTTGGATTACGAACAATGTTTTGATTTCAAAAATTAAATGGACAGTAGTTTTCAAGTATTCCTAAATGAAAATGAAATCTTACAACAATTGTTGAAATACCAAAAAATGATGGCTCGTCAGATAGTTCAGGTTCTACTATTGATAAATTGGCTCCAGTAAAGATCATTCGTGATGAAAACAAACAGTTGACATTAAAAGACTATTTTCATGGTGAGAAAACGGTTATAACAAGAATGGGATGTGTCTTATTTGTGGAATGACTTTTGCTGAAAAATATAGAGTATCCGTGCCTATGAAGGGTTCACAATACTACTGGGTTTAAGTCCCACCTTCAACAGCATCATGACAAAGAATATAAGAAATTATATCCAACTGCAACGGCGTCCAACAAATCGATTAATTTAAAAAACCAATTCAAGATGAATTCGTTTATCAAAGTGAGTAACATGTATTTCTAAATTAAAAGAACGCGTGAAATGGGATTGATTTTTTTTTAATTCGAGTAATTTTCAAATTCTCCTGCTTATTTGAAAAAGTTTAAACAACACACGAGCTGTAGATGTATTCTACTTATTTTGAATTTATTCTTTCGTGCGCAACGTCCGTGAATTATAGACTCGATTAAAATTCAAAGAGGCAGCAAAAAAATGTTATTATTAACGTTTTTTTGCGATTTATATCGTTTTTTACGTAATATATAAAATTGGAATTAATTCAAAGAGATAGATTAATTTCTAGAATAGTCTCACAGTGATACATACACGGCACATGCTCGCTATAAAACATTGTAAGATTGGTACACCGACTTAAGGGGGCTGGAGCGATAAATCGAAAAACTTAAGATCTCAATGAAATTTTCAGAGATTGTAATTTAAGAAAAGACAAATCGATTAGCAAAAAGAAAAATCGGGGTAAATGACCAAAATCAAAAGATATTTGGACTTGAAATTCAGCGATTTAACATGGGCTCGTATGGAGAGTTGCAATCGTTTGAACCCTGTAAAAGTTAAAATCTTAAGATCACGTTTTAAGTTATATCATTTGAAAGGGAATTTGATAAACTTTCCAATGATATCTGCCTCTGCCTATATGTATATACTTGTAAGGAAAAATATTTTTTTTTAACTGTTTTTATGCCTCATTTTCCACTTATTATTCCTCATTTTCGGAAAAATCGCATTTCCCCAGGGTTTCTGCCTTTTAAGTGTTGTTTTTACGTGTTTTTGAAAGCTCATCATTGCTCCTCGTGTGTTACTCCTCTTGTGCCTCTTTTTTTCTCCTCTTGTTCCTCTTTTGCTCCTCCTTCCACACTCTTCCCCGTCCCATTTTGCTCCTCAAATTGTATATTTACTCAAAATTAAATACAAACCTTTGAAACATTATGTGCTCAAAATTTGTGACAAATGGTTTGTATCGTTTACACTTCTTTACGTCGTATTTTACTCAGTAAATAAATAGTGAATTAATAGTCTCTAGACCCCTCCCTTTGTGAGTACATGCTGATAAGTGTGATATTCGCAGCTGATTGAATTAAAAGAAATAATTTTATGGTACCGTATTTCATCACTTATCAGCATGTACTCACAAAGGGAGGGGTTAGAGTTTCACTCAGCTCGAACTCGGCTTGAGCTCGACGAGTCGAATCGGAAAAATGCGAGTACATAAAAAAACCTCGAGTACTGGAATATTTTCGAGTTTTTGCTAAATAAATGATACATTAACATAACTATGAATGTCCCCGTTGCATGTGCATTATCCGAAGTATTATGTTTTCGCAGTGGTCGTATTTTTATATATGGTGCACTATTTTAAAAGCGTGATATGGCATGTCTTGTTATCGTAGCTATTAAAAAACTTTAAAAAAATGAAAACTAAGACAATAGAACTTATCATTCTACCGGATTCCGCAACTATAAAATTTCCATAAATTACCAACATATTGATTTGGCAGTCGGATAAACATGCAAAATAACCCCCCTGTGACCTGTCCTGAACTTAGAATCGATTGTTGTCACTCATTAAACACATTTTTACAAATATCCAGCAATATTGTGGTACATAGGCCCTATTTTAGACATCCTAAATACAATTTTTTTACATCACTCATCATCTTAAATAGATTCAAAACAATTGTACATAAGTAACAAATGTGCCCTTATGTGAAATTTTACATCATTTCAAATATAGGGCCAGTAAACGTGCTGCACAGTCATTTTGACCTCTCTAACTATATGAGGGTCATCTTTCAGAACTAAGATACTCGATTTTTACCCGTAGAATATTCAAATCTTAATTGCAGCTTCGCTATAACAATACTTACATATGAAAATTGTAATAGTAAAATAAAGTGTCCCCTCCGTGATCGACGAATTTTCGAGTTAGCACTTTTTGTTTTTGACTCTGGTGGCATAAAAACGTTTATTTTTACAAACGATTTTTGAGGGTGTCCGGAAAAAAAATTTCAACTTTGTTGTTGTCATAAAACTTGATAAAAGTGCGATCAAAATATCACACTTTTGAAATAATGGACCATTGGATTGTTAATGCACCATTTACTTAACTGAAACTCGACAACATGACGAGTACTCGAAAAAAAACTCGACTCGATCGAGTTGAGCTTTTTCGAGTACTCGTAGACCCATACTAGAGATTGTTAATTCATCATATTGATTTAAAACTCAGATTCATGGCGAGTACTCGGAAAAACTTGAAACCCCGAAAAAACTCAAGTACTCGAAAAAAACGCGTACTCGGAAGAAACGAGTACTCGATTTTTCGACTTGACCTCGAAGAAAATACTGGAACTCGACGAGTGGAGTTTTTTCGAGTACTCGTACACCCCTACAATCTACTATTAAATTTACTGCAACAACTGTGTAAAAAGATAAATTTGCCTAAATTGCTTGAGCAGGAAAGTTATTTAATAATTGTTCAATGCTATATAGTAAAAAAAATTCTAAAATTTTAGGGAGAAACCAGAATTTGCAAAAAAATATTTCATTTTTTGTTGAACGAATATGATATCGAAAATTCGCTAATATAGACAATTTCAATGAAAATTTTTAAAGAAATTGTCGTATGAGGGATTCTATAAAAATTCGTAACATTACTTAACACACACTTATGAGGACACTTACACCTTAAACTCAAAATTTTTCTTATTGGATTTTTGAGTAGAAGTTATCCTCCCCTATTGATTACATTTTTCGAAATTCCACAATTTGGATTTTACACTGAGATACAACTGTTTCCGTGAGCCTTATTCCTATACTGTACGTGTTAAATTTGTTCTTCTTTTGCATTTTCTAGAAAGTAGCTTTTTTAGTGATCTATCGTAACTTTCAAAGAGTACTGATTGAGCTTCAGCACCAAGGTCGAGCTACTTATTTATTTGAAGAACACTTTAATAACATTGACTGGTGTGTCTCAACTCTCGCATGTTTCTGTCTGAAAACAGGATCATCTGTTCAGCAAACTGCGTGCCACGGCACACCACCGCGGCTAGCTTTTCAAGGTGCGTTACGCACGTATATAGAGCCTTTAACAAAAGGGAAAGCTTATCGCTCCAGCCTCCTTAAGCTCGTATGGCACGGAATTCTGGTTTAGAACATAACATAAAATAAATGTATAAAAATTTATAATGTATATATGTAATGATGGTCTTTTACTCCAATGCAATAAAGGATAAAGGTGTTCCTCTGTAATACACAAGAGTTTATTTACAATAAATTAAATAATTTCAATGGCATCACCATTAATTTTATTGATATCGACTGGATTTCACACGCATTTAAGTTAGATTTTTTACCGTCTAATGGGAAGCATTCGGGGGCAGACATGTTGCAAATATTTTATAATATTGTAAAATTTTATGGTATTGAAGAAAAAATAATTGGTATAACAATGGATAATGCGTTTGCCAACACGATATGTATTTCAGGATTAGACTAAATATATAAAAAAAACTTGGAAATGATTTTAACTTCAATAACCAACATTTTCGCTGCTTGTCACACGTAATAAACTTATCTGTTCAGGATATTTTAAAAGTGATGAATTCAGACTGCGAAGATTTGAATGGAATATATGACTCATTCGAATACGATGATGATATTGAAGAACAGGCTGAAGAAAATATTGATTCGATTGAATCAATAGTAAAGAAAATACGTCAAGTACATAAAAAAATTCGTAATGCAGAAGCGCTTACAAAAAAGTTACAAAATTGCGGCAGTGCGTTCGATATTACGTATAAAATTCCTATTCTCGACTGTAAACCCGTTGGAATAGCACATTTGAAATTCTTAAAACAGCGTATGAGATACATCTCATCGAATATGAAAAAAAAAAGTTTTTAAAATTGTATTCTCTGACAGATTCAGAATAGATTGTTCTTGAATATTTGCACGGTTTTGAATGGCTTTAAAGTGGTTTCAGAAGGAATAAGTGGCAAGACATATGTCTCTTTACAACAAGCTGTTATAGCATTTAATTGTTTATTGGATAGAGTTAAAAAAAATTCCTTTAAATTAGATCAAAAAGAAGATAGGAATAAAATGGACGAAAAGCTTATTGCAGCCTATCAAAAAGGGGTAGAAAGATTATTAGAACACTATAGTAAATGTAATTCCATTGTATTTCTCTCATCCTCGATCCCACAGTTAAAACCAGTGGTTTAGAACTCACTGAATGGGGCCGTGAGATGAAAGATGAGACAGAAAAACAATTTAAATCAGTATACAAAAAATATTTCGAAAGATTTCCTGACCTAGCTTATAGTGATGAACCGGTTAGAAAAAAATACAAGATCAATAAAAGTACTTGACCTGGATGTTCTTTTTAGAAAGGCTGAAAAATCAGTGGTCTAGGAAAAAGAAGTAGCTCCTCGACCAGATGCACACACAGATATATTAAAATGGTGGAAATCATATTCGAACGTTTATCCCAACATAGCACGCATGGCGAGATAAATTCTATGTATACCAGTGACGTCTATTCCCGTAGAACAATTTATTATCGGATGCGTCAGTGGTATTGGCGAAGAGTAGATGTTATGTTCAGGATAAAGCTTAAGGGGGGAAAGGTACCTTAAACCTGTATTTTAAAAAAAATTCATTAAAAATTGAGAAAAATAATTTTTTGGACTCTACAGAAAAAACTCTGTTTTTTTCACTCTTTTTCCAAAGTTTTTCACTCTGGAATATAAAAATTGAGGTCCCAGATCCCATAGAACCCTCCTCGATGAAGCAAGACCACAGTCATGAGAGGTACACCTGTGCCGTAAGATCCAGCTAGAACCGATCATTCAATCATTGTCATTGGGGTGTCATTTTGTTCAGTAGATGTTTGGTTACAAACGCGAGCACTTTCAGATTTTAATTAATCATACACAATTTGACAGCCATATGTACATTTTATTCATTAATATAATAAGATGAAATGACAGATTATGCTAGCATATGGTCTGAAAAAAGTGCAAATTTAGTCCAATACCTTTGAAAGTGCTTGCGTTTGTAGCCATTCTCATGTAGAACAATCCCTGAAAATTTCAGCTCATTTGCTCAAATGGTTCACATGGAAAGTTACGGCAACAGAGCAATTTTGAGATGAAACGTAACTGCCCAAGAGTTGAAAAAAACAAAAATACACCAATATATGTTATAATGATACGCTCATGTCACTGAGGCTGCTTTAAACTTTTTGGATAAAAAAACAGTAATTCAACTTGAATTTTCAACATATTGGACCCACAAGGACAATGTTCAATTATCCCAGACAGCCAAATAAAGCCAAATGCGACAATTTTATTACTACATTTTATAATTTGTACTAAATGTTAGTATACGTTAATATGGGTTTTATATGGAAACTAGTAAGTAAGTTGATTATGTCCAAATCAACTTTTTACACAAAATGCACAATCTCACATTAGAACTTAAACCCAGTCCTCTACCTATTCACTAACATTCATAAAACATTAATCACTGGATCTATAATTGGAAATAAAATCACTCAAAATTGATCAATTATCACTAATCTTGTTTATCACATGCAACATACAATTATACATCACACAGTCATATAAAAATACATAATGTACAGTGACATACATAACACTGATGTATATATGTCAATTTACTTATGTACACTGTATTTCTTGAATTTGAACTGCTAAAAATGTCAAATTTTCATAAAAAGCTATTAAAACTTCTTCATAGCTTCATTATGAAATACTATGTTGAGTTGCAAAGATATAATTGTACTCTACATATACTTTTTTCACTTTCAAAAAAAATGTAATTATTAGCCATTGGAAAATCAAGAAGCAGTCAGCAGACTGTTGTTGACATTTGATCCGGGCTCGCGCACAAAACTAAGAGAGACAGAAGATATACCGAAATCCACGTGCTGCGAGTGGTGGCGTTACTTTACACCTATAGTCATGTTAACAAACAAATTTCTGCTAGATGTATTATAACCAAAGAATAAAACGAGTATCAACAGATGGCGCTAACGACTTATGAAAGTCCGGAGATTGATGAAAGAATGGCAATGTTTTTTTTAGTCGTTGTATTCATTTCTGCTGTAATAATCATAAAAGTATCGGTTCTAAATAGGCTGTACCTCCCGATAAAATCAAAATTAAAAAAATCTGATTACGGCACTGGAAAGCTGAGAAAAAATCCTATTGAAAAAGTCAATAAGCAAAAAAAATTTTTTTTGAGATTTTAGGTACTTTTCCCCCCTTAAGAGAAATGATATGTGAAATGAAATGATAAAATGACTTGATCTCGAAGACGGCGCTCCAAGCCGACGTCTCGTGCTGCCCAGAAAAAATTCAATGAATAATTTGTCAGATTTTTGTACTAATGTCAAATTTTACAAACTTATGTGTAAGACGTATAAATTGAAACTTATAAAATTCGCGATTATCAAGGTAAACGACTCGTTTTCGACAACGCTGCACCTAGCTGACGTCTAGTGCTGACCAGAAAAAAATCAATCAAAAATTAGTCAGATTTTTGTACTGATGTCGAATTTCACGAACTTATGTGTAAGACGTATTAGGACTCATAAATGTCATATCCGGAATTCAAGCTGCGCCTAGGTCGCACATCGCTGTGATTTCCGATATGACGATTTCCATGAATTCGCGGATATCATAAAACAACTATTAGAAGAGCCATGAACCTTTGCACAAGTGGCAGCGATATCAGGCCACGCGCCTAGAGTCAAGTCGGCTAGCAAATATTCGCATATCTTCCCGGTCTCGCACGTACGTGCGAGTAACTGTGCACTGCCGAATAACCGTGCTGCGCACGCCCTCTGTATGTATCTCCAGAAACCCAAATAAAGAAACTATACTAAAAAAAAAAATGAAAAAAAAAGGCTCCGAGTAAGCTG
This sequence comes from Trichogramma dendrolimi, assembly GCA_034770305.1. Taxonomy (NCBI): domain Eukaryota; kingdom Metazoa; phylum Arthropoda; class Insecta; order Hymenoptera; family Trichogrammatidae; genus Trichogramma; species Trichogramma dendrolimi. Next base: position 543,018 of record JAPMIB010000081.1, on the reverse strand, counting down.
TTTGTTAAACTTATACTTCTTGTTGTTCGTAGTTTTCAATAAAACATTGTGCTCTAACCTCAAGCCCTCAGTGACCCTTATTATTTTTTCCATATACATCCACGTCGGGCACAACATAAAAATCGCGATTTTCAAGTCAAACGACGCGTTCTTGCAGACGGTGCACTTAAACGACGTCTCGTATAGCTCAGAAAAATTTGAATCAAAAATTTGTCAGTCTTGTTTACTGATGTCCAATTTTACGAACTCATATTTTACATCACGTATAAATTAGGACGATTTATAATCGTGATTTTCAAGTCAATGGACTCTTTCGAGTCTGTGCTTACATTTCACGTATTTTTCAGCCACCGTCATAACCTTCGTCTGTCAATACTAGCGAGACACGTGCTTTTGCTATTTGTTTATTTACCGAACGCTCGCTTGTAGCAGCCGAGCGTTTTCATGATCCCCATGGCAACCGGGATTACAATAGTCCTTTTGAGGCAATAATGCTGCATCTTTAATCTTTTTTTTCTCGCTTAAAATTGCTCATAGAATTTTTCTGAAAATTTCCCTTGGTCCCATAATTCACCGACTACTGTCAGAGGGCCTTTCTCCGTAGCGCAATCAGCGCGAGGCCCGAGGCACCCCTGAGTTCCCCCAGGCACCGCATGTGTGTGTACGAGACTGATGTCTGCGCTGCGATCGCACATCACGCACACATGTCGATACCTGTCCGACTGCGACTCACTACTAGTTTGCCCTTAGTCAAGCCAACACGCCTCGAGCTGTTCAACCAAAGTTTTTCTTTCGAGTCATTATTAATAAATAACTTCTATCTCGAGTCTCGAGTTTAACTATTCAATAAAGTATTCTTGTTTAATAAATAGTGCCTCTCCATAATTTTATTGCAATCCTGCCTCGAATAATTCCATAGCTCCAACAACTACACACCTGTTTTGAGCGTTAAACTAATTTCAAATCACGGTGTATACAAAACGAAATCTCAAGAATGGGACGGTGAATTGTGTTGAATTAAATTATATTTATTGTCGATGGCACCAGTGAAGAAGCCGGACGAGCTTATGTAGCAATATTGCACAGAAACAAAATTTTTTTTACGATTTTTAGTTTTTTTTTACGAGATTTCGAGAGAAAAAAGTATTGTGGATTTTTATTGTAAAAATAAAGTAATTTTCAGAAATATTCCATGGTTATAATCAAAGCAGAGTAATAAAACTTTAATTCAAACCAAGAACGTAGAAATTCACCGAATATAATGAAATACAGATTCAAATAAAAAGTTGAACTTTTGTTTTTTCATAGAGTTAGGTATGAATTCAGAATACAGTGTACTTCCTGCAGCCTACTTTTTATCATATTTAATTGAAGATTTATAATTAATTTATCAATAATAAATCTTTAGTTAGTTTATATTAGTGGCTATACATGAAAAAACATTTTTCAATAAGGAATTAGCTCTTCGCCAATGAATTGACTGTGATTTTTTTTATTGTACTGCACCATGATTGTATTTAAAATATTATATACTAGTGACAACTCCAGTTGCATAATGCTGAACAATTCCAGTAAACTGAACATTCGTGATGAAACTAAATCATTCAATTTTTACAATAACTTTACAAAAACCCTAATCTATTCATTTTCCGGCGTTGTATAAAAGTTCATATTTGCAGAATACGAATATCGAAAATAATATATTTTTTAATGGGTGCAGTTATGGTTTTTGCGAAAAAGGAGGGATCATTGCACAAGCCATTTTCAGTTCATGCAAATTGTAAATAATTAAAAAAGCAAACCCAAGTAATACCAAGTAACCCATCGACCCAGCTCGAGTAGTATGTAAATAATAACATGCAAACTTTAAACGCCTTGGTGTGCAGTAAAATGTATGGTATCTTATTTAATATCATGCTTGTTATATGTGTAAAATTTTGTATGAAACACGCGTCAAGCTTATTCCGCACCGTGTGCGCAAAACAATTCTCTTCTCGTGACAGCGTAGCCGGCGCCCGTGCTCACAAAATAACCCAATTTGTGTAACTTCTCATGTCTTTTTCGTTTGTACTCATACTGACTATGTAGTGTATTCAAATGCATTATAGTGCATTCGGATTAAGAACCAAAAAAAAAACAGGGCAGTGGGTACCCGGTTGTAAATTTGTGTGAATTAAAAAATTTTCCCGCCTAACTATTCCCGTCTGTATGAGTGTATTTGTGCTGGACATAAACAATTTTACACTGATTTAAAAATTGGGTAATAATAATTAGAAGCATTGAAAAAGTTTATGTGAATAAAATAACATTTCGTTCAATTGCACCAATCCGAGTGCTGGACTTTCTTCAAAAAGTCCAGCACTCGGATTTTGCTGAAGTTTTTGCGCTGAAATGTTCTGAGTAGATGAAATTGACGTTGAAATCGTTTTTCGAAGTTGATTTTTTCCGGTAAGATACTTTAACTAATAGAGTAAATAACTGTATCATCAGACGACCCTGACATATCCCAGTCTTCCCGATATACTGATAACGGTGGGGGGGGGGGAATTTTTATAAAATTATGTTTATAAAGTTATTTTTTTTAATATACATTTTTATAAATCATTTTTTGTAATATAAAATTTTATAAAAACCATATTTTATAATAAAAACTTTTATAAAATACTTTTTTTTTTTATAAAAAAATATATAATGTAATAATTCGTGATGTGAATGTACATTAGAATTGGTTGTTATTTTCCAAGTTGTTCCGATCTTTGCTCCAGACGTTGATTCTAGTTCCTAGGGTGTAACACGTATATTAAAATAGTACTTTACGATACTAGTGGCATAAGTAGCACTGTTTGTCACGGCGTTTTTTAGGGCCCGAGCGCAGCAAGGGTCCTAATAGCTGGGCCGAAAAGTGTTCCCATGGCACGAGTATCGTACAACATTTTATAGCACTGTAATAAGTTCACATTTATGCACCCTTTTCCGAGCCATGAGTCGCACTTTCTGGTACCGCAAAGTGAGGTTAGCGCACGAGCGTATGCGAGTGTGATGCGAACGCAGCGGTGCCAGAATGTGCGACTTATGCCACCGAAAAGCGTGCCATAAATGTGAACTTATGCCACACAGTGCTATAAACACGTATATGAGTCCAAAAGGTAATAGTTAACAAGTGCCGCAACTCAAATGGCCGAAAATGTTCATTTTTAATATCGAGATAGAGGCATTGAAACGATTATTGCAAAGAACAAAACATCTTAAAGTTAGTCAAGAACACGAAAAAATATTTTCAGAATTTTTTTGAAAATCGATTTTGGTGTTTTGAGTTGTGGACCTTGTTAACTATTACCTTTTGGACTCGTATTTTTTTAATTTTTACACACTAGGAATCAGGATCAATGTCTGGAGCGAAGATCGGAACAACTTGGAAAATAACAACCGGTCTAATGTACTTGTATTCATGTACCTGATATTATTAACTTTATGTAGTTATTTAATTATCTCATTCATTTTTATAAATAATTTTAATAAAGTTTTTTATAAATACGTTACAAAAATGGTATAAAAAAAGGTTTTATAAAATTATGATACCACCAGTGAAAAAAACTGCAAAATGATAATTACTTTTACATTTTCTGTGATTTTTGATTTAAAGTAAATTAATCGTGCAAAATCAGAAACAAAAGCAAAATGTGACATCGATTTTGACGTGATAAGAGAAGCAAATAAACATTTGTTATGTGGTATCAAAAGTAAAATATGTTATACACATAGCTATGCTTGTCGGGCTTCAAATGTCAGATTTTAAAAATCACGAGGAGTTTATAATAAATAATACAGGAATTAAAAGAAGATTTACAGTCCATTATAGCTCTCGGTATTCTAATATAACTTTTGAAATTCATTTATGAGCCAGTTTACCATATGGTTGATTCTCCCGAAGTCTGCTTTTTGCATGTCTACATGCCATGTTCTTAAACTAGAGAAGATAAGCCAAATCTGGATCGGTCATTCATTCAATATTGTTGTATTCTTAATGATTGGACATAAATATTTCAATTTTTTAGTGCCAGTTAAATTTGCCGTGAAGATATACAGGCCAAATGTCGCCTCCGTGGCATGTCTAGATCACAAAATCAACTCTTTTTGCATATACCATGCATTCTCATAAGCACCTAGCCCTATAATAACTACGAGACTACGTTCTATACATCCAAAGTAAAGTTTAAGTCTATCGTAGGGCTTTGAAAAATGTTTTTAAAAAATTTCCCACACAATTGAAAAATGTCTGGATTTAATCATGCTTCTGAATAATTTCAAATATACTGCCTGGTTTTAGTCGCTAACTCATTTTTGATGTCCCTGGCTACATAACTGTCAAGTATTATGACCCAACTTTCGATTAGTGTAGGTTGCGGGTTCAAATTTTACATTTTAGCTATGTAGCGATAATATTCTATTGGAAAATTCACGTGTTTCAAAAAAAACTGTCACCTCCGTGGACATGAATATCTTGAGCTATGGTCATTCTTTTGAACCGCTCGCCCCGTCAAAAGACTCTTATTTTTCTCTTATTTTTCAAACGTAGTTTATCAAAGTAGCGATTTGTCACCTCCGTGTGTGTCACCTCCGTAACCGAAAATAGTCAATTTTAAGCATAAAATTGGACATAGTTTTCGTAAAACGAAATCTCAAGGCCCCAGATTCAATGATTACTCATATTTTATGGTTTAAAAAAGGGTAAACTAGTTCGCGCCGTTCAATATAGGAAAAAAAATTTCACCATTTTTTCATTTTCCATACCCGAAAAAGCAGACTTCGGGAGAATCAACCATATAATTATCGAAGTTGCCTTCGTAATGCCTTGCAACAAGAAAATCAATAGGTAAACTTTGAAAGTATACATGTTTTCTAATCCACACACTTTTCTTTCTCGGAGTGAGAACCCTAAGATTAATTTATAATAAAAAATATTGTAATAAATAACACTGAAGAAAAAATAAGAAGAAAATCGAGTTATTACTCATAAATTCTATTATAATTTATTCATTAAAAAAAATAATTTAAAATTTTAACGCGAATTCCTGCAATTCTGACTAAGATATTTTGGTGGTATTTTCCAGTATATAAAATTATTTGCTACATTAACCACAAGTACAGAATATCTTTCGCCAAAGGACATGTCATGTAATACATACTGTTTTTTATTTTGCAGAATCGAGGTAATCATAATTGATCGTTAATGATTATTTCTTGTAAAAACAAAAAGATGCAATTTATCAAATTTTATTGTTCATGATGAATGATTATACATTATTAAAAACTAGAAAAACCACAAATTAAGCCTAGATACTCGACATAGAGTTTTAGCGACCCATAAAACATAAAAAAAATCAACTTCAACAGCAAAGTTAGGAATCGTTAAAAATTCATGAGTTCCTTATAAAGTTTGTATAAATTTCATATGAAATTTACCTTAAAAAATTAGGAGATTATAACGTAAATTGAATTTATTTAAAAGCCATATAAAATTCACCTTATTATAAATTACATCAAAACATAAAACATTAATCCAATTAGGTCACTAAGAGAAATAAAGATTATAGTGATCTAGAGATATTACAATTTTTGAACATAAATATTTATATATTATAAAATTGATAATCAGCAAGATTTAAATCGAAAGCCAAATAAAACCTAGCTTTAAATTTACCAAATTTTTACTTGTAGATGATTGCTCGGAAAGATGTCAATAAAAATGTTTTATCTTGTTTCTTAGCTAGACCACTACAGAATAATTTTCTAGAAGTCTGCGTTACACATACAAAAAAATAAACCTCCAACCAAAGTAAATGAGCTGCGGAACTCAAGTATGCTCGATTTTACAATACAGTTCGACGCACATACAGATTTCCTAAGGAACAATTTCTTTTCTTTTCGTTTGCAATCTATTCTGATTAGGTCTTTCTTCGGCTCTCAAACTTGTCATCATTTATTATTTTGAAATAATATACATAAATAATTTCGATCAATGTTTAAATAAAATTAGATATAGTATCATAAGCTAGTCAAAAAATTTTAATTTTTTTCCACACTCATTATAAATTTGTTTTTTCAAAAAGGTTGATTTCCCTTTCTATTGCTTCTACACCATTTTCATTTTTTATTAGTTCAAATTTCCTTTGAATCGATATTTACCTTACCCAAAAAATTATTGTTTTTATATTGTTGAAAAACTGAATTCTAGAATTATTCGTAAATTTAATTGTTTTTTAAAATAATGAATAATAATATTTAATTATCAACTTGAATTTAATTTTATTCGATCGCCATTTATTATTAATGAAGTAACAAAAATTATATGATATTATAAATGAAAATTAAAAAAAAACTTTATTCTTGAATTTTATTCTTGATCAATGAATCCATTAAATTTAGTAAAATTATTTTTAAATTGTAAAACTTTTCACGTAAATACTTAGTAGAAATCTAAAATATTAAAGATTTCTTTTTACTCGTTATACCTTTGAAAAATGTTTATAACATCGATTTCCGGACCAGTTAGAAGAAAAAACTTTTTTGGATAAATCTAACAAGTACCAGTTTTGCGTCAAGTTATACATATTATTAATATTTTAAATTTATCAATATTCAAAGATGCATCTAATTATGTTTATGCCCTCAGAAAAATGATAACTAATCATTGATACTTTTACAGCTGATGCAATTTAAACTTAACTCTACAATAACTTTTATAATTTACCTACTGAAAAATAATGAAACACTATTACTGTTTGTCACTCATATTTAAATGAAAATAATTAATACACAATTTCAATTTGTAACAAAAAAGTACAAATGGTAAAATATAAATGCATCTATTTTAAAATTAATTTCGTTCACTGGCTTTCTCTATTAGTGAAACGCTGCATTACTAAGGCTTCAAATTTCGTAAGTATGAATCATACTGTTTAGTCATATTTCCCACTTGCTTTGATGCAAAAATCAATGATTGCACTATGGTACAGACAAAAATATTTGCGATAGGAAAAATATTACAATGACTTTGAAGCAATAGATAGGTTTCATCTAAATATTTCATAAATAAAACATTTTACAATTCTTAAACTAAGAGTCGTATGTGTAGACTTTCTCCTTGTAAAATTCAAATCATATAGATTAGTATCAAGATTTTTCTTGACAATTAAACTAGAAATTTCATAAAAGGTTTATTTATGTTTTTTATCTATCGTTAAAATAATTTTATAACGCATTGAAGATGCACTACAACTTTAGCTGTAGAAAATATTTAAGATTTCAAAAATAAATACGAACTAGTGTTTAGAAGCGTTATCTTCGTGGCCTTTACAACTTCTATGTAAGTTTAATCTAATTCCAATAAAATATTTATTTATCTATTTTAATTTTCCACTTTTTATGATTAATCCCTATTGTAACTAAATACGCTTTAAGTTGTATTTGTTTCTCTTTATTTATTAAGTCATTTAAAAATGAAATATTTTTTTGAATTAATCATTGATTTATGTTATCAACATTTTTCCTGTCTAAAATACTATAGTTTAGTTGATGAAAGGATGAAAAAATTATGCATTTGTTACTTTATGAATTTATTGTGATTGAATTAGTATGTTTCGAAATACAGTTTACGTTTTGTCTTATAGATATAATCCAGCATCTCCTAACATCATATGATAAAGTTAAATAATTCAGGTTGGTACAGTTTTATACGAAATGATTGTTAAAGTTTTCTATTTTGCTTTATTACGTTAAAATTAATATTGATAATAGAAAAATTATATCGTATATACACTCAAGAAAATTATTTTATTTACAAAAGAATTATGAACCACCTAAACTTTCATAATATTATTTGAAGAACGAAACTACCTTAGTTTGATCAATATCTCAGAACCAACTAAGCAAGGAGGCGGGATTAAACATAGAACCACCCAGCGGTGTGCTGCATTGGATACTTTTGATTTGTAGTTGATACAGGGAGGGTCACGCAGGGTGTGTTGTAAGAGGGTAATATTGGTTTGAAGCACAGCTCATAAATCATGGTCAGTGTATCTTCAAACGTCATAGTGATAACGTATGATAACAGTTTAAAGATATTTCAAGTTTTATATCGAAAAAAGTAAAAAGTTGATATTAAAACTGATATTTTGACTTAATTTATAGTTACGATTAAAGTTAAGGTTGTTTCATCAATTTGTTTTGATATAGTGCTATACTTTATTATATGAAAAGTTTATTAGTATTTTATTTTCGAAATTATACTAGTGTTTTTCAAATTTATTTCGAATTTATATTGCATTTAAAATATTATTAACATGTGTAATAATGAGAGCCCACCACCATCAAAAAGCAATTATTCCATTGTTAATAGTTCTGCAATGCCAAGTTTTTTAACAGGCTTTGAGAATTATCGCCTGCAACTTTATCATTATGCAATGGCAGAACGTATTCGAATTGCTCAACAGTTACAACCCCAACATTCGCAGCATGTTAATAGCCAACCAGGAAATGTTCTCGCCAACCAATGCGTTATAGGTATGGGGGCGGGCTTCCCAACTCCATTGCCGCTTTATACGACAGAAAGCAACTATTCCCGTGGCTTAGCTCTTTCTATGGCTATGCTTCGTTCACCTGACTCTCATATTCCTGAAGAGCCAAAGCCTCAGCATAGTTATATTGGACTAATAGCGATGGCTATTCTTTCATCACCAGAAAAAAAACTTGTTCTTTCCGATATTTATCAATATATACTTGAAAACTATCCGTATTTTAGACGTCGAGGTCCAGGTTGGCGAAATTCCATTAGACATAATCTTTCATTAAATGACTGCTTTGTTAAGTCTGGTAGAAGCGCTAATGGTAAAGGTCATTATTGGGCAATTCACCCTGCAAATTTAGAAGATTTTCGTCGAGGAGATTTTAGGCGTCGCAAGGCGCAGAGAAAAGTTCGTCGGCATATGGGATTAGCAGTGGATGAAGAGCCCGACAGTCCAAGTCCTCCACCAATATTTACTCCTACTGCACAAATAAACTCAGTACCACGACATATTGAAAGACAAACACCCTCCATTGATTGGAGTTTTCATCAAAACCCAGATTACTCCAAAATAAATAAAACTTTTGATGATCAAATAATTCATAAAAATTTTTCGCATCCACCAAGAAAAAGACAATTTGACGTTGCTTCATTATTAGCTCCGGATGAACAACCTTTAATTGTTACGTGTAAATGCATATCGAATTGTTCTCCAGATAATAAATTTAGTATTGATTGCACGTATAATAGTCAATCCGAAGAAAATATAGACATTGAAGAGACCAGAATGTCTGTTCATGAAAAAAAAAAATCACATTTGAATGACAGTAGATACAAACGAAATTCAAACTCATCTAATGAAAAAAATCAGTTTTTTTCGCTTATTCGTGTACATAATGAAGCCCATTGAATGGATTGAAATTTTCCAGATATAAAGAAGACGTATGTGCATAAGTTAAATATATTGTTTAATTTTTATCTAAAATGTAATAAAAATTAAGCTAAATTCTTTGCCATTGAACTTAATTCACCTGACCTCAATAATGCTCATATACTATTGAGCATATTTTAGTGCACAAGTATAGTTAAAATTTGGCTGTGGATTTATGGAAGACACGAGGCAATTATTTATCTATTATGTTGAAATAGTTTACTTGCAAAATTTAAATATATTTTTTTGTACGTATAAAATTGTATAAAAGTGAAATTTGTAAATAAAATTTTGTAAGCGCAAGATATATTTTTCATCTGTCATACCTTGCGACTAGAATATTTGAAAATACCAATTATTTTATATTCATTTCTTAATTTGAAAGATTATTAGAATGTTCACTTGCAGTTTACGATATCATATACTTGACAACATTTATATATCCAATCTATAAATGTACTTGAAAATAGATTAAATTAAAATTTCTTATTATATTAAGTTCAATAATTTTTTCGGAAGTTTTCGGGAAAAGTTATCTTTGAGATACCGATTTAAGGTAAGCTATTAAAAAATTTGAAAAGAAGTTGAACTATTATAGCTGAGTTATACTAGTTGTGGTATAATACTATATATGAGTAAATCTCTTGAGATTATAATATTGGTGCCAACTCAACTATATTCAACTCTACTATATTCGTGTAAAAACTTGAAAATTACCATTAAATTTTCAACTTTTTTTGCCTTGAAAACAATTTGTAGTTGATCACGAACACTAATTCATACAAAAACAATCGATTTATCGCATTTTTTATGAGTTTGAAATTCAACTCATTCTATTTTTATTTTCAAATTTTGATTTCCGAATGGCTCATCAAGCTTTTGAGTTCAAATCTTCACTAGATAATCCTCAGAAACATTCATCATTACCTGAGCCTTCCAAAAAATTCAACTCGATTTTTAGTATTTTAATGATTTTTTTTTAAAATCTCATTACGTAAAAAGGCACCACCGTAAATTATCACCAAATTATGAGAAAGAGTTTTTCGTAGTAAAATCGAGTGGAATTTCTATTTTTTGTGTGTGCGTGCTTTTAAAAAAGATATATCACTGCGCTTATGAGTAAAAACTCACCTTAACGAAATACCGTAAAAAAAACGCACTTCGTCGGATGCCGTGAAGAAAAATACACCTCATTGAAACGCTGCAAAAAAACACACCTTATTGAAATGCCGTGAAGAAAAACACACCTCTTTAAAAGACCAAGGTATTGTTTTTCTTCGCAGCGTTTTAACGAGGTGTGTTTTTCTTCCCAGCGTTTCAATGAGGTGTGTTTTTCTTCACGGCGTCTGACGAATTGTATTTTTTTCACGGCATTTTATAATAATGTTTTTTTCATAGCGTTTTTCACTTTGTTTTTACTCATAAGCAGTGGCAATATACAATATATAAAACAGAATTCTGTCTGTTTGACATTTATAATCTCAAAAACTATCCATCCGATCGCCTTGAAATTTTTACTATGCATTAATTATACTTCTGGACAGGTTTGTACTACAATAAAACAATTTTATACTTCGTTATTATTCGAGTTTCGACTTTTTTTCATCGTTTACAACTTCTCGCTCGCTTGGTTGCTTGCCCAGTTAATAGTTATAAAAAAACCATAAGTAATTATTATCATTTCCTGCTTCTCGCACAAACAACCTGACTTTGCCCCTCTTCACGAGCTGTTAAACAGTCCAATTTGTTTGTACAGTGGAATCTCGATAAGTCGAAATCCTCGGGGAACCGTTTATTTTTCGAGTTATCGCGATTTTCGACTTAACGAGATTTCGAGTTAAAGCGAGGGAATAAAAAATAATTCGAGTTATTGAGATTTTCATAAGCAAATATCGTATCTTCTTGCATAACGAATTTCATTCAAAAAATAACATACAAAAAATATAAAATAATTAAATTTAACATTACGGTACTATTAAAACTGAAATAATCGGTCATTTTTTTTTGGCACAATTTTTTTTGCATGTTCCGATCTATGCAGACTTCAATTTTATGCAAAGCTGAATATTCATCTTCGAATTTTTATATTACTCAGTTCAGGAATAATTTTATGGACACTGCAGTTATCGATGAACAGGAGGATATTGCGCTTGGCGAGCTTCATTTTTTTATTTAAGTTTATCAACCACTGAGAGAATAGCATTGAATTCATCCACGCCTTTTGATTTGCATGATATTCTACTGGCAAATTTTTTATTCCTTTTAAACATCTAGGCTTAGCAGATCGGCCGATAACGAAAGGTGTTAATTTATCAGTACCAGTCGAATTCACTGCTAATAATAATGTAATTCTCTGCTTGTTATTTTTTCCACCGTGACAAGTTTCTTCTTTAAATGCCAGTGTTTTATCGGGTAGACATTTGAAGAAGAGAGCTATGAAAAAAATTATAATTTAATCTTATGTCAGTCTTAGAAGTTTATTTTGAATAACGTATAAAAACAAACCCGTTTCATCTGCGTATAAATCTCGTCGGGCTTGTACGCCGATGTTATTGTTGATAACTTTGATTTCCATTCATCACAAATATCATTGCTTACATCAGCACTTTCACCGCAAAGCTTTCGGAAGACAATTCCATGTATACATCCCAATAGGCAAAACTACAAATATTGAGTATTAGCAAATTTTCAAGTAAATAAAAATGAATCTAAATACTTCAAACCAAAAATGTTTCGTATCATTTTGCGAATACATCTTCGCATTTTTTGTATAAATTTAACTTGAATGAAGTATACAATATATACTGACTTTTCTCGTGGCCATAATTGACTATGAGCGCATTTCAAGCGAATTTCACGTAACACGTTTTTTCAAGTTTCTAAATCACTAATAAATCCCAAAAAAAGTTACAGGAATGTATTCTAAAAAACATTCTTTTTTAAAGGCAAAATATATCATTTTCACGAGATTTACTCATATGTGTATTGTATTAATCACAAATAGTATATTGTAGGTACACTATATTCATTTTTGGAAAATAAAGATACTCTGATACTTATTTTAAAGAAAAATCTTGTTTAAAAAAATGACGAATTATGATTTATATTTATAAATAATCTTCAATAAATGTAAATAATCTTAAAATTTTTAAATAAAAGTTCCAGAAGTGAATTATCTAAAAATTATGAATATTAAATTTTTAGCAACCAATGAAGTGAGTGGTTTTATTAATTCACTTAAGGGGACACACCTGTGTTATACCCTGTAAATGAAAAAACTTGAAATTAATATGATATTTTTATAATTTATTATTTTTGATGTAAAAATCTGTTTTTTCAATACTTTTTACATTAAAAAATATGATTCCAGTGCCTAAAAACATTTATATTAGTCCAGGATTCATCTATAATGTTTTATTCTTTTTCAATCCTTTGCCGCATGATCCTGAATGCTATTCTTGACCAATTTGAATCCCAGAGGTCTTAAAATAAAGGTAATAAAATTCTCTACCACTTTAGTGGAGCAGAATTTTTACTACATTACTTCTTTACTTCATCAGTCTCCAAGTACAGCTATTAGCGTTCATGAAATAGTTATTTTGGGCTTTTTTTTGGATTTGAGTGTGCAAACAATTTTTGAAGCCCTAATTAAAATTCTGCTCCACTTAAGTGGTAGAGAATTAAATTACCTTCTTTTAAGACCTCTAGAATTCAAATTGGTCAAGAATAGCATTCAGGATCATGCGGCAAAGCTACTAAAACCTGGAAAATCAATGTCTCAGAATAAGACAATTAAAATTAACATTCTCAATTATACCACTGACATTAAATTATTAGTTGTATACTCTCTTGATGCATTGTTAACTTTTTTTGTCATTATCTTGCTGCTACAGCATCTGTGTATAGCAGATGATGTTTGAGGCTATGCAAAACATCCCTGTTGTTAATAAAGACGTATTTTATTGACGTCTTTAAAAGACGTCATAAAATTACGTATTTTAATGACGTCTTTGACCGTGTCTAGTATTGGAACAAAAAAAAACGTTTTTTTGTCGAAAAAAAAAACGTTTTTTTCTACGGAAAATACGAAAGTTAATGATTCAAAAAACGTTTTTTTCCCCAAAATCTACGTTTTTTTCCACGGAAAATACGACATTTAATGATTCAAAAAACGTTTTTTGTAGAAAAAAATATGTTTTTTTTTTAACTGAAAATACGTAAGTTAATGATTCAAAAAACGTTTTTTCCCCGAAAACTACGTTTTTTTCTACGGAAAATACGACATTTAAGGATTCAAAAAACGTTATTTGTCGAAAAAAATACGTTCTTTTTAATGTCAAAATTTGTATATTCCGTAGGAAAAAACGTAATTTTTCCTATAAAAAACGTTATTTTTATTAATCAAATGTCGTCTTGTCTTGAAAAATAACCTCTGTGTCGAAAAAATTACGCTTTAGGAATCGTTAAAATCCGTTTTTTCTCTAGAAGAAATGTTGCATAAAAAAACAATCGTTACTTTTTAATAGCCCAATTTCGGCTTTTTCTCATAAAAAACATTTTTACGGCAATGGATGTCATTGTTAAAATTTATGCCTGTAATTATTTTTTAATATGTAAATTTGGAGGTAGATTTATTTTTCATTCAAGAAATTAATTTACCGTAAGTATTTAGAAATTTTATTTTTCTACAATTTTTTATCTAATAAGAATACAAATTTGGAACAGCACATATATACGCTTTATTTTGAAATTCCATATGTACACATATTTTATCAATAGTATTAGTATCGATACATAATATTTCGTCGCTTAACTTCTCTACTTTTTTTATTTGAAATTCAGTTTCGTCGTGATCTGTGAAGATATCAGATACATCGACATTTTGACAAGCTGCATGCTCAATATTTTTTGGTTGGTCAACAATAAAAAAATGAATTCTCCTGTAACTGCCATCGGTCAGTTTTACAAAAGAATTATCAGATTTCAGTCTTATTTTTTTACACGACATAAACAAACAATTGTTGTTCACAAACTTATTATAAAAAATGGCTGAGTTGGATAGATTGAAATCGACAAACCATTGTCGATTGGGACGCAAAACCTTCCAAAAATATGTACCAATATCAGTTTTTTCAAATTTAATTGACTCTCTGGTTTGTAAGTAATTTATATAATCTAAAACTTATGAGTCTGGAGAACTATCTCGAACAAACTTTTCTAAAATGAAATAACCTTTGTGAATACTTATCATCCTACAAATTGACTAACCACTCCTTTGGCAGCTTGCACCTGCTTCACTAATAGACCGTTACCATTTTCAAATGCGTAACCACTATGAGCCCACAATGGTCCCCAATTTACGACACTTTGTGTTAAGTGAAGAAGCTGATGCACATTAAAGGTCATCGCAGATCTTGAATACAAGTTCTCGGTTAAAAAAACAAATTTTTTTAGCAATCTGTCAGCTTCTAATATCTCAGACATAGATATATTTTTATTTAAAAGAATATAATATGCCTTTACCAAAAGAGACCAATGATTCAAGTAAAGTTCCATTTTAGGAATTATCGAAAGTGCTACAGTGCTGTAATATAGAACCCAATTTTCTAATTCCCTTGCTTTCCAGTGCTTTCGATCTTCAACAGAGCGAGAATATCGAGATAATTTACTTGGGACTTTGATGGATTTTATAATATTGTCAATTAACTGTTTTTCCGATTTACTTAACGAATAGGGCATATTTTTCTGGTCAAACCAATATTTCATGAATTGCTTAGCAATTCCCAAATCTATACAGTGCATTGCGTCCGGTACAAAACCTTCAATAACGTTAAAAAATGTTAAATCAGTCAAAATCGTTTGGCTAAGAACTCCATTGACCGATTGCCCGGTTTCAACGCATTGTCGCATATTCTGCAATGTTTCTACTCGAGTTCGATTAATAACAGGTGCATCTAATAATATATATTTTTGCTACCTCCTCGTGTTGTTCTAACATAATAACCCGGGTGTAAACATCAGTTACAGCCGAAGGTTCCATTGAACTGTGTTATACCTTGCATAGGTGCTCGTGCTACCGAGTCAACACAGCAACAGATCGCATACGCATATATTTTTTCTGGTACATCGTTCGCCCAACATGTGAAACCTTCATTTTGTAATGAATTCATCTGATCGACAAACGGCTTAAGGATTGTATTCATTTTTGGTTTATTCTTGCCAAACCATAAGCCACACATTACAGTCTTACTAGTTCTAAGTTGGAATGACAATTCGTTTATCATTATTTGTATGGGCCAAATCGAAGAGCTGGAACTTTTAAAAACGGGTGAACCATCCCTGTTAAAGGTTAAGGTGACATAGTGGTCTTTTCTATCGGCAGGTATAAGCTCGTGCAATTGCTTTGGCAAAATGCCGTCATAAAATTCACCAAAGTGGTCATGATGTTCAGATCTTGACCTAACTGCTGATTGATAAAATGACCAATTATCTTCGAGAAGTTTAGTTATTTCTTGAACCGGATTAATGGTTACAAAAAAGTCGTTATAGGTTGGGTCTTTCAAAGAAAAGTGTAAATCGCATTGAACACAATGAGCTTTGCGATCAGAATCAAAATTGAACTCTTTAACGTAGCTACCGCAAGTAGGACAAGTGCATGATAATGTTTATCATCTTTACGATTGAACATTTATCAACTAGATATCGGGACTGCGGTAAACACGTTGTACCGAAAAACATATTTAACATTTTGAAAAGGTCTGCTATGGCAGACTGCGGTAAATTATAAATTGTTGAAAATTTAATTACTGCTAATATTACTTCTATCTTACTGACATTTAAATCCACTTGAATCATTCCATTTTCATCATCTTCAGTCATTAAATCTTGTAGAACTGGAAGCGGCTCTGCTCCAATATCGATATCATCTAATGTTCAGTTCTTCATCTTCGTCTTCATCTTCATCTTCGTCTTCATTTTCATCTTCATTATTATCACCTTGCTCTTCTAGTATTAGCTCCCGAAGATCTGCCATCCATTCGTCCTGACAAAATATAGAAAAGACATACATAATGCATTATTTGATACACTGTAGGAAATATTGAATTTAAGTAGTTCTTATTGAAAATCAAAATAAAGGTACTGAATGGTTTGCGGATTCACTTACATTTTGAAAATTATTTGATGACACATCACTATCTGATTCCTGATAAGTCAGTGTGTTTTCTTGTGCCAACAGCGAACTTGTAATCTAACAAATAATTAGCACGTTATTTTGTACACATTTTACATAATCAAAATTTTGATTTAATAAATGTATAGAAAAATAAATATTTACATCAGAAAGATCATCATTACTCATTGGTGGAACCGAATCCGTATCATTTATAGATAGTGTACATGATGTATCTCCTGGACGACTATTATGCGAAGATTTATTTGATACTGTTGAGTTAGAATCGGATTGTACATCCAACACACTTTCAACTAACTAGAAAATCAAAAATTATAATATGATTCATTTCACACATATAGCAACTACATATACAATAGGGTATCCCTTATTTCCGAAATTGCATTTATAATTGCATCTCCCACTCCCTATAGATATATTCTATTCTGCAATAAAAAGAGAAAGCAAATTTAAAAGTTAGGATAACATTGATATAGAATGGCCCCAAAATAGCTCGAATATAACAAATATTTTAAATTGGGAAAACTTGAAAGTTATATTATGAGCGCTAAAAATAATAAAAAAGTCTCAAGAAATTCACAAAAGTACTTGTCAAAAATCCAAAGCGCATTGAATCTTTTTGTAGTTTTAAAATTAGTCAAAAAATGAGCGTAAAATTTTTTTAGAACTTTTCAATTTGAAACTCTACCTGCAACGAATTATTTTTATTAAAATATTGGTTTTGTGACATGATCGTCTAAAGAATCGAAAAAATTCAATGCTTATTGGATTGTTGACAGGTATTTTTGAGAATTTTTTCAGATTTTTTTATTATTTTTAGCACTAAGTTGTTTGCTAGAATAATAGAAGAATATCTACATGAAGAAAGATGCAATAAACGCAATTTGAGAAATAACGGATACCCTAATACATATAAACGTCCATCCTAACTATTAAAAATGTCTATATTTTACCCTATAGTTGTTATGCCATTGCTGATTTTCTAAGCTAGAATTTGAAGAGTCATCACTGAGTTGATTTCTCTTTCTTTTACGGTTGAACGTTGTTGTTCTTGGTGTTTTACATGAAGGATCATATCTTCCTTTATGATATTGAGGCATCTATTAATATAGCAATAGAATATATTGATTTTGAATTGATAAATGATAAATGGTAAGATTTTGTACTTCAGAAAAATTAAAATGAAAAAGTAAAACATTCCTGTATTGAAATTGAGCTTCTCTATGAACATTTGAATACTTTTATAAGCTTCAGAAAATTTTATTAATTTTTACAAACTCAAATGAAAGGTCAAATTTTATACTCATTCTAAAATTTATAATTTTTTTTGGAAATTGTATTTATTTTATCAAGTTTTAGCTGGAAATTTCAATTTGTTTGGAGTTGAAACAAAAAACTGAGAACACAGTAAAGTTTTTAAGATTTTATAAAAGCACAGATTTAAAATTATATTCATAAATAATTTTGCTTTTTTGTCATTATTTATTTCATCTGTAAAAGTAATTTAAATTGTAAAGAAAATCTTCTTGTTTCTACTTTTTAATGGAGAATTAGGGTACTTTGAGCATTTTAATAAGTTTTCATTAATGTTCAATGGTGCATTATCATACACAATATGCCTAAAATGTCATCAAATATATTGTTATGCATTCTAATTCACTGTAAAATGACAATAAACTTTTTAATAATAATAACAATCAACCATTTGGTGTATTTATTAAGTCTAATGCGCCAAGAGCTTTTATCAGCGTTGCATTTAATTTAACTAATCATTCTGAAAATTTTCATATAAAATTTCAGTCAACAATTCTTGAATAAGGAAGGCCTTTTATTCATGTATACTTAGTCAATACTCATTTCACCTAAGGAATGCACATGCAAGTGGTAAATGTTGAATTTAAAGATTCTTTGGATCTAATGATATTTACACCTAGTGAATACGTGTTCAGAGTGTTGATCTGTACCTTGATTAAAATATTATTTGTATATTAATATACACTCTTAATGAACACTTGCAAAAATTAAATGCATTTGTACACTTGCAATTATTTTAGCACTATTAGTTTTAATCACTACTACATTTTATTAATAATTGATTTTTCTTGCCATGATATCATACATACTTCAAAGCAATGAATGCAAGTAATTATAGTCGAACTTTGTGCAATGGAATATTCTTTAGCAGCAGATTTAGTCTTGTGGGTTGGAAAAAAAATTGCACTTTTAGTATTTGAAACACAACAGTTATTTTTACTGTAAACTTTTTAACACTTTTCAATTACTTTTTGATGGTAGCGGTGAGCAAATAACGATTATATTAAGATAGTTGAAAACTTGAAAGTAACTGCCATCTGAGTTCGACAGACGAAATAGCGCCAAGAACATAGTACAATCCTATACTTCCTCTCTCTGTCGTATATTTTTTTGGCGCGTTGACCTTTTCTGAAACTGTACTATATCTGTGAGACTGTGGTCAACTGACACGACGAGGCGCACCACACCACGCACGTACCGGCTACCGCGCAAAAAGCAAACGAATCTCGCGCTCGTTCTTTGTACATGTGCTCGCAGTCCGCACTCCGCAGAGTTCACACACATTTTGCAACGGTCGAACTTTTTGCTTAACATTAAATTGTGTAATCCAGTACGTGTAAAATCATCTTCGTGTTTCCTGGTAAATATCAAGTTGAGTAAGTACTATTCTTTTCATTAATTTAATCATACCAAGTTAGTAATATTCTTTCAATTGTGTAATAATTATCAACCTGGGTATTGTGCCAGGCTCTGATGTAAACATAACCCAATTTATTAGATTTTCGAAGTTAGAGTTGTAACACATTATTATATATTGTATCAAAGTCTAATATTCTTAGCTTTTAACTGTGTTGAATATTTCTCATTCAGATAATGAAGATAGCCAAATCAAAATCAAAAACTATATCAAAAATTAGGAATGTCAGCGATGAATCTGATGAATCTTACAATGGTTTATATGCGGCTACTCGATTATACACAAGAAATGCTAAAGTAAAAGCAATCCCAGTAAAAGAAATTAAAAATTTCAATAATACAATAAGGAAATTTTCCTACGATGCACAGATTTTAATCAGTGAAAGTGAAGAAGGAAAGGTGTATGAAGTTGCATCTGTTCTGGGTGTATCAGGTATCATTAAAATTCTTCTCTCATCAAAAAAATTATATTTTTATTACAATAAGTACATGATATTATGTTTTTTACAGTTGATAAAGAGAAATTAGAAAAAAATAATGGAAAACGTTTTATAAAAGTTAACAAAAGAAGAAGTGATGTCGACTACAATTTAAAAGAGCAAGAAAAAAAGAATCAAAAAGCATTGAACGAGCAAGAAAAAAATAAACAAAAAGCATTGAAAGAGCAAGAAATAAAGAATCAAAAAGCATTGAACGAGCAAGAAAAAAAGAAACAAAAAGCATTGAAAGAGCAAGAAATAAAGAATCAAGAACCATTGAAAAGGACTGTTAATTTAAACCAAAGTAAAAAATCATCCGTAAAGGTATGTGATTTTTAATAAATCTTTTCAAACATAATTTTTAAAAAAATTTTTTCTTTACACAGAGATCATCTTTAAGTACAACGACTTTTCGTACTGAGAAAATTGATGTACTTAATCAGAACACACTTACTTTTAAGCCAGAGTCTTTTGGTGAAACTTACCTCAATGAAGTTGAGAAAAAGAATGAGGAAATAGAGAGACTCAAAAAAGAAATTGAACTGCTGAAGCAACCCAGGACCTCTTATTTACCTTCATCGTCAGTTTCAACAACTCCATTGGCAAACTTAACAAGCACTGAAAATATACCTAAGTCTACTGCTTCTTTTAATTACTCGTATATTGGTAAAATTACTACCCCTTCTGTCTCTGTCAAAACTACAAGTAAGAAATCTTTTACTAGTCTAATTTCACCACTCATTAGTCCAACGCTTACCCCTTCTGTCTCTTTCAAAGCGACAAATACCACATCTTTTTCTAATAATAAAATTTCTACTCCTTCTGGGTCTGACAAAGTCAAAAAAACCTCATCTTTTATTAAAATAGTTACACCAATGATGGATAAAACTTCTACCTTTTCTGGTTTGGCTAAAGACAATAACAACCAATATGTTTCACCATTTAGAAACAACATGATCAATACTCCTTCTGGCTCTGACATAGTCACAAAAACCTCATCCTTAAACAAAATAATTACACCAATGATGGATGAAACGCCTACCCTTTCTGGTTCCGCCAAAGACAGAAACAACCAATATGTTTCACCATTTAGAAACAATATGATCAATACCCCTTCTGGCTCTGTCAAAGTAACGCTAAAAAAATCAGCTAAACGCACTATTAATTACACTTCAGACTCAAGTATTGAAAATGAAAAGGAATCTACAAATACAAATGGAAAAAAATTAAATAATATAGAGGGGTCAAAGAAAGCAAAGTCAGATGTTGATAGTGGCAACGATGATTCTAATTCCGATGATGAAAAAACAAAAAAAAATCGACGAAAGGAAAATACATAAAAAAAAGAAAAGAAATTAAATATGATACCGACGATTACAATCGCTCGGATTCAGAAAAAAAAGATAAACTGACCAAATGGACTCGCAAATGCACCAATGAAGAAACTGGCGTAGTGAAGCGTAGTTATATCATTCATCATACACGTACACATACAACGTATACGCGAGCGCATACGAATGATACATATTATACATAAAACATCTATCCTTTTTTGTAATTTCTAAATAATCATAATTGTATATATTTTCCGTAGGAAGAGCTGTTTCATTTACATTATGGGATATCCATACCATACAAAAGTTGGAAGAAAGCCAATAAAACTAAAACTTCTCAAAGTTTTGTACGTGAGGTGGCCGGAGGAATATGGTCAAAAGAAGCTTTAGTTCGAAAGGCCCTTCTAGTTAACATGACGAGAAACCCAGAGTTAAGAGAAGAATTAACTCCTAAAAAGAGACAAGCTTTAAAAAGTAAATTTTCATTATACATCCTAAAATATTTTCTGTAATAATTCTAATCATGGAATGTTATTTTTTACAGAAGTTTATACGCAGTATTTACTGCAGAAAAAATTGATTCGGGTGGAAAGAAATTTATCAAAAAACAAACAAATACTAAGGGAAAGAAGGATAAACAAATATCGTAGGGAACTAGGTGTTTATATATCAGAATTAAGAAGTGATGCTAAACCAAAGGTTGAAAATAACGAATAATAGAAATTTAAGACTGCGTTCAATGATATGTTTTAACTTTAACTACATTTACTTGTTCGAAGTATCGTATGGTTTTGAGCATGATCTAATCATAATTTTAAATCAGTTATAATTACTTGAAAATGTCTTCCTGCGTTCGAGGATTTGTTCTTAGCTGTAATTTAGATAATTTGTTCAAAGTATTATATGGACTTGAGCAGTATTAATCATAAATATAAATAATTTAATATTACTTAATTAAGTAATGAATTTTTCTGCCTGTGTTCTTATAATTAAAAATTAGAGTTTCATAAAAGAGAGTGTTCATATAATATATTTTTAAAAGTAGTTATATCTTTCTGCATTCGAGGATTTTTTTTTCAATTAATATTACTTGTTCAAGAGTTTATTTGTTCTTAAGCACTGTTCCATCACCAATATGATAGTTTGTTAATTTTGAAAAAAATAAAGACTTATGTCTAGTCAAGGATAAACGTTTTTTTATTTATATAATTATTCCAACATTTTCCTAATCCTATCACATAATGTTTATTTAAAAATAATCATTAAATTGTAATATTACATTAATTTGAATAATCTTTTGAGGCTAAACTACATTCGAATTTGTTTATTTAAAAAAATCAAGAGGGCATTAGAAATACTTTTATCTATTTCAAGGCATTTAATTTTAACGGTAATGACATTTCTCAGTAATTAATCAAGTTTGTATCAAGTAATTAATCAAATTTGATTATTGAAAATAACGTTTTTTTGTAGTAAATATTACGTTTTTTCCTACAGAAAATACAATTTTTGTCGTTTTAAAAAAACGTTATTTGTCGAAAAAATACGTTTTTTTATGCAGAAAAGATGAAGTTTGACGTTTAAAAAAACGTTATTTTCCGAAAAATGAACGTTTTTTCTACAGAAAATACAATTTTTGACGTTTAAAAAAAACGTTATTTGTCGAAAAAAATACGTTTTTTTTCTACTGAAAACACAACATTTATCGTTTAAAAAAACGCATTTTTTTCGACAAATAACGTTTTTTGAATCATTAAATGTCGTATTTTCAGTAGCAAAAAACGTAGTTTTTGGGGAAAAAAACGTTTTTTGAATCATTAACTTTCGTATTTTCAGTAAAAAAAAACGTATTTTTTTCGACAAAAAAACGTTTTTTTTTGTTCCAATACTAGACACGGTCAAAGACTTCATTAAAAGACGTAATTTTATGACGTCTTTTAAAGACGTCAATAAAATACATCTTTATTAACAACAGGGATAACCCTACCTGTCAAAATAATAAGCATAGTGGGCAACACAAACAACACAACATGAGCCTGAAATCAGTGAAGTTTCATTACATTTTTGTGAATGACTTTTTATACAAAATAAATAGAGAAACGCGGTTTGAAAACTTAAAAACTAGAAAAGATTTCCTTTTAAATAAAATATTTCAAAAAAATCGATTTTTCGACCCGAACCACTGGTGTGTCCCCTTAAGGAGACCGGCTTGTATTAAAAACTTAAATTCAGCTTCAGCTAAAAAAAGCTATATAAATCGAAATAGTGGGAATTGCTTCCTTATAGAGGAAGCTTTGTGATAGGCGTCAAAACCAAGTTTTGATTTAGAAGTCTTAGGACAATTTCGGTTACATATTTGGTATCTTCATTGAATTATGAACAAATGTCTGTATGAGTGTGTGTGTGTGTGTGTTTTTTTTTTTTTTTTTTTGGACGTGGGCAGAGTGAACTCTGCAGCCAGTGGCCCTTCGAAACAAGTACCCCACCGGAAACCGTCGTTAAACATTACTTCGGTGGGGACTCTATAGAGCTTCTCTGCTACATCTGTGTCTTTTCCGTACATCCCCCGTCCACCTTATGGTGATTAGGGGTTCGGGAACCAGAAGCATCGTCTTCTTCTTTCAGCATCGTCCGGATCGCTCTTACGCCTCTTGTGCCTCTTGCCTCAGTCTGGAGACGACTGATTGTGCGAAAGAAGCTACCTCCATCCAATTTCCTGCGGGTTCGAGCATGAGCCTGACGATGTTTTCAGTCTCGATTTCTTCTTGGAGGACTTGTTGGAGTCTCTACCTCTCTTCGTGGAATCGCGGGCAGCGAAAGAACACATGCCCCGCGTCTTCTATTGTGGTAGGGCAGGCCGGGCAGAGTGCGCTAAGGGTGTTGTCATAACGCTGGCTATGGCTTCTAAAGTAGCCATGCCCGGACAGGAGTTGTGTGAGATGGTAGTCCACTTCTCCATGTCCCCTCTCGACCCATATCGTGATGTTCGGGATTAGCCTGTGTGTCCGTCGGCCCTTTGAGGCCCGGTCCCACCTGGCCTGACACCTGTTCAGCGTTTCTCTTTTCTCTTCCTCCTTGACGTCCTCGGGGCGGCGCTGATATATGCGCGCTCACTCATCCGCTAGCAGCGCCAGTGGTGGTACGCCGGCTATCACGTACGTTGCGTCGTAGGAGACGTGTGGTCGCCCGCTGATCAAGCGCAGGCAGGCTCGTCGATGCACAGCCTCCGCTTGACGGATGTAGGCCTGCGTCTCCGTCGCGCATCTCCAGATAGGCGCTCCATACAGGAGAATCGAGTCGACGACGTGGTGTGTGTGTGTGTGTTTTTTTTTTTTTTTTTTGGACGTGGGCAGAGTGAACTCTGCAGCCAGTGGCCCTTCGAAACGAGTACCCTACCGGGAACCGTCGTTAAGCATTACGGTGGGGACTATGGAGTTTAATGGGTATTTCCGGGTAAGCCTCGGAGATGGCTCCTCGCAGGTGATATACCTGGCCTTGGTCCTCAGAAGCGGGCGATATCTCCATACATATATCGCCACTGTTGCGTGTTCGGGTTGCTGTAAGTAGAGTGCAGGAAAAGGTAGAGTTCACCAGTGACCGGGATTGAGAGGAAACAAGGTGCAAAATGACTATATAACTCGATATATGCTGAATAGAATTTGTACACTTTATTTCCGGTCCGGTTTTAGATCGGAGCTTACAAGAGGTGCTCACTCGACAAAGGACTGACTAATAATCTCGCTGAATTACGACTGAGAGCTGCTGCTAATCGAACGGCGAGGCGCAGCGAATTGGCGTCAGCGGCGCGATTGTAGAATTTCGTATGCGTGACCCCACAGGGACTCAATAGAGCTTCTCTGCTACATCTGTGTCTTTTCCGTACATCCCCCGTCCACCTTACGGTGATTAGGAGTTCAGGAACTAGAAGCGTCGTCTTCGTGTTCTTCTTACAGCATCGTCCGGATCGTTTTTACACCTCTTGCGCCTCACCTCTTGCCAAGGTCTGGTGACGACTGATTGCGCGAAAGACGCTACCACCATCCAATTGCTTGTCTGTTTGGTCGGCCACGCACTCTCTGGGCAAGCCTTCGCGCTCGCAGACATGAGCGCCGGAGGTCAGCGATCTCGCTTGTCCACGACGGCGTCGTCCACCTGCCTTGGTCATAGACGCGTCGCATGCACTGGTAATGGCAGCCATGAGCCTCGTTGCAATCTCTTCTGTAGGCCCAGATGGAACCGTGGCACCGGCTATCATGGCCGTGAGGCACTCTGTGTCAAAACTGCGTGCGTTCCACTTGCAGCTTTGGCGCATCGCGGGTCTAGGCGGTCTGGCGATTTCTATCTCAAACACGATGGCTTGATGATCGCTATGCATGTAGAGCTCGCTTACGGCCATGATGTAACTTGGGAAGCGAGTGTGTCGCTAGCGAAGGTAAGATCTACGACCGAGTAGCCCAGTGCACCGGTGAATGTTGGTGTATCTCCGGTGCTCAGCAGTACAGTTTCGAGGGGGGCGAGCGCTCCCAGGAGAGTGGTGGCGTGCTGTCTCGTTGCTCGGCATCCCCACTCTGTTGACCAGACGTTAAAGTCGCTAGCAATGATGAGCGGTCTCTTTCCCCGGGCTTCCTCGGTGATGTTTGTGAGAAGAGCGGAGAATTCTACATCAGCGAGTCTTGGTGGTGCGTAGACGCTGAAAAAGTATATTCCGCTGATACGGGCCCAGGTGAAAAAGGGACGCGCTCTTGCTGGGTGCTCCTGCACCAGGCTACCTCCCTGCACCCAGATGGTGGCTTGGCTGTTGGCATCGGCGAGCCATGTATAGGGTGGATTGAAGTTCTTGTACTGATAACACAGTATGACCACGTTGATGCGCTGCTCACGGATGGCTTGGCTCAGGAGATCCTGAACAGCCTGGCAGTGATTGAGGTTAAGCTGTATAATCCTCATCATAAGCGGGCTTGGACGTGGCGTGGACAGATCCAGATTTTGTTGTTGCCATCTGATTGCGCTGGCGATGACGACGATGGTCGACGAGTATAAATCCGTCTTGGTCTCCGACATTGTTGTTGTTCTCGTCAAGCTGCTTGGATGCAGCTGTCACGGCATGGCGCTTGGGTATTGCGCGAGTCGCCAGCGGTGACGTTGCAGGCCGCTTACCAGTTGCATTGACCGAGAATATTGGAGAAGTACAGACCGCCTTCTCGGCAGAGGGAGGTCGAGGCAGAACTTGCTTCTGCTTTGTCTTCTTGAGCGCCACGATGGCCTGCTCCAGACTCAGCGAGTGTTTGATCACCTCCTTGTGGAGGTTATTTTTGCCAAAGATGAACGTATTAAGGCCCTCCGCAAGTCCTTCTGTACGAATCATTTTATCTTTGTAGCTCCCGGTCGCAAACTCTGCGGGGTTCGGGAGCGGAGCATCTTTTGCTAGGAGAGGGGCACCAATGATTCTCCGTGTCGTGGCCGCCTCAATGACCGCAGAGGGGGTCATCGTCTTCGTCGGCATCGCCAGCAGCGAACCGCTCTTCAACCGGCTCGTCACTTAGCCGTCATCTTCCGCCGATTTAGACGCCTGTTGTTCCTGCTGCCCGTCGCACATAGCTGCCGATTCGGCGCGAGTCGGCTTGACAGCACAGAGCACCAGTACAACGGCGCAAAGCACGCACTCACACTAACGCGCGCGGCTCACACCGATTGTACCAAGCGCGGGAAACACTGTGGTAATGACACTAGGAACTGGCACACGATGTAAAATAGCTTGCTACAGCTGCACACACACAGCGGCGGGGCTGTATACACACATGCACCGACGCAGCGTGCACATTGAACACGTAGCACTCACACAAGTACTTTGATTCAGCGTGTATCTACACAAAAAGGTCGAGAATACCGGAGCACGAGCAGAACACGTCCTGCTTGATTCGCTTTTCAGACTCAACTCTTGTGTGTATGTGTGTGTGTGTGTGTGTGTGTTTGCGTATATCCGAATCAAAGTCTTGAAAATATTACGGGAATTTTATAAATTTCAATTGCGTTTATTGTCGTTTGTAGTATGTCGAATATCGCGTTAAAAATACCAATCGAAATATGTATATGATGTATGTAAAAAAATATTCCATAGCATTTATCGTCCTTTGTTAATTGTTTTTGTTTACTCTTTATATATAACGACATTTTTTTATTTAATAAATTTGATTATTTATTGTCATACACGATTGTTCAATTATGTACACCTACCTTGTGTCATTCATTCCCTACGCCCATGTGACTGATCAAATACAATACTTTATAAAAAGAATATATAGTTTCCAAATCGGGGTTAACTCTTTCAATTCATATACGTTTAATAGAGAACTTTATTTAGGGCTGCAATTTTCATACCTTTCATTTTTTTTTACTTCTTACGGTACGTAATTAGTTAAATTGCATTTATACAGGGTGGGGAATAAATATGGAAACCCCTGGAAATCTCGCAGAATAAGTTGGAAAAAAAATCAAAAACCTCATATCCGACGTATTTTTTTACGAATCCAATGGTGACCTTGAATTTGACCTTGAACATAACCTTAAGGCTACAGCGAACCAAAAATCGATTTTTCACACGGTGACCTCCGTTTTTTATGGAAGATTTAAAAAGAACTGGAAATTCTACGTTTAAGTATTTTGTTTTGTTTTCAAGGTCATATCAATGTTATACAATAGTTAAAAATAAAGTCCTCATTCTAATCTAAATTTTTCGAAAAAAATCCAAATTTTTTCTCATTTTTTCTTAGTAAGACTTTTTCTCGCTTTTTTCACGTCTCTCTCATGATAGAAAAATTTTAATTTTTTTTTTTGAGATACAGCGATTTTTGTGAACCACTAACCTCAAACATTAATTCTTTTAATCTTAACAAGTAATTTTCATTTAAGTTTGACACACTTCATAAATGTCAATAGGTCTGATCTTAAGCTTTCTGCTACCATTTTAAAAAACCTCTCGTGAGAATAAAGTCAGTTACTTTTTAGTCCAGTCTTCAACGTGAAAATTAATATTTATTGAAAATTTAATAATAATGTTACGTTTGTCGGATAGAGAAAGAATATCTTTGCTTATGATGAGGGGATGGGGAGATAAGAAAAGGTCATATTCCAACGTAGTACAACTCTTTAATGCAACGTTTCGAGAAGCTGGTCCTAGTATTTCCAAAGCAACTGTTTCAAAAACGATTCATCGCTTTGAAAGACAGGATCCATTAAAGATCATGCTCACGTTGGTAGACCTGTATCAGTGACAAATGAGGAAAGGAGTTTGGATGTGATGCTATCATTTATTGAAAATCCACATCTATCCACTCGACAGGCTAGCTTACAACATGAAATGGATACTAAAAGTATCCGTAATATTTAAAAAAAAAATAAGTTCCATCCCTTTAAAGTGCACTTAGTGCAAGAACTGTCTGATGATGACCCTGACCGCCGTCTAGAATTTTGTGAGGAAATGATGGCAATGATCAATCAAGATCCTAGATTTTTAAAAAATATTGTTTTTTCTGACGAAGCGACATTCCAATTGAATGGTAATGTTAATCGCCAGAATTGCAGGTATTGGTCTGATGTTAATCCGCATTGGATGGTAGAAGGTCACACTCAGTACCCGCAAAAATTAAATGTATGGGCAGGGATCATCAATGACACATTAATAGGTCTTTTTTCATCGAAGGCAACTTAAATGCGACATCTTACGAGCATATGCTACGAACCGAGATTTTACCAGCTATTTGAGCCTTAAAAGGAGAAGAGTTTGAATTTACGTGGTTCCAGCAAGATGGCGCTTCACCACATTATGGAGTTCGTGTTAGGAACTACCTAAACGATGTTTTTTTTGAAAGATGGATAGGTAGAAGGGGTACCATCGAATAGCCTCAAAGATCACCTGATTTGACTCCTTTAGATTTTTTTTGTGGGTCGTTGTTCCTGGGTAACGCTAAGAGAAGGTAAGTGTTTGTTGATGACCTTGAAAACAAAACAAAATACTTAAACGTACAATTTCCAGTTCTTTTTAAATCTTCCATAAAAAACGGAGGTCACCGTGTGAAAAATCGATTTTTGGTTCGCTGTAGCCTTAAGGTATGTTCAAGGTCACCATTAAAAAGAGCGGAATATTTCACTTAAGAATATGTGTTTGGTTTTTTTTTAGGTCATTTTGGTGGCACTATAGTTAGAAAATAAGTCCTTTACTTGAGTTGTACAGGTACAGGTACAGGCTCTCGCGATGAAGTGAGTAATTGAGGCTCGCCGGCATCACGCCCAAGGCCGGATGACACTCGAGATCTTGACTGCTTCCTTGATCGTCTGCCTGACGGAAATCGGTCCGGGCTAGATCCCGCTGGTGTCCGCATGGCTCGACGAGGTTTACTAGCCCTTCGACGCGCGTAGACTCGTCCACAACGAGGGCAGTCAGCGATGGAGACTCCCCATCTACCACAGTTGTGGCAATACTTCTCTGGCGGCGCTGGGCATCGCAAAGCATTGTGCCCCTCCAACCAACAGTTAAAACAAGCATAATCCGGCGTTCCCAAGGTCCAGTCGGTCCTTATTGGGTCGAGTCCGCCAAATTTAACACTGCTCAGTCGGATGACGGATCTGTCGTCAGCACTCAGCTGGTTGGCAGGCACTTGATTGGACGGTACCTTCGCTTGAAGCTCCCTTCGGCGACACCAGCTGTTTCGGCCCAAAATGCTCTGGTGAGTTTGACGGTGACGGCATTGACGCGGACACATAATCCGAGGCTTGGAGTTGCCTACATGGATTATAGCCTCGAGGACGACTTGTGCTCCCAGCGATGGCTCGAGCTTCGGTTTCGTCCGATTGACGAGTCGAAGTTGCTGGCGTCTCTTCCACCGGTGTCTCTTCAGCCTAATCCATTTTGGCGTCTAGGTCGATTGCCTCTATAGGCGACCAGTGCGGATCATGGGCAGTGTGAAGTGGCTGAAATGTCCTGGATTGGACGAGTGGAAATTTGGCACTCGTCGACAGTGCTGCCGAGGAGATCTTCGGCTGTGCTCCTGTACTGAAATGCGCATCCTTGGTATCAGTTTATGTAGGCACGATGGACACCGGCACATTTTCCGGACCGTTATCGGTATTTCACTGGTGTGGTTCGGCTCAATGGTGATAACTGACGCACTGCTCCAGATACAGTGACTTGACTTTCTTCAGTCATATTGTCTTGGTGCAGCTTACTCGAGAGAGCGATTACGCTGTCCCCAGCTTCTGGTGTTATGGCTTGACAGTCTTGACGTTGCTCAGCAGTGTTGGTACAGGTTTCGTGAGTAGGTGGCTGACAGCACATTGTCCTTGATTCTTCAGGCGGCGGTACTGTGATAGCTCCATTGGCAGAGCTTTCCACGGCAGTCGCCCGAGTGAAAGCCCCGACAAGCTCCCTTTCTTGAGCCTCATAATTAGTTGAGGTATTGCCGCCTCGACGCTGCTCGTCTATCCGCAGCTTGGACCACCTCTCGTACAATCCAATCACTTCGTTAAATTTCGCTCCACTGGCTATATCACTCGGATCAACTTCTGGGGTCAACCCTTCCCAGACCATGGCGTTTTCCAGTTCCAGAGCTTCGTTGGCGTCAAATGTAGGCTCGCGCCAAACTTTTTCCAACATAATCAGCCTGGATTGTCTGTTCGGCCTTGTTTGTCCGAGGTCGGTCTTCATATCTTCCAAGAGCTCCGTGAAAGTCTCGTCCGGTCGAGGAATCGTTGCTCCGTCGGTTGCAGTTCGGCTCGACTTTTCCATTTCGGCCGAAGTTTGACTTGAATCCTTCATATTGGCTGCGGCTCAATTACCTAGAAATCCATTTACAGAATTAGTATTTCAATTACTTGTACATGCGCGCGGCCTTACGTATCGTTTCAACTCGAATACGTGTACTTTCGAAATGCGGCGACTGTCTCCTTCGAGAGGGCTTAAGTAAAACACGGTCGGCGGCAGTTTCTCGGTAATTATAAACGGCCCTTCGTATTTGGGGCACAACTTGGCTGCAAGTCTTTTTGATGCGTCTGAAAAAACGTGAGTACGGCGTAATACGGCATCTCCGACAAAATATTGTACGTCTCTCCGGCCCGCATTATAAATTTTCTCTTGCTTCACTTTGGCCGCATCTATATATGTCGTGCGACTAAGTCTTTCAAGGCTTTTAACCGGCGTAACCGATCGAGCCAATACTCCGGTTTTATGCGTACAATGTCTGGGTTCCCTTCCATTGTTCTACGCAAGCTTTTGACAGGGGTCGGGTGTCGGCCGAAATCAAGAAAAGCTGATGACACCTTCGTTGTGGCTTGGACGGCTGTATTAACGGCGTGACGAAATTCGTGGACATGTAAGTCTTAATCACGGTGGGCGTTACCCAGGAAGGCGAAATCATTGCTTTTAACGTACGATTACTTCGTTCGACAGCATTTGCTTGGGGATGGTAAGGGGGTGTAATAACGTGCGTTACCCCATAGGACTCTAAAGTGTCGGCTATAAGTTTATTAATAAATTATTTCCCATTATCAGATAGAAAATAACGCGGTATCTCCCATCGAAAGAGAATCAACTCTTCGAATGCACGTGCAACTGATTTCCCATCGGCTCGACGCAGTGGTTTTACCTCGATCTACCGGGTGAAAAGATCTTGAAAAACAACGAGATATTTATGCTGCGATTTGCTCGGCGAAAATTCCATGAGATCAGCGGCTACAATGACTCACAGTCGTTCCACTACCCGACAGCCAATTAAACCTTGCGGTCCGCGCTGAATATATTTATACTGTTGACAGATGCGGCATTGTTGTATATTTTTTAAGATGTCGTAATAAAACCCTTTCCAATAATAATCCCTGGCTATACGGTCATAAGTCTTATCGACACCTAAATGACCACTGGGAGGCAGCGAGTCATTTATATTCGTCACTAATATTCGTTCGCGATATTCGGCTGGGATCACAAGTTTCCACAGCTCTTCCGCATTTTCTATAGGGTCGAGCAAAGGATCGCTTCGAAATCGATTAAAGTGCCATCAACGATCGTCCAGTTTTGGAATTTCTTTGGTGATTTTTCCACATCCGGGTATTCGGGAAGCAAATTTCGATAGGCTATAGTACGAAGTTCCTTTTTTGGCGGTGGCACTGAAGAACGCGAAACGATGTATCTAAAACAGGACAGAAACGCGGTGATTCGCTCGCCTCGAGCCTGAGTACGACGCTGCAGGTCTGTCATCAAGTCCCAGTAATTGTAGTCTCCAATAAATTGATTACGAAATTCGTCTTTGAACTCCAGCCAACTCTGCAAGCGATCGGCCACAGTACTATACCAGCGCGCAGCTCGCTTTGAGAAGATGCATGGTAACGCACTCAGTACGTCTGCTACGGCTAAACCAGACCCATTCACACACTTGTTGAGCTGATCAAGAAAACCTTCGGCTTCTTTCTGCTTGTCTTCTCCTGAAAATTTTAATCCCTAACTCTTCAAGAGTTTTACTGCACTGGTCTTGCCTGTCACGAGTTGTCCGCCGCTTTGTAGGCTACTATGATCTTTAAAGTTCGGCTCGAAAATGCTAGGCTGCTTGCGAATGTCGCGGCTGCTCGTTCGTGTTGGCCCGCAACGCTCGCCTACATCGGATAGGTCGGAATCCGAATAATCAATAACACAACGTAACGGTAGGTTACGACTCCGAATTGCACTCGGCACCGATGGCGACGAGGCTCTCGCGAATACGGCTCGAATGGTGGAAAACGGTATGTCATAATGCGCGAATGCGTCCGTCTTGACACGAGTGTTACGTGTAGTGGTACCCTGTTCGGCTCGCATGCGTTTATGCGTAGCTACATCGCTGCGTCTGCTGTTGTCGACGTTCACTGTCTAATTCACATTACTGGCTCTACGCGACGCGGACAGCTCTACTAGGGGTGTATACCATTCGGTCGCTTCTTCTTCTCCGCTCGAGCCCGCTATAACCGAATATACCAGCCTCTCGAGGCTCTAGAATTTTCCACCTGGGATTTGACTTGCGGAGTCTTCGGTGGCTTCACCGGCGCACTTGGCGATATTGTACGCGTTTTATCGACTTTCTTACTTATTTCAGTCGCATTCGACCCAAAATGGTGTTCATGGAAACGTTCTGCTACAGTAAACTGATAATTATGCGTACGCAAAATTTTCAGGACTTCTTTGTTTACCTAGAATTGCGGAGGTACGCCACTGTTGACTCCTAGCTGAGCTAAAGACGGCTGTACTTACTGGCCAATGGCGCTGGGCCCGTGCGACGCGTTCGCAGGCTGCTTGCTACGCTTCGCAAAATTATGAATTTCGGCTTAAATGACTAAGTGCGTTGGTTGATTCGTATTGTCTTCAGAGCTCGATGATTGGAACTGCACGTGTTTCTCCGAATCGCTGGTTTTTTTTCTCAAATGCTCCGCGAGCTCGTTCGGCATTAATGTCTCCTCGGCATCAGGCACGTATTCGTCAGATTCAAACCACGGCACTCGATCGGCTACACTCGGGTCTTGTCGTAAACGTGCACACAACAGTCGTCGCGCAGCAAGCGATCCGCGCCAATAATACTGCAATTCCGAGCTAGTAATTCGTCTTTTACGACTTGATTATCTAACGCGTTTATCTCACGTCTCAATCCTCGATTATCGAGACTCTCTCATAAATTGAGTCATGATCTCCGCGTAATTCTCCATTTTAGATCTATGCGGCTACAAAAAGGGTCAACTCTATACAACGTAATAATGCGCGACCACTGTTCACTGATTGATACTCGGCGCTCTCGGTGCGCTTTTACAAGATTATAAATGCGTAATTGCAATCTCTAATGACTTACCAAAAAAAATGTCGAAGACTGCGTGAGCACACTCGCTTGTTAACCTCCTTTCCGAGTTCGGGTCGACTGCGTCGTCCGTCACGACACTTCCACTCCTTGATGACGGTTCGGTTGAACTTCTTGTATGGTACAGTGTACATTGGTACACTGGCTAAACTTATGTGTGGAATCGTTTGAATCCCTCCGCACGCAACTTATGCTTGGCTTAATACGATATCAAAGGCAAATGGCAATAAATGAATCAATTGACAAAAAAAGACACTGACTTCACAATCGACACAGGGCTCGTGAAATTATGAACTGTATTAAACAGATAAACAGATCACGACTGACGAGTGGTTAGCGATGCGTTCTCGTGTGCGTCACAATAACAAATGAGGCTCTCGCGTACTACAGTCAGGCGTTGCCACTGTGCGTAACGAACACAGGTTTTAACCTGTTCAGTATATCGTGCTGAGTCAAAATCTCGGCAGTTCGCGCGGCAATATCAACTACGTCACGCTGACCTCTGCGTGTTTCAAAACTCGTTCGCACGTTTTAAGAGCCAAACAGCTCGAAACGACACACAAAGATGGCTCTATAAATTATCTTATTTAACTGAACTTTTTTTTCCACTTGCGTTTTCTTTCCAATTTTAAATAATAATAATCTTTACTATTTTTTTTTATCATTCAAGGCTAAAAATCTGTCACCCTTTCCCACAAGTAGGGATGCCAACTGTAACACTACGGTTTTGTAGCGTTACTAACTCGGGTGCAAGTCACCTTTGGAGGAAACGCACGGGGGAAACGGAGGTGACAGAGGAAGTCATTGACCAAATTTTTGCTTGATTTTAGTTTTTAGTTGATTTATTGTAATATTCAATTGGCTGGAGTACATAAAGAATTTGGATGCTGGCTCGATTTACCCAATTATCTCTCCGGCTTCTTCGTTTAGGCTGTACAGATACTTTGAGGAGTACGGTGGTTTGAAATGTTCTCAGACCATGAGCTTTTCACTTCGAAAAGTACACAAAAATTTACGCTGTCACACTTACTCGAAACGACGTCCCAGAGAAAAGGTACGACCTCCAAAGAAAAGGGAAAGACGACTGTCCAAAAACGGAGCACGTCTCTGCGTGCTCTCGTTACGACGACCTAAAGAGGAAAAAGATAGAGCCCCCGTCCTCGTTCTGCTACTGCGCTCGGAGCGCCGCATACCCCCTCATCCTGTGCTGCTGATTGGCTCAGCCATCGGCTATACGCGTGGCTTGATTAGACGGAAACTTTGTCACAAACTCAAGTAAGAATGTTTACAGATGAATCACGATGAATTCACGTTAGCCTTATTCATTTCCTTGCTTTGCAAATTTTGAATTACAGTTTGCTTTGCAAGAGTCAGTTTTTCTTCTCTCTCTAGAAGGTTCGAGAAAAAACCGGACTCGGGAAGTTAACCGACTTAATCGATGTCTTCAGACCAATATTTGGCCAACAGTTTTGGGGCAATAAAAGGTATTATTATATGACGCAAAAACAAATAAATTTGCAGTAATTTATAATGCCGAAACAATTCCGATTTTACTGAGGAAGTGTATCAAGATTTTGAAAAGTGAATTCACCATAAATGAAGATAAAGAAAAATTGGACTATTTACCAGGGTTTGAATCAGTATTTGAAGATGACGTGGAGTGTCAAATTGCATATACTGCAAATATGTGTCGCAAAGAATATATGAGACACGGCAACGTGAAAAAGTTACCGGAAACTAAAGATATTTACACATCTGAGACATATTTAAATTATAAACGCAGTATAAGTGTGGAACATTTCAAGTCCGGAAAAAGTGAATACGGCCATTACCTAAATATTTTTCAGACTACTGCAGTAAGAATATTACTTTATAACGGACGGAGATCCGGCGAAGTGAGTAAAGCTCTGTTGAAAGATTACTCTTACGCCAAAAGAGCTGATGCTAGCAGTAAATTTTTCAAGACTTTAACTGAAGAAGAACAAAAACGAAGATTGAAATATATTCGCATTGATATCCAAGGCTTGAAAGCTGATAAAAAAGTCTCTCTCTGCATAACAGAGGAAGATAAAAATGCTTTGGACTTGCTTCTTCACTACCGACAAGTATTCCAAATCAATCCGTTAAACATTTATTCATTCGCTTTGCCAAATGATTTTACAGACATTGATAAACATGATAAAATAAGTGAAGTCTTACCGAAGCTGGGCAAGGAGTGTTCTGCAAATTTCAAGGAGATGGACGATAAAACAATGAGAGGAAATCTACCTCGCCAACATATTGCTATGTTCAAGAGTACATCTCATGATAGCGAGAAGAATCGTGTTACTCTCACTAGTCATTTGGGTCACTCTCAGACGGTCCATGATAAACATTATAGAAGAGCTATTGATAAAGAGGATGTGATGGTAACTCGACTTTTAGAATCTGCTAGTAAATTTGGTGGCAAACAAGATATAAGCAACTTATCTGATTGAATGCGTCTATGACTTGTGATAGTTCTCAAAATGACTTAAGTACTAGTAAAATAATCGATGCTTATCAGAAACAATGGAAACCTCTGGACTGGAATCGAGAATAGATTTCTCTATGAACTTAGAGATAATGATTCTGAAGAAAATAATATATCTGCATCAGATTCGAGGCGTCCATCGAAGAAAGCAAAATTAAGTGTGAGTGATTTTGAGATTCACCAAAGAGAAACAGTCAAAAAATAAAAAAGAGAAACCCATCAAACATGAAACTTAAGTCCTCCTTGACAAGAAACGTTGCAAAATAAGTAAGTGGATCAAATGTTAAAACTAAAGGAACTATGTATTTATCACTACCATATATTAAGATTTTACAATAAGACGAACATGTAATGATGAAGATAAATCAAACTTCAACAAAGCTTTCGCGAATGCTATCCGCGAGAACAGATATGCAACTGCAGCAGAGATCCGTAAAGCACAACAAATGTTTCCATCGCTTCGTGATAGGAATGAAAAATACAATTAGAACGAGATTTTGGAAATGTTTCAAAAAGAGAAACAAGGTTCAATGCAAAAGTCTAAATCCAAATCCAGTAAGAACTATAGTAGATACATAGTATAATTTCCTAATATTATGAAAAGTTAAGAAAGCTATAATTTTGATGGTAAGCGTCAAAAAAATAAAAATTCGATTTTTTTTTCATTTGCTTGTATAAAAGCCAATCAGGCCAAGTAAATTCTATGTTGAATGATATGAAAAAAAAAGGTAAACACGGAATAATGAAGATAAATCACACTTCAACAAAGCTTTCGCGGATAGAATCCACAAAAATAGATATGCTCATGCATTAGAGATCCATAGAGCGCAACAAAAGTTTTCATTGTTTCGTGATAAAACTGAAAATGCAATTAGAACGAGATTTTCTAATATTTTTCAAAAGTAGATTTAAAATCAATGCTAAAGTCGAAATTCATAAAGAACTATAGTGGGTATACGTAGTACAATGTCCTATTATTAAGAAAAATTACAAAAGCTATAATTTTGTTAGTAAATGTAAAAAAAACTAGGATTTTTTTTATTTGCTTGTGAAGAAAGCCAATCAGGCCAAGCAAAATTTTTTTGAAATGAATTTGAATTTGAAATGAATTTTTTTGGAAATGAAATTTAAATTAAAATTGAATTTGATTTTGAAATGGAATGTCAACATGTATTTTTGTTTGAAGCGTCAAGAAAATAAAACGTAGATTTTGTTATCATTTGCTTATGAAAAGCCAATTAGGCTAAGCTTTTATAATGTTATTTTTCAAGTACAAAATGTTAATAAAAAAAAAATGTATAGTTTATATGAATATTGTAAAGAAAAAAATAAAAGCTTTTATGAAAATAATTCTTTTTATATTAAAAAATTCTACAACAATAAAAATGAAAAACCAATTGGTAATACACTACAAAAGAGAAACAATAGCATATTGGATGAGATCCTCAAAGATTTGAAAGACGCAGCCTAAGATCACTTACATGTTTGTTTTTGTATACTGCAATTGTGCTGCAATTGTTTTTGTATACTGTGTATACAATTTATACTGCAATTGTTTTTGTATTCGCTCCGAGCGATACCCTAGTGGGGATAGCGAGGGGGGCACTTAAATTTACAGTGTCCGAGATTTTTTTTGACATTTTACTGCATTTAGAAGGAGCAACAAGAAATATATTTTTCAGCATACGCGCCTGTTTGAGGCGGATTACGCGCTGAGCGTGCTGCGTGGGTAACACGCTCGCGTACGGTCGAGCAGCCTCCTCGTACTATAATAATCCCACATAGCATGAAAGCTTACTAGGAAAGTTTCGAGAAAGGTTTCAATACAAACTTTCATGAAGCTCATAGTAACCACTCTCCAAAATAACAAAAAGGTTGTCAAATAAGCTTGCATGAAAGATTGAAGAAAGTTTCCAGAAATATTACATGAAAAGTTCAAAAACGGAATTTTTGAAAGTTTCTTGGAATTTTTAAGAAAGGTTTCATCAAGCTTACCAGCAAGATAACTTGCAAGATTACAGTTACCATTCCACTAAACTTACTATCAACTAACAAAATATTTTGGGAAGCTTTCAAAACTCTTTCATAAAAGTTCTGACAACCTTACAGAAAGTCTCCGGAAATATTACAAAAAGTTCAAAAACGGAATTTTGAAAGTTTCTTGGAATTTTTAAGAAAGGTTTCATCAAGCTTACCAGCAAGATAACTTGCAAGATTACAGTTACCATTCCACTAAACTTACTATCTGCTAACAACAATATTTTGGGAAGCTTTCAAAACTCTTTCATAAAAGTTCTCCGACAACCTTACAGAAAGTCTCCAGAAATATTACATGAAAAGTTCAAAAATGGAATTTTTGAAAGTTTCTTGGAATTTTCCAGAAAAGTTTCATCTTACCAGCAAGATAACTTGCAAGAGTATAGGTACCAATCCACTCAACTTACTATCAACTGACAAAAATATTTTAGGGAGCTTCCAAAATTATTTCATAAAAGTTCTCCGACAACCTTACAGAAAGTCTCTGGAAATATTACATCAAAAGTTCAAAAACGGAATTTTTGACAGTTTCTTGGAATTTCCCTGAAATCTTTGATAAATTATACCAGCAAGATTCTTCGAATTGTAATAAATGTGTCGGTATCAGGCATCCTTGTTCAAGTCCAACACCCCAAGATGGTGTATCACGCATAAGACGTTTTTGTTATCCATATCACTGAAGCCAGTAGGTATCACGCAGTGCTGCTTACTGCGAGCGCGATCCGCAAAGACTTGCGACGCTCCCTCGCTCTATGCGTGCGAACTCTTTAAGTTTTTTATTTAACTATTAACAAGTCTAGGAGCGCTGGGAAATAATAATACTGCAGAGTTTTCGTACTAAGATAAATGTTATTCATTTCGAGGAAAATCTTTTTACGATCGCTGCCAATTTATTGGCAAATAGCTTCCTCATATCTATGAGGAAGCAAAAGTTATCTTAGTACAGAAAATCTGCAATATTATTTCTCAAGGGCTCCTGGACTTGTTCATAATTTAATAAAAAAATAAAAGAAGTCGCACGCATAGAGTGGACGAGCGCCACCTTATATCTGCAGGCTTCCTTACAAGCTAGAACGTGACGATCTTTTTGGCGCGCGAATAGCTACAAGCGACAGCAGGACAGACGATATTTGTTTGCTGCCGTCTGTGTACATAACTTGTGCTGGCGAGCAGTAGCAGCGAACGCACACTCACGAATCGCGCGACCGTTTGTAGTGACCGAAGTCTGTCAGTGGTGTGTGCGACGACAAAGCCGTCTTGTAAAATAGCAACAAAACAGTCTTATGAGAACAGCAGCAGCAGCAGCAGCAGCCGCAGCAGCAGTAGCAGAGTGTTAACATCTACCTGGCTGACGGATTTATCCCGTATCTATTCCTTTCTTTTCAAGAGGTAATTATGTTTATCTATAATACATATTAGCAGGTTTAAGAGCCAAGCTATCTCGTCTTTATCTGCCTATGCTAAAAGGCGACGAAAATTACGGTACACTTTTATCTTCGTGTTCGTGTATGTGTATATTTATATATCGCGTGGCGTTTGTGAATTCGTGGTGGTCGAGTATTTCATGCACAAAGAGCAGCGGCCATTACAGCAGCACCACCCAAAATTGCTATTTAAGACATTGAATACACCTTAGACATATACTAATTTTGCCGTGTTCCGCTCCTGTAGATATATGTAAATAATATATTTAATACATGTATTCGCGATTGTTAATGTATTTTAGATTCCTCGGATTTTTATCATTTAACAATCGAAAGCCTCGTGTCTAGCTAAAAAAATTGACCCTGCTTATGTATGTATGCGAATCATCAGTAACACATATCTTTTTATCAGGCTCTGTCTCTCACCGGCAAGTGTAGCCGCAGCAGCAACAGCGGCAGACAACGAACATTCAGGCGACCATTTTCAGTGGCTAAAGCCGTATAGTAGTGTGTGCGACGACGAAGTTATTCTGTATCTTTCTCCTAACAAGGTAAATATGTTTATCTACCATACATAATGTCAACACTACGTATAGCAATTTTACAGACTAATATGATAATAACGGTACATTTTTGTCCTCGTGTTTGTGTTCGTTAATGCGTACATTTATGTATCGCTCAGTGCTTGTATTTTGTCCCGCACGTCGATGGGCAAGCAGACGCACGCACGCATACATATACTACATTCGCTCAAACATCATTCACAATTCCTCAGTCTCTTTCTCTCTCGCACTTATTCTTTTCTCAATTCACTATAGTCACGCTTTTAATAGTTAAATTATTACATTTATCTACGTATTATACGTTATGGTGTAACGAGAACTGAAAATTGAAAAGATGTCGAATCCGTTTGTGGCAGCGGCGCGCCACAGCCGACCGCAGATTATGCACGCGTCGAATAGATAATCGACTCACGACTGCTGCCGCGAAACTATCAAAGCTTTTATTTTTTTTTATAACTGCGACTCTTTTAGAATAAATAACGATTGTTTAATTTTTCGTTTTTTCCCTACTGAATTGAGAATATCGTTTCACCTTCGTGTAAAAAAAAAGGTACACGCACCTGTTTTATGAAATTGTGCGGTTAAAAGTAGCTGAAGACGACTGTTAAAGAAGCGTGCGTGAGAGAAAGAGAGATAATGATAATTACAATTTCTTCATTGGGAAAGGACCTTAAAATAGAAACGCGCGTGTGTATATTTACTATCGCCACGTGCATCTAATTATGTATCGAGCCTATTGAGATTTACAAGAAAAAAAACCCAATGTATACACGCATTTCATTATATTCGCACGCGGAGTCGCGCACAGGCCGTCGGCGTGTGGGCATTGAACGTGCACGTACGTGCGCGAACAGAATTATACACTGCGTTGACCGGCGAGCTCTCCGCCGATGAACGGGGACTGCCGTGACGCGTTAATACATTGAACACCGGCAGCTCCGAGCGTTCCAACGCTATGCAGCGATGAACGCCGGAGACGCAGCGTTACTCGCTTGTTTCAACGTGTATTAGTATTAACGCGTCACGGCAGTCCCCGTTCATCGGCGGAGAGCTCGCCGGCGTTCGAGAACTAATTTTTCTTTCCGTGTATATAGCACGCGGCGAGAATGAGAGAGATATCGATCGATTATTGTCGCTTTTGCGAGCGCAAATGTAGATCTCGGGACTGCGTGCTTTTAAAGGTATCGGGGCAATAATTCAGGGGAAAATTGAGAAATTTTTGAAAAAAAATCGGGCCACGTGGCTATTGTATTTACTGAAAAACCTTAAATTTAAAGCAAATTTAATGTAAAATCAGACATTAAAACCAATAGACCCGAATTTTATTCGAGGTTCTTTTACATTGGCATCTTTGTTGAAAATTACATACATTATTTTTAATGCAAAAAAATGTAATTTTATACTTAAAATAAAAAATTTAGATTGAAAATTAATAGATAATGATTTAGCTTACATTAATGTCAATATTTTTAACGGTGTTTGTATTATTCCAATCGAGACAGTCTCGATACTCATCATGATCATATATTTATACACAGCGGGTCGGGGTAAATCTTTACTCCTCGAAGGAGGTCAATGTTTTTTTCTCCATCCGATCGTTTTTTTCCCATCCGATCGCGTCCGTCAATTTTTTGATGAATAAAATTTTGGCTAATTTTATACGTTCTATTATATTTAATATATTCGATCAAAGGCTACACGAGCCGCTCTGACAAAATTCGAAGCGATCGTCCTATGCTGCTCTTTTTCTTGTTTACTATTTTTTTTTTGCTTCATTCACCCGATCGTCGCAGATGAGTTCGCGAAAATCCATTCGCCGTATACTTATTTTCGGTTATTTCGTCATTATCAATCAACGACGCGCAGTCCTCCAAGAGTTGCACACGCGTCTGCATTCGATTCTTCATAACGAAGCTGACGATATGTTTCGCTTCGTTTTGTATCGTTTCGTCTGCAGCATTTACCGGACTTGATATAATATTCCGGAGAAAATTTCCACGTCGTACAGAGCAGCCATTCGTTTATGTTTATAATTTTTTGTTTTTGTCACAAACAAGATAAAAAAGAAAGAAAGAGAGAATAAAAAACGGAAATAAAGATGCACTCAAATTGATGAATCACGTACGTAAAACGCAAAATGTTATATCACTTTTACAATGCCGCATTCCAAATCGTTAAATGCCGGAGCAGTTATATTTAAACACTCAAGTTTAAAAAAAATAAATGTCGATTACCTCGTCGCC
Source organism: Trichogramma dendrolimi (assembly GCA_034770305.1). Classification (NCBI taxonomy): domain Eukaryota; kingdom Metazoa; phylum Arthropoda; class Insecta; order Hymenoptera; family Trichogrammatidae; genus Trichogramma; species Trichogramma dendrolimi. Next base: position 500,150 of record JAPMIB010000081.1, on the reverse strand, counting down.
ACAGTCAAAGTAATTCAATGTGTATACGTGTTTTTTCGAAATATCAATGTTACGGTTTTATAGCTGGAATTTTTTCCTCATTAGTATGTGGGGCTTATATATATTTTCCGTGGAATCATTTTTTTCAATCTGGCACCCCAATACTTTTTTTGCATTTTCGATGTACTTGATCGAGTTTTTGATGAAACATTAAATTTTAGCGGAAACTATTTGTTAACTACCTTTCGATTAATTCTGTCCCAGCGTTTGAAATGTAATACATTTTTTCTCACATATAATTCAAGAAATTTTTCAATGAAAAAAAATTTTTTTTGCGAAAATCATACTGAAAATTATACAAAAATCACATCAATATCACATTTTTGAAAAATTATCGGAGAGAATGGGGGAGTCGTGGGAGAGCTAATCTGGAAATTCTTACTAATATATAGTGTATAATATAAAAATTATTTTGGACCTAAAAAAAAAATTTTTTTTTTCCCCATTTTTTTACCACAACACTGGGATATTTAATTTGCGCGCTTGGACCCATGATTATTATATTATAACACTATCACTTCTGTTTCTCTCTCATGTTCGCTCGCTTGCTCACTCACTCGTTCGTAATTATTTCAAGATGGAAACATTTTATTTTATTTAATTGCATTCAGCAATTATCAAATAGCTTTTCGAATGCAAAAAAAGTGTGTGCGATATTAAAAAAAAAAAAAAAAGTAACTACCTATGAACGGACAGCCGTTAAAAGTGAAACTTATAATTAACCATTTATAAATAGTTCAATAAAACATTAAAAAACAATCAAATTTAATAAATCAACAAATCTTTATGAGAATATCAAAAGAATCGTTAATAAAACTTTTGGGATGCTTTAATGATTATTTAAATTTCCTTGTTTTAAATGTTTTGTTGAACTATTAATATGTGGTTGATTTGAAATTTCATTTCTAATGTCTACCGGTTTAATTGAAATTGTTTTTATGTTTTTGTTTAATAAGAGTAAACGTTTGGTTTTTGTAGATCAAGAATGTCTAGTAAAAAAAATTTTAGTTCAAGACATATTGCCAGACTAGCTAAGAAACAAGCAGAACATGACATAGCACAAATTTCGTTTGCCTTGAATTCTGCAAGCAGTTCTAATAGTTCTCAACGAATTGAAACAATTGCTTCTAGTGAACTTGAATTCGTTGTTGATGAAATCGACAGTTCTGAAACTGCAAGAATTTGATAGTACCGCAAAAAATGATGAGCATGCCTCGGGATCTTCATTTTACGGTTTTCAAGAAATTTCGGTCGCGGAATATTGTATGGATACTAATCATTCAGATATTTCTTTACATGAAAATGAAACTCACAGTGATAGCGATTCCGAATCATATCGATACAGTGATAGCGAAGCTGAATCAATACCAGACGAAGGTGACATTGATACTGATTTCCGCGTTGACAGTACTTATGGTTTTTTGAACGATAATAATATAAAAAATCAAAAATTCAGATCAAGCGTACACGATTGGGCTATAGATTTCAGTATACCTCATGTAGCTTTAAAATCTCTATTAACGATATTGAATGAGTATACGAATGTGCCTTTTCCGAAAGATCCAAGAACTTTGTTAAAAACTCCACAATTTTCTGCCCCTGTTGTAACCATGCATAGTGGCAGCTACTGCCATCTTGGTCTTGAAAACTGTGTAAAGAAAATTATAGAAACTCAATTAACAACATATCCCAAGTCCAATAAAATAAAATTGTTAACTAATATTGATGGAGCTCCTATCGGACATTCGTCGGAAAAAAGTATTTGGCCAATATTGGTCAAAGATTACTATGCAAAAATGGTTCACGTGGTGGGAATTTACTTTGGCCAAAAAAAACCAGAAGATCCTAATAGTTATTTGAGGCAATTTGTTGACGAAGCTCGGCAATTAGTGACTAATAATTACACTTATAAAGGAAAACAATATATCGTACGCATTTTTGGTTTAATATTTGACGCACCAGCGAAGTCATTTATTTTAGGAACTAAATATCATTCTGGTTATCATAGTTGTAGTAAATGCATAATTGAGGGTTCATCAGGTAGATCTGTTTATTTTGCGCTAGATTCAAATGAAAAATATATAGATTATTGTTCTAAATACTTGCGAACGGATAAATTGTTTTCCGAAAACGCGTATTTTGATACTTATCAAAAATCAGAAACAATACTTAAAGAAATTCCTCACCTGGGTTTGGTTAAAAACACACCTATTGATCCAATGCACGCTATTTATTTAGGAATTACTAAACAAATGATACGTCATTGGTTAGGTCATAAAAAAGGCGATAATAAAAAGGCAAGATTATCCGCTTCACAAATACAATTAATATCAGATCGATTAGAAAATTTGCAACATTTGCTACCTAATGATTTTAACAGACGATGCAGGTCTTTAACATATTGGAAGCAATGGAAGGCAACTGAGTTTAGGCATTTTGTATTATATTTGGGACCAATTGTATTGAAAGAAGCGTTACCATCTCGACTTTACGACAATTTCCTATTGTTGCACATAAGTATGCTCATTTTATCAAACCCAGTTTTTGTTAAAGAAGATGAGAATATCGAATTTGCTGAAAATGTGATAATACAATTTCTACTTTCATTTCAAAATGAGTATGGCAAAGAAAACGTTTCCTTCAATGCCCACTCATTAATTCATATAGCTAAAGACGCGAAATTTTTTGGCCCTTTAGAAAAATTTAGTGCATTTCCGTTTGAGAATTATCTTTGCTCAATAAAAAAATTATTACGTAAAGGTGATAAACCACTGCAACAATTTTCAAAACGCTTAGCAGAATACGAGACCACAAGAGTTTCGGAACAAAAATCACGTCATAATGATAACACTTTCATAGCAAAACAAGAACAGTTTCATTGCCACTTAAAGTGTGATATTCTGGTTGATAAATCATATAAAATTTTGAAAACTAATTTATGGGAAATTAATGTAAATGATGACAGAAACAATACACTGATGTTTAATGACTCAACTATTATCAGCGTTTCGAGCATTATTGAAAGCAATGGGCAATATCATGTTTTAGGCCTTGAAAATATTGTTTCCAAAAATGCGTACGACGTATGTGGAATTGAAAGTGGTAGGTTTGGAATATTTGTTGTGAAAGGATCTAGAAATATCATAAGACGACCGTGTAGCGAAGTGAAGTGTAAAATGTTCAAAATTCCATGTAATTTAGATTGTGTTGTATTTCCTTTAATTCATTCCATGCCTGATACATAATTATTTTTGAATGTATAATTTATACTAATTTCATTGAATGAAATTCTTAAATTAAAAGCAATATACGTCATAAATTACCCTTTGTTCTTCAATGATATGATCCAATTGGTAAATAAATAAATCATCATTTCCGAATTTAACGAAGTTAATCTTTAAAAGTTGAATATCCCGAAACCTTTTTTTTGAAGTTTTTTTTTATAGACAAGATTCGCAGAGAAGAATACTAACATTAAAATGAATATTCCCGATGGCCCTATTGTATTTTAGCAAGATATTATTCAAAAAAGAAGATATCGTTTGAATTGACATATGGCATAACATATTAACCGGCATAATAAATGGATCGTTTTTTAAATATCTAAGATATTGTCGAAATCAAAACAAAACCATTTCAAGAATGTGCAATTCACTATACAAAGTTATTCTATTTTAATAAAGGTTGGAAAAAACTTTAAATAATAAAATTGAAAAATCTAAGATTTAAATAAATACGGACCAAGAAAACAAAAATTATACAAAAATAATCCAACTATGTAGTAAGAGGTACCTGCATTTTTACATGCGGTGATTTTATTAGCGAATATCCGTGAACACCAAAATACTTTTTCGATTTAATTTCTCGTAGATATTTTCGTAAACTACGATTTACAAACGAATTTGACTTGTTGAAAATTTATTTTTTATTTTTTATCATTTCGTGCCCAAAACGTGGTTTTTGTGACTCTTAGAAGTTAGAAAAACCATGCTTTAAGCACGGACTGTTAAAAAATTAATTTATAAAAATTATTAATAAAAATTTATTTTGCTTAGATGAATAATTTGAAGGAGTTTTCTCTAATTCTTGATGAGAGAAATGAAAAGTTGGTGGTACCCACAAAATGGCTCTCTGCAGATAATAAAATTTTATATTGGCCACCGTTTGATAACAGACATGATATTAAATCAGCAGTTATAAAAAAAATGGAACCTGATCAAGGCGTATGGGATGAATATTTGATTGGAAGACTCATCAAGCAATATGGTAATTTAATTATTATTTTATTTATTCATTGAAATGAAACTTCGTTAGGTGCGTTGGGCTTATGAGTGAATCTGTGAAAAATGAGTGAGCGAGAAAGTATACGTGAACAGACAGAATCTCACTGGGCATTGTGATCGGCTGCTGCGCTGGCCTGATCTCGCTTCTTTATCTATCTCACAAAGCTTCAGCAAAGTGCTGGACTGCTACTGCGTTCATCTCTATTTTCACTCGCTCTCACGCATGCAAGTTCCTATATATTCTCCTTTATCTTATCCGCAGCTAACGCCGTGTGAGTTTAGTAGATCCTATTTTTCTGTCTCTCTGCCATGCTTGATTGCTCGCTCGTTATTATTACCAAATTCCAAAATGAAAAAAATTTATTTTATTTAGTTGCGTACTACAATTACAAATAAGCTTTTTGAATGCAAAAAAAATTTTTACTAGCTACTAAAAAACAATCAACTAGCTATGAACGGACAGTCATCATAAGTGAAGCTTCAAATTAACCGCATATTAATAGTTCAACAAAAAATTGTATTTTCTTAAATATTTTTTTAACTATTAAAATGTGTTAAATTTGAAGTTTCACTTTGATACTGTTATAAAAGTATTATTAACTCGATCGACAATGGCAAGTGGCTCCGGTATCGTCTTAACCAATAAATAACTTGAATCAATTTTTATTTTTCTTTAATAGATGAGTATGTACTAGCTGTATCGGAGTCTAAAATAGTTGGTATTGAAGATATGACTGACGTTAGTGATGTTGAAAAACAAAAACATAGTAGATCTTCAAGATTAAAAAGAGCCTCATCACCATTACCAAATCAATCAAAAAAAATTAAAACCTTCAGCTATTCTTCAGATGAAGATGATGTAGAGGATTTTGAAGCATCAAAAAAGAAAACTGAAACTAAAGAAAGGAAAACCTTCAGCTATTCTTCAGACGAAGATCATGTAGAAAATACTGAAGCATCAAAAAAAAAAAAATGCAACTCCACGCATTTTGGGAAACATTCCAGTTCAGATGAATTTATCTAAAATCATTAATGCTTCAAAAAGTGACCAAATAATGGCTCAGAATCGAAGCAAGCAAACTCCATGTCAGACTGCCACAGAAACTAATGCTCATGAACCAAATAACTATGATTCGGAAAAACTTATTCAAAATTCTGAAAATGGCTGTTTACGAGACCTTATGTTGAAAATGATTGGTAAGTAGACGTTTCAATATGCATCGATTTTCTTAGAAATACCTTTAAAGAGAGATTAACAAAAACTTATACACACACCTATGCTACGACTAAAGAAAACCCTAGAGCACGTGTTTTCAGCCTCGGCTTCGCCTCAGCCACTAAAATTAAATGTGCCTTGGGACTTTTCTTTTTTCGCAGCTTAGGTACGTAATATACTACTGCTGTAGCAGTTTTATGAACAAATTTAAAGAGTGCCTTATTTATTATTCTTGAATTTATTCATTTATTATATAGCTATGATTGGTAACGTGTTGGAAAAACAGATCAGTCTTAATATGAAATTAGAAAAACTTGAGAACAAAGTGGATAGACAAAAACAGAGTTCTGGTGCATCAACATCACGTACATTAACTATTGACGAAATCAAGGAATTGGAGGGATTTTTCCCAATGAAAAACGTTGAAGAAGTTTCTGAAGTAGAAACCAAATTGAAATCCGAAAATAAATCATTTTACAGAAACTTGGTGAGTAAATAATTTTACATTTAATATGGCTGTTAATCTTATAATTTTATAAGTATACACAAAATTATTTGTGAGATATTGTTGAGCATTGGGTAACATATTTTTGTAATATAATTCGATTTGAAGTTTACTTACAAACTTTTAAAGATATTAAAAATGATTTTATCGCAGCTAAACAGCTATGCTTATTGTTCTATGAAATTTAAAATTGAGCAAATATTTATTTACTTTTTATCGCAATCTATATGAAGATTAAAGAAAAGTGAAATTGTTCCCGCCATAATATTAAAAAATAAAAAAACGGATTCGCGTAATTTGTTGAGATTCTTCAAATATAATTGAAAGAAATGAACTATTGAAAATTAAGAAGAAATTTTTGTATAATAAATGAAAAAAATTTCGTTGAAACATTTTAATTGATAATTCTGTTATAATTTTCACAGTTTTTGATCTATTATTAATATTGATGCAAGGACAGTTTAGCCATGTGGTCAAATTTTGTACAATGATTTTTGATTAGTCAAATTTTAACATTGGTTCAATCTATGAATATTAGCTACATTATTTTTTTATCTTTGACCTTTTTCTGTCTTTTTAATAAACTTTTTGAGAATTAACACAGGCTTTGAAGAAAATAAATTTTAATTTCTCGCTACTTTTAAAGTCAAAAATCAATTTTTAATTCATTTTCTATGGTCACTTCGGACCTGCGGTAAAAATATTAATAATTTGAAATTTAACTGTAAAAAAAAATACATATTCCATAAAATTTTACAAAAAAGATATCTGAAAATAAAAATAAATAAAATATAATTCAGGCTTTCAATCTAGCTAGATATATAAAAGTCGAGCTGAAAATGTATCTAGTTATATGCAAATTGCACTCGACATTCTAGCTAAAAAATCGATGTGGAATCGAATTAAATCAAGATGGAATCGATTGAATTTAGTTGTATTTCCAGATTGATTTTCACTTTAGAGTGGTACCGAAAAACCTTTAAGTTATTTTACCTTTGAACATTAAAGTAATTTTCAAAAATAATTACAAGAGCCCATAAGATTAAATCGAAATCCTTTAAATGGTATTTATAAAATAATAAGTTTCAAATCCGAAAATTCACGATTTGCACATAAAATTTTGCGAGCTTTGTTCAGAAATCTGAATAATAAATATTAGGATATAGTAATTTTCAGAATGTAAAATATTCGGGAGTAATTAAATTTGTAAATTTGAGAATGGTACTTGAAAAAATCGAAAAATACAATAATTCAAAAATATTCGGAATCATCAATTTTGAATGAAAAGAGTTTAAAATCCCTGAAACTACTATTCCAACTTAATACTGATTTCGAATATTTATTTTTTTTTTACATTTTTTCTTTTCAAAATATTAAATTTACACGATCAAAATTTACTATTTATTTCCGTTTCATTCTTGAATTTACAAATTTAATTATTTCTGAATACTCTACATTCTAAAAATTATTATTTCTTAATATCAATCATTCCAATTTCTGAACGAAGCTCAATTTTGACACAATAATTTAGCGCTTATACTTGTAAAAAATAATTACAAGCTTCTGATGAGAAAAATGTAATGCTTTGAATCGTACTACTCAGACTGCTCAACAGGGGAATTGAAGAAATTTGACTTTTTCCTTATGATAAAACTTCAAATTTCAGAATCATTCTTGGAATCAATGCTGCTTCTCAATCTTGGTGGAAGCAATGAAGGTATTTTAGTACTACATCACCAATCGAAAACATTAATTACATATAAACTTTTATAGCACTGGAGGGTATGATTTCACATTCATGGCACGCTTTTCGGTGGAATAAATCGTACTTTCCGGCACCATGTCGTTCGCTTCACACTCGTGCGCTACGCTCGTGCGCTAATTTTACTTCGCGTTACCAAAAAAGTGCGACTTATGCATCGAAAAAGGGGGCATAAATGTGAATTTAGCCTAGTACTATAAAATTGCTTTCCATACTCGTACGATATGGTATATCACGTCAACTATAGTTTAGCCCATACATTTTTTGGGCCGGCTTTTTTCGCACTAACGCTTAACAGTGGTTCCTGCTTCAAACAAGTTTTCATTGAAGCAGACACTTTTATCCTTTTACTAGCTTTTAGAACCACCGTTCCCTGTTTCTGAACAATCAATCAAAATCATTCCCAAGCTGTCAATAGACTATTATGGCACATATTTCACTTATCACAACAGTCGGGATAGCGTGTCACTACAAGTTTTAAAGCATGCTACTCAACGACCTATCACAGCACTTATAAACTGATACGCTAAAATTCACACCACTCTTATAGCATAGGGTACCTTTTTAAAGTAATTCATTCTGTAAACTTTTTACACGCTTCATCTGTCATATTATGTAACGTAAAATTCAACTTTTCAATTACGCTGTAGTATACACATCTTCAAACATAACTTAATTTTTCTAAATTTAGGTACATTACGTGAACAAAACAGGAGGAAGTGATTATAAAAAACTAACATATAAAATAATGAAGACTATTATGACAGACGAATTAGCTAAAACATTTTCTTTTACTGGTCGTAAGGAGGGATCACAATCTTTTTCCGCACTTATCATCTGCAATGTCGTTTACCGTATGAAACTACCTACCTATACCTTTTTTCTATTGAATATATCCTAAGCTAGTTGTTATGACGATTAAATGAAATTTATTTTGCAGAAGCTTGTCAACTCTCGTATACAGCTTCCGACGAAGATGTCAAAGGTGCAATAAGTTCGTGGCTAGATGCGGCCAATACACGATTTACTAGATCATTAGCGTGAGTAAAAATTATTCTCAATCATTAATAAAGGCAAAAACAATTTATGAATATATTTTATTCTTTTTCAGTGACGGTTCAAAAAAGAAATTTAAACCAATGAACATAGACATTAATTAAATACTTTCATTAAAATTTTTCTTTTTATTTTCTTAACGAAGGAAAGGTTCTTTAAAATATTGCTATTTTTGTATTTAGTTTTGAGCCATTTACATTTCTTACATTTACTTTTCTAAACTTAAAATTCTTAAATAATGATAAGAAAATTGTTGTTTCCAATAAATGGTATCATATTAAATGTATTTTGAGTATTTAATTTCCTAACTTTACAAATTCACATTCCAACTCGCAAATAAGTAACTTTTAATAAATTAAAAACCCCTGCCAATATATATAAGCAAAAAGCTTCTTCCAAACAGTGTGATTATTACTACTTTTATGTAAAAATGTACGTGTATAGTATAATAAGATTTTCCTATTTCAAAATCATACCTCTCACATATCTGAATGGATCTAGGTTTGCAATAAAGCTATCAACTTTTAAATGTGTAATTTCTATGAAAAAAATTGGATAAAGCCTTTTTATGAAAATCTTAAAATCCCAAACATTTTCTAAAATATTCAAACGATCGAGACAAATTTTTTATAATTAATAGTAATTTTTTCTAGAACTACATGTTTTGCAAAAACTTGCTATTCAATTATTTTTAAAGCTATTCAGAAATACTTTTGAACGCCCAAATCTAAATTTTCTCTAAGCTTCTAGGGAAGCTTTTTAAATTTCTCCTTTAAAGATTTTCGCAAATCTTCGACGAAAGCTTGTAATGACCGATTTGTTCAAGATATTTTATGCTTCATTGAAGATTACTATTTCAACTTTTGAGAAGCTTTCATGGAACCTGTTTACAACTGGTTTGTCCAAGACATTATATGCAACGTGGAAGTTTGCTATTTAACTTACTGGAAGTTGTTTAGAAACATTTATGAAAGCCTAAATGTAAACTTTCATAATTCTTTTAGAAAAGCTTCCTGAAATTTTTCACTTCAGGTTTCGGGAAGCCTTAGTGGAACCTGTTTGTGATAGACCTTGTATGCATCTTGGAAGCTTGCTATTTAACTTTCTAGAACCTGTTTAGAAACTTTTTTGAAAGCTTGCTATTTAACTTTCTAGAAGCTGTTTAGAAACTATTTTGAAAACTTAAATGTAATCTTTCTCTAACTTTTCAGAAAAGCTTCTTTAAATTCTTCGTCCCAGGGTTTGGGAAGCTTTCATGAAACCTGTTTACGACCGGTTTGTCCAAGACATTTCGTACTTACAGAAAGCTTTCAAGAAAGTATTTTGGAAGCTCTCTAAACTTTTCTGAAAGCTTTCTGTAAGATTATGGCAAGCGTTCATGCTATGTGGGAAACCTCAGAGGGGTAATATACAATCAAAATAACCCCAAACTTATCTGAAAATTTTTTCCAGTTTTTGACGACCACATACACGAACTGAGTTTAAAAAGTTGCCGGACACAAACTTAATACTATGGTGAAGTGTCAGGCAAAGTTTGACACGTACAACTGCACTTTAACCATGTTTTTCAACTAATTGAAAAAAAAGTGTTTACATGCAACTGTCGCCTCTGTCTTAATGCTCTCTGGTTATTGTCGCGAACAACAGGTGGCGCCACTAAGCAGCGATACTTGCGTAAATTTCTTTCTGTTTTGGGACGTTCGTGATAGAATCATTTGTAAATCGATTATAAATGAATCATACTCGTGATCGATCAATTTTTATGCAAATATAAAATAAATCAATGCAAAATGTTTTTTCAAACACAGACTTTTATTCATGAGCACATAATTCACGACTTTTTAATTACGTTTTATAAAATGTTTATTCGAGTTTTAAATAGTTTTAGCTTAACGGATGCATTCGAATGCAGTTCAAATTTGAATTTGTTGAATTATGCTATTCTGTGTTTCCCTTTGTTAATGCATTATCGCATAAGCTCTTCGAGCTTGTAGTCGCAGTTTATCCAAAGTGAACGCGTTTTTCATAATGGTATTTGTTAAAAAAAATCGTTCGGGCTTTTTTTCAAAGAAATGTTGTAATCCATTCGATCTCACAGCTCACGTTAAATCTACGGGAACAAAACTCCCTTCCATTATATTATAAATCACTACAGTCGCATTCATTCGCAATCATATTTATGTAATTCGTGTCGAAAACGTTGTGATGCAGAAATCAAAAATTCCAGCGTTGTGATTGAGTCCATTTCACCTCCTCGTCCAAAAAGACAAAAACTTATAGGTAAGTTGAGAATTCGATTATTAAATTATTATTTTCATGCAGTTTTAATGTATAGTTGACTTTATTGCAATGAATTCGAGCTAATATTTGCTCAAATATTCGTTTTTTTTTCAACAAAGACGAACCCCTTTTCAATTATTTTCTCTCCGTATTCTTTGATTTATGAAATAACTCCAAAATTTCCGTTAGATTTAGAATACGATGACATTGAAAGTCAAATGAGTGCAATGGATATCTATGAAGTAGAAGAAGAAGAAAGCAACGACGAAGCTGAGCCGAGCACGATCTGCGAACCTCAATCTACGGATGGAGAAATTCTGAAGAGTTTGAAGGAAAAATTCAACAATCCTTCGTGCACATATGAAAATAAAATTCAAATTCTGAGTCTTCTACCGCCTAGCTTTTGTAATGCACGAATTCAAGCAGAATTTGGAGTTTCGCGTCGAATGGTGCGAAATTTGAGAACAGCGACGCAAACTACTGAAGTTTTTCCAAAAATTAAAGCAAAAAAAGGTAACGTATTTTTCATTCTTTAGCAATATTTTTTTATAATAATTTAAACCATGCACAGGTAAAAAGTTGCCAGAGAGCACTGTGAAACTCGTTAAGGAATTTTATCTTTCGAATGACATATCAGCAACAATGCCAGGTATAAAAGATACAATAACAATAAAAAATCCTGATGGGTCGAAAAAAAAATTACAAAAACATTTATTACGATGGAACATCTACGAGGCGCATGAACGTTTTAAATTGCTTAATCCAGATGTGAAAATCGGATTAACCAAATTTACTGAACTTCGCCCGAAAAACGTTCTCACGACGAAAGACGTTGGGATTCATGCTGTGTGCGTATGCTCAATGCATCAAAATACGAGACTGCTGTTATTAGGTATACTATTAATAATTATGAATCACGCAAATTTTGAATATTCAAATTTATTTATGTTTTTTTATTACGATTCAATTTCTCTAGCCGCAAAAATTGAAAAATTGACGGAAGGTTCAGGTAATGTGTTGAAAAATATTCAAGATTGTTTTCAGATTATTACATGTGATGAAACTACAGATGAATGTATTTTCGGAACATGTAAAAATTGCCCAGGGATCGAGAAACTGCGATGTATTGTTCACGAATGTTTGAGCAAAAAAAAAATTGAAAAAATTTCATATTATCAGTGGGTCAGCAATCCTCGGTGTACAATTGAAAGTTTTGAAACCACTGCGGCTGATTTTGCAATTCTTCTAGCTAATAGTATTTTTCATTTACTTCCTCATCATACTATAGCTGAGAAGCAAAATAAATATTATGATCACGTCAAAAATAATTTAGGTGATGGAGAATACTTGATTACCGTAGATTTTGCAGAAAATTATGCATTCATCGTGCAAAATGCTTCACCTGCGTTCCATTGGAACAATGACCAGGTTACTTTGTATAACGTTGTGATTTATTATCGATCATCTGATTTAAAAATAAAACATCTTAGCCTGGTCATTGTCTCAGACTGTTTAACTCACGATGCCACCTCAGTTTTTATGTATCATTCTGAAATGATCAATTTTATTAAGAGTAATTTTGAAAATACAAAAAAAATTTTTTATTTTTCGGACGGTGCTCCACAACAATATAAGAATTTTAAAAATTTTGTAAATTTATGCCACCATAAAAAAGATTATTCAATAGACTGAATGGCATTTTTATCCAACTGCCCATGGTAAAGGTCCATGTGATGGGCTTGGAGCAGTTGTAAAACAAGCTGCTCAACGAGCAAGTTTACAGCGGGAAACTGAGCCTCTCGCTAACGTTCCTGATTTGTACAAGTTCTTGAGCGAAACGAAACGATTACCAAACGTAAATTTTATATTTTGTGAAAAAAATATGTACGATGAGACTATTGAGAAATTGCGGGACAGATACACGAGTAAGTTTCGAGTAAAAAATATTAAAAAAAATCATTCATTCATACCGAAACATAATTTCCTGGAGGTAAAAAGATTTTCTAGTAGTAATAATTATGAAAGCTATTCTCTTGAAAAATTATAATAATTAATTTGTGTTTTCTTTCTAAAATGTTGTGACCAAAAAGTTATATGCTCATAAATAAAAGTCTGCATTTGAAAAAACATTTTGTATTGATTTATTTTATATTTGCATAAAAAATGTATCGCTGCTTAGTAGCGCCACCTGTTGTTCGCGACAATAACCAGAGAGCATTAAGACAGAGCCGACAGTTGCATGTAAACACTTTTTTTTCAATTAGTTGAAAAACATGGTTAAAGTGCAGTTGTACGTGTCAAACTTTGCCTGACACTTCACCATAGTATTAAGTTTGTGTCCGGCAACTTTTTAAACTCAGTTCGTGTATGTGGTCGTCAAAAACTGGAAAAAATATTTTCAGATAAGTTTGGGGTTATTTTGATTGTATATTACCCCTCTGAGGTTTGACAAGAAAAATTGATACTTTGTGTCTTGTTCCAGGTTGTCTTATTCCACGTTTAATGTTGTTTCAGCAATTTCTGTGTTGTATTTACATTGGCAATGATGTCACAGTTGTGATAATACAAGTGTGATGATACAAGTGTGATAATACAATGTATTGTGCATAAAGAGATTGTATTATTGTTTGATTTTTGTGTATTAGTTGGCGTCAAAGGACTTGCCGTTAACTTTCAACCAATTGGCCAACATATATTGGAGCTTCAATGAAGAGTCAGCCAGAGGTAGTGAGGTGTAAGAGGTAATATTTGTAAATAGTTATTTGACATGTAATGTATGCACTCATCAAGCCAATTTATTGGAATCCAAGTCTGATACGTGTATCAGGACATTGATTAGGATACAAAGCTTGTCTACTGAAATACAATATTAAATTCAGTTTGTCACTTGTAGTTTTTATCTTTTGACATAAATTCTAAAATATCAACTCTCAAGCTTTGTTGCTTTGCTGTAGAGATAGTGGAAATGTAATAATAAATTGAACAAAAACTATACTGCTAATTATGGCGTATTCTGGTCTGGTTTTGAATACTTCCACAATAATCCAACAGTGCTTGAGAGTTGATATTTCAAAAATGTATGTCAGAAGATGAAAACTACAAGTGTTGATACTTTCAATGTAGTTGAACTTAAATAGACTAGTGTTCTGTCCTGTGCAATGCCCTTAGATGCGAGAATCTGATAAATTACCCAATAACTCAAACACAAAGTTCGCTTTTGTCAATATCTCTGGCATCTTGTGTCTGCCGACAATGAAATTTTATAACAAGTTGTATAATTGCTTATCAAATACCATACTTAAATATGAGCCAAATCGATGGATACGAACACAGTTTTTTTAGCTAAATATCCTTTTTTTTAATTTTAATGAGTTCCTTGCAATTATTCATGATCTTAACTTACATTTTTGAAATCCTGACAAAAAATACATCAAAAACCTATTTCCAAATTTTTCCAGGGCTACCAGAAGCTTAAATGAAAATATTTAATTTTTTATTTTTCACTTTGAGACCCTAAAGATCTAAGACAGATGGACCTGGAGGGCTAAAATTTCGTGAATCATCATTTTTCAATGTACTCTTTCAAAGTACATTACTATTTTGCAAGCAGTTTTTTGAGGAGGGGACACTTGACGTGATATTGCCCATATATATATATATTGTGTGTATTCGTGCTCAAATTACTCTATTTTTGTTTAAAATTAAAAAAAACACTACTCTACTCAATCGAGTTATCAGCTCGAATTCAAATAAATAATTGTTGATCTGTTTTTGTCAATAATTATTTATACAGATCTGTATTCTATTTGGTATTTTTAAAAAATTGGACATTCGATCGATGAATTTTTGTTTTAAAGTTTTTAAATATAAAATATCACCTTGTTTCATTTTAGCTCCCTCTTCTTGAGTGGAGTTGGGGCTCTCGATATTATCGTCCTTGGGTACCCTATTTAAACAAAAAATATGTTCGTTGAGTCTCGTGTTTTTATCTCGCTCGAAAGAGGGGGGATAAAACTCGACGTTGGTACACTAAACTTATTAAATGCACCGCAAATAATATTTTGACCCCGCGTTCTGTTCTGTACTGGCATGCAGAAAATTCGGCACTCTACAGCTCGTGCTCCCTCCCAATCCGACTAGCAGTACCACTGTTTCGTCGTTACTGCTTGGGAGAGACGTACGCACACGCGCGAGAGAACTCGAAATTCCGATGTCGTACACAGATGACGTTGGGCTTGTGTAAGCAACTGTCAACGAAAATTGTTGTAATAAAAAAAAACGTTATGTATCACTGCTGCCCGAAAAAAAACGACTCAAATTTTTGCTGTCAGCGTTTAACATTCGAAAGAAAAAAAAAACTCTCTTTTTTTTTTGTTTCTTAATGAATCTCAAAAAATTGTATAACGTATTCTAATTACTGGCTCGAATCTAATTTTCTATTTCAATTCACACACTTAATAATACATTTAATCTCGACTGGTCAATTATTTCGATCGCGATCTCGACGTTGTTCTCAAAAAAAATTTTCCGACGTTACTCGCGCGTATGCTGTCTGCTCGAATCCTCACACACTTAAGTACACCGTACTGTACGCGTATCGTGACGCCAGCTTTGAGGGCGCGCGCGTTGTTGCAATTTCGATTTGCCGCGTGAGCCCTAATACTCGCTTGCTGGCGTTTCGCGCCAAACTCGTCTTCTTCCTCGCGCAGGCCGCTGCCTCCTTCCCGCCTAACGTCCAATATGGCCGACGCTGTGAGCCTCGCGAAGAAGGATTATGCACAGCAACATGCGCGAGAGCGGGGCGATGTTTTTCGTGCTACGCACGTTGCGACTCGTTTGCACACGTGCTGCGCGCCGGCCGAGAATGTCTTGCTTTAATCCCGTATGCGCAAGACAGCTCAATGGCGCGTGTTCGTCTATGTACGATCGAAAAAAAACGACTCGAAACTCTATGATCGCGAAAAAAACGAATGAATTTGTTTTACAATGACTCTACGACTCTAATTAATATTTTCTAACGTTCTGTACCGCACTCAGAACTAGCAATTTTCCGTGAGACAAAGCAGAAAAGAACACGAAAAAAAATAAAAAGAACTCCGTAGAAAACTACTCTCGTGGCTCTAAAGAAACTAATCCTCGACTCGATTAAATAATGAAATTACTTACTCGTTGTTGCGGATTGGCGACGACATGTTGAATCGTGTATGCACACAAAAAACACTCTCTATATCAATCTAAAAAATTTTGCACTCGACACTTTTTGCACAAAGCAAAATCACTGCTCACTCACTCGCGTGCTGGGGCCATAACCTGTTGGATATGATGTTGAATCGCGTGCAATTTGAGTGGAGCAGGATATAAATAAAAGTGGAAGCACTGATTTATATATAGAGACACAATGAAACTTTATTTATATATACTCTATGACTCTATTCTCGAATGTGGTTATATCTATATATTTAAGCGTTTAGCTAACAAAAGAAACAATAGGGTATAAAGTGCTCGAGGCAAACGATGTGTAGACAGCTGAGGCTGGATTACAAGTGAGGCGCCGCAGCCGGACAGGCGGAGACATGCGCGTAGGATGTGCGCCGCAGCGCCACATCAATCACGTATCTACGCGCTTGCTTCGCCTGGGGGAACACAGGGAGGTGAGAGGACCCCGCGCTGATTGCGCTGTTGAGAAAGGCTCTCCCAACAGTATTGGTGTAACAAAATTTTAGAAATTTAATGAAGTCTTGCATTTGAATATGTTTGGTAAATGTAATTAATTGTAATTATTGTGAAGAAAAATCAATGAGCCACATAGGAAGCAAAAAAAATCCAGACATTTATACGTGAAAAAATGAAAAAAAATTTTTTTTCCAAATTTACGAAAAAATCTTAGCCAAAAGGCCGTGTATACATACATACGAACATTTTGAGAATTCAATCAAGTTTACAAATATGTAAACCAAATTGTCCTACGAAATCTGGTTCAAAATCTCGTTTTCGAGCCTATCACAGAGCTTACTCTATGAGGAAGCAAAAGTACAACAGTTCATTTCGAGTCGTTAATTTTCATAATATTCGGTGAATCTCTATCTTTTTGGTCTTGAATTTAAGCTTAGCTGCTCTGCTTTCATGACGACACAAAAAATAGTGGAAATTCCGGCATTCATACGTGAAAAAATGAAAAAAAATTTTTTTTTTCAAATTTACGAAAAAAAATTTCAAAAAATTTCAAAACAAAATTTTTTTCCCGTCTATTGCCAAAAAACTTTTTCTGGCCTCATTAATACTACAAACGACAATGAATGCAATTGAAATTTGTAAAATCCGCCGTAACATTTTCAAGATTTTGCCTCGGACACACGCACGCACACACACACACACACCACACACACACCACACACACACACCCCTATGCTGGAACAAACTGTGCGACGAGGTCAACGAGGACGTATGGGGCAAACCATACGAGACAGTCATGTCCCGTCTCAGAGGATCGAGAGCAAATTCACCGAGCTCACCGACCATGGTGCGCCGCATAGTGGCTGCTCTCTTCCCTCGTGTGGCTGACGAGCCAGTTCTGCCACCACCACTCCAAGCAGGAGCAATTGTACCAGCCGTCACCATGGAAGAACTCCGAGGAGCATGCAGGAGGATCAAGGATAACACTGCGCCTGGGCCGGACGGAGTATTATTATATATTATTATTATATTTGACCAATATTCCTCTTCTAATACAAAATTACAAAAGGACCTATAGAAGGCGGTATCGCCCGTACATAGGTTGGTCCAAGAAAGTTAGAAAAAAAAACAAAAAATAATAATTAAATAATAATAAAAATAGTAAATAGAAAAACATAGTCCGGAGATCATTCATAAATCACTATAAGGCACAACAGAACTTATAAACTTATAAATAGGAAAGTAACGCATAGTAGCATGTAACAATTATAATAGAAAAATTCGGGAGAAATTGTTTACACTTATCACACAATCACAGAGTTATATTACAAGATTTAATAAATTTTTTCACCATCACTTTCGCTGCACTAAAACTAGTAAGTTTTTTAAGCTCATTGGGGAGCTGATTGAAATTTTTTGCCGCTTGGTACACGAAGCTTCTCTGTCCAATTGCCAGCTTCAGTTTTGGGAGAGTCAGGTTCTTATATCGAGTGAAAACCTCCTTATTTGTGTAATTATAGCTGAGCTCTTGATACTGTTTTATAATTGCTTTTATAACGAAGGCCTGCCGCAGATTAGGTGGCTTTCCGGGGTCCGAATCGTTTACTCGGATATCGGCAAGATCGCCATTGCCACGCACCCTGACATCTTCTTGCAGGTGTACACGGCGTGTCTGCGAACCGGTGTCTTTCCCGCGTGCTGGAAAAGACAGAGGCTTGTCCTGCTGCCAAAGCCAGGCAAGCCACTCGAAGAACCATCGTCGTATAGACCGCTGTGTATGCTGGACACAGTGGGCAAGATTCTCGAAAGAATCATCTGTGACCGCCTCGAAGCCACTACTGAGAGCCCTGGGGGCCTCTCAGATCACCAGTACGGCTTTCGGAAGGGGCGATCGACGATCAACGCCATCGAGAACGTCATCGCCACCGCCCGAGAGGCCATCGCGGGCAAGAGATGGAACCGCGGCACCAAGAAGTACTGCCGTGGTCACCCTCGACGTGAGGAACGCGTTTAATTCGGCTCGGTGGAACAACATCAACGCCGCGCTACGCCGAATGCGCGTACCTAAGTACCTGCTGAGAATAATCAGAAGCTATCTCTCAGCGAGGCTGCTTGATTGCGATACGGACGACGGACCAGAGACCCACAGAGTCACAGCAGGCGTTCCGCAAGGATCTGTCTTGGGGCCCATCCTGTGGAACGTCATGTACGACGCCGTTCTGCGCCTCAACTTCAGAGGCAACGTAAGGATCGTAGGCTTCGCGGACGACATCGCTTTGGTGGCCGTGGCCAAGCACTTGTGGCAGATCGAACACGATCTGAACTCTGCCATCGCGCAGGTGCGTGGCGCGCTTCAAGATCTCAGCCTAAACGGCTGACCACAAGACCGTGGCCCTTCTCATCAGTAGCAGGAAGAAAATGGAGACCATCACCATCACAGTGGGCGACTGCAGCATAATGTCGTCCCCCTGCATCCGCTACCTGGGCCTACACATCGACTCCAGGCTGAGGTTCGACCAACATCTCCGAATCGTCAGCGAAAAGGCAGCAAGAGTGGCTGGAGCCCTCGCGAAGATCATGCCCATCATCGGTGGGCCCAGAAGTAGCCGACGCGAGCTCTATGCCCACGTCGTCGACTCGATTCTCCTGTATGGAGCGCCCATCTGGAGATGCGCAACGGAGACGCAGGCCTACATACGCCAGGCAGAGTCGGTACATCGACGAGCCTGCCTGCGCGTGATCAGCGGGCGACCACACGTCTCCTACGACGCGACGTACGTGATATCCGGCGTACCACCGCTGGCGCTACTAGCGGATGAGCGAGCGCGCATATACCGGCGCCGCCCCGAGGATGTCAAGGAGGAAGAAAGAAGAGAGACGCTGTACAGGTGGCAGGACCGGTGGGACCGGGCCTCAAAGGGCCGATGGACACACCGGCTAATCCCGAACATCACGGAATGGGTCGAGAGGGGACATGGAGAAGTGGACTACCATCTCACACAACTCCTGTCCGGGCATGGCTACTTCAGAAGCCATAGCCAGCGCTATGACAACACCCTTAGCGCTCTCTGCCCGGCCTGCCCAGTCACAGTAGAAGACGCGGAGCATGTGTTCTTCAAGAGGCACAAGAGGCACAAGAGGCGTAAAAGCAACCCAGACGATGCTATAAGAAGAAGACGATGCTTCTGGTTCCCGAACCCCTAATCACCGTAAGGTGGACGGGGGATGTACGGAAAAGACACCAGATGTAGCAGAGAAGCCCTATAGAGTCCCCACCGAAGTAATGTTTACCGACGGTTTCCGGTGGGGTACTCGTTTCGAAGGGCCACTGGCTTCAGAGTTCACTCTGCCCACGTCCACAAAAAAAAAACACACACACACACACACACACACATACATACATACGGACATTTGTTGAGAATTCAATCAAGTTTACAAATATGTAAACCAAATTGTCCTACGAGGTCTGGTTCAAAATCTCGTTTTCGAGCCTATCACAGAGCTTCCTCTATGAGGAAGCAATACAACAAATTTACAAATCTTCATACGTCCTTCTATGCGTGGATTAGGCCATTATTTTATTTTCATAATAAAATTACTAATAAATGTTTATACAAAATATATATATATTATAAATATTATTATGGAAAAAATGTAAGGGGAAACCACAATAAAAAAACGCGCCGATATGTCTACCTCTTGATCATCGTTAATTCAGACAATTAATTCTGTTAATATATAACAATAATACAAAATTTAATCTGAACAAACGAAGTTCACAGGTGGTGTGGAAACGATATATATATATACGAAAACCTTAAACTATAAAATTTATTAAAGACAGGAAAAGACAAGTAATGTGGAAACGATATTCTTTATAGTAGTGTAAAACTCAAACCTATAGTTTTCCCTATTCTTTTACTTCATTTATAATAAGCGGATTACACTTTTTTTTTAAAAATTGTAAATGTTATTAACAATGACATGTCAGAGGAGGGGAGGGAAGGGGGCATATTAGGAGGGGAGCGTGGAGGAGGGGATCTTGAGGAGGGGATCTTTATCGTCTATATATATAGTAAGATGTATATATATTAGGGTGGTCCACTTTTTCAAAAATTTTTTGTATCTCGGGGGATCCATCGGAATCTGAAAGTTTGAGGTTTAAAATGAAGTTTCCTTTAAACGAGAACTCAAATAAATGATTTTAGATGGTGTCGATGGATTTTTGAAGTTTAAAAACGTGCTCCTAAAAAGGAGCAAAATCGGGCCACCATTCGATTTATTACAAACTTTGTTCAAAGTGTAAAAATGATCTTAACGATACATTTTCTTACGTATTTTTGTCTGCGAAATCGAATGCCGTAGTTAGTTTTGACCTAGGAGCACCATTTCATTGAAAAAAATACACTTTTTCGATCGTTCTTTTTCGCAAATTTCGCAAAGTTCATTTTCGAGCGAGCGGCAAATGAACAGAAAAAATCTAGGAAATTTTTTGACACCACCAAAATTTAGGATTTTTTATGACAAATCCAACGGTATATTAGTATACACTTTAAAATTATTTTAATGCCGAAAAAGCACGATTTTATCCCAAAAAACGATATTAAAAAATGGAAAAATGGAAAAATATTTTCGTTTCTTCAAGAAAATGGCTGAGTATAATTACTCATAAAAACAATTGAATACAACTATCTGATAGGTTTTTTTCTCACCTTTCAAACGCCGTTTTCAGAGTTAAAAATTCGCAAAATTCGCCGAGATACAGCTGTTTTTGTACGATGCACTTTTTTGCTTAAAAATCTGCTTTGCTGGTTTTTAATGAATAGAGCCAGCTCTCAGAATTTGAATATTAAGCAAAAAAAGTGCATCGTACAAAAACAGCTGTATCTCAGCAAATCTTGCGAATTTTTTAACTCTGAAAACGGCGTTTGAAAGGTGAGAAAAAACCTATCAGATAGTTGTATTCAATTGTTTTTTATGTAATTATATTCAGCCATTTTCTTGAAAACGAAAATATTTTTCCATTTTTCCATTTTTTAATATCGTTTTTTGGGATAAAATCGTGCTTTTTCGGCATTAAAATATTTTAAAGTTATATACTATATACCGTTGGATTTGTCATAAAAAATCCTAAACTTTGGTGGTGTCAAAAAATTTCCTAGATTTTTTCTGTTCATTTGCCGCTCGCTCGAAAATGAACTTTGCGAAATTGGCGAAAAAGAACGATCGAAAAAGTGTATTTTTTTCAATGAAATGGTGCTCCTAGGTCAAAACTAACTACGGCATTCGATTTGCAGACAAAAATACGTAAGAAAATGTATCGTTAAGATCATTTTTACACTCTGAACAAAGTTTGAAATAAATCGAATGGTGGCCCGATTTTGCTCGTTTTTAGGAGCACGTTTTTAAACTTCAAAAATCCATCGACACCATTTAAAATCATTTATTTGGGTTCTCGTTTAAAGGAAACTTCATTTTAAACCTCAAACTTTCAGATTCCGATGGATCCCCCGAGATACAAAAAATTTTTGAAAAAGTGGACCACCCTAATATATATACTAGGGGGGCTGCACCCCCCTGCTCGCTCCGCTCGCAAAATTTAAAAATTCTAAAAAAATCAGACAGATTGTTGAAGAAATTTAGTGACTTTTTGTTTTCTGCATTTTTTTGTTCCAGTGCCTCTTCTTGATATAGAAAATCGCAATGATTTTGTAATAATATGGAAAAATTCTCTTAAAAATTGACCCTAAGGCCCACGACATTAAACTAAGCGCGGGAAACTTCATTATTTGGAGAGACACTAAAAAATGTTGGGAAAGATCTGTCCGGGAATAATAGCTCATGGAGAGAGATTTTTGAAAACTATTTTTGTTTATTGATGTTTACCTTTTTTTACCAATTGCTACTCTGTTTACTTCTACTGCCTGTATTTTTACTTCTACTGCACTTGTTCTGTCTTCGTTACATTATTGTTAAACTACCTTGTAATTTACCTAATTTAGCCTTACAACACCTAGGCGAAATAAAATTTGTATCAATCTCTCTCTTTTTCTCTCTCTCTTTTTCTCTCTCTCTCTCTCTCTCTCTCTCTCTCTTTCTCTCTCTCTCACTCTTCACACGTATGCGCGGATGTTAGACGAACAAAGGGAGGCTCGTGCGGAGATACGCGACATCGGTAGACGTGTCGATAAGCCGTCGTCGTCGTTGAACGCACGTATGGATGCGATAGTTAAAGTGTAGGCTGAGTCTCGAGCAAAAATCGACGATAATACGCGAGAAATAAATCTGCTCAAGGTCAAGATCGGTAACATGGAGGAGAACGCGATGCACTATGCAGATATGTGCGAGATTCGCTTTAGTGGTCTACCGGATCTTTCCGACGTGTGTGATATCGACAGAGTAGCCGCCGTTTTGAAAGTAATCGAGTGTGATGAGCGCATCCTTTTGGTGCGCAGATGGATGCCATCTCGCGCATCAGATACACCAAGCACCTCAACTGACGCAACGCTGGTTGCTCGTTTTTCCTCACCTGTGGCGCGTGACGCTATAATGTCATGTACGCATAAGCTGGCGACGATGACTAGCGGCAGCATCTTTGGTACCGAGGACCAGGGCAAGAGATATTTGCTACTCCAATGCTCACACCACCTCTGTACAAGCTCTGGTGCTCGGCACTGTCTAGATCCAGGGAACTGAATTATGCACTCCATTGATTAGAGGA
This sequence comes from Trichogramma dendrolimi, assembly GCA_034770305.1. NCBI lineage: Eukaryota > Metazoa > Arthropoda > Insecta > Hymenoptera > Trichogrammatidae > Trichogramma > Trichogramma dendrolimi. Next base: position 476,615 of record JAPMIB010000081.1, on the reverse strand, counting down.
TACTCACTCTTCCTACGTGCCGCGCCTGCATCTCCACTCGTCAAGATAAACAATATCGATGATCTGGCGAATTTAAAACCAGTAGAACCGCGAAAAACACTAGCAAAGACACACAGTCATCAAGAATGAGACCACGCCGATCCACCCGCTGAAAATGTCCCCCGCGTCAAGCACTTGCGTAAACTCACTATTTCTCATATAAATATAAACCGCTAATCTAGAAATTTCAATACTCTCGAAACATATGTTCTTGATCACACATCCGACCTCATAGCCATATCAGAAACTTTTCTCAAGCCATCTGTCAACTCAAAATATTTTTTCCATACCCGGTTATTCATTTCATCACCACGACAGGATAGGCAAGAAGAGCGGTGGCGTTGCACTTTATGCACGCAATGATTATATCATCAAAGTCATAGAAGCTTCCGAACCACGTTTTGCGAATAAACCTGGGTACGTTTTTTACTGAGTACGCCAAACTTCTCCTTGCAATAGTCTATCGTCGTCCAAAAGCCGCGTATCCAAAAGCCCTTTTCGAATTACAACAAATGTTTTTGCCTCTTTTGATGATATAGTTATTACTGGTGATTTCAATATTAATGTGGCCACAATCAATCCTCACTCAACCTCTTTTCACAATACTATCTCACCACTACAACTCTCCATAGTAAATACAGAACCAACCCACCATGTAATTTGGCGTGACGGTACTGTGCATGACACCTGCCTTGACCTTTTTCTAGTTCGCGACTTATCACTAGTAAACTATTTTACGAAATCTGCTTCCCCCTTTGCAGCCGGTCATGATTTAATTGCAATAGAATATTCAATTGCTCACTCTCCTCTTCATCCACGATTAATATGCACTCGTTTTACAGATCGAATTACTCCCTCTACCTTCACTCAAACACTTGCACATACTTTACACATTCAATGTTTAGACTTCGAGCTATACAGACGTGTTTATGTCTGATCTCGAACTCATAGTAAACATTACGTTTGAAATAGTAATTTCTATATAAAACCGTTCTACTAAATTAGTGTAGTGAAAATAATAGTATAGTAAAAATTTATCTGCAATGGCAGATGAAGTGGATAAAAATACCACTGAAGCTGCTAGTGCAGACAGGTCATTTATGACCATCAACAGGAAAAGAAAAAACGCCAGTCCTGATAAGAAAATTCACACACGAACAAAGAGACAAACCTTACTTAGAAACTGGCTGTCTCAACCAGTGCCAACGGAAAATGCGTTCTCACCTTTGCAGAACCTAAATGAAGATCTTACCGAAGAAATAGCGGAAGAGGAAGAAGACGACAGAAAAGCCAGAGAGTAATTCTGCCACCAATAACGACAAACCACCACCGATATTTGTCAACGGGGTCCAAAACGTAAACCCATTAAAAACAAATTAAATGAAATAGCCGGAAACGATTTTTATATTAAAATCCTCAGCAGTAACTCGGTTAAAGTACAATTTACGGTTGAAAATCATTACAAAGCCGCGATCGAAATGCTCAAACAAAAGAATACGGAGTTTCACACATATCAGTGCAAGAGCCAAAAGGGCTTCAAAGCCGTACTACGAAGTATGCACCCTTCGGTTGAAATAGTAGACCTAAAAAATGCTATCGAGGCATACGGTCACTCGGTAATCAAAATCTCGAACATCAGACATTCTATCACGAAAAATCCACTTCCTCTTTTCTTCGTGGAAATAAAAATAAATCCAAACAATAAAAAAATTTACGAAATAAACCGACTTTTAAACACAGTAGTAAGCTTCGAGCCACCGCGTAAAAACAGAGACATCCCGCAATGCATGAAGTGCCAAGAGTACGGTCATACTAAAAATTATTGTAATAAGCAGCCTGTCTGCGTAAAATGCGCAAAAAATCACTTAACAAGCCTATGTCCAATAAAAGTAAAAACTAAAGAAGTTATTTGCGCTAATTGCCAAGGTAATCACCCGGCCAGCTACAAAGGCTGTATCGTCCGCAAGCAGCTGTTACAAAAATTATATCCGGCCCTACGCGAAAAGAAACTCGATGATCGAAATAATTATCCTAAACCAACTCAGTTTAAAAACATTACCCCAAACGTCTCATTTGCACAAGCTTTAACTGGGTTACCAGGTCAATCACCCGTAGATCATCAACATACAATTCCAGAGGTAACGGCTATCGCTGAAAGCAATAACAATAACATCGAAAATAATAATCAAAATAACTCTATACTCAAGCTAGAAAATATGATGTCACAACTAATGTCTACTATGAAGTTATGCTAGACCTATTAACAAAACTCATCAATAAATTATAAATGCCTGTTCACGAAAAATTTACCATCGCAGCATGGAATGCCAACGGACTCGCTGACCGTAGCCTAGAATTAAAATCATTCTTAACAAAAAAAACATAGACATTATGCTCATTTCAGAAACTCATTTCACTAACAAAACGTATCTCAAAATTCCAAACTACATCATATACGACACGCAACATCCTAGTGGTAGGGCGCACGGTGGCACGGCTCTCATAATCAAATCATCTATAAAACACTTCGAACTCGAAAAGAACACGGATGACTATTTACAGGCTACAAGCGTAACAGCTGAAACATCTAAAGGTCCCATCACATTCTCAGCTATCTACTGTCCACCAAGACGTAATATCAAACAAGATCAATTCACAACATTCTTTAAAAAACTAGGCTCTCGGTTCATTGCGGGTGGTGACTATAATGCGAAACACCCCTCATGGGGCTCTCGATCTGTAACTCCTTCTCCTCGTGGCAGACAGCTGTACGACACAATACAAGAAAACCACCTAATCACCGCCTCATCCGGTGAACCAACGTACTGGCCATCTGATTTATCAAAAAGTCCAGATCTCATTGACTTTTTCATCGCTAAAGGCATATCGACCCACTATCTCTCTGTACAGTCCAGTCTTGAACTAACTTCTGATCACTCGCCAATTATACTCGAACTGTGCGCCGAAGCCATAAAAAATACTAACTCAGATTTTCTTGGTAAAAACAACTAACTGGTCAACCTACAAAGATTACATTGATCACAACCTCTCATGTAATACCATTAAAAACTTGTAACGATGTCGATGTTGCGATCGAAAATCTCATATTCTAATCCATAAAGCTATACTTTTCTCAACTCCTCCTACTAAACCTGCCCAAAAATGGAAAATTTATCTACGGAAATACTAAATAAAATAAGCGAAAAACGTAAACTTAAAAAAATCTGGCAGAATACGCGTAACATATAAATAAAACTCGTTTAAACAAAGCTATAAAACACTCTTAAAAAAATTCTTCGCGAAGATAAAAACTCTAAAATAAACCGCTACTTGCAAAACCTTACCCCAACGGCATCAACGGATTACTCTCTATGGAAAGCCACCAGAAATTGAAGCGCACCCAGCAATTCATTCCACCTATCAGGACAATGAGTAAATGGGCAAGAAGTGATCAAGAAAAGCTGAAAATTTTGCTGAACATCTAAGCAAGGTGTTTGAGACACCACAGAGACAAATTACGGATATAGAAGAAGAACTATTGTTGCAAGACGAACGTTCTCTATTCGAGGAGATGCAAATAAAGAATGCCAGCCTACATGAAATCCAATGTCTTATCGGAAGCTTAAAAAATCGAAAATCTCCAGGATATGATGGAATAAATGGCAAAACGATAAAAGAACTCAAAAGCAGTCAGATACTTGACTATACTTATAAATGCATGCCTACGACTGAAGTACTTTCCTAGCCAGTGGAAGGTTGCGCAAATTATTCTGATTTTAAAACCAGGAAAACCTCCCGAACAAACAACATCTTACCGTCCTATCAGTTTGTTACCTATCTGTTCTAAACTTTGTGAAAAAGTGATACTCAGTAGACTTAAGCCGATACTACAGGATAGAAAATTAATCCCAGAACATCAATTTGGTTTCCGTGAAAACCACTCTACCATTGAACAAGTGAACAGAATAGTAGTAAATATAGTAAGTAGTAACAGCTTTCGAAAGGAAGCAATACTGCTCAGCTATCTTCCTGGACGTGGCTCAAGCTTTTGACAAGGTCTGGCACACGGGTCTTCTCCATAAAATCAAGATAAACCTTCCGGGTGGCTTCTATCAGATATTGAAATCATACCTAGAAAATCGAACGTTCCGGGTGAAAGTTAATAACGAAGTAACCAAACTCCACGATAGTCACGCTGGTATTCCTCAAGGCAGTGTTCTCGGGCCAACCTTATACCTACTGTACACATCAGATATTCCATCTTGATACACTACGACAACAGCTACGTACGCTGATAATACCGCATTACTTTGCTCAAATTCTGACCCAGTTGTCGCCTCAACGAACCTACAAGAACATCTATCTACAGTAGTAGACTGGTTTAAGAATTGGAGAATCAAGATCAATGAAAACTAGTCGGAACACATCACCTTTTCTCTTCGCAGGGCAACGTGTCCTACTGTACTCATAAATAAAACACCAGTGGCGCAATTTGAAGAAGTTAAATACCTTGGGATGCATTTGGATCGTCGACTCACCTGGAGGACTCATATATGGACTAAAAGAAAACAACTCAGCCTACAACTCAGAAAACTGTACTGGCTACTCGGAAGAAACTCAGTTTTAACCTTGGAAAACAAATTACTCCTGTACAAATGCATATTGAAACCAATCTGGACGTACGGAATCCAACTGTGGGGTGCAGCAGCCAAATTCAACTTGGATATAATTGAAAGATTTCAGTCTGAAGTACTCAGGAACATCGTAAATGCTCCGTGGTACGTTACAAATGAAGCTATTAGACGCGACTTGGAGATACCATCGATAAGCGAGGAAGTACGAAGATTCTCGTCCCTCTACAAAAGTCGGTTGCAAAATCACCCAAACATCCTTACTGTTCAACTCAACAACGTGTCCTTCGAAGGGTCTAGATTGGAAGAAACACTCCTACTTGTGATGTAAAAACTGTATAGTTTATAAGAGCCCTCGTCATTGGACTTGGGCTCACACCCGTTTTTCTATTATACTGTTCAACGTATTTGCCTATTGTCGAAAAAATGTAGACAGATTGCAAAAAAAAAACCACATTTAAAAAAAAAAAAAAAAACATACTTTACACACATCTCAACAGCGAGTGGATCCGCTTCACATTCATGACAATGAATTACTCGATTTACTCGTAGATACCACTACAATGGCCATCTATAATACGTTAGATGCAAGGGCCCCTTTACAAAAAATTACAATTAGGCCCAAAGCTCGACCATGGGTCACACCAGAACTACGCTCCGCTATTCGATCGCGAGACAGAGCATATAGGCGTGCTCGTCGCCATCCTACAGCATCACGAATTGCCTCATATAAAGAATCAAGATCAACCGTTAGGAACATGCTTGACTCGTCAAAAACAAATTTTTAAGAACAAAATAGAAACTACCCACGACTCGTCTACGTGCTGGAATGTCCTACGAGGCCTTGGCCTATTGCGTGACTCAAAACCCTCAGCATTGCTACTTTTTTCACCAAAAGCGCTTAACGAACAATATGCATCTGTTTCGCGTGGTGCAATGCCGCTGTCGCAGCAGATGGTCATGAATGCTGCATCACTGCCGGTCGCTGCCGATGCCCCGATTTTTGTACTTCGTCCAGTAACTGAAACAGATATCTTAAACTCCATCAACTCGCTACGCTCGAAAGGTACTGGCGTTGACAATATTCCTGCAAAAATATTAAAGTTGGCATCGACATCTATTGTTGCTACACTTACAGCAGTCGTCAATAAATCTATTGAGCTCTCATACTTTCCGTCATGTTGGAAAAGAGCTGTGATAACACCTCTGAGCAAAAATAACTCACCCTCAACACCATCGGATACTCGACCCATTCACAGCTTCCGGAAATGGCTAAGATACTTGAGCGTATAGTTCATGGCCAGCTTTTGTCGCACCTTACATCAAACGGCATCTTGGATGCGCATCAATTTGGATTTCGGCCGGAGCACTCCACCCAAACGGCAATTCTCGATCTCACGGAATCAATTAGACAGGCGATTGATAAGCGAAAGGTCTCAATGATTGTGTCGTTTGACTTTTCAAAGGCTTTTGATGCCATTCCTCACTCGCTCCTCATCGAGAGCTGCGCCTCATCGGTTGCGCCCTACCCACCTTGAACTGGTTCGCCAGTTACTTGAGGACACGCTCACAAGCAATCCGCTTGTTGGATGGATCGCACTCGTCGTTTTGCGACCACAACAGCAGGTGTTTCGCAAGGCAGTATTTTAGGGCCTTTACTTTTCTTAGTGTTCATTAATGACCTCTCTACTCGGTTGTCCTCATCCCGGCACATGATTTATGCTGATGACACTCAAATTTTTTGCTCTGACCTCCCTATTAGAGCTCAGTCCCTTCTGGACAATACAAATGATGATGTATCAGCCATCGTTACCTGGGCTGACGATAACGGAATTAGGCTGAATACAAGCAAGACAAATGCCATGCTTTGCGGTAGCCAGTTTTATGTAAAGGCATTGAAGGACTCCACACCTCCATTGTTTGTCCAGGGTGTGCAGCTGCAGACGAGGCATGAGCTGACTACTCTCGGTCTAAAACTCACACCATCTCTGTCTTGCTTACCTCAAGTCAATCGAGTCTGTACTTCAGTGCATTATACTTTGTATTCCCTGAGATATTACAGACATGCACTGTCGAGACCCCTTCATAAGCGACTGATCGAATCAATGATTTCGACTACGGCTCATCAGTCTTCTACGACCTGAACAAGGAACAGTCCCTCCAACTGCACAAACTTCATAACGCGTGCGTTAGGTTTGTGTGTGGAACATACCGCACAGAGCTCATGTCACCCCGTATCGTTTGGCATTGGGTTGGCTTTCAGCACAAAGGCGGCGTGACTATAACATCATAGTCCTGGCGATCAACATAATATCACTGCTATCACAGCTTACTCATAAAGCTGCTCGCACTCAAGCTCTACACAACTCATTCGCGTACACAGCAACACGATTGATAAATAATCTGCCGTGCATAGAAGACCCTCGACATCCACCACGATCATTTAAAGAAATGATTCGAGCTCATCTATTCCATATAGATGTCCAGGACTTGAAGAAACGGTGTTCAAATGAAAATCTGGAGTACGAACGTCTACCCCTCAGAAACCGTCTACCTTCGATATAACATCCTTCCCAGCGACAAAATGGAGTAAAACAGACGACGCTAGAAAATGCCAAATTTTAAAACTATCTAGTCGGAACGCCTGATTTTTTTTCTATTTCTACTCCAATGTATACATGTATATATCTATATATTTCTTATTTCTTGTACATATTTATTTAGTTTTTACTACGCTCTTAAATCTTAAGTTATAAATTGTATCTAATTATTAAATTCAACAATGCTGCGCTACCTGTACTTACACACACATACTAAAGTAAGAGAGTATATTTATAATTACTAGCTATAATTTTATAACAAATGTATTTTACTATATGGCCAGTCAGGGTGGTACCCCAAGGTCAAATAAAATTGTTCAATCAATCAATCAATCATGTATGATTAACCCATTAAGTTCGGGACGGACACATTTTTGATACTTTTTTGAACCGTTGTACTTTTACTGAAAATGGTGTCTGGAGAACTTGCGAGTAAGCATATTCTACGCAAAATTTATAGTATCAGATTTTCGATATGACAAACAGGTCAAAAGTTATGGATGGTTTTATAAAAAAAAAACGTGATTTCGAAAAAAAATATTTTTCTTCTTTTCGAATTTTTACATGAAAATCTTTTAACTCCTGGCGTCTTCGGTACAAATAAAGCGTCCATGGGTCGTTTTCTTAAAGTTATGATGGTTCCGATAAGTGAAATATGATTTCAAGTTAAAAAAATTGGCGACTGGAACCCGAAAATATATAAGGAAATTATTGGAATTTTTAACTCGAAAACGATGGATTCTTAGAATTTATCAAAGAACTCATTCATCAGTAAAATTTTTTTCTCAAATTCATTGTTTTTGAGTTGAAAATTTAAAAAAATGTCCTTATATATTTTCGTTTTCCAGTCGCCATTTTTTTAACTTGAAATCATATTTCACTTATCGGAACCATCATAACTTTAAGAAAACGACCCATGGACGCTTTATTTGTACCGAAGACGCCAGGAGTTAAAAGATTTTCATGTAAAAATTCGAAAAGAAGAAAAATATTTTTTTTCGAAATCACGTTTTTTTTTATAAAACCATCCATAACTTTTGACCTGTTTGTCATATCGAAAATCTGATACCAGATTCAAAATGTTTATTAAATTTTGCGTAGAATATGCTTACTCGCAAGTTCTCCAGACACCATTTTCAGTAAAAGTACAACGGTTCAAAAAAGTATCAAAAATGTGTCCGTCCCGGACTGAATGAGTTAATTCATTCTTACTTTTAAAATCGGACGAACTCGCGTATAGCTTGGATTATTTAAGTCAGACACCTTGAAAATTTACCTAAATCTTTATTAGACATTTTTAGGCAAGAACACGGGTATTGAGAGAATTCGCGGCTTAGGACGATGAACTCTTTCTAGGTCCAGCTTTTGGTAAAAAAAGTTCGAGGCACTTGCGGGTTTCGGAGTATTGTTTTATATCTTGAGCAGCTTCTATATATTATAAATACAAATATACGCTCGAATTACGATAATCGAAAAATTTTGTTCTGTTTCGCAACTGTATTATTACATACGAATAATATTTATAAATGGTCTAGACTCACATTGGATTAACTTTCGATGCGTCTTGCATTAGCGTTGTGATAAAAAAGGGTGTATAAAAGATCGATTTCATGCGAATCAAACGCATGTAGTAAAATGCAGAGTTTACACAGACCTCGAGTTTGGAGAGAGACAGGGTGAGAAAAAGCAACGTAACAGGGCGCTTATAACGCTTCTTTCGCAAGTGAGCAGAACAGCGCGTGGCGAAGGGGAAATATCGTATCTATCCGAGCCACCCACGCAAAAGCTCTCGAACGTGCGAACGTGCGTATATGTGATAATACCTACACGTCGTTCGTTGCGTTTGGTACCTCCGTAATCGAGCATTATATTATGAAATTAATTTTTTTTTCGCTATGAATATATTCCATTTCAACGTGGCCGCGTATTATACTGATAAAAAGGGACACAAAAATATGCGATTCACTGAGCCTAATTGAGCTTGCGCGCATTTATCGAGAGTATTACGCAGAAAGCGTCGGTTGTACATGCTTATGTATGTAAAAGGTGATAAGCACAGTCAAAGGAGCAACAGCAAAAGGAGGAGCTGTCGAAAGAGAGGTCTATGCGAGTTGCTGAAATTTTTCACTTTCAGCCGAGCCTTGAGCGAGCTGCCATGGATGGCCATGGAGCTTGACTGCAACGACTTTTCGTAGCTTATTACGTCGAAGTTCGACGACTGATGTTGTTGCAGTATCAACGACAACGTCGTTTTAACCTGTTGATGATGATGCTGCTTTTTGTCTGCTTCCGAGGAGAAAGTAATTAGTTAATGTACCTCAGAAAAATTACCGCAAAGAAAGAGTACAGGGAAGTATCTTGATCGCTGGTTGGACAACGAGGATAACGAGGAGATGGACTTGACGGAAGCGGCGAAGTTACGCTGGTACGCCGACAACGGAGTCTTGAGAAAAAAGTGCAGCAGCAGAGAGTGGTGGTTTTCGGCTAATCGCCCGTTGAGATGCTTGGCCGTGATCGAGACGGCGGCGTCGACGTGTGACAGAAAATCAGTGGGCGGCGAGTTGCTGAAATTTTCCACCTTCAGCCGAGCCTTGAGTGAGCTGCCATGGCGCTTGATAGCAACAACTTTTCGTAGCTTATCACGTCAAAGCTCGACAACTGATGTTTGCTGCAGTGTCACCGGCCACGTCGTGTTAACCTATGGATGATAATGCTACTTTTTGTCTGCTTCCGAAGAGAAATTAATTGGTTAATGTACGAACTAATTAACCTTTAAAAAATATAACTACTTTCGTTACCGATTTGACTATTTAACTGACACACGCAGACGAAATCAATGCAGTCAACCGAATTTGACTGTTTTGCATTACACGGCTCGTTTTCTCATACTCAAACACCGTAAAGAAAGAGTACCTCTCGCCAAATAGCTTGCTGTGCAGCAGCGGAAAACTGAACACGATGCGGCACTTGGACTTGGAGGGCTTGAAAGTCTTGTCCTTTATTATCGTCAGGCTTATTGCGATGAAACAATTAATCATTTACTTTCACGGTTAATCACTCGGAATGACACCAAGTCGTTCTACAACAGGTATCTACGTGAAGTTTCTAACGAGCGGATACAGCCACTATATTAACCTGTATTCTAATGTACATTCTTTTTATTTTAGTGTGTTCACTTCACCGGAGGTACTGAATGTAAATTTTCTGTACGGACAATTTTATATTAATTGAAAATTAGCCAAATTGCTATTTTTTCGATTGATCCACTCGCGGGAATTGACGCAGACCAGGGATTTCTGTCAATTTTACAATGCATTTGAATAGCAACTTCGGAATAACAATGGCGGAGGGAGAGGACGAAATAACGGAACAGACGAGGATATAGACCGCATTTATAAAGCATCGCAGTGACTGTGAAAATTTATAGTGACACTGGCGCGCGCGCCTCAGGATTAATAGCACACTTATGAGATATTATTAACGGACCTCGCTTACTATCTGCCACTGCCTCGATCCTGCTCCGCGCCACCGTCTTCGTGTGTGCGCCTGCAATGGCTCTACCTACATATATAACACCCATATAATGTGCGAGTGTGTGTATATAATACCTAATGGCTTTTGCTTTTGCTCGAGTCGCCGCGGTTGCCTCGGCTCGCACAACTTCCTCTCTACAGACATCACAGTAGAAGCTGAGCTCATCCTAATTTTCTTCGAGGAAAAAGTATCGGCGTGATAAGTGATCCGAGACAAAACATTTTTCTTTGTTTTATCTTTTTTTCGCGCCCATAAAGAATCGAGCGACAAACTGTTGTGTGCCCTTTGTTGCATCCGAGATAGTCAATTTATGATTTTTGCGATTTTATCGATTTAATACTTATACTTGAAACTTGGGATCGGAATGCTGTAATCGGCGCTAATTGCGAGGGGTGAGCTTTACCAAGTGAGAAAAAAGCGAAGCGCGCTACCACTGAGGCTCGTGTGAATCGGCTGCACGAAAGCGTATTTTCGAACTGATAAATTTCCTGAAGATAAGAAAAAAGTTTTTTCATGATACCCCTGCTGAAACTAACCTTTTTAACTTTTTTTTGAAAAAGTTCATTTCTGCTGGGGGATTCATGAAAAATAGTATGCACACCTATGAAGCGAAAAAGAAAGCCTCAGGCTTCGCCTTGGACAATAATTACACCTGCTCTGAGGTTTTCCAGTTTTTCGCTCCCTAGGCACCTAAAATACTATTTAACGCAAATCAGCTCGTACTTACAAGATTGTCTGTAATGTTAAACACGCGACGACTAATAAGTTTTTGATTTCACGCGTTTCTAATAGGCCTCACCTGCGCACGGCATATACGTATAGGTGCTTAAATATATCAGCGAAAAAATCGACGCCACCGACAGCAGAATCCATTAAGTAAACGAACGAGCAAGCGAGCGAGCGAACGACATCGCGATATCTCTTTTTGCGCTCGCGTGTAAGCGCACCGCACGCGGATCTGCTCGTCGTATTATATGTAGCAGCATCAGCGCCAGCCGACTTTTCATTCATCTCGCAGTTTGGAGACGCGCTGCCCTAGAAATAACGAGCCCGAGGCACGAGCGTTGCTGCGCTTGGCGCATCTGATACACGCGCTCCCGCCGCTGCATATACAGCGTCGATGCGTGCGCGGACGACGACGACAACGACATGCGGCCACACACATATAGCTGCCCCGTATAATATATACCAGCTAACGCGTGCCTACGGCTTGTCGCGCACTTTCACGAGTTTTAGCGAGGCTTTTTGATCGACTGGATTTCTGGCAATTTTACAATTCATTTGAATAGCGACTTCAGTTGCCATGGACATCATTAGATTTCGGGCTGGGCGCGTTCTCCATAGTATTTTGAATTATATATAGTATTAGTATGTAGTATAGTATGTATATAGTATGTATACAGGGTGTCCCAAAAGTATGGAAACCTCTGAAAAGCGGCCAAAAAAAGCGGGGGAAAAAAATCGATAACCCTATATCCGACGTATTTTTTCACGGGGAATCCAATGGTGACCTCGGATTTGACCTTGAACATAACCTCAAAGCTGCAGTAACTCAAAAATCGATTTTTCAAATGTAACCCCCATTTTTTATTGCAGATTTGAAAAGAGCGGAAAATTTCACGTCAAAATGTATGTTTTGTTTTTTTTTCGAGGTCATTTTAAGGGCGTTACAGACGCAAATAAAACCCCAATTTAACCTAAAATCAAGCTCAAGTAAGGGCTTTTTTTCTCATTGTACAGCCTCGAAAATGACCTTGAAAAAAATAATAAAATACATATTTTCACGTAAAATTTTCAGCTCTTTTCAAATCTGTTATAAAAAATGGGGGTCACCGTGCGAATAATCGATTTTTGGTTCACCGTAGCGTATAGGTTATGTTCAAGGTCAAATTCAAGGTCAACATTGAAAAGAGCGGAAAATTTTACGTGAAAATATGTATTTTATTATTTTTTTCAAGGTCATTTTCGAGGCTGTACAATTAGAAAAAAACCCTTACTTGAGCTTAATTTTAGGTTAAATTGGGGTTTTATTTGCGTCTGTAACGCCCTTGACCTCGAAAAAAAAACAAAAAATACATTTAGACGTGAAATTTTCCGCTCTTTTCAAATCTGCAATAAAAAATGGGGGTTACATTTGAAAAATCGATTTTTGAGTTACTGCAGCTTTGAGGTTATGTTCAGGGTCAAATCTGAGGTCACCATTGGATTCCCCGTGAAAAAATACGTCGGGTTATCGATTTTTGTCCCCCGCTTATTTTGGCCGCTTTCCATAGGTTTCCATACTTTTGGGACACATTGTATAGTAGTTTATGTATAGTAGTGATATAATAGTTATGTATAGTATGAGTATATTTTATGTAATGTAATGAGTAATAATGCACGGTTAATATTAACATTAAGTTGAAACTTATTTATTATAAAACATTTAACATTTTTTAGGCATCATACTTATTATAAACATAGTTTTTAACATAATCATTTTTAAGCAGCTTTTCATTTATTAAATAGTTTAATTCTTCATTTTCATATATTCTTTCCTGTAAGAAACAAATTTAAACAACAAAATTAAAAATTTTTCTCTATCTTTTTCTCACACTCTCTCTCTCTCTTTCTCAGACGCAAGCTCTAATTTACGGTACGGAAAAAAAACTAAATTATGTCGACGCGCGGCTTATCAACTCATTTCTCTCTTTCACTTTTTTTCTCTTACCTGTATATCGATTCTTTTCCGCATGGGTCGGCCCCTCCTGAAGCCATTTTGCCGCGTAGTTGCAAATCAAATTAAAGTCGCACCCGTCAGCGCGCTCGACATCATAATACCTTGCTTCAAATTGTTCAATAGCCGTTCTCATGGCTATCGCTAGATTTTCCTTAACCAGGATTAATTCCCGCTGAGAAAATCCAAAGTCTACCGACATCTTGATGCTTGATAGGTTATAGGTGTTCCACGAGAGCAGATAAATAACGTTTTGTTGAAAACAAAAGTGACTCATGAAGTTATATCATAAAATCATGAATGTAGCTTCTAATCTCATATATTTTATGTAAACAAAAGTACCAAGAATTACATTACAATTCGAGAATGTATTTAAAATTTGTTTAAAAAAACTGCTGACAAAAAATGAATAATTAATTTATAAAAATAATTAAAAAATATATTTTCAATTAATTATTCATTTTTGGCAGAAGTTTTATTTAAACAAATTTTAAATACATTCTCGAATTGTAATGTAATTCTTGGTACTTTTATTTAAAAAAATAGAATTCGACAGCGAATGCAGTGGCACCTGAAATTACATCGCGCAAACCATGCCCATGACAGATGCGAGGTCGTGTGCACTAGATTCAGTCGACAACAAAGAAAGTAATTGAACAGCGATCGAAGCCATAGGCCTCGTTCCATCTCTCGAATCATGACTATGAGATGCTCGAATACTTATTCGCCGTCTCGAGTCAATCTGGGATAGTTGATATTTTCATTTTTCTATACCTTCAGTGGCTCAAAAATCATCAGATTTCGATAATTCACTAGAAAAACCATTCGACGGTAACTGCAAGCCTTGATATCAATATGATAAGGCCTTGTATCATGATTCGAGACTCAAAAAGAAAATTCACGTGAGTGGAGGGTAAGTATTCGATTGTTGGCCGGCGTTGCTACGGCTGGCCCGAGCAACACGCTATACCGAAAAAAATTATATTTACAGGTCGGCGAAAAAAAATCATTATGAAAAATTCAAGAGGTCTTTTGCCTTCATTATAGGTCCGAACACTGTCAAAAAAAAATTAGCTTTCTACTAGAAATTTTTTTAACCTATATTCGAAAAAAAATTTTCCCGTGTTATTGCTTACGCATATTATAATAAGTTGTTATTTCTCATACTTACAATTGGCTGTCAGCCTATTCGGATGGCTCGCTTGGCACCCTCGCATCAACAGGCACTTGCACTCGCGTACTGCAGTTGCACAAATTAAATTGACTCGACTTAGAAAATCTACTCGATACTCGCGAAGTTACAATGGCAAAAATACAGGCACGCGTATGCCTAATTACGTAACACCATCGGTAGCAAAGCCGGTAACAGTCTCAGCTCGCGGGCCTGTCATTCTAGGCGCAAGCCCCGAAATCATCTCTCTCTCCCTCTCTCGCCACACACCAGCGACGCCGCGGCGCGTCGGCTGACGATTTGTCGTGCTGAAAAGAATTACATATGATTTATCAATATCTATAATCATTCTCAATTGCCGGGAGAGCCTAACGAATAATATATTCGTTACAATTTATATGAAGAGCAAGTAGAATCAGTATCAGCTGCAACTGCCATTGATTCATTCATTGATTATTCGAATAAATTTAACAGCCCAATAATTTTACTCGCCCATAAGGGCTTCAAGTAAGCTCGCTTACATACCTGAATTCCCAATATTTTAAATATTTTTCTCTAATACATGCTATTATTTTAGATTCGATACCCCGCGTTTACTCAAACTTGTTGACTGAGGTTCAGAAGATGAGCGAATTTTGTTCCTGCGTAAAAGGATTTGCTGATTCACTCATCATTTTTAAAAATGTGCTGCCAGAGCGAGTGAAAGCGGAGGAAAAGTTTTTGATATCTGCTCTGGCAACAACTTTTTTGCCGAATGAAAATTTGGCGTCACTACACAACGCAGTAGATAACGTAAAAATATTAAAAAAATTATTATTGGAGCTAAACGTAAAAGATGAGCTAGTCCTTGAGAACGCTAAAAGCGTTTCTCATATAAAAGATAGCGAAGCAAGAGATGTGATTTGTGAAATCAATCGGGCAACACTTTCTGATTTAGAAAAAAATTTCTCAGCTGCAATTTTAAAAAGAATCGCTGGGGCCGGTATTTCATATCAGTTTCTGCAAGACGTCTACGATAAAAATGGCCAAGAAGGTGTACTTTTTATTTTTACGGAAAACGTTGATGGAAAGCCAAGAATTTCCAAAAATAAAAAAATATTAGAGAAGCTAAGAGAACTCTACCCCAAAAAATAGTATTTAAGTTTCAAAATTTTTTATTATTAGTTTTTCATTATTATTATTATTATTTTAATTATTTCAATAATCTATCGCAAAAAGCCTGTTAAAATTTATTTTTTGTTGATTATTTAAATTTTAATAAATCAACGTATTTTTGAAAATGAAATAACGCATTTTTATTACGAACACTTCGATATGCGTGAATTTCAAATTTCAAATCGCACGCCATTTAACCTGCGTATTGTCACGGCAGCCGCATCGCGAAGAAAATTTTCAACGCGTGATATCTTTCTAAAATGCGTGTTTACCTATACATTAAATTACACCATTGGAAAGCTTATAAGTTTATCTTTCGATTGATCCTAACTAGAGTAATTTCACAGAATTTTAAAGCCTATGAGATAGGAAAAACTGAGACTCCCCATAAGATCCCATGTTCATTCACTTGACTTTAAATGTAAATAACTTTTGATTTTGGGTGTTTACCCCATATTTTTTTCCTGAAATTCGATTTTATATAACATAAACTACAACCCCTGCAAGTTTCGCTTCAACGACAGAATTTCTTAATTTTATCTTTCTTACATCCGATATCGCTGATTCCAGAGCTCGACTCGAAAGCTACAACATCTATACAAATAACAAAAAGGGCTAGGAGGATGGCGGAGTTGCCCTGTACATCCGAAGTAGCATCAACATCGAGATTCTCATCAAATCCGACCCAAATTACGACAATACGCCAGAATTCCTCATTTTGGAGTTGAGCTACCAGAATGTGTTTAATTTTATTTTCCGTGGTCTATGCAAGACCTCACATAACCCAACTCGAATCCTTCTTTGATGCCATTACTACAATATCCTCCAATTATCCCAATATAGTCGTCACTGGTGATTTCAACACCAATTTAGTTGTATCGAACAGAACTGCAATAATTTTCGTTGCACAACCTACACTCTAAACCCAAAAGAGTAATTTTCGAACCTCAAAAAAATAAACGGCGTCATTTACTCTTTTTAAAAGAGTAAATACCGCCTTTTACTCTTTTCACTTGAGCGCTAGAACTTAAAAGAGTAATCTGTGCCAATTACTCTTTTAGAAAGAGTAAGTGATATAGATTACTCTTTTTCGAAAAATGCTGAGTGGATAAAAGCGTAATTCATTCCAATTACTTTTTTTGAAAAAGAATACTTTGTGCATAAGAATTTTGCGCGCAGATTACTCTCTTTGAATATTAAAAAAAATATTTTATTATATATACATGAATATTAGGGTGGTCCACTTTTTCAAAAAAATTTTGTATCTCGGGGGATCCATCGGAATCTGAAAGTTTGAGGTTTAAAATGAAGTTTCCTTCAAACGAGAACTCAAACTAATGATTTTAGATGGTGTCGATGGATTTTTGAAGTTTAAAAACGGCTCCTAAAAAAGAGCAAAATTGGGCAACCATTCGATTTATTTCAAACTCTGTCCAGAGTGTAAAAATAATCTTAACGATACATTTTCTTACGTGTCTGCGAAATCGAATATCGTAGTTAGTTTTGACCTAGGAGTACGATTTCATTGAAAAAATAACTTTTTCGATCGTTCATTTTCGCAAATTTCACAAGGTTCATTTTCGAGCGAGCGGCAAATAGACAGAAAAAATCTAGAAAATTTTTTGACACCACCAAAATTTAGGATTTTTTATGACAAATCCAATGGTATAATTAGTATACCCTTTAAAATTATTTTAATTTAGAAAAAGTACGACTTTATCCCAAAAAACAATATTAAAAAATGGAAAAATATATTCGTTTTTCCAAGAAAATAACTGAGTATAATCACTTATGAAAAAAATTGAATACAACTATCTGATAGGTTCTTTTTACCTTTCCAACGTCGTTTTCAGGCTCAAAAAATTCGCAAGATTTGCTGAGATACAGCTGTTTTTGTACGATGCACTCTTTTAGCTTAAAATTCAATAATTCTAGCTGGCTCTATTCATTAAAAAACCAGCAAAGCAGAATTTTAAGCTAAAAAAGTGCATCGTACAAAAACAGCTGTATCTCAGCGAATCATGCGAATTTTTTAAACCTGAAAACGGCGTTAGAAAGGTAAAAAGAACCTATCAGATAGTTGTATTCAATTTTTTCATGAGTGATTATACTCAGCCATTTTCTTGAAGAAACGAATATATTTTTCCATTTTTTAATAACGTTTTTTGGGATAAAGTCGTACTTTTTCTACATTAAAATAATTTTAAAGGGTATACTAATTATACCATTGGATTTGTCATAAAAAATCCTAAATTTTGGTGGTGTCAAAAAATTTTCTAGATTTTTTCTGTCTATTTTCCGCTCGCTCGAAAATGAACCTTGTGAAATTTGCGAAAATGAACGATCGAAAAAGTGTATTTTTTCAATGAAATCGTACTCCTAGGTCAAAACTTACTACGATATTCGATTTCGCAGACAAACACGTAAGAAAATGTATCGTTAAGATTATTTTTACACTCTGGACAGAGTTTGAAATAAATCGAATGGTTGCCCGATTTTGCTCCTTTTTAGGAGCCGTTTTTAAACTTCAAAAATCCATCGACACCATCTAAAATCATTAGTTTGAGTTCTCGTTTGAAGGAAACTTCATTTTAAACCTCAAACTTTCAGATTCCGATGGATCCCCCGAGATACAAAAATTTTTTGAAAAAGTGGACCACCTTAATGAATATATTAAAGGAACTTATATTAAATATTCTGTTATATCTATATCTATATTATTCAAAAAAAAGCGCGATAAAAAACTTCAACAATTAAATAAAAACTATTCTTGTAAGTGCGGTTAAAACTATTTTGAAAAAAATATTCTCATTATTTCAAGTATAAAAAGTAAATTATTCAAAAATTTTAGCCACACTTACAAGAATAGTTTTTATTAAATCGTTGAAGCTTTTTTGTCGTGATTTTTTACTGATTAATATAGATATAGACATAACAGAATATTTAATATAAGTTACTCAAATATATTGATGTATATGGGCTAAGCCATAGTTAGCGTAATGGTCAAAAAATTTTTTTTTCCTTAAATTATGTACTTTTGAAGAGTACATTGAAAAGTGAAAATCCTGAAAGTTTCAGCCCCCTAGGTCCAACCTTATTGGATTATTAGGGCCTCAAAGTTGAATTTTGTTTTTCTGCTTGCAATTCTGATTTTCTGGGGTTAATATGAAAAAATTGTTCAATCATGGTTTTTAATGTAAAATTTGATGTAGAATTCAAATTTGTACTTACAAATCATATTTACTACTTCTAGACCCATATAAATGATATTTTCAGGCATTAATCATGTCACGGTTCAAAAATAAATGTGTTCGTCTCCTTCGATTAGGTCAATACTGTAAAATGTTCATCGATATATCAAAATACAACTTCTGATACATTTTGGTTATCGGCAGACAAACAGAATTCATTATTGAGCTTAATATGAGTCAAGAAACATGGCTTTTCTCCCATTTTCCTTGATTTTCTACGCATATTAAGCTCAATAATGAATTCTGTTTGTCTGTCGATAACCAAAATTTATCAGAAGTTGTATTTTGATATATGAACGTATATGAACATTCTACAGTATTGGCCTAATCGAAGGAGACGAACACATTTATTTTTGAACCATGACATGATTAATACCTGAAAATATCATTTTTATGGGTCTAGAAGTAGCAAATATGATTTGTAAGTACAAATTTGAATTCTACATCAAATTTTACATTAAAAACCATGATTGAACAATTTTTTCATATTAATCCCAGAAAATCAGAATTGCAAGCAGGATTTTCACTTTTTAATGTACTCTTCAAAAGTACATAATTTAAGGGAAAAAATTTTTTTGACCATCACGCTAACTATGGCTTAGCCCATATATAATAAAATATTTTTTTAATATTCAAAGAGAGTAATCTGAGCGCAAAATTCTTATGCACAAAGTATTCTTTTCCCAAAAAAGTAATTGGAATGAATTACGCTTTTATCCACTCAGAATTTTTCGAAAAAGAGTAATCTACGTCACTTACTCTTTCTAAAAGAGTAATTGGCACAATTACTCTTTTAAGTTCTAGCGCTCAAGTGAAAGGAGTAAACGGCGTCATTTACTCTTTTGAGGTTCGAAAATGACTCTTTTGGGCTTAGAGTGTATGTAAAGGCTTTATGCCTCCTGTCGGACTTTTGCTGTGCACTGTTTGCACATGCAGGGGTTTCTTTGGTAAATAAATACTAATAATAATAATAATAACTCCTGAGCATTTTCGTGGTGTAAGCGACTGAGTCACTCTGTGCAATTTTTGACTTGCTCATCGACGGTTCAATACATAACAAAGGGCGGGAATAGCCATTTCTAGGGCAAGTAAAATTGCAAGTAAAGTTTCAACCGATTTATTTGAAAATTGAAGATTTTCGTTTTCAATTTAGTTATACATCAATGGAAAATTTATTCAGGTATAAAAAAAGATTAGTGCATGGGCTTCCATTATAAAGAAACTATCATGCAATCTAATAGGTACAATAATAATCATTTTTTGTAATAATAAACATCATATTCGGTGCGATAGATAATAGTATACCGGAAAAATACGATTAAAATTATTTAGAACTTTAAATTATTATACTACAATAATAGTTATTTAAGCAATAGCAAGCGAAAAAGACTTTCATTTTAATTGAGGCATTTTCACGCACACCAGTGTCCAAAAACGCTTTTTGCGCACTAAAAAATGTGCGAAAAAAGGCATTTTTCGTCATACTATTGCATAAAAATACTTTTTGATGATATTTGATAAATCAAATGATAACCGATTTTATAGAAGTTTTATTAATATACTAAAAAATTTGATATCGTGCGTCGAGAGGATTAAGTTTTATTCTTAACATTCTCTTAAAAAATTTCGTAAGTTCGTTGACTAATCAAATCATAATCGGATGAAGATGATTATTATCTACTCAAACAAACATTTTCAATTTTTCAATCCGTAACATTTATTTTACTGATGGTCAATTTCGTTCATTTCGGTGATATCGTTAATAGGCACTATTAAATTGTCCTTTGACATCAAATTATACTTAGTTACAAATACTGTAAATCTGAAACAATCGAATTAAATAATAAAAAGTTAGTAAATAGTTTTTTCTTTCTATATTGAAAAAATTTAAAAGTAATTATATACTTTAGAGGTATTATAATTATCATAACTTATAGAATGAAAATGTCTGCAGTACAATTTTTAAAATAAATCTAAAGGAAAACCAATTAGAATCGAGGAATGGTATTCCATATAATAAGAAATTTGCAGTTTTCGAACTATAAGAAATTAATTAATATATTTTTTTGAGTTACACTTGCAGTTTTCTATACAACTTGCTTCCGTAATGACCATCAATGAAGTCCAAAGACAATCACTACAAATTTGTGGAATTGATTTTGAGAATCATAACTACTCACACGGAAAACTGTATAAGGTTTGATCAAGCATTGGTAAATCTTCGGATTTATTCACGTTCGTTACCAATAGAGAAACTACAATTATAGTATATCCATGACTTTTGCAAATATGCTATCAATTTTCAAGATCGATTCTCAAAAAACACTTTTTTTCGAATATAATATAATTATTCTAGACATTTCCAACTCAAAATATTCAAGAGATTTTTAATCTAGAAAATGATAGCAGTCCAACGCTGGTATGTTCATAAAAATCAGCAAGTTCAAGTTTCGACACAATGAGTTTGAGTTGACAAGAATTTCAATTGAACCAAAAAATAAGTGTGAGAGGGGAAAAAAATCCGAAAAAAAATACAAATAAGGACTCGTTTCCGTAATACTGCTGCTGCTGTTTGTAAACGTTTAGAAATATCAAGTAACGCAACTGCAAAGATGATAAACGCAGAACTTAAAGATGTTGGTCTACGAAATTTGATTAATACTGCCAGAAAATTAAAAATTTAACGTGAAAACAAAAGTTACACATAGTATTGAAGAATAGTGAAAAATTTAGAAAACTATAAAATTTAAAAGTATATTTTTCAAAATTTTGAAAATTTGTTTAAAAGTCATTTAGGGCAACAATGTTCAAAGATGAGCAGAGAAGGTAATACAAGAGCTAATATAACAGGAAAAAGGTTACCCCGTAACAGTCGTTGATGATGCGCAACGTCCAGTACTGCCAATAATTTTTTTTTTTTGCTTCAATCATAATCGATCAATAATCTTCCATATTAGATCTGTATCTGTCCTAGATCATAGACTCCCTACTACACCGACCCGATTAAAATAATGTTATGTTAATAGTAATTATTACCGTAATGCAGAAAAAAATTTTAAGTTTCATTTAAATCAATATTTACAATCTCAATTGATGAACGCGATATGATCTAGTTTTATGGGAATCCTTCGAAGGCAGGACAACGTATAAAATCGACTTTGAAAAAAATTTTTAAGTCAAAAAATCACGTATTTTTCCATTTCAAAATAAATGATAATAATATTTTTTTATCGCAAAAATAACACCAGATTCTAAAAGAGCAGACCCAAAAACCCCTAGATATGGATTTTAAAGAAAAGATTTTAACTCTATCGATGATTTTTTACGATGGAAAATTCATGCACAAAATTGCACTTTTGCGCATTAATGGGTTAAGACAACCGCACAGCGAATGGTACAAGCATCTGCCAAAGATCCTCTTTCAGTTACGAAATAAAAACGCAGCGATCGGCAAAACGCCAGCCAAGGTACTACTAGGCAAAGAACTCCTTTTGTCAGGCGAATGGAAATTCCTACACCCATTCACGTCCGGAAAAGAAGCTGAGCTGCAGACAGTCGTCAACACCAAAAGCCCGTTCTCAAAGACCTCGAATGACTTCTGTGCAGATCTAGCTTCTCAATAGGAGGGACCGTTTTCAGTGTTGAGAGTCATAAAAACGGCATATACATCGTCGGGAAAGGAAAAGGCGTCACCACCCATGTCTCACGAATCAAGCCAAACGACAAATGAAAACATTATCTAAGAAAAAGAAAGAATTAATAATTATTGTACTCGACACTGTGGCCTTCATAGCGGGGAGGTTTGATGAGTGTACGAGGCTAGACGTCGGTACGCGTCGTAAATATACGATTTTAAATTATAAACCCGAGCGTAGCGCGGCAAAAGTATTAGAAGAGCCGAGAGCGTAATTGTAACCAATTTGAAAAAAAGAGGGTATTTTGTAACAGTTTTGTAGAGATTTTTGAAGAGCACTTCAATATTGTTAAATTAGAAATAAAATCAGATCTTATCGCAGAGCCGTGAACACCATAAAAGAAAAGTCTCTTTCAGTCGTTATTTCTCGTACCTACTCGCCCTTTTTTCCTCGCAACAACGATCATCACCGAGGATTGAGTTCGCGAAATTCAACATAAACACCAATATATATATGACTGTATGAATACATATTTTATACTTATAAACAAGATTAGTGATTTATTTTGAGTGATTTCAGTTTTCTTTTCATTGATAAATTCAGTGACAAATGTGTTATGAGTATAAGTGAATTAAGGGCTTATATATACCTTAAATTTTCAAAATATTAATTTTGCTTCCTCGTAAAGGAAGCTTTGTGACGGGCCGACTTTCGACTTTCATAACTAATAATCGTAGAGTACTTTTACATATATATTCTTAAACTAGATCGATTTGCTGACACATGTCTGTATGTGTGTGTGTGTGTGTTTTTTTTTCTTCTTTTTTTTTTGGATATATATATATATATATTTTATTCAGCAAAAAGAGAAAAGAGAAGTTTACATTAGGTAGCAAATGTAACATATTGGTTAAGAATTTACATAGGTTTTGTAGATACATCCACAACAATTTCCCTTTATTCCATCCCCGCGGAAACCGCCGTTAAGCATTACTTCACGGGGGTGGAGGGATTGGCATTATGCACTTCATGACGGCTTGGATGGGGTGGCGTCTTCTTCTAGCCGCATCGTCCGGTCATCCCCTTCAGTCCATTCCTTCACCTCTCAGTCTTGTTACCACTGAGTGGGCAAAGGAAGCAACCGCGAGCCAGTTCGGCTCGATGCATGAGCCTGGTAGTGTTTTTGGCGTCATAGCCTCGTGGAGAAGAGCCTGTAGTCTCTCTCTCTCTCTCTTTTAAACCTCGGGCAGTGGTAGAATACGTGCTCCGCGTTCTCGATGGAGGGGCAAACCGGGCATTGCGTGCTATGGTTATGATCGTAGCGTCGGCTATGGTGTTGAAAGAAGCCATGCCCGGTCAGGAGTTGCGTGAGGTGGTAGTTTAACTCTCCGTGCCTCCTCTCGATCCACACTCTGATATTCGGGATCAGCCGATGCGTCCAACGGGCTTTAGTCGACTGGTCCCATGCTTCCTGCCACTTGCTTAGCGTTGCCAAGCGTTCTTCGTCCTTTGCGTCCTCCCGGCGGCGGCCGGAGAGACGCGTTCGCTCGTTCGCGTGGAGGGCCAGCGGGGGTATGCCGGCAAGGACGTATGTCGCCTCGTAAGAGACATGCGGCCGGCGACCGACCACACGTAGGCAGGCTCGTCGGTGGGCTGCCTCCGCCTGGCGAATCCGCCTGGGCTCGCTTTTTTGCGGCTGTGCTCCATATAGGAGCTCCATTCAGGAGTATGGAGTCGACGACGTGGGCATACAGCTTACGTCGGCTACTTCTGGGCCCACCAGAGTTGGGCATGATCTTCGTAAGGGTACCGATCACACCGGCTGCCTTCGCGCTGACTGTTCGGAGGTGGTGATTGAACTTCAGCTTAGCGTCGATGTGCAGGCCAAGGTAGCGGATAGAGGGGGACGAGCGTATGCTGTGTCCAATTTTCTGTGGTTTCGAGCATGAGCCTGACGATGTTTTCAGGCTCGATTTCTTCTTGGAGAACTTGTTGGAGTCTCTCCCTCTCTTCGTGGAATCGCGGGCAGCGAAAGAACACATGCTCCGCGTCTTCTACTGTGATTGGGCAGGCCGGGCAGAGAGCGCTAAAGGTGTTGTCATAGCGCTGGCTATGGCTTCTGAAGTAGCCATGCCCGGACAGGAGTTGTGTGAGATGGTGGTCCACTTCTCCATGTCCCCTCTCGACCCAATCCGTGATGTTCCTTCTTTCTTCCTCCTTGACATCCTCGGGGCGGCGCTGGTATATGCGCGCTCGCTCATCCGCTTGTAGCGCCAGCGGTGGTACGCCGGATATCACGTACGTCGCGTCGTAGGAGACGTGTGGTCGCCCGCTGATCACGCGCAGGCAGGCTCGTCGATGTACCGACTCTGCCTGGCGTATGTAGGCCTGCGTCTCCTTCGTGCATCTCCAGATAGGCGCTCCATACAGGAGAATCGAGTCGAAGACGTGGGCATAGAGCACGCGTCGGCTTCTTCTGGGCCCATCGATGTTGGGCATGATCTTCGCAAGGACTCCAGCTACTCTTGCTGCCTTTTCGCTGATGATTCGGAGATGTTAGTCGAACCTCAGCCTACAGTGTACAGGCACGCCGTGTACACCTGCAGGAAGATTTCAGGGTGCGTAGAAATGGCGATCTTGATAGCAGAGTTTGGTACTCTGTCCAGCCCAGGCGCAGTGTGTTCTTTGATCCTCTTGCATGCTCTTCGGAGTTCTTCCAGGGTGACGGTTGGTACAATTGCTCCTGCTTGAAGTGGTGGTGGCACAGCTGGCTCGTCAGGCACAAGAGGGAAGAGGTCAGGCACTATGCGTTGCACCTGTGTGTGTTTGTGAGGTTTTTTTTTCAAAATTTTTCAAAATTTTTTTTTTAAATTTAAAAAAATATTTCATTTTGGTCCTGAGACCATAACAAAATCTGGAGACAAGCCTTTTCCTTAATTCCTCAGTGTAATCTTTGCTCTTACTCAATTAAAAGGTAGAAAATCAAATTTTTATTTTTATTTTTTACAAAAAATAAAAATCATTTTCGGAGAAAGCGTCTTGCCAATAAGTTGGCAGCGGTTTTTGTTTTGGACGTTTGGTCAGGGTGTAGATGTAAAACTGATTAGGTTTAGTTTAATATCCAAAATGCAATTAAATTTAAAAATTAAATAATATTTTACATGAAATCTTGAAATGAAATGGTCAAATTTACAAAGTTACGATGGAATTTCAAGTAAAATTACATTACATTATTGTATGTCCGCGATAAAGCGCACACTTTGAAAAATTACATTAAAAATATTTAGAGGCACAATTTACTATACTTAATGTATATAAAATTAAAGGTCTTGGTGTGAATTTTTTAATACCACATCACGAAAGGTCAAAAAAAGTCATGATTTCCAATGGTAACCGATGGAAATGACATGTGAAAAAAAATTTTTGAAATATAGGTTAAAAATTACATTTATAGAAAAGCTAATTTTTTTAGACGGCGTTTGCACACTTAATATTGGCGAAAACTCTCATGATTTTTCGTAAAAAAATATTTTTCGTTGACCGTAAAAGGAAAATAAGTCGCTACAGCGAGCAGCTCGCAGCGGCCTTAGCAACGGCGGGAAACAATGAAGCAGTTTCCAACAATGGCCTACATGCTCGACAAATCTTTGATACGAACTGATGAAAATGAAGATGTAAATGTTATCGATACACATACGTCAACTTGCATTTACCGTCGAATCATTAAAATTTATGACTACGGTCATAAAAAAATAAATCCACGAAGTTTATAATGAAGTAAAAAAGAATTAGCCTCGCCATGCATGTAACGAACGGTATACGCTTGAAGCATACCCAATGGCTGCGGCAAATGTTGTCGATTTATTTTTCTAAAATCTGGTTCCATGGACGACCGAAAGGTAGGAAAAAAAAATGAAAAATTAGCCCAGGTTGATCGACCGAAGCTAGCGCACGAACTAGCATATGTCATAGAGATATTTCGTGCGATGAAAAGTCAGGCACCGCTGCTTTCGCCGTTGATTACGATTTTTAAGTAGTTTTTTTAGGACAAACGAGCATGGGCGACAGAAAGGTGAGAGAAAAATCAAAAATTAGCCCAGGTTGGTCGACCGAAGCTCTAGCGCACATGATCTCGCGTATGTCATAGAGATATTTTGCGCGATCGAACAATTTCCGTAAGCCGTAAGATCTAGCTAGAACCGATGGTTCAATCATGGTAATAAGGGTGTCATTTTGTTCAGTAGATGTGTGGTTACAAACGCAAGCACTTTCAGATACTTTAGTTAATTATACACAATTTGACAGCCTTATATACATTTTATTCATTAATATAATAAGATAAAATGACAGATTATGCTAGCATATGGTCTGAAAAAAGTGCTCATTTGCCCCAATACCTTTGAAAGTGCTTGCGTTTGTAGCCATTCTCCTGTAGAACAATCCCTGAAAATTTCAGCTCATTTGCTAAAACGGTTTACATGGAAAGTTACGGCAACAGAGTTACGAAAATCATACAGGTATTGTTTTGCAATTTCAGAGGTGTTACTTTCATGGTTGTATACGTTGTCTCAAAACAGGTCGGGGTGATTTATTGCACGATCGCGATAGTATGAACGACCGTTACGAGCGAACTGTACGCTTCAGTCAAAAAATTGTACGGGCAAATTACGCACTCACCAAGATCTGGGAATGCACCTTCGATTATTGCTTAAAAACCAATTCTAAGATGAAAAATTTTATAGGTAATCTTGACGCCCTCGTCTTCAGAAAGCCAATAGATCCTTGCGATGCTTTTTTCGGCGGTCGTACAGTTAATATAGTGAAAATGTACGAATGTAATGAGCGCGAAAAAATTAACAAAGTCGATTTCAATAGCCTGTATCTGTTTGTGTGTAAGCGTGAAAAATTTCCTATTTTACACCCCGAGCTCTACGTGGGTTCTGAAGAGTGCAAGCAGTTACTAGGTGACGAGCTAGACGTGAGTAAAGTCGATGGCTTAATAGCATGCGATATCCTTCCACCGCGGAATTTATTCCACCCCATTTTGCCGGTCAGAATGAACTAATTTTTGCGCTTTGCCGTATTTGTGACGAAATAGAAAATCAGAACGGTTGTAGTCGCGAGAGCGTAGAAGAGCGCTTTTTTCGCGGTGTATGAGTCTCCATCGAACTTCAAAAAGCCGTACAACTCGGCTATACCGTTCTTGATGTTTTTGAAATATGGAAATACAAAATGACGTCGTACGATCAGGCTGCAAATCAGGGTGGAATATTCACCGAATATATAAAGATATTTATCACTAAAAAGCCACGGTTTCGGGTTTTCTAGCGGACAACATGACGGAATAGGAAAAAGACGAATACATACGCGAGCTCGAGGACTACGAGGGGGTGAAATTGAATCGCGATGAAATCATGTTTAACCCGGGTAGACGCTGCGTTGCTAAACTTTGTTGTAACAGTCTGGGGGGAAAAGTAGCCCAAAAAGATAATATAGGCCAAACGCGCGTTACAAAAGATGCCAAAACGCTGATCGAGCTTCTGAGTAGTAGTGCGATAATTGTCGATGGTATACTCCCCATCAACGAGCATGCTCTCTATGTAAGTTTCCATTATCGCGACGAGGCCGTCGTGCCCTCGGGTGTTGGTAGCGTTGTTATAGCAGCATTCACCACAGCGCAAGCCCGACTCTTACTATACAAGAGCTTGGCAAAAATGAACAACCACGTGCTGTATTACGATACGGATTCGATAATTTATGTGAGTAAAGAAGACGATACGGAAGAACTACAGACGGGTAGTATGCTCGGTCAATTAACGGACTAACTTGCAGCCTACGATGCCGGCACGTATATAAAAACATTCGTATCAGGAGGGCCTAAATTTTACGCATTCCAATACATAAAACCGAGCAGCGAAGAGGTAGTTGTCTGTAAAATCAAGGGAATATGATTAAATTATGCAAATAGTCAACTCGTTAATTTTGAAAGCGTAAAAAGATTGGTATGCCGCGAGCTCCATAACATTGCTCAAACCATTCGCGTTATTAGGCAAACGCGCATGCACGACGTTGTCACACAAATGGAGAACAAAATTTGTAAACCTATCTATAAAAAACCTAGATTTGTATCGTTGACGCGTAGCTTACCCTTTGGTTATAAGTAATGATAATTTCGATATAATTATTGTAAATATAATGAAATATCTGTAATAATTTTTATTTATAAATAAAAATACATGTCTATGAAAAAAGTCTTATACATTTTATACGATTAAAAAATAAAGATTCTTCAATCTCTTTATATGCTGATTTAATTTTTTTAACAATATTCAACCGCCTAATATTATACCTGCTAAAAAGACCAGCCTTGGCCGTCAACCTAAAGCTAGCCCTATGCGGCGCCATAAGGCTAGTCCTACGCGCAGACACGAGGCTAGCCTCGGGCCTAGCCAAAAAGGCTAGCGCGATAGCGGCGCGGCGGCGACGGCGCGGGGGCCCTCTCGCGAGGCTCGCCATCGTCGTTCAGTGTAACATATGTCGGATGTGTGGATACATCCATGGACCTCGATACTATCGGGTCCTAAGGAATGCGGCAAGACCTTTTTCGTAAAAAAATTTTTGAAAATTTGACGCGAATGAGCGACACGCGATTCGAGAGCGTGATATTCTATTACTCGGAGTGCAGCCTGCCTATCGCGAACTCGGCGACACCTTAGAATTTCGCGAAGGCTTGCCGCAAACTTCCGATTTCGCCGACGATCCACGAGCCAAAACTCGTCATAATCGACGATCTCATGCGACATCCTCCTCGAGTGGTGCCCTGTGCGATTTATTTACCAAAAATAGCCATCATAACAATCTCAGCGTGATTTTCATCACGCAGAAATTTTTCCATCAAGGCCGCGGGAACACGCGAAAAAAATTGGTTTGTTACCAAAGGAGAGCGTGGAACTTCTCAGCGGCTCCGATAGCATTATCATCAAACAGAAGAAGAGCGTACAAACTCCTGGCACACCGCTCGAACGTCTCGATACCGAGATGAACGAGATATTACTCACACCTTGCAGCGACGAGCGCGCTAAAACGAATCGATATAATAGCGTATTACAACGCTATCTTTAATTCAAAAAAGCTCGCAGCATATACCCGAAAAACCAAAAACGGACGAGCAGACCGACGATGACGACGCTACCGATATAAACAAAGACGGCGCTACCACAACGAGTTCAGCACCGATCGAAAGCGTAGATACGTTTCATCGTCGAAAGCGTTCTAGCGAGATATCGTCATAATGCGAAAAATATCGTCGAGTGGCTTCGTAGAGATGGTTTCGTCAAATGGGCTGCTGAAAACGGTTCCGTAAGTATAGATGGCTCTTCGATCGATGGTAATATAATCGATTTGTCAACGATACTATGAGGTCTAGAACGGGATCTCCGTCGCGCGGTATCAGTCAGTTTATCGAAGCTTTACGGAAAGCATCGGTTCGACGCGAATTTATCGGAAATTAACAATATCAACGCTTCGTCGCCAGTCAGCCACAATAAGCGAAGACGATTCGACTGCTGGATCAACCACGTCCCCAACCCATCACCGGTGACAGGTGCCAAAAATCGTAAAAAAAAGCGAAAAAGAAAAATAAACTCACCCGAAATCGTTCCAACGCCCGTCGATAACAAAACGCCGCGCAGCCGCTTGCCCTCTATTATGAGCAATAGGAATGGCTTCGAATGACCGAGTGCCACTAAACAAGGAGGAGCCTTATAGAAAGAGCGCTTTGGTGTGATATGTGATTTGATGCCGTTTGAAATGCACGTACCCGGATATAAATTCCTCGGACCCGGCACACGTCTTGCTGAACGTCTTGAGCGCGGCGACGTCGGTATCAATCAGTTGGATGAGGCGTGTCGAGAACACGATATCGCGTACAGCGATAAAAAAAAGCCAAACGCAAGACGATCGCCTGCTGGCTGAACGCGCGTTCAAACGCCTACTCGCTGCTGACGCACAACCCGATGAGCGAACATTTGCCATGATGACGGCCTGTTGCATGGTCAGCAAAATAACATTTGAAAAATTTTTCTCGATGATAAAAAAGAGCATCGTAGGTAACAAAAAGTAAAAAAGAAAAATAAATGTTGCGAAATAAAAAATAAAAAAAATGAGCAGCTTTGAAAAATCTACTTTTTACCTACGCATCCCGAACAGCACGACGCCTATAATCTACATAAACCCGTGATACGGAAATTTCCACGAAGATGTTACAATATACGTAATATAGACGACGTATGGGAAGCCGGTTAAATCGATTGGCGTTCATTGAGAACTTATAACGATGGTTACACATATCTACTGGTGATAATCGATGCTCTGAGCAAATACGCATGGATTGTGCCGTTAGAAGATAAGATCGCAAAAATGGTTTCCAAGGAATTCGAACGTGTTTTTCAGCGCAGCCGCGGCCGTCTACCCCTACTTTTACAGACGGACAAGGGTAAAGAATTCGTCTCGCGCCAAACTCTAGCTTTATTTAAGAAAAAAAATATACAACACCGTGTGGTGCGCAATCCCAATATCAAGGCTGCTATCGCAGAGAGATTCATACGCACTCTAAAGGAACGTATTTGGCGATACTTTATACATCACCATACACGCCGTTTCTCAGACGTATTGCCTAAAATTGTACAAGCATACAACAACACGGTACCCTCATCTATCAAGATGACGCGCTAGAGAACCGCTATAAAATACAAGATCGGGAATTTAGTGCGTATCGGTCGGGCCAAGAACGCCTTTGCAAAAGGTTACGAAGGTGGCTGGACGATAGAAATATTTAAAATCAAACGTATACCGGGAGCTCGACAGCCTGTTGTATATTACGTCGAATATCTGGCTGGTGAGCCCATAGATGGATTTTTTTGCGAACAAGAATTACTAGAGTAAGAAAAAATTTGGATACAGGAGAAAAAAAGATCCATTACCCGAAGTTGGAGTTGTTAATAACTTTATGCATTCAATTTTTTCTCAAGCTGATACCTATTTTAACCAAAAACCTGTAGTACCACCAAATAATGCTTACGCTTATCGAGCTTATATCGAGACTTTACTCAATTACGGACCAGCTGCAAAAATGCACAATTGAGCACCGTTTTTGGTCGTGCGATACAGCAAATAAAATGGATGATTGTAAAAATGGCAATAACGGTCTGGTTAGTCGGCGTCTCTTTTTGACAAATAATAGTATCGATATGATCGGTCATCTTCATTGCGACGTGTTTAACCAGGAAAAATTTTTACTAAATGGTGTAGAAGTACGCCTCCGCTTAATACGATCTCGCGACCGCTTCGCCTTGATGGATCCTACAGATAATTATCGTATCTGTATCGACGAGGCTAATTTAATTGCACGTAAGGTTAAAATTAGTCCTAGTGTTCAGCTGACACATGCAAAAGCTTTGATGAAGAGAACAGCCAAATATCAGATCACTCGTGTAGAAGTCAAGGGTGTAACGCTCCAAGGTGGTGTTCACTCTCAAAGCCTGGATAATATTTTATTGGGAGTTATCCCAAAGTGTATCATCATCGGCTTTGTGGAAAATAAGGCTTACAACGGCGATAAGGAATTGAACCCGTTCAATTTCAAACACTTTAATATTAATTTTTTGTGTCTATATACCGATGGTGTACAGATTCGGTCAGAACCCCTAAAACCCGATTTTACACGGAAGGAATATGAGTCATTTCACGTCAAGTCTCCTAGCGCGGCGCCCGCACGGCATTATTAGTCGAAATTGCTCAATTTGTAACTCGCCAGAAAAGCACCTAAATGCGCCCAGAAAAAATATGTGCCATACGAGTTTGATAGGAAATTTCCTCAGCTTTCCGATGGTGAGGTCAGATTTTCCGAAATTTTCCATACAGATCGATGCAATATTGCATCACAAACTATGAATAATCATGAGTTTACGGATTTATTATGTGATAAGTTACTTAAATTAAAAACTCATGATTATTTTTCCAAAAATCAATCGCAGTATTATAGACATCTCAAAGAAACTCTTACTGATGGTGAATTTCTCGTGAGCTGTGATTTTGCAGAAAACTATGCTTTCGTAGTGCAAAATTCTGCTCAATCGTTCCATTAGAACAACAACCAGGCTACTATCTTTACGGTTGTTGTTCTGATAATCTTGCACATAACACAGTGGCAGTGTATGTGTATCAAAAGATAATAATAGAATATTTGAAAAATAGTTTTGAGCCCAAACGAATATTTTATTTTACCAACGGTGCAGCTCAACATTTCAAAAACAAAAATAATTTTCAAAATCTATTGTACCCCAAAGAAGATTTTGGCATTCCTGCTGAGTGGCATATCTCTGCCACTGCTCATGGTAAGGGAGCTTATGATGGCATTGGGGCGAATATAAAACGTGATGCAAGAAGAGCTAGCTTACAGCTCATATCAAAAAAATCATATTACTTCAGTTGAAACTTTACATGCATGGGCTATTACCTATTGCAAAGAAACTGAGGTTTTCATCAGTAAAAAAACTGATTATGAGCAAGCGGCTCAACAATTAAAAACTAGATTCGAAAAAAATAAGTCAATTCCAGGTACATTCCAATACCATGCCATTATTCCCCTTGATAATAACTCATTTATTTTAAAAAAGACATCGTCAGCATCTACTTATGATGTGTATCCAAAACAAAAAATTAGAAAAACCTGCTGAACAAAAATAAAATACAAACATACAAAATAGTCACACAAAAAAAGAAGTGAAAAATCAAAGAGGTATTCCTAAGAGTCAAAAACGACCTTGTAAAGACAATTCTGCTAAGGTAAAAACTAAAAAGACGCGTAGCAGATAGATTTTATACAAAGAAACGCGAGGCGACTAGCGCACGGTGACTGGGCGGGCGCCCGGCTGACATTCGTCGCTGTATATTTCATTGAGTAATTATCAAAAGTACTCTCTGAAAATTTGCTTCTTAATGTAAAAAAACCTCAGCTTTCGATTGGCACTATTTGAAAAAATCTTAAAAATGCCGTTTTTGAGATATTTGAGTTTGAAAGTTTATGTCAAGTTTTTCCGGGGAAAATGGAAAATTTCGGAAAATCTGACCTCTCCATCGGAAAGCTGAGGAAATTTCCTATCAAACTCATATGGCACATATTTTTTCTGGGTGCATTTAGGTGCTTTTCTGGCGAGTTACAAATTGAGCAATTTTGACTAATAATGCCGTGCAGGCGCCGCGCTAGGAGACTTGACGTGAAATGACTCATATGTAGATGCCTATCTAATAATAAATTTGAGGATGCGATTATCGAATCATGAGTATACCGTATGATACCATATCAATACCGAATGATGAGTCGCGCGAAGCGCGCTAATTGTCTCTATGAATTGAAGTATGTATATCGATATCGAACCAAAATCGAAATGTATAATCGGAACAGAGCCGATTAAAAAAATTGTTAATAAATAATTCGTTAACCTGATCAGTCAGAGTGAAAAATTAAATAGTACATAACCCCAGGCCGAGGCGAAGCCAAGGCCGCAAATGAAGTGCATAAGGGATTTATTTTTTGGCGGCTTTGAGTACATACGATATTTCATGTTCAGTGGCCCTATAATAGCATTTTTCTCTCTGAGCAGGCGAAGGAAAATATTTGCTTGCGAGCCACTGCTAACAATATCATTAATAAATAAAATATATCTATGTCTCCTAGCAAAATGATGCTATTGTGGATTAAGAAGGATAGGATTCGATTTAGCAAGATTCTACTTCGACTATCCGTACAATGAAAATAAAAAAAATTGCATCATAATTATCACGGCCTTGACTACTTTGACGGAGAAGTTTTATCTCGCTACTTTCTCAAGACTTCCCGGGAGCTGGCTAAAAAATTAATAAAGTGTATGTGCGTGGTACCGAAAAACTGGACTTTATACAAAATCTAATGTCACGAGAAGTTATTTATCTCGAGTACGACTCTGATTGTCCGTCATTTCTCAATCTACCATGGGCTGATACATACTGCCTACATCATGGTCTTAAAGAATTATCATTGCGATACTCGTGTGCCTTGAATAACGTTATACGCTTAAAAAGGTGGATAGGCGGGCAGCGAAAATTCAAAAGCAATTGCGATATTTTTCAAAATCTACTAGATCCACATCCCGATCAGGATGAACACTTTAGAGCTCTTGAAGAAGCTTTCTCGGATATCGGATCACACAGTAGGTGTATTTACAGCCGATCGAATCCCCAAGGTATGGACGAAACCGACGGCGTTCATTCTTAACACCGATGATCATACGAAGCCTGGAATGCACTGGGTCAGCATTTATCAACAGAATCAGAAAAAATTGTAAACGCTATCGTTATATCACCGTTCAATTACAAAGTGCAACTTCGGGTGTTTGTGGACAATATTGTCTAATGTTTTTATATTATATGAGCAGTGGCTTGGGTTTCCAGCGTTTCCTTGCTCATTTTTCTGATGATTTGGAAAAAAACGATTCCATTGTTCGCAAATATATCAACTTTAAAACAGCTGATGCTGATTTTTATGGCTGTGGAGGATGTCACGTGCGGTATATACAAAATGCTACGTCGAAGCTATACTTCATATAATGGGGAAGGGGATGATCATATGGCCAGTTTTCACAGTATAAAAAACAGCCGGCCGCACGCGGAGCTACATTCAATTTCACGAGTAGCTTCCCCATCGGTAATAGAATTTTCGCGTTAAATAAGTCTTGGACTAAAACATTACTAGTCGGGCTTGAATACGATAATATTACGGATAAGGAATATACGCCAATCGTTCGAATTTTAAGCCACGATTTCAAAGGTGTCTCCTTCAAACCTTGCGAATGGGAGGCCTTCGTCGACTGTTTTGATAAAATCGATAAATATTTCAAAGGCGCTATATCAATGAAGGATGACCCCATCGATACAAGCACTGGTTGGTCTGTGCAGTTGACTCGTAGCTACGATAAAAGAAAGAGCTATCGAGATCGTCGAGAAGCCACGCCACGAAGTCGGTGAAAATAATAAAATAAAGTGTTTGTGCACAGCATTGTATTGCATGATGAGACATTTTACCTATTAAAGGCGTGTGTCTCGGCATGTGTGAATGATTATTTGACTCGCTTAGCATCTCTATCGAAACAAGCTCCATACATCGCGAGTGGTATGATGGGTGTG
The DNA here is from genome assembly GCA_034770305.1 of Trichogramma dendrolimi. Lineage (NCBI taxonomy): Eukaryota > Metazoa > Arthropoda > Insecta > Hymenoptera > Trichogrammatidae > Trichogramma > Trichogramma dendrolimi. The sequence goes on along the minus strand of JAPMIB010000081.1, from coordinate 440,662 downwards.
CTGAAAGAAAAGCTTAAGGCTGATAGAAATTTCGTTGAAAGCGATGAAAATATACGCTCATTTTTTAATTGATAAAAAAACTGTCGACGATAATAATAAAGAAAGCGAAGTTTGTAATATGTATAACGAGCTATGAGCATTTCATATTACCAATATGCTCAGCTGTATTTTGGGTAATAAGTAAACAATAAAAAAACATATTTAAACTATAAACACATCTTATGATTTAAATATACCCTATCAGCTCCTCAATCCTGTTGCTTCAAAATATTTAAAAAATTAAATTTTTGTTTTCTTATAAATTACTTTGCATCAATAAAATGTTAATTTCAGGCGTTCAACGCATCTTTTTTATACTTGAAGAAAAATAATAAATTATTATTTATTTATAACAAATTAAATTCATTTTTAAATTTGATATCAAAAGAAATAAAAATATCAAAAAATAAAAAGATGCATGAAAATGTCACCCGATATTCGTAAGACACGTCAAAAATAAAAAGATGCATGAAAATGTCATCCGATATTCGTAAGATACGTGAGGCTACTTTGGATGACGTCATATGTTATGATTGACCATAGTGGCCTTACGGTAGTCCATTACATTCCCCGTCAAAATATACGTCGGATATAGGGTTTTTAATTTTTTCCAAGGTTACTCCAAAAATTTTTCAGGAGTGTCCTCATTTTTACGTGATTTTCAATGATAAAACAGCTTTATTTCGTATATGGCACACAAAAGTGCACATAAACAAAAACACTATCAAAATGTTCCTTGTTCACTTTTTTTTTGTTTCTTGGTCACAAAACTTATCCTAGCAATAATGTTGTTTTAATCTGTCTTCTCTAAGAAAAATAACGAAAAAAACAAATATTTGTATCTACCCTTATGCAAATTTCTTCATGACTCTACCCACGTTACACTGCATTATCATTGAAAAATAAAAATTTCCATCCATAGCAACTAAATAAAAGCTGCGTCTATCGTTGAAGATTTAAAAAAGTTCATACATAGTGCATACAAATGCATTTTGTATCAAGGTAAAATAATATGACCCGTTAAGAAAACATCATAATAGACCCGCATGAATAAACAGAAAAAAAACCAAAATTAAAATATTAGCAAAATTTTGAAAAAGTGAGCAAACATGCATAAAGGTGCATAAAGGGTATACCAAAATCTAACCAGTAACACATCTACGCCCTAATTACTTGTACAAAAACCGTGCTTTTATCACACTATGCAACGTGCCTATAGAAACTGTATAATAAATCTCGTTCGAGTTTTTTTATATTGTTCTGGGAAATGTTTCATAATAGACTTTTCGACATAATAATATATTTAATTACCTGCGGCATAAATGAGTATCATTTTCAAATTCATCAAATATATTGCGGTGGTGATAATATGCATGAGAAAATATTCTGTAAACTCTCCGACAAACAGAACCAAGTTTGGCTACTGACGATTCTTTAATGCTGACTCTGGAAAATATAAGAACTAATATATTTTGATACTCGATTTAATATACTATTGAGAAATTTCGATAATTTCTTATGTTGAAACTAGTAATCATATTGTACCGGCTACAGTGAGTAACTCGTTGCAACTCTTCGCGTTGAGATAATGTGTATTACATCAAGTTATTATTATTAATTCTCTGATTGTAATAATTTTTCGATACTCGAATCATAGCAGCACGCACGGATGTATGCTTGACTCTTCGCGACACGCGTGTACGAGCCGACGACACGATTCATTTGTTCGCTACTCACAGTGCAGCACTCCGAATCCTTAGCCTCACGCATCATTTTCTTTTGAGTGTGTTAAGAAAGTGTTGTACGGTGTAAGAATAAAGAGAGTGATGAAATTGTATTGTGTGCGTACCTTGTTGGTTTACCTGGTGTCTCGAATGGTCATCGAGTGTACGTGCTTGCGATAACCGCAGAGCACCAAGCTTCACCAACTACGCTTCGACGAGTGAGCGCCGACGTCGGCCCATCACCTGCTCGGCTGTGACCTAGCAGATCCGGAGATCTCCCTCGCGCGACAGCATAAAACCCCGGTGACTTGCGTCATAACCGTCTGGTACTTGGCCTCATCTGCGAGGCAGCAACGTGAGTAATTTCGATTATTTAGCAGCGTGCTCTGAGTGTGTCTCGGACTTGCCTTAGATTTCGAATTATGTGGTAATTCGAATTATTTAGCAGCCATATAATTCGAATTTTTTTCGAATTATGTGACACTTACACATTTTACTCTTAAATAACAATAACGCTTATAGAAAGGAAAATATTTTTATTTATTTTTTAAAGTAATTATCAAAAGTAATTATCAAAACTGTTTTAGAGATAGTAGATTACATCACATGGCACGAAAGTTGAATTTCCGGGCGTGAGGGTTATGACTTTTGTGCTACGTGATGTATACAATTTTTCTGTATCCTCCACCGAAAGTAAAAAATAATAAATTGATTATCGATGATATATCAGACGACAAAATGCAACTTAATTCTGCTGTCACGTAGCGCTATAAACTTTCGAGTCATGCGCTTGCATCGCCGTCTTGCAACCATTATATATTATCATTAATGTGCGTGCGATCTATTTATTTGCACTGTCTGCAAAACGATACCGATATGTTCTGCGACTACGCTGACGAGTAAAAGTTACCATTAATGATAATGAAATAATGAACAGGTGAGCCCGACATTTGCAAAAACGAGGCGAAGCCGAGTTTTTGCTGGTCGGGGCTAACAAAAAATAATACAATCAATAATGTAATAGTATAAACTCAATACACTGATTGTTGCTTTCGCAGAACAGTATTAACGCTGCTCTCAGAATCTGGGGTCAACATGCAAACTATCAAAAATATATCTCGAGTGTAAAATGAAGTTTTTTTATTAATTTTATTGTATTTAATATCGATTCATGTGTAGGGAGCAGTGTATATGTTTAATTTCAATAATTATTCTAGTTTATTCATGTATGTTATAAATATAAATAATAAACAATGATTGACTGTTTTTGAAAAAATTAACAAATCCATTGATTTTTTCATTTTTTATATCATATATGCGTGTATAAATATATAAGATGGATGCAAGAGTGCGCTGCGAGCGCAGAGCAAAACATGTAAACATTTGAAAGTGGCCGTAAAAGTCGAACCTTCGTACGTGTTTTTGCGCACGAAAGTCTATACTTTCGGCCATAGGATACAGAAAACGTATTTTTTTCTTTATAATAAAATCTTCCGCAGTATTGAAATTTGATAAAATATGTTGTTTCTAATTGAGACTCAAAATATTTAATTCATTTTGACATGTACACATGAGCTTGAGAATGATTACATGGGGGTTCGGCAGTTTCGACTTCATCTTCGCTACTAGATTCAGATTCTGATGCAGCAGCTACCTCTCGTAGAATGTCTGCATCCAAAATATCGCCAAAATTATCAACGTGGTCATCGACTGCCATATATTCTTCGAACGGAATTGTTTTTTCAAGTAAGGTATAGAATTCTGGTACTTCAAGAGTTGTAGGAATATCTGCAGTAGAATTTAGACTTGCAGATTCATTTGTTAAATCAGCTTTCCTGAAGCAATTACTTATTGTTGTGTGTTATTTTTTTTCAAGCTTTTTTGCCATTCTTGATGCCTGAAATACATCTATTTTTGATAAACCGGCTAGGAAATTTTCAACAACTAGCTTACGATAGTGATGTTTGAATGATTTTATAACGCCTTGATCCATTGGTTGAAGAATTGATGTCATATTTGTCGGTAAGTAAATGATTTTCACATTCGTCATGTTAGGTATAGAATTGTGCGCTGCACAATTATCTATAAAAACGATAATTTCCTTATTTTTATTGCGATACTTCGCGTTCAGTTGCAAAAGCCACGTTGAAATGATTTGCGCTGTCATCCAGGACTTACTGTTAGATAAATATTCAATAGGTTTTGTTTTTACATTTTTGAAGCAACTTGGGTTTACATATTTTCCAATGATAAGCAGAGGTAAAATTTCTGATCCATCCATATTCGCTCCAAATAAAAAAGTTACTCTTTGCTTACAAATTTTTCCGCCACTGCATTTTTCGTTTTTGAATGTCAATGTTTTATTAGGAACGCATTGATAAAATAAAGCACCTTCATCAACGTTAAAAATATATTTTGGTTCACGGTCTGAAATTATGTCTTTCAGTAATATTTTCCAATCTTTCGCATCTTCCAAATTGCTCTCTTCACAAATACTTTTGAAAAATATCTCATTTTCTTTGTGAAATGTTCTAAGCTACCCCGACGATGATTTAAAATCTATGATACCCAGACCAGCAGCGAATTCTCTAGCCTTGGCTTTTAATAAGGGTCTAGATAACGGCACATTTTTATCGCGTTCTAACTTGAACCACTTTATCAAGTGTGACGTCCTACACGGCTGCGTCTTTGTCAAATTTTCCCAATTAGGTGCAAACGTATCGAAATCCTAATCGTTGTTTTACCATTCTTTACCATTCTTTACCATACCTTACCATTATTATCATTGGTTTTACTCTTTTATCAATAATATTAAAATTGATAATAAGTACATAACAATGAAATTAAACGATTCTAAATAAAACAACCTATCGAAAAATTCGAAAAATATAAAAATAAAATCACAAATATTTATATTAATAATTAAATTTAAAACTAACAGATCACCATGTGCATTCACATGGCGGACTTTTACTTTATTTACATAATTACAATTGCAATTTATAACACCTAGCGATGTTTCATTCGGATACCATATCTAATATTAAATAGGTACAGACCTCGGAATAAGTTTGAATCTGCCGAGTCATCATGCAAAATACACAATTTTTATAAACTTGAATAAAAATATATATTTTTATAACACAATTGTTACAGCCTGAAATATTAATTGAATCATCTTTTTTTATTTAACTTATTCACGTCAAAACACTTTACAACACTTCTATCAAGAAACATTCTTATGAACAACACTTGATTTATTCATTGTATGACGTCACTTTTTACACAAGTCGTTCACCACTGTATTTTTCACTGCACTGTATTGCATTTTATATCAAAACACTTGTAACACCACAGCGCAATTTTGTATCATAATTTTAAGTTGATATTTTTTTTATGGTCATTGTTATTAAGCAAAAATCAATTAAGTCAGTTTTCAACGAGCGCCCGCCGATCGGTTCAACACGACGGTTGCCCGTCCCCACTTTTGGGCACACCGCATAATTCATTATTATTATTTTTTAGTGCCCTGAAAAGAGCCATAAAAGGGCAAAAAAATTTTTTTTCCAAAATCCGCCATTTCATCAATTTTTAATTTTTTGCAATTATTTTGGTTCGAACTCCAGCAAATGTCATCTAGTTTATGAGGAACTTCGAATTTTTGGTTTCAGGCAAAAAATGAAGGCGCTAGCTTGCTACCCGTTCAGGAGTCTTTTTTTAACACAACCTCCATCAAACGCTGCTAGGGGATACATAATTCGATATTTTGGTCTGAAAAAAATGTAAATATAGTTAAATACATACTTTATAATTACCAAAAAATTTGAGTTTATTATTCACTTTCTTCCACGAAAAAAAATCACGAAAAACACGTCATTTGTAGGTGCTAATGAGAGCATCCCCTTAAATTTGAAGTAAGAAATCTCATAATTCGAAAAATTTGGAAAAGAAAAATTCGATTTATGTGACATTTTCTTCGAATTATCTGAAATTTTTTAACATTGTTTTATTTAGAATGGGACCGGGTGATTGCTTCGAATTATGCGATAATTTGAATAATATGAGTTCGAATTACGTGATTTCCACTGTATTATTCTCAATTAAAGTGTCTCTGTACTGTTACGTGGGCATGCCGCACTGCACTGACAATCGTACATTTTCGTGTCATCATTTAATTTCCTTTGTCATTTCTTATTCTCTCTCGCGTATTTATTTCCGTCTTTCACGTTTCTAGGTGCAGTCCTGTGGTAGTATGACGGAGACCCCGCATCCGTACCCGTCCGCGCCCCCTCTCGGAGGTGAGTCGTACCCGAGTCTTTTCTCTAGCCCGGAACCCCCGCTCGCCTGGCGCCGCAAGGTCGACAAAGTCGACTAGGCCAAGAGGAAGCACGGGGAAACTTACTGTCTGTCTTTGTTTTTTTTTCCTTTCCCTATTAACATAACAAATCAAACCTACACAATAATCGAACCTTAGAGTTCGTCACTGTAAATAGTATTGTAAATTTTCTATTCTACAAAAACACGAATCTTAAGGGACTGACCTGTGTTAAAAGCTTAAATTCAGCTTCAGCTAAAAATAGCTATATAAATCGAAATAGTGGACATTTTTTGTGATAGTAAAAATGTTGATTCTACACCTGATTGACCAAAAAAAATTCTACCCAAGCTCTGAAATATCAATTACATAACTTTTTCATAATACTAAATATTGTAATTGGATTACTTGGCACGTGATTCTGACATGAGTTCTTCATCAATATTGACCTATGGGGTCTCAAAGTCTTCAGAAAAGTACCCTCATCTGCTTGAGCGGAGCAGATTTTGAAAAAAGTTTGCTTCTCTTTCAAGAACTTAAATATGGCATTTAGTGTTAATAAAATATTGATTTTCTTGAAAATTGTCACATTTTGACGTGTATCTAAAGGTGTACACAATTTTTCCAAATTCTGCTCCGCTCAAGTGGATGAGGGTACTTGTCTGAAGGTTTTCGCACCCCATAGATCAATATTGACTGGGAAACTTTTTCAAGATTATGCGGGAAATGATTTATGACACAATATAAGTATCATAAAAAAGTGATGTATTGGTATTTCAGAGCTTGGCTAGACGTTTTTTTTCTATCAATCAGGTATAAATAAACATATTTACTATAACGAAAAGAATGTCCACTATTTCGATTTATATAGCTATTTTGCTGAAGTTGAATTTAAGCTTTTAACACAGGTCGGTCCCCTTAAGCTATTGGCGCAACCTAAGCTGTGAAGGCGTAACTTTTCTTTTATCCCGGACTTAACGTCACAATAAATTTAGAAGTGTCAACAAATTACTTGAGTAGCTATGAGGAAAATTTAATTGAAAATATCATAGATTAATACAAAATTATTTTTTCAAAACAAAATACAAGTATTGTGTCAAGACGATTAAAAAATGAAGCTAGTATAGATCTCATAGTTGATAAATATTGCTGCATGAGATCTTATATGTGCAGCGTGGAGGACAACTTTTTCCGCCAATTTTTTCACTATTTTCAAATGTTTCCTTATCAAAATTCAATAACTATTTGCCACTTAATAATTCATCAATTTTTACATTGCTCTTCGTCATCAATTCAATACTATCATCAACTTTCGGCAATTCCTGCAATTTAATCGCGTTTTTCTCAATACCAACGAAATTTCGTCTTCATTTAACATATTATCATTTTCACATAATTCAAAATGTAATTTTCAATATCATTTTTAATCATCACTTATTATTCATCAATATCATGATCATTTTTCTCACAAATATCATTTTCATTTACATTTTGCAACATTGTAACATTTTCGACAATTCTCGATTGCTCGCGACTTTTCATCATTACCTCAGACATATTTCCTTTACCGAATTATTAATTGCATCATCTTCGCGCTTTATTTCAATAATCTCATCACTTTTATTTTCCAACGTATCAGTACTAATTCATCAATAGTTTATCAATATTTCCAAATAGCTCATTCGTATCAATTTTCTTTTCATTAGTGCACGCGTCATTTTTAACGACACCTACTTTACTACCATCGATTGCAAAAATCTCCGATGCTTTTTGCTCATTTACTGTCTCGAATTTAATAATTTGATCATCCAATATCAACTCTTTGTACGATAACTAGTGTCACCATTTTGTTGTATGAAAAATCGTTACCAATGATACCGTCTTGTAATATCGGGAAATCTCCACTCACCAAATGCAGCGTAATCGGCGTAATATTGTTCACATGTGCGTATATCGCACCAAGTGATGGGATGATCTCGTTCGTTTTCCCTTTAGACGTATTTTCCTTCCAGTATCTATCGTTGCATTGTCTGAAATTTTCGTTATTTTGATAACACTTACTTCTGCTCCCGTGTGTCTAACAAGAAACTGCGATCATTTTTAAATTTACTGCCACTAACTCTGACCGTTGGAGCGTATTTTGGTGAAATGTTCATAATAATTACTGAATGTCTGGTTCTCATTTACTGCATTTGGGCTTTGCGTATCCGTCTCTACTCGCCCGTCTGCGAGACGCTGTCCGCTTTTTGAGTTACAGTCGCTTGCGTAGTGGCCACGTTTATTGCAATTATGGCAGATAATATTTTCAAGTCTCACATAGCCGTTATTGTTGTTGCCATTGTTATTCCAGTTATCGTATTGGTTCTGCATTCTTCTGTTGTTTTCATTTTAACTGGGACTGTTCCAATAATTCTGGCCGTTATCATAACAATAGAACTTGTTACCTCTATCAAATTGAGATGGTTGAGCACTCGGCGGCCAGCTGTAAAAGAATTGGCAGTCGCGAGCAGTGTGCCCTCTCACCGAACAGAGTTGGCATATTCACATAGGGTGTCCCATGGCTGCAATTTCAATTACCTCCAGCTCGTTAGTATATTTCGTGATTTGTGCGTTGCAAATGGCTGCTACATGTCCCGCCTTGTAACAGCGAGAGCATTTCTGGTTGCTGATGTACATTTCCTTGCAGTTTTTTATCGTGTGTGTACGATCTCCATAGCCTGAGCAGCCTTGATCGTTTGCTGTTGTTTTTGCTGTAACTGAATAACTGAAAAATATTCACGCTCTGTTATTTTATGGGATGTCTTACTGCATAAGACACATGGTACGGACATTTGGCCGCCCTTTTGCCTATCCCTCGTTCTTTATATCCAACTCGATTTGGGTTGTATTGTTGTAGGCCGCTGTCATGCCTCCAACTTTCGGCATCCGAATCCGTATCTTTTCTATCAGGCCCTCTGTAAAAGCATTCAAACAAAGATGTAATATGTTTTGCGAAAATAATATATGTTCCGGTTTATGACGCCTTTTGGCTGCCTCGAGCTCTTCGCTGAGATTCTTCAATCTGCTGTAATACTCGAAAACTGTTTCATTATCGTTTTGATGGAAATGCGCGAGTTCTGTAATTAAAGCAATTTGCGTCTTATTAAATCCAAATGTCTTATCTAAGAAATCACATAAAGAGTCAATAGTGCTATAGTCCGTGAGGTCGATGTTATCTGTCTTCGGGCCAACAAACCTTGGCTTCAATCTCCTCATGAATTCACTTTCTTGAACGGTCGAGATAGATAATTTTGCTAGCTTTAAATCTTTGATGAATCGTGTCGTATTCCGTTTGGACTCACCATTGAATACTGCAATCCCACTGAGTAGATTTTTAAATAATGTGGATTGGGACTCACCCATCGCGGCGTTGAATGCTGCTCTAGTTTGCTCTTCATTCTTAACATTATTATCCTTGTCATCCTCAGTACCCATGTTGCTATCTTTCTTTGTCTTTGATTGACAAGCTGAAGCGGATTTTTAACAAAGATTCTGAATTTATCGTTTTCGATAAACCCAGGCTCTTGCTTTTTAGCAAATGTATTATTTAGTAATGATTCGTATAACTCTCCTGGTGTAATATTAGCTACCTCTAATTCGTCTTTATCTAATTGATTAATAAATGCTTGTACTACCCGGGGTTCCGGTGCGGCTCCTTATCTTGCAGCTTGCAATTTAGTTCATTTGGCTTGATTATTATGTTAGCTTGATGCAGCGTACTTTGTGCAATTGGTGCTCCCGAAATCTCTTCTACGCGGATGTATGTGGAGTCGTTCTTCTGCTCACTTTCGTCTTCGATGGTGCTGTCCCGCGAAAATCCTTTTTGTCCTCTATGGTCTCGAAAGCTGTGCTCGATGTTCAATTGATCTAAAGTTTTTATGTTTGCTCGGGTCGCGATAAGTTGAACGTTCAATTCACTCGCGAGATCTTTATCACCGTTAGCTTTGGCCTCTTTTTTTTGCTTGTCGATTTCTAGGTATTTTTCCCAAGGGGTCAATTTATTCATTTTGCACTAACCTCATTGTCTCTGTGACCAAATTAACCCATTAAGTCCGGGATGGACACTTTTTCGATACTTTTTTGAGGCGTTATATTTTTGATGAAAATGGGTCCTGCAAAAATTGCGAGTAAACATTTCTACGCGAAATTTAATGAAATTTTTGAATCCGGTGTCAGATTTTCATATAAGCAACCGGTCAAAAGTTATGGATATTTTTATCCAAAAAACGTGGTTTTGAAAAAAAATTTTTTTCTTTTCAAATTTTCACATGGAAATCGTTGAAGTCCTGGCGTCTCGGGTGAAAATTATGCGTCCATGGACCTTAAACTAAAAGTTATCGGGATTTAGATTGGAGAAAATAAAGTTTAAGTAAACAAAATGGCGGTTGGAACACCAAATTTGTTTAAAAACTTCTAGAATTTTTAACTCGAAAATAAGGGTTCAAGGGAAAAAGTTTACTGATAAAAAAGTTTTTAGAATTGATCAATACGCTTGAATTTTTTCAGATTTTTTTGAATAATTTTTTTCAATTTTTGAAGATTGAAAATTTTGAAAAATCAAAAAATTCAAAAAAATCTGGAAAAATTCTAGCGTATTTTGTGATTAATTCTAAGAACTTTTTCATTAGTAAAATTTTTTCCTTAAGCCCTTATTATTCGAGTTAAAAATTCTAGAAGTTTTTAAACAAATTTTGGTGTTCCAACCGCCATTTTGTTACTTAAACTTTATTTTCTCTAATCTAAATCCCGATAACTTTTAGTTTAGGGTCCATGGACGCATAATTTTCACCCGAGACGCCAGGACTTCAACAATTTCCATGTGAAAATTTGAAAAGAAAAAAATTTTTTTTTTCAAAACCACGTTTTTTTTGGATAAAAATACCCATAACTTTTGACTGGTTGATAATATCGAAATATGACACCGGATTCAAAAAGTTCATTAATTTGCGTAGAATATGCTTATTCGCAATTTTTTCAGGCCCCATTTTCAACAAAATATAACGCCTCAAAAAGTATCGAAAAGTGTCCGTCCCGGACTTAATGGGTTAACGTGAAAAATTTTGCTATGCAATCAGTGTTCAGATGGAGATTTACAGATCCGTGGTTCCATTCACGCGGGCCGATGCACCATTGTTATGTCAGGACTATTTGTTAAATATTACTCGAGCATTTATCTTACTCTAACTGCACCAAAATCTGAGATACACGTTTAAGTTATGTAAGTTTTAATAACGTAGTGCAAAATAAATAAAGATTCTTTTTTGGCTCACCAAAATCGGTATTTTTCCTTATTTAAATACACGTTTAAGGTTTGATACAAGACTTTTATTAGAGTTTGCACATATAAAATGGATATTATATTTTTCGTTACACTTTTAGTTATAATGTACCACCGATTGGGCTCAGCGATAGCTCAGTTACAAAAACTAGGATAAGATTTAGCGCGTGCAGACCGCAAGATGTTAGTGCGTCTATACGAGCGAGAGCCGAGAGCTGAGATTACAAAGATGCGCGCTATATAATAATTGTTTAATCCCGAATTACAGTGGGGCGATATTGGAAGAATACCCGAATTCGCGTAAGCTATCCCGTGACTAGCGCGTGGTATTAACCCGAAAATTACATCATTCTTTTATTACCCCTTTTTTCGCACGTTCATTTTTATTACTGTCTACAGAAACGTTACATCGAAAAACTCGTGGTAGAGAAACAGCTCGACGAGACTCGATTTTTCGGATATAACAGTGTGACCGGTGAGTGACTATTCCCCTGACTCAAACTTACTGAGTGCGTGCACAAGTCTCGAGTCGCTTTAAGTGCGCGCGTGTCTTGCCTTCCTATAGACGCGAGCCGTAAAATACGTTGCAATATCAAACAATGCATTGAAATTTTTTTCATAATTGATTGAGCTGTTATTTCGAAAAAAACGAATACTCTTTTCTTAAATCACTCAAAAACCATTTTACTTTGCACAAACTGCTTATAACTCCCGAAATAATACATCATCTGATTTTGAAGTTATATTCCGAAAGGATCATAAAATTTTTCGTCAAAATACGTCTTTTTATGATTCTCAAAATTCTTTGAAGTGAACTACCGAACATTAAAAAGAAAAATAAAATTTTTTCAACTTTATTTAAATGGGAAATCAAAATGCTCGTTAAACGACCTCTAAAAATTAATATAAAGAGTTTTTCAGGAATTATATATAAACAATAAATAATTGATGGGTGCAAGCAAGGGTAGGTCTCACAATGAAACGCTGCATAGGTGACATCAATTTCAATTTTCACTATTTTCTTGTGAACTATCTTCACTAGTTTATCAAAGAGTCTTTACAATTAATTTGAGCAGTCGTCGCGAAGCTAGATTTTATTAATCTACACTTATCTCCGGTGAGTTGTTGCACTTGAGACGTGCAAGGCTTCTCTTGAGTTAACAGAAAGTTGAACTTGACTTATGAGAAACCGGAGCACAACGATTGAGGTTATATTAATCCTTTCGTCTGAATGTGTGAGCAGCCTGAGCTGAGAGGGACAGAGATCACGTGAGATTGCACATGGCAACGTGTAACCTCACTTTCTCTCGTTGTGCGCTCGTGGGACTGAGATACGCCAAATAAATCCGAAAGTTGAAGCGATGACAAAAAGATCCTACCAGGCCTGCAGTAGACATTATTGGTCTTTAATTGCAGCCTGGATGGTGTCTTTACCTGGTTTTAATCGATGAGCTGCTTCAGATTTGCTGAACGATGAGTCGAGCCTCGATAAGTACGCCGATGAGTACCTCGTTGAGATGTACTTGACAAACATCCTTGTTAAAAGGCTTGGCGCTTGTTAAGATAAGCGGGATAAGTCGAGTTGATGAAATATCTGTAATGATATCGATATAGCTTTCGTTGAGGTGACGTCGGGAATTTATTCGCAGTTGAAAATGTCGTCACACGAGACACACGCGAGATGCAGATTCGAAAAGTGTAAAAAACGAGAGAGCGAGATCGCGAATAATGTTATATTGAAATAGTTATGTTTAAGGTCAAATTCAAGGTCACCAATCGATTCCCCGTCAAAAAATATACAAAAAATACATGGGTTTGATAATTTTTTCAAATTTTTTCGTCATTTTTATCGCTAAGAATCAAATTTTCAAGTTTTTTCACACTGCCCCGCTCTGTGCTTTCCCGCGTACTGAGCTGTCGGTGTGAGCTCCGCGCGTTAGTGTGAGTGCTACAGACTCGCGCCTTGGCGCGAACACCGAAGGCGTGTGCGACTCGCGGCATGTCAACAGCCGTGAGCGACGGGCTACAGAGCCCGCAGGGGCAGACGTCGGTCGAGGGGCCCCGCGAGCCGAGCCTGATGGAGCTTGGGCCACTCCCGACGCCGCGAACGTTTCCTTGCGCAATGAATGCGATCACGGGGAAAATAATTGTCGCTCCTTTGCATTGCAAGGAGAGATTTCAAGCTCCCGTCACCCGCGGAATTTGCGACCGGGACCTCGGATGACAAGCTGGAGCGGCTGGACGGCCTTATACGTGGTCTTGGCCAGTTCATTCAAGGCAAGTCTAACCTACATAAGGAGGTGATCAGCTACCAGCTGAGCCTTGGTATGGCCCTCTCAGCGCTCGAGAAGTCTCTGGCGAGCCAAGAGCCGCCTCGCCCGCTCGCAGTAGATAAGGCGGTCTGCACTTCGCCTCTGTTCTCGGGCAGTGCAACCAGCAAGCGGCCTGCAACGTCACCGCTGGCGTCTCACGCAACACCCAAGCGCCACGCCGTGACAGCCGCACCCAAGCAGCATGACGAGAACAACAACGAGGTCGGAGACCAAGACGGGTTTGTACTCGTCGACCGCCGACGCCATCGCCAGCGTAAGCAGACGGCGGCGACACCTGGAGCGGTCCGCGCCCGGCAACAGCCGAAGCCACGGCCAGTGCAGCGTAGAGCTCATCACCGATCAGACGCAATCGTCATCAAGGCGAAGGATGCGTCGAAGTATGCAGACATCCTGCGATCCCTCAAGTCGGACCCGACGTTGCAGCAGAAAGTCGGCAGCAGCGTAAATAACATCAGACGCAGCGCCGCTGGAGCCCTAGTGCTGCAGCTGAAGAAAGGCGTAGAGAACGCCTCCGACCTAGGCGAAGAGCTAGGCAGGGTGCTCGGCACTGCGGCTACAGCCAGTGCCCTGCTTCACACGTCCACGATCGAGATCAAGGACTTGGACGAGTGTGCCACCAAGGAGGAGGTTACCGCGGCACTGGACGCTCTCCTGGGCGTTCCGGTTTCTAAGCGCGACCCTGTGAAGTCTCTGCGGAAGGCATATGCAGGAACACAGGTGGCTGTGGTCGCGCTCCCGGATGACCTGGCTGCCGCAGCGCTGAAGCTCGGCCACGTGCGGATCGGCTGGGTGAATTGCCGCATCCGTGCTCGCGAGGAGGCTGCGCGCTGCTACCGCTGCTGGAGCCCTGGCCACATGGCCGCTCGCTGCAGGGGTCCCGACCGCACGGGGCTCCATCGATGCGGCCAAAAGGGCCATCAGGCAAAGGACTGCAGAGGCCAACCATCATGCGTTCTCTGCCAGGAACGAGGAGCTGACGACCATCGTCACGCGTCCACAAGCTCGAGCTGCCCCCTGGCCCGGAAGATCACCCAGGACCGCCGATGATGAGAATCCTCCAGCTCAACCTCAATCACTGCGAGGCTGCCCAGGACCTGCTTTGCGATACCATCAGCAAGCTGCGCATCGATGTGGCCATCTTGTGTGAGCAATACAAGAACCTTGCTCCACCCAATACATGGCTCGCCGATGCCGACGGCCAAGCAGCTATCTGGGTGCATGGAGGAATTCCGGTGCAGGAGCGTCCAGCGCGAGTACATCCTTACTTCGCGTGGGCCCGAATCGGCGGAATTTTCTTTTTCAGTGTCTACGCTCCACCAAGACTCTCTGAAATGGAATTTTCCGCCCTCCTTGCCAACATCACCGAGGAGGCCCGCGACAGAAGGCCCCTTGTTATTGCAGGGGACTTCAACGCATGGTCAACGGAGTGGGGATGTAGGGAGACTAGACCACGGGCGTCCATCCTGCTCGACTCGCTCGCTCTCCTCGATGCGGTGCTGCTTAACACCGGTGATGCGCCAACTTTCAACGGCAGGCAGGGCAGCTCGATCGTCGACCTGACGTTCGTTAGCGAGACTCTTGCGCCCCGCGTAAAATCATGGACGGTGAGCGAGTGGTACACGCACAGCGACCACCAGGCCATCGTCTTCGAGATCGAGGACACCGAGACTTCCACCAGGCCCTCGACGCGCCGGAGCTGCAGATGGAACGCCCGTACACTCGATGCGGACCGTTTCTCTGCCGCCGTGTCCGGCGCGTCGGTCGCTCCCGGGACCGCAGAGGATATGGCGTCGAGCCTCATGTCCGTCATCACCAGCGCATGTGATGCCTCGATGTCTAAGGCAAACCCTCGCCGCCGTCGTGAGCCGGTGTACTGGTGGACGGCCGAGATCGCTGATCTCCGGCGCTCCTGCCTGCGGGCTCGCAGACTCTCCCAGAGATCGCGAGGCCGGCATGACGAAGAAACCACAGCGCGAACTACGCCTCCGCCAGGCATCTTCTGCGCGTGGCGATCAAGACCAGCAAGCGTCGGTGCTGGAGGCAGCTTTGCGACGAGGTCAACAGCGACGTTTGGGGCAAACCTACAAGATTGCCATGTCGCGCCTGCGATGCCCGCAGACCAGGCAGCCCAGCTCCCCTCTCCTGGTGCGCGGCGCGGTGGCGGCTCTGTTCCCGCGGGTGCCGAGCGGGCCCGCCCTGCAGCTGCCGCGTCGAGCGGAGGAGCTTATACCGGCCGTCACCTTGGGCGAACTCAGAGGAGCCCAGACGAGGATCAAGGAGCGCTCTGCGCCCGGCCCGGATGGCATACCCAACTCGGCGCTCAAGATCGCCATCGCCGCACGACCCGACATCTTCTTGCGGGTGTATACGACATGTCTGGAGACCGGCGTTTTTCCAACTGGCTGGAAGCGCCAGAGACTCGTCCTGCTCCCAAAGCCAGGCAAACCTCCCGACGAGCCGTCCTCGTATCGTCCGCTGTGTATGTTAGACACGGCGGGCAAGATTCTCGAGAGAATCATATGCGACCGGCTGGAGGCTTTCACAGAGAGACCCGGAGGCCTCTCGGAGCAACAGTATGGCTTCCGGAAAGGGCGATCAACGATAGATGCCATCGAAGACGTCATTTCCACCGCCCGTGAGGCCATCGCCGGCAAGAGATGGTACCGCGGCACCAAAAAATACTGCGCCGTGGTGACACTCGACGTGAGGAATGCGTTCAACTCGGCACGGTGGGACAACATCCTCGCCGCTCTACGCCGTTTGCTCGTACCCGATTACTTGCTGAGAATAATTGACAGCTACTTCTCGGCAAGAGTGCTCGACTTCACCACGGACGAAGGTTCAGAGTCCTACGAAGTCACAGCAGGAGTTCCACAGGGATCGGTACTGGGCCCGATCCTGTGGAACGTTATGTACGACGCGATCCTGCGACTCAACTTCGATGGCGATGTTCGTATCGTCGGCTTCGCGGACGACATCGCAGTGGTGGCCGTCGCCAAGCAGCTATGGCAGATCGAACACGATCTGAACGCTGCGATACTACAGGTGCGAGACGCGCTCCAGGCTCTCAGCCTACAAACGGCTGACCACAAGACGGAGGCTCTGCTCATCACAAGCAGGAAAAAGGAGGAAACCATCACCATCCCGGTAGGCGACCACAGCATACGCTCGTCCCCCTCCATCCGCTACCTGGGCCAGCACATCGACGCCAAGCTGAAGTTCGACTACCACCTCCGAACAGTCAGCGCGAAGGCAGCCGGTGTGATCGGTGCCCTTACGAAGATCATGCCCAACTCTGGCGGGCCCAGAAGCAGCCGACGCAAGCTGTATGCTCACGTCGTCGACTCCATACTCCTGTACGGAGCCCCCGTCTGGAGCACAGCAGCACAAAAGCGAGCCTACATTCGACAGGCGGAGTCAGCCCACCGACGAGCCTGCCTGCGGGTGATCGGAGGCCGGCCGCATGTCTCTTACGAGGCCACATATGTCCTTGCCGGCATACCTCCGCTGGCCCTTCTTGCGGACGAGCGAGCGCGACTCTACGACCGCCGCCGAGAGAACGCAGAGGACGAAGAACGCTTGGCAACGCTAAGCAGGTGGCAGGAGGCATGGGACCGGTCGACGAAGGCCCGGTGGACGCACCGACTGATCCCAAGTATCAGAGTGTGGATCGAGAGGAGGCACGGAGAGCTGAACTACCACCTCACGCAGCTCTTGACCGGGCATGGCTTCTTTAAACATCATAGCCGACGCTACGACCACAACCAAAGCGCACAATGCCCGGTCTGCCCCTCATCCATCGAGAACGCGGAGCACGTGTTCTACCACTGCCCGAGGTTCAGC
Organism: Trichogramma dendrolimi; assembly: GCA_034770305.1. Classification (NCBI taxonomy): domain Eukaryota; kingdom Metazoa; phylum Arthropoda; class Insecta; order Hymenoptera; family Trichogrammatidae; genus Trichogramma; species Trichogramma dendrolimi. The sequence continues at coordinate 423,091 of JAPMIB010000081.1, read as the reverse complement.
GAGGAGAGAGCGAGACTACACTCCCTGCTCCACGAGGTCATGACGCCGGAAAATACCACCAGGCTCATGCTCGCGAACGAGCCGAACTGGCTCGCTGTTGCTTCCTTCGCCTGCTCAGTCGTAACAAGACTGAGAGACGAGGAAGCGGACAGAAGGTGATGACCGGACGATGCTGCTGGAAGAAGACGCCACCTCAGCCAAGCCTCAATGAAGCGCATAACGCCAACCCCTCCATCCCCGTGAAGTAATGCCTAACGGCGGTTTCCGCGGGGATGGAACAAAGGGAAACCGACGTGGATGTATCTACATATACACTATGTACCCTAAATCAATGTTACACTCTCACTTTTACTGCTACATTTTATGCAATGTAAACTTCTAATTTTACTTTCTGCTAAATAAAATATATTAATACATCCAAAAAAAAAAAAAAAAAAAAAAAAACACAACACACACACATACACACACACACACACACACACACACACACACACACACACACACACACACACACACACACAAGGCCCTTCTCATCAGTATAATGTCTGCATAATACTCAGTCTGCATAATAATCAGTATAATACTGCAGCATAATGTCGTCCCCCTGCATCCGCTACCTGGGCCTACACATCGACTCCAGGCTGAGGTTCGACCAACATCTCCGAATCGTCAGCGAAAAGGCAGCAAGAGTGGCTGGAGCCCTCGCGAAGATCATGCCCAACATCGGTGGGCCCAGAAGTAGCCGACGCGTGCTCTATGCCCACGTCGTCGACTCGATTCTCCTGTATGGAGCACCCATCTGGAGATGCGCGACGGAGACGCAGGCCTACATACGCCAGGCAGAGTCGGTACATTGACGAGCCTGCCTGCGCGTGATCAGCGGGCGACCACACGTCTCCTACGACGCGACGTACGTGATATCCGGCGTACCACCGCTGGCGCTACTAGCGGATGAGCGAGCGCGCATATACCAGCGCCGCCCCGAGGATGTCAAGGAGGAAGAAAGAAGAGAGACGCTGTACAGGTGGCAGGACCGGTGGGACCGGGCCTCAAAGGGCCGATGGACACACCGGCTAATCCCGAACATCATGGAATGGGTCGAGAGGGGACATGGAGAAGTGGACTACCATCTCACACAACTCCTGTCCGGGCATGGCTACTTCAGAAGCCATAGCCAGCGCTATGACAACACCCTTAGCGCTCTCTGCCCGGCCTGCCCAGTCACAGTAGAAGACGCGGAGCATGTGTTCTTTCGCTGCCCGCGATTCCACGAAGAGAGGGAGAGACTCCAACAAGTTCTCCAAGAAGAAATCGAGCCTGAAAACATCGTCAGGCTCATGCTCGAGACCGCAGGAAATTGGATGGCGGTAGCGTCTTTCGCGCAATCAGTCGTCTCCAGACTGAAGCAAGAGGCACAAGAGGCACAAGAGGCGTAAAAGCGACCCGGACGATGCTGTAAGAAGAAGACGACGCTTCTGGTTCCCGAACCCCTAATCACCGTAAGGTGGACGGGGGATGTACGGAAAAGACACAGATGTAGCAGAGAAGCTCTATAGAGTCCCCACCGAAGTAATGTTTAACGACGGTTCCCGGTGGGGTACTCGTTTCGTAGGGCCACTGGCTGCAGAGTTCACTCTGCCCACGTCCACAAAAAAAAAAAACAAAACACACACACCACACACACACACACAATGAGCTCGCCGCCACGGCGATGACTCACACACTCACGCATAAACCCTCTATACACGCGCGAGCACGATGACGCAATCGTGCACACGGCCAAGCGACCGACCACCTAGGTAACTTATAAGCTAACCTCTTCACCGGCTCTTCTCGTAGACGATGTCCTTGGCAAAACGGCTTGGCTATCGTCGCCTTGGTCGGCTGCAATCACAGGAGGCAAACTTTTACTATTTTGCCTAGGTGGCAATCGAGTTCGGATCGGCGCCGCGTTTCTTGACACAGAAACTAGCCTCACTTTTCGTCTTGGCCTTGGCACTCGTACAATCCGTACTTCCCGTACGACACTCGCACTCCGATTCACTTCCTTCTCGTTGTCGAGTTCTCTACGCCGAGGACTAGCACAATCGCGAACTGCCACGTTTCTTTTTTAACACTTTTTATGTGCACTTTGTGCTTGCTTTTTTACACGTGTTCGCGCTTGCTTGGCTCGTGGTAATCTGCCGATGCCGCGGCTCTCTCAGCGGCGCAGTAGATTGCGCAGTCGGCGCGTGACGCTACTGCTTTTCGTGCGCGACCTGCAGGCTTCTGCTCGGCCTAGGCTTGTCGACTCTCGAGCCGTGGTTCGTTGTTTTTGGCCTCGGTGTTGCGTTCTCGGTCTGCTCAGTTCATCTTCTTCTTGGCCTGAAACCTAGGCTACGAGAAAAATACGCGAAATCATTCATTCGTGCATTCTCACGACGAAGTATCTTCTCGCGTGGTGCCGGTGTACGGGCTGCCTTCGGTCAGGCGCGACGTTCGGGTTCGCGGGCATGTGCTTCGTTACACATTATATTAATATTATAAAATAGTACATTATTAAGCTGAGCGCAGCGAAGTCGTGATTTGGCGACATTTCGTACTTTGGAGGTGTTACGCTGTGCTACGATAACTTGAAAAATATTATATGGATCACTCTGAATTTTTGTGTACATGTTGTTGGGGTGGAGATCTGTTACTGATTAGTCTGTGGTATGCACTTTTATGCATTTGTATGCATTTTTTATGCACTTTTTCGAAATTTTGCTAATATTCTTACTTTTGACGCAGAATTGTGTTGTTCATTAAATCAAAGTAGTTATTATGTTATTTACGGCGTCACGTTAATGTACATTGCCACTAAATGCAGTTAAATGCACTTTCTATGAAGTTATTATGCATGTTTTATGCAATTTTTCGAATGTTTTGTTGATTGTTTATGGATCGAGCCACAGAAAAAATTTCTTTGGGGCGTTTTGTGGTTTTTGGATCGTACTGATCGAGTAGAAGGTGTCAAATCACATTCCGTCGACCTGGTGCACCAGGTCGTTGATCTGGCCCCAGAATAAAATTCCTCGGGGAGTTTTGTTATTTTTGGATCGTACAGACCGAGTAGAAGGTGTCGTATTACATTCCGTCGACCTGGTGCATCAGGTCGCCGATGTGGTCCCAGAAAAAATTCCTCGGGGTGTTTTTTTTAATTTTTGGATCGTACAGACCGAGTAGAAGGTGCCAATATTTTGGAAAAAAAAAATTTTTTTATTCATGTTTTTTTTAGTTTTGTCAAATTTGTTCTAAAACAAACTGGTTTTGCTTCCTCATAGAGGAAGCTTTGTGACGGACCGATTTTCGACTTTCATAACTAATAATCGTAGAGTACTTTTACATATATATTCTTAAACTAGATCGAATTGCTGACACATGTCTGTATTTTTTTTTTTTTTTTTTCCTACTCCACCCCATTCGGACACTCACTGGTAACCGCCGTTAGGCATTGCTTCGGTGAGGCCGGGGTTAATTGAGCATTTCTGCTACTTCTGTGCAAAGAATATAGATACTTACAAATAGAAGTCCAAATCCCTATGCTGAATTGACGCCGACTTTTTAGTTCTGTTACCCGAGAGGTTGGTGGCGCGAGTGTCGGAAATTTTAAAATATATTAAAAAAAGTCTGACCGGACCGGGATTTGAACGCATGTCCTTTAGATCATCAGGCCGGTGAGCTAGCCACACAGCCAAACGATTAGATAAAGAAAGAGCTTTTAACATTTGATTTAAGATAAAAAGTGTAAAGATTCACCGTAAATTTGAAAAGTTACGTTTTGAAAATGAAATTTGGTTTTTATGATTTTTTCTTTTTTCTTAGTTTTGTGTTGTTTCGTTTCAAAATGTTGATGTGTCAAAACATTGTTTATGGATGGCGTAAGGATGAAGCCAGAAAATTTGATTTAGCGATAAACGAACAAAAAAATTTTTTTTTTTTCGATTTTTAAATAGAGGAAGCTCTGTGATAGGCTCGAAAACGAGATTTTGAACCAGACTTCGTAGGACAATTTGGTTTACATATTTGTAAACTAGATTGAATTCTCAACAAATGTCCGTATGTATGTGTGTGTGTGTGTGTGTGTGTGTGTGTGTGTGTGTGTGTGTGTGTGTGTGTGAAGAATGGTAAGACAACGGTACCGGCGGCATAGCTTTCGATGTTGGCGCCTTATTGAAAAAGAGTACACTAGACCTACTTTAATTCTGTCCGGTTCACCTAGTAGTGGAACGTGTATAAGCATAGGAATTCCGGCGTTCCAGCGGACAGAATTAAAGTAGGTCTAGTGTATCTAGCTGTGTAGGACGTCACAGTGTATAAGTAGCTCATTCTGACACGGCCTAGTTAAGAGACCGAGCGCTGTAAGAGTCTTAATAGCCGCGTCATGAAGTGTCCCCTTTGGCACAAGTTCACATTAATGCTCTCTTTGAGTTTCATTTTCTTTCGTTTGCATTGTACTTGCTACGCTCATGTGCTAAAATCCTTTCGTGGTGCCAAAATGTGCTGCTTATGATACCGAAAAGCGTGCCATAAATGTGAACTTATGCCTCTAATTCTGTATATTAATTTACAGTACTGCGGGTCATAAGTTCACATTTATGACCCACTTTCCGGTGGCATAATTCGCCCATTCTGGCACCCCGTCGCTCCTATCCCACTCGCTGCGCTCGTGTACTGACCTCATTCGCCGCTACCAGAAAGTGCGATTTATTCATCGTAAAAGGGGGCATACATGTGAACTTAGCACAGTGCTATAATATGTAATACGATCCTCAAGCCATAGAAGAAACTTTACGGCACGGCGTGGGCCTTGGCACAGCAAGGATCCTAATAGCAGGGCCGAAAAATGTCCCCCATGACACGAGTATCGTAGAGTACTGAAATAATTTCCTTAACCATGAATTGTTTTATTATTACATAACTTTTAATTACAAATCAACTCTTATTTATTACCATGCTTTTACATGCTTTTAATAACAAGTGAGGTGATTAATGCGAAATTCTGAAGACATTCATCAGAGTTACATTATTTTTCAGATGTTTCAGAATATTGCATTAATCTTTGTGATGCTCTAGATTGCGCTAGGAAGCTCTAATCGAAAAAATGGTAGGGTCAAAATTTATTAAAATTCGACAAGGAATTATCAAAAATTATTTAAAATTTTTTTTACTGAAACCTCTGGGTTCCAGGAACCATTTTTCTTAACAATAGCGTTTTTCGGCCATAGATGCTATCGCCTTTATTTTAAAAAAATTGAAAAAATTCAAGGTAATGTATTTCAATAAAGATGAGAAAACATTTTTTTCAGATTTTTTAAGGCTTCGTATCGCCCTAAAAAAAATTATTTTCGTTAAAAAAGGGTATTTTTCGGCTCTAGATACTAGAGTCCTCTCTGAAAAAATCTGAAAGAGTTGGAGGTTATGTATTTGGATGCCAAAAATGAGTTAAAATAAAGTCCGGGCTTTATATTGCATCGTGGCGCCGTATATGAATTTCCAAAATTTTCAATGATTATTTCTGAAGGCCTGAAGCACTCAACAAATCTGAAAAAATTCACGGTTGTTTAAATTGTTGAAAAGTATTTTTTATGAATTTTTTCAGAGCTTTTAATTCAGGCCTTCAGAATAAATATAGATCGAAATTAGGCATTTATAGCGGGGGGGTAGGAGGGGGAGGGGTTCTCAAATTTTGGTTTTGGAACCTTTTTACCATGTACTATAACATACCAAAAGCGTGTCAAGATCGGTGACATGCCGATCGATTATTTGAAAAATTCTGAGCCTTACCCTTATATATGTTACCGGCAAAACCTGATTTTAAGCTAAACGCCTAAGCAGCATTAATGCTATCACAGCACCAATTTTTACAGTAAATGATGTTTGTGATCCTTTTAGTTCTAAGCCCATGACCCATTAGCAGTAGCTAGCATTAAAATTAGTTTTCTTTTTATTTAACAATAATTTTAACATGAAAAATTATTTATTGATGACTATATTTCTGTTTTTTCAAAAATACCTAAATTGGCCATGCAATACCGACTTTGGCCTAGGCAAAACCGGGTTTTGCCAGTAACATATATATATACATATGTATACCCAACTGTTCTCACTAACTATCAGAATCCTAATGTTTATTGTTGCAAAATATGCGCATCAAGAAATACAAATCTTGGTAAAAAATTTCTATTATAAAAAAGTTCAAGATTTTTTTACCTGCTCGGAAAATATTATTACTATTCAACAAACAAGCAGCTCCATCTAATGTATGTCTTGTATAATCAATGGCCGGGCATTCTTTTGGAGTCTTATGAGCAGCACATAAGAAAATCCATTGTTCTGTAGCAGTCATTTGAGAACAGTTTTCAGGGTAACACTCAATTTGTAGTTTTACGGCTAAACCATTGAGTTCCATACAAAATTCTCGTAAATGCTCATACTTCCATACTCCTTCGTCTTGCGATTCAGGCATTGATAAAATAAGATCGATATTTGCTGGATTAATGCGAATTGTTTGTTGTATGTACTGTTGAACTGCAAGCGTACTATCCATTTCTTCAAAAGGTTCGTCAGGCCATCGATTGAAATCCTAAAAACATTGAAAAATAATAATTGTCAATTAGGGGGTGGAAAAATTAATTTTATTTTATAAGGGAGTTTGATTCAACCTATTGTAGTCATATTTTAAGTACAAAATATGACTCACAAAACCGCAAGTAGGGCGAATTCTTGTCAGGCAATTTAATTGAGCTCATTTATTAATTTTCCAAGAACTTTTCGTACTTTCTGTATGCAATATTTCAACAAGTGAGAGAATGAGCAAGATCGTTTATACGAGGTCGACTATTAATAACACATGGCATAAAAAAAATTAAAAAGTTCAATTCTAGAGACGAGACCAAGTAACATTTACGTTTTCAGGGTAGCTCAAATAGAATCTAAAGTTCGTTTTACTAGGTTTAGTCAATTTCAAGGTCATTTACAGGTCAGAATCAAAAAAAAGTTTAACGCATTTTCAGTATTCTTTGTGAACTTTTTACTTATTTTTTGTTCTTTGAAGTTATTATATACCTGCTTCAGCTACGCGGTATTCGAAAACTTTCGAGATAACGTTTTTTTTAAAATACATTTATTTAAATTTGTCACTTAGAATGATGTGAGGTACATACTCAGGTATGTGAAAATCACTTGAAACATTATAAACAAGTATGAAACAATACGGTAAAACTTCGAAAATTCGAAATTCTCGATAATTCGAATTCAAGCTCTGTTTTTATCTTTTTCGATGTAAATTTAATGTTAATTTACCTCGATAATTCAATATGAAAAATGAAAAACTGAAAAATTATTTACATTACACAATATCTACAGTGTATACGCAAGTATCTATTGTGTGTAAACAACAACAATATTAAAATAAACACGTTATGCGAAAAATTTGCAAAAATTCAGGACTATGGAAAGTACCTCAGTGAAGTTTTTAGTAATTCTATTTTCAAGTAAAAAATGGTTTTAGAATTGATATCGAAAAAAAGCAGATATCTATACAGCGTACTAAAGATATTAAGGTCTTGAATCTCGTCCAGACCATTTTTTATTTACTATATAAACATATCAAAAGTACTTCCAAATCGGTGACACATGCATGTACCAAAATTTAAAAGAGAATCATTTCGAACCAGGTATTTGATGAATGGTATAAAGTCATATCGAAAACTTGCTATTCAACCCTGTTATTTCTAATCTCATTTAGTATTCTCATGAGCCATAATTAGGTACCTAATGTAATAAAGTATTCAAGCTTCATCAAGAGTTTACATATCACTAATTCTTTAGTAGTTAATTTTAACTTAAATAATTACATCTCAATTTAAATTTTATTTAAGCTGAGCAAGCTGGAGCTAATTAGAGCAAAAAATGAGCTTGAAAAAGAGTAAGCATTTATGTAACAAAAGAATATAATAGATTCTTTCTATTTTGTGTGCAATCCATACCTCAACCTCCAAAAACACCGCAATTCCAACTTTGTCAGCACCATAATTTTCTTTTTAAAAGGATATAATGCATTAGCAATTCAAAAACGTTACATCTGTTCAAGATATATTTGAAAGTAAATTTTAACTATTTATATTAAATATTATATTATTAAAAATATGATTTTTAGAAGTGTTTCTTATAAAAATTGATGATTTACCAAATTTTAACTTATGTACTCATAAGCTATACAAAATATTAAGACTATGAATCTTAACATTATATATCGACCAGTTATTGCATTTATACTTTGTTAAAAAAGAATAAAAGAAAATATAAATTTTTACATAGTTCATTACTTTTGAAAATAAGGTCATATTTTTGTATTGTTTGTGTTAATAGAATGAAAAAGGCATTAAAGAAAAAAGTTTTGATGATGAAGCCCCATAATAATAGATATTTGAAATTTCGATAATTATTTTATGTCAGAATATTGCAGTACAACCAAATAAATAAACAACCATTGAACATAATCCCTCATATTAACAACTGAAAAATTTTATTTTAATTTTTATAACTTGTAACATTTATCTTGATAAGGTTTGATAAGGGATGAAATGAAACTTAAATAAATTTTTAATAAAGTAATATGATATTACCAATTTTTTTGAAAAATTGTTCATTAAAACTTGTTGTTTGTGGGATGTTCATTAAAAAATTATTCTTCGATCGGATCGTTCCAATAATAATTTAAGTATACAAGCTTTAACATTTCATAATACATGATTGAATAACATGCAAAATACAAATAACAAATCAACAAATCAAATTAATGTAGGTTCTATATAAAATTATACATAACCATCTTGACTTTAATATTAGAATTTCTAAAGTATATTTATGAGAATTTGTAGACGTGGAAAAATGATTGATATCCAATGAAATAATCTTGTTAAACTCTATAGGAAATAGCTTAAATTATAATTTTCAAATAACTTTGAATGATGACAATAATAACATGAAAAATAAAACTTGAAATATTTTTTCACTTTTAAAACCTTAGCTTTAGTTCCTGGTCTTGTTCTTCGAAATGAAATACATCCCTCAGCCATGTTAATCCTCCAATTCTTTTAATTAAATAGTAAATATTCTTTTAATCTATCAAAAAATACAAGTTACTATATTCATTAAATCCCTGTTTTCTGCTTATCGAAGTACATGGGCAGAATCACAATGTGGATGAAGTTTATTTTTCGACTTGGTTAATAAATAATTATGACAAAGAACACGATGACAGAAGCACTAGTAAACACTGAGCAGAACATATAGGTATATAAACTATATAAGTGTGCAGTTCCATTATTGGGCGCCCTCTATTGACTCTGAGTGAAAAACGTTCTATTGTATATTGATTGAAATCGAATAATTGAAAATAAAACAATGTGTACCAACAGAAATAAATTTGAAATTAAGTAACATTTTATAAATGTTGCAAATTCGTACACAATATAATGATTGATAGAAGCTTACAAATTTTCGAAAAACTACGATTACATTCCTATTGCGAAATGTATGGTAAAATTTTTATATCAAAATAGAGAACGAGATCAGGCATTAACACAGGCTCCTAGGGGAACTGTGTAATAATAATGTTTAAAAATCAATGAGAAATTTTTTCAGGTACCTGATGTGGTCAAGATCATCTTTATTTAAATAAATACCTTTGAAAAAAATTTTGGCAAAAAACTTCTGTACCTTCACTTGCAATTAGTTAATTAAGATGTTTTGACTCTATATTTGACGTTAATTCGGCTGCTATGACTCTCCATAACCTCACTTTAGATAACAATTTTTTTACAAGAGCTCATTTAAATAAAGATGATCTTGACCACTTCAGATACCTGAAAAAATTTCTCATTGATTTTCAAACATTTATTTATTACTCGGCTCCCATAAGAGCCTGTGCTAATGCCCGATCTCCTTCCGTCATCTCTTGACATAAAAATTTCTACCACACATTCCCCAATATCAATGCTCGAATTTATAAGTAACTTGTGTGGATATTGCTTCCTCATAGAGGAAGCTTTGTGATAGGCGTCAAAATCAACTTTTGATCTAGAACTCGTAGGACAATTTTGCATACATATTCAGAATCGTCATTGAATTCTGAACAGTTGTCTGTATGGATGTGTGTGTGTGGTGGTCCAGTGTAACTTTTGAACGGTGACACGTAGCGAGAAGCGGTTCGGCTTGTTTTGAAGGATTCTTCTGTCGCATGAAGCGCCAAAAACTTATTTTATGATCCACCGAGTAGTTAAAAAGTTATGCTTTTTTTTATCGTGTTGTAAGCTCGGGTTTTTGGAAAAAAAAATTTTTTTTTTTTTTTTTATGTAAATGAAGGAATTTTATACTTTTTATTCGGTATAATGTAAGAGGAGCAGCCAATCTTTAATGTAAGACAAAAATCGTAGATATTCACGGAATATAGAAAACGAGGCGACTCAATCAAAAAATGAATAATAATTTGTTTTAGATTCAAATAATAACAAAAACAACTTTACGTCCTAGACGACAACTTTTACAACTTTCCCAGGTGAAAATATCACGCTAGATCTGACCTCAGATCTCATTCTAGAGCTAATACTAGATTGACTCTAGATCTAGAGTAAGATCTTGAACAAGATCTTACCTAGTCCGGACGCTGGCAGGGTTTCGTAAAAATTTCGGACTCCGCGGTATTTCTACACGTTTCTAGGCGTATTTTGATGCGCTGAATCGATTTTTCGAGATTGATTTTTTCGAAAAAGGTGCGTTTAAAAGTTATAAACAAATTAATTGTTTAAACGGCCATATCTTGTAAAATATTGAAGATAGATTAAAACAATTTTTTTTTACAATTTTTATTTTATTCGTCTTTAAAAAACAAAGAGATTGACTTTTATTAATTGAAAATCCGTCCACTAGAAAAAAGTTATGCAATAATTAGTGCAAAATTCCTAGAAATACGTCCTTTTTATCTTTCAACCTCTGTAACTTGGCTCGTATTGGTGCGATCGAGCTCATTGATATCTCGTTTTGAAGGTAATTACCTACACAACAATCCGGTAAAGTTTTCATCTCAGTATAATTGTTTATAGGGCATTATGGCTCGATCGCACCAATCCGAGCCAAGTTACAGAGGTTGAAAGATAAAAAAGGACGTATTTCTAGGAATTTTGCACATTATTGCAAACTTTTTTTCTAGTGGACGGATTTTCAATTAATAAAAGTCAATCTCTTTGTTTTTTAAAGACGAATAAAATAAAAATTGTAAAAAAAAATTGTTTTAATCTATCTTCAATATTTTACAAGATATGGCCGTTTAAACAATTAATTTGTTTATAACTTTTAAACGCACCTGTTTCGAAAAAATCAATCTCGAAAAATCGATTCAGCGCATCAAAATACGCCTGGAAACGTGTAGAAATACCGCGGAGTCCGAAATATTTACGAAAACCCTGCCAGCGTCCGGACTATTATACCCAAGCAAGCTCAACGAGCATGGATCTAATTCACTGGTGCCCACGTCGTCGACTCGATTCTTCTGTATGGAGCACTCATCTGGAACTGTGCGACAGAGATGCAGGCCTACATACGCCAGGCAGAGTCGGTACATTGACGAGCCTGCCTGCGCGTGATCAGCGGGCGACCACACGTCTCCTACGACGCGACGTACGTGATAGCCGGCGTACCACCGCTAGCGCTACTAGCGGATGAGCGAGCGCGCATATGCCAGCACCGCCCCGAGGATGTCAAAGAAGAAGAAAGAAGAGAGACGCTGAACAGGTGGCAGGACCGGTGGGACCGGGCCTCAAAGGGCCGATGGACACACCGCCTAATTCCGAACATCACAGAATGGGTAGAGAGGGGACATGGAGAAGTGGACTACCATCCAACACAACTCCTGTCCGGGCATGGCTACTTCAGAAGCCATAGCCAGCGCTATGACAACACCCTTAGCGCACTCTGCCCGGCCTGCCCAATCACAGTAGAAGACGCGGAGCATGTGTTCTTTCACTGCCCGCGATTCCACGAAGAGAGGGAGAGACTCCAACAAGTTCTCCAAGAAGAAATCGAGCCTGAAAACATCGTCAGGCTCATGCTCGAAACCGCAGGAAATTGGATGGCGGTAGCGTCTTTCGCGCAATCAGTCGTCTCCAGACTGAAGCAAGAGGCACAAGAGGCGTAAAAACGATCCGGACGATGCTGCAAGAAGAAGACGACGCTTCTGGTTCCCGAACCCCTAATCACCGTAAAGTGGACGGGGGATGTACGGAAAAGACACAGATGTCAGAGAAGCCCTATAGAGTCCCCAACGAAGTAATTTAACGACGGTTCCCGGTGGGGTACTCGTTTCGAAGGGCCACTGGCTGCAGAGTTCACTCTGCCCACGTCCACAAAAAAAAAAAACACACACACACACACACACACACACACACACACACAGACAGTGCTCTCAAGCATCGAAACGACAACAATGATATCGAGCAAAAGTGTTACTGGACTGTCTGCAAGTGTAGCAGAATTCGTAGTGAGCATCGTCGTCGTTGACGGCGTCAGCAATTCACTTATTACTACTTTATGCGTGTATAATATTTTGATTGCATGAAAACGCAACAATTTTATTTGTCAACGGAGATGAATCGTGTATGAGATTAAGAGACAGAGAGGGAGAAGAGGAAAAGAGAGAGACTGCTGAAAATATTTTTGATGTAATTCTTACCTGAAATAGATGTTAATTAATTAACATCCTCCAATAAACGTCCCTTATGATTGTAGAAAAATCGCCCAACTGCTTCGGGGTCGTTGGAAATTGTTGACGACTGAATTCTTCTTCGATCACATTCCATGCTTTCTTTTTAGCCTCTTCTACGAGCGTTTTTTGACTCGTGGAAAATACATCCTTCTCGTAAATTTTTAAATACTTCAGAAGGACTTTTTCCTCGTCTGAATTTAATTTTGCAGCTCTAATTTGACTCATTATAAATCAAAGTTCTCTTTACGTATGTAAACTACACAGAGTCGATTTTGTGGTTAAGAAACAAAAACAAATCTGAAGTTGCATTCACGTATGTATCGAGATTTCGAAACAAAAAGAGGATCGGTAACCATGGTCACGAGAGTTCGCGTTAATCTGCGATTGCGACGGACCTTAGCTGGTGTTACTCTCCATGAAAATTGAAGATTATATATATCAATCGATCTCTACATCTTTCTTTTAACTTTCATTTGTAGTTGACTTTCTCAATTATATACAGCATGGAAAACAAAAAATTTTGCGATGAACCAGTTTTACGAGGATTACATTTTGACGGTTATAATTATGGTGTAAAAAATCAAGAAAAAACAAGGTAATACGCTTTTATTATATGCAGTTGTTGTGAACACTGAGAAGATAAACACTTTTCTATTGAAACGAAAGTTTAATTTCATAGATTCTCGATGTGTGGGTAGAATCGCGATAGACGCCCTAGTGATGCGCGTGTGTGATCGCGTAATGTAACTAAATCGCGTTGTTTGCAACTCGCTGATTTAATATTTCTTTCAGAAAAAATACATGTTTTCGACGTTTTTTTTCTTTCGCTAAATAGTGGTGGGATCAGAATTGTAAAATTGTCCCTTGTAACTTTAAAAAAGCAAATTGACTTTATAACATGCTGAACTTTTATGACTCTAGGTTTAAAGCTTTCTTAAGAGCGTTTTAAACGTACGTGTTTTAGCAATCCCGCGCTTATCTATCGTGACTGTCTCCTTATTTTATTAAAAAACATACAATTTGAAAATAATTATTTCATAAAGGTATGGCTGCATAAAAAAGGAATGTTCAACACTGCTAACGATAGATGCCAAACATAATCCTCAAAGCATAAAACTGAACCATGAGCATACGTGCCTAAAAAGCGATCATCAAAGTTTGGAAAAGCGGCTAATGAGAATAGCTTTGAAGCAAAAAGCTGCAAGTGTTCCTCCACTGACTGAACCAAAAATAATTTTTGATGCCACGTGTGAGGAGTGAGTATAATTTTTTAATACTTTATATTTTGCACATTGGAATCAAGCGCTGAATTCCTATTTATTCGAATTTAGACAAATCATTATTTTATATTTGTGTTCAAAGAGCCATATGATTATTTCGCACATGTACAGTACTATATTTACACAGGCGGTCCAATAGGTAACTTACGCGTTCATTAGCTATTGTAAATATGCTGTGGCAGCGACTCGATACGGGCTCGGTCAGCGTCGCGAGCTGTTAGCTATTTCTTTCTACTAAAATTTTGTACCCCGATGAAAAAAAGAAACAAAAATTCAAACATGGCTTGCGTTATGAAGCGGCACGTGAAGATGCTGAGGCTATCGTTTTTCGTGATTAATCGTCTCGCGATGTTCTTCAAATTAAATGCAGAAGCTGTGTGTTTATATATTAAACAAAACTCTAAAAGTATACTCGATTTCGAATCCGGCAAATTTTCCATCCCCAGCTGCACGCGTGCGTTTCAATTCATACAACATACTACATACATCTTACGACAGACGCGTATATGCGCATGGTTATGCATATACGCACGCACACGCAGCATCGGAATGCAGCCGTAGCTGCTACAGTTGCTGCCATGTATAGCAGCTATATATAGCACACGCGCACGCGAGCGGGCTTGCAAGAGCGGCAACATCATGCGCATGACTACCGCTGGCGGGGATCATTAGATCAACAAAAGACGATAAACGAACTACAAGCAAGGTCAGCTCACAGCTGCTTGAGCATTAAACGGCAGCGCGACATCCGTACAGAAATATGTAGCGATCGAGGCGGTTTTCATGTTTGTTGGATGTCAAAGGCGTAATATATATTTATGAACATATATATTATATGATATGTGTGTGTGTAAATAATACGCATAATGATGCAAAATGCGAGATGCTAGGGTGAGCCCACGATCGTGCTTTCCTAATATTAGTAAATACGCAGTAATAATGATACGATTTTAAAAAGTTGTATCATAAATGCGGTTTATTTCGAACTTTTCTGCCCCATTTACTGAAATATTGCGAACGCGAGCGAATTTTGTAAAATCATAAAGTGATAGCGTCGATGATGCCACGCCCTAATAACATACTGCATACGCATAAATCTCCAATTATTCAATCAATCTCTTTAACGATCATGAACTTTGTTTCAGAAAAAGAGATTTTGCTAGCGCAGTATCATTCACAAAAATGAAAAAAACGATTTCAAGGGCAACGACTCCAAATGGTGAGATTAGTAATGTTAAAAAACATTATTCTTCCATTCGTGCTTTTTATGAGCACATTCAAGAGTACCCGGAAATGCTGACGATGAAAGAGGGATCTGCAGTTCATAAAATATCAGCGTCCTTAATATCATCGTCGTCGCAAGGCGACTATCTGATATTGTACGACAAAGACCTACTAGCTGAATTCGACAACCGAAATGACATGTTCGCCGATGCCACTTTCAAAGTCAGCCCGAACATCAAAGGAGCCAACCAACTTCTTACAGTTATGTGTAAGAAACTTGATGTAGTAAGTAATTCATTTATTTCATAAACTAATGATGTATGTAATACGCGTAACTACGAGACTCGCTTATCATGTTTGTACCAAAATAAAAAAAAATATTAAAACTTATCAAAAGGTGCGGTAATACCTTGCCGGCAAAGTACATCCATGTGCAAAATTTGGTTGCATACGAGTGAAAAGCCAGCAGACTGTGCTGCTGCTACTGTTCATTGAATGCCTGAACACAAAAATTTTATTTCTCTTCAAAAACATTTCGGCACGTAAGAGCTGCATAACTATCTATCTATAATCTTATAAAGCGCATCTTTGTTACTGAGCGAGCATTTGATACATAGGTATATTTAGGGATCACAGGGTTATCATGAGATGATATTCCGTTATCTTGTGACAAAATTGAAGTTGTTACTGCAAGCTCGATACAAGCTCATTATATCATGTCACTTCGATTTATTATATTATAATTTTTATAAATATTTTATGTTATGACTTCAAATTTGTCTTTAAAGAGAGAGGGAGGGAGAGAGAGAGTAGAGTAGAGTAGAATTTATTCGGCTAAGGGCTCAAGCTGGCCCTCTGTAGCCTGACTCAAAGAATAACATAGCCAGATAGATACAGAATACAGAACAGTCAATACATATAAACGTACAACAACAAAAACAGAATAAAATATGTACACAGTAAACTCATGTCAAGAAAGTAAAATAAAACAAAGAACAAAGGAAGATAACATAAAACTTCACAATGGTAGTCAACACAGGTCATCCTAGCATGTGGTCAAAAAGATACGTCCTGAAGGTCTCGCCGGGTACCGAGCCTGCAAGTCCCGAGGCAGATCATTCCACAGCCTGGCGGTATGCACGAAGAACGCGCTCCGCAGGCTGGTGGTGGCAGCCCATGGGATTTTCAGCTCCAGGTGGGACCGACGGAGCGATCCGGGGGCATCACGACGCACGAAGCTCAAGCGGCCGGCCAGGTAGGCGGGACCTCCCCGCCGAAGAGTCGACGCCAGCAAACACAGCGCGAGGTAGTGCGGCGCCTCCTATACTTGAGGAGCCCGCACGCGACATAAGACGGCGTGATGTGGTCAAATCTTGAAACTCCGGTGACAAAACGCAGCGCCGCATTCATGCATCTCTCCATCCTGGTAGTGAGCTCTCTCGACAGATCGGCCAAGAGTCCAGCACCGTAGTCCAGGTGCGGAAAAACTAGCGATCTCACCAGCATCAGTCTAGTCTCCCGCGGCAGACAGTCACGGTGGCGACGCAGACGAGCGAGTGCGGCGAAACACTTGTTTGCCGCAGCGGTGACCTGCGCCCTCCACGACAGGGTCTCGTCCAGGACGACCCCAAGCAGCTTAATGTTGTCCCGCAGGTTGATCGGCTCTTCATCAAGAATCGGCGGCGAGGTCGGCACGAACGCATGCGCGCAATGAAACCACGGCTACAATCCAAGCAGCCTGGGTCTTCCTCACGTTGATTGAAGCCGTTATCCACTGCCCAGGCCGAAATGCGCGCAAGGTCCTCGTTGACCCGCGAGATGATTGCCTCAGCCTCCGAAGCCGGGCCGCTCGAGAAGATGGTGAAATCGTCGGCGTACAGATGGTATTTGCTATGTCGGCAGGCTGAGGGTAGATCGTTGATGAAGAGCGAAAACAGGAAAGGGCCACACAGACTACCCTGAGGGACCCCCCTTGTCCTGAACAGGGGCCGGGACAGCTCACCCCGGGTCCCACCACACGCTGAGGTCGTCCAGACAAGTACGAGCGCAGCCAGGCGCAGGCAGCGTCCGAGAAGTCCAGCGCGCACAGCTTCCGGAGCAGCAAGTCGATGTCCACCATGTCAAACGCTCGAGAGAAGTCTATGGCCACCATGAGGGTGACTTCTCCTCTCTCCACGATTCCCGCAAGCAGTCGACGATGCGATGAGCGCAGTCTGCGTGCTGTGGCATCTCCGGAAGCCGGACTGGAAAACGTCGAGGAAGTCCCGCTCCTCCACGAAGTCGCTCATCCGCTTGAGGGCCACACACTCGAAGATCTTCGAGAGAGAGCAGAGTATACTAATTGGACGCAAGTGGCTAGCATCGCGCGGTGGATGGCGCTTAGGCAGCGGGCCTCCTTCCAAAGCCTCGGGAAGACACCAGCACGAAACGAGGCGCTAAATATTTGGCAGAGCGTGGGCAGCATCCGGGGGAGACAGAGCCACAGCTGGTCCAGACCAAGACCATCCGCTCCCCTGGCATTTGAGCGCGCGCGCTTGAAAGCAGCGACAACCTCACAGGCGTCAACGTCGGTAAATACAGGCGCTCCTCAGGCGCCACCCTGACAGTCGGACGAAGTGCAGACGCCGCAACATGACCTCACCACGCACGAAGCCCTCGTTCAGCGTGTCCACGTCCACCGGCAGCATAAAGGAGTCCTGAGTGCGAGAACTCACGCTGAGACTACGGAGAATCCTCCAGGCCTGTGCAGGAGCGCATCCGGTGAGTCTAGCGCGATAGTAGGCCGCCTTCGCGTTCCGAGCAGCGACACGCAGATGATTTCGCAGTCGCTTAAACTCCATCAAGTCGTCGTGACGGCCAAGACGCCGATAGCGTCGCCAGGCCCGGTTGCGCTCTCTGATGATGGCCTTCAAACCAGCGCCAAACCAGGGCTTACCGCACTTCTTTTGCACGATCGTCCGAAGAGGAGCGTGCGCGTCAAACAGTCCATTCAGCGAGCGGTGAGAGTCTCGACCATGTCGTCCACGTCAGGTAGGCAGCAATGTGCTCCCAGTCAATCGACCCCAATTCAGCGTTGAAGCGCAGCGGGTCGAGCTGCCTGAAGTCGAGGTGCGCGACAGCAGTCTCGACATAATTCGGCACACTCAACTCAAACGTCGCAAACAAAACGTCATGTTTGGAAATGATAGGCTGGTATATCTGGCAGGAGCTCACACAATGCAGACCGCTGGAACAAATGTAGTCAATAGTCGAGTGAGGCGTACCAACGTGATGAGTGGGGTCGAAGTGAACCGGCGTGATGTTGAAAACGTCGAAAAAGTCACTGAGCGTGGTCCGAGGCGACGATTGCACCGTCCAGTTAATGTTGAAATCGCCAGCAAGAATTATGCGGTCGTAGTGCACGTTGACGTCGAGCAAAGCCTCCTCAACATCACTCCAAAAGCCGGCCTTGGGCGGGCTATAAACCATGCCGAGCAGTATCGCCGTTGAGCCCACGTCCAGAAGCACGAAGAGAAACTCCGGCCTCATGAGATACGCCCTTGGTCTATCAGACGATGCCACACATCGACACCGCAAGTCATCTTCGTCACACATCGACATCAGCAAGAGAGAGAGAGAGAGAGAGAGAGAGAGAGTTCGAAACAAAAAAAATGAAAAAAATGTTATTTTCTTAATGATATAGATAGTTCCATGCGTATGGATTCTCATGTCGCGGAAAACGTCAAAATCCTATGATGCTATTTGGAAATATTTACAAGATACCTTCCCTTCTTTCCAACCATTCCAAGAGACTTGTGATTACGAGAAGGCGTTCATTAAATCAGTACGACAAGCATTTAAAGCGCACGTGCGAGGGTGTTATTTTCATTTTACACAAGTAATTTTTCACTTATAAATAATAATTATTTCCAGAGGTTACAGCAAAAGATTATTATATGTAATTAAGGTCACTTTACCTATTTTTGCTCATTAATTAATACTTAATATTTAATTGTATTTACAAAAAAATTGGTCTTATGAACAAACTATGTTTAACAAAACTGTATTATTTGAATACGAGTATCAATTTTTGATATTATTTAAAAAATTAATCCAAAGTTGAGCGAAAAAATGGACAGTGATCTTATATCACTTTTTAGTTCGCGTTTTTAATTGAAATATGAATCAAGTCGAATCGAATACTTCTCTATTCTGTAATATTTAATAAAAATTTGTACTAATTTTTACATATTTGCAGGCAATCGTAAGAAAAGCGAAAAGTAAGGATTATCGGCTATATTCGAGGAATAACGCTATTGACAATCCGAAAGGGCAAGAAGTAATTAAAAAGCTCCTAGTTCTTCCTCTACTTCTAGCTGATAAAATTCCAGAGGGTTTACAAATAGTCAAAGAAGTTATTGAAAATGAATTTGCTGATAATCCAAAGTTTTTGAAAAGATGGACAAAATTTATAGATATTTACTTTACTAACGAATGGATGAACAAAATCAAACCTGAAACGTTCAGCGTTTATAATAGCGTTGACCGCACAAATAATTGTCTGGAATCCTACCACCGGAGTTTGAATCAGAAATTAAAGTCAAACCCCAGTGTCTATACATTTATGTGTAAGTATATTTTTGCTTCCTCATAGAGGAAGCTTTGTGATAGGCGTCAAAACCAAGTTTTGATTTAGATGTCCTAGGACAATTTCGTTTACATATTTGGTATCTTCATTGAATTCAGAACAAATGTCTGTATGAGTGTGTGTGTGTGTGTGTTTTTTTTTTTTTTCTACTCCCCATTTTTGGTACCTCACCGGGACCATCGTTAGACATTACTTCGGTGAGGACCGGGGCAGGGCATTTCTGCCACGTCGGTGGTTGGTCGTTTTCCATACATCCCCCATCCATCGCATAGTGATATGCGACGATTAGGGGTTCAGGGACCCATCGTTATTGTGTGCGTTAGCACTTATTTCATCTTTTTGGGTCCACCCCCGCTCGCTGTGCAACGATTGGGGGTTTTCCACGCTTCGGAGGGCGGACTAGCCAGCCATGGGCCTATATTTTAGGTGGAATCCGAACCACCCAGGCCCGAGATCAATCTCATCGAGAGAGAAAAGTCACAAGTGACAGTTTTCTCCGACGAGGCTTGAACCCAAGCCCTAACGACACTCTCAGATTCAGTAAACAAAGGCGCGATGCCCTTACTCACTGAGCCATCGAGGCGTATGTGGTGTGTGTGTGTGTGTGTGTGTGTGTGTGTGTGTTTTTTTTTTTTTCCTACTCCACCCCATTCGGACACTCACTGGTAACCGCCGTTAGGCATTGCTTCGGTGAGGCCGGGGTTAATTGAGCATTTCTGCTACTTCTGTGTTAGTCGTTGTTTTTCCATACATCCCCCATCCATCGCATAGTGATATGCGACGATTAGGGGTTCAGGGACTCATCTTTTTTTTGTACTTGGTGAACCTCCGATCCTGCGCGAAGCCATCTCTCGATTGTCGTATCCCCTTTTTCAGAGCCGTCTACTGCGTGGTCACACATTGCTGGCGTCTCCTCCTGAGTTGAGTATTAGACCTCGCTGTCTAGTGCCCTCTTGTGAGTGTGGTTCTCGCTTCTGCCGCCGATGGCAAGGGCCCGATTGCTCTGTCGGCTACATCTTGTGAGTGTGGTTCTCGCTTCAGGCGCCATCATGCGCGCCAGCGGAGCCTTGGCTCCCGCATCCGGCGCCCTCTTGTGAGTGTGGTTCTCGCTTCTGACTTCAGACTTCATCACGGGAGCGTTATGCTCCATCTATTGCCAGCCTTGTGTGTCCTCGCCTCGGGCTCCTGCTTATGGTTATCCTATTCGCTTCCAGCTCGCACAGTGATCGGGGTTTTTTACCGCTTCGGAGGCTGATGACGTAGCCCGGGTCTTCTTTTTGAGTGGTACCCGCTCCACCTCGGGCATGGGCTCGACCACGCCGGGCGAAAAATCACGGATGAAATTTCCCCCAGTGGGGATCGAACCCACGCCCTAGACGACACTCTCAGAGCAAGCAAGAGGCCTGAGCCCTTTACCAACTGAGCCATCGACGCGTCATGTGTGTGTGTGTGTGTATGTGTGTGTGTGTGTGTGTGTGTTTTTTTTTTTTTGTGGACGTGGGAAAAGTGAACTCTGAAGCCAGTGGCCCTTCGAAACGAGTACCCCACCGTAAACCGTCGGTAAACATTACTTCGGTGGGGACTCATAGAGCTTCTCTGCTACATCTGTGTCTTTTCCGTACATCCCCCGTCCACCTTACGGTGATTAGGGGTTCGGGAACCAGAAGCATCGTCTTCTTCTTACAGCATCGTCCGGTCGCTTTTACGCCTCTTGTGCCTCTTGCTTCAGTCTGGAGACGACTGATTGCGCGAAAGACGCTACCGCCATCCAATTTCCTGCGGTTCGAGCATGAGCCTGACGATGTTTTCAGGCTCGATTTCTTCTTGGAGAACTTGTTGGAGTCTCTCCCTCTCTTCGTGGAATCGCGGGCAGCGAAAGAACACATGCTCCGCGTCTTCTACTGTGACTGGGCAGGCCGGGCAGAGAGCGCTAAGGGTGTTGTCATAGCGCTGGCTATGGCTTCTGAAGTAGCCATGCCCGGACAGGAGTTGTGTGAGATGGTAGTCCACTTCTCCATGTCCCCTCTCGACCCATTCCGTGATGTTCGGGATTAGCCGGTGTGTCCATCGGCCCTTTGAGGCCCGGTCCCACCGGTCCTGCCACCTGTTCAGCGTCTCTCTTCTTTCTTCCTCCTTGACATCCTCGGGGCGGCGCTGGTATATGCGCGCTCGCTCATCCGCTAGTAGCGCCAGCGGTGGTACGCCGGTATCACGTACGTCGCGTCGTAGGAGACGTGTGGTCGCCCGCTGATCACGCGCAGGCAGGCTCGTCGATGTACGACTCGCTGCGTATGTAGGCCTGCGTCTCCGTCGCGCATCTCCAGATGGGCGCTCCATACAGGAGAATCGAGTCGACGACGTGGGCATAGAGCACGCGTCGGCTACTTCTGGGCCCACCGATGTTGGGCATGATCTTCGCGAGGGCTCCAGCCACTCTTGCTGCCTTTTCGCTGACGATTCGGAGATGTTGGTCGAACCTCAGCCTGGAGTCGATGTGTAGGCCCAGGTAGCGGATGCAGGGGGACGACATTATGCTGCAGTCGCCCACTGTGATGGTGATGGTCTCCATTTTCTTCCTGCTACTGATGAGAAGGGCCTCGGTCTTGTGGTCAGCCGTTTCTAGGCTGAGATCTTGAAGCGCGCCACGCACCTGCGCGATGGCAGAGTTCAGATCGTGTTCGATCTGCCACAAGTGCTTGGCCACGGCCACCAAGGCGATGTCGTCCGCGAAGCCTACGATCCTTACGTTGCCTCTGAAGTTGAGGCGCAGAACGGCGTCGTACATGACGTTCCACAGGATGGGCCCCAAGACAGATCCTTGCGGAACGCCTGCTGTGACTCTGTGGGTCTCTGGTCCGTCGTCCGTATCGCAATCAAGCAGCCTCGCTGAGAGATAGCTTCTGATTATTCTCAGCAGGTACTCAGGTACGCGCATTCGGCGTAGCGCGGCGTTGATGTTGTTCCACCGAGCCGAATTAAACGCGTTCCTCACGTCGAGGGTGACCACGGCGCAGTACTTCTTGGTGCCGCGGTTCCATCTCTTGCCCGCGATGGCCTCTCGGGCGGTGGCGATGACGTTCTCGATGGCGTTGATCGTCGATCGCCCCTTCCGAAAGCCGTACTGGTGGTCTGAGAGGCCCCCAGGGCTCTCAGTAGTGGCTTCGAGGCGGTCACAGATGATTCTTTCGAGAATCTTGCCCGCTGTGTCAAGCATACACAGCGGCCTATACGACGATGGTTCTTCGGGTGGCTTGCCTGGCTTTGGCAGCAGGACAAGCCTCTGTCTTTTCCAGCACGCGGGAAAGACACCGGTTCGCAGGCACGCCGTGTACACCTGCAAGAAGATGTCAGGGTGCGTGGCAATGGCGATCTTGATAGCGGCGTTTGGTACTCCGTCCGGCCCAGGCGCAGTGTTATCCTTGATCCTCCTGCATGCTCCTCGGAGTTCTTCCATGGTGACGGCTGGTACAATTGCTCCTGCTTGGATGGTGGTGGCAGAGCTGGCTCGTCAGGCACACGAGGGAAGAGAGCAGCCACTATGCGGCGCACCATGGTCGGTGAGCTCGGTGAATTTGCTCTCGTCCTCTGAGACGGGACATGACTGTCTCGTATGGTTTCCCCATACGTCCTCGTTGACCTCGTCGCACAGTTTGTTCCAATAGGCGCTTGCTGGTCTTGATAGCAGCGCGCAGGAGACGTCTGGCGGAGGTATAGCTCGCTCGGCAGGCGTCTTCATTTGGCCGGCCACGCGCTCTCTGGGCAAGCCTTCGCGCTCGCAGACATGAGCGCCGGAGGTCAGCGATCTCGCTTGTCCACCAGTATACTGCGCCACGACGACGTCGTCCACCTGCCTTGGTCATAGACGCGTCGCATGCACTGGTAATGGCAGCCATGAGCCTCGTTGCCATCTCTTCTGTAGGCCCGGGTGGAACCGCGGCACCGGCCATCATGGCCGTGAGGCACTCCGTGTCGAGGCTGCGCGCGTTCCACTTGCAGCTTTGGCGCGTCGCGGGTCAGGCGGTCTGGCGATCTCTATCTCAAACACGATAGCCTGATGGTCGCTATGCGTGTAGAGCTCGCTTACGGCCCATGATGTAACTTGGGAAGCGAGTGTGTCGCTGGCGAAGGTGAGATCTACGACCGAGTAGCCCAGTGCACCGGTGAATGTTGGTGTATCTCCGGTGTTCAGCAGTACAGCTTCGAGGGGGGCGAGCGCGTCCAGGAGAGTGTGGCGCGCTGTCTCGTCGCTCGGCATCCCACTCCGTTGACCAGGCGTTGAAGTCGCCAGCAATGATGAGCGGTCTCTTGCCCCGGGCTTCCGCGGTGATGTTGGTGAGAAGAGCGGAGAATTCTACATCAGCGAGTCGTGGTGGTGCGTAGACGCTGAAAAAGTAGATTCCGCTGATACGGCCCAGGTGAAGAAGGACGCGCTCTTGCGGGTGCTCCTGCACCAGGCTACTTCCCTGCACCCAGTTGGCGGCTGGGCTGTTGGCATCGGCGAGCCATGTATAGGGTGGATCGAGGTTCTTATACTGATCACAGACTATGGCCACGTTGATGCGCTGCTCACGGATGGCTTGGCTCAGGAGATCCTGAGCAGCCTTGCAGTGATTGAGGTTAAGCTGTATAATCCTCATCATCAGCGGGCTTGAGTGTGTGTGTGGTGTGTGTGTTTTTTTTTCTGGATGTATTAATATATTTTATTTAGCAGAAAGTGAAAATAGAAGTTTACATGCCTGAATTTTTTCAGCATTTTTTGAGCGATTTTTGGATTTTTGGATATCACCATTTTTCCAAAAATCCAAAAATCGCTCGAAAAATTCTGAAAGAATTCAGGCATGTTTTTTGATCAATTCTAAGCACTTTTTGTTCCATAACTTTTTTTCGTAAAGTTGATATTTCTCGACGAAAAAATTGTTGAACGTTCTTAGCCGTTGCTGAATGTAACGCTGCCTGGGCTTTACTGCAATACAAATCATTTTTTTGATTTCTAATCAGAGGACTTTGTTTTCTGTTTTTTTTTCATCTGACTACATCTTTATTATACTTCGAGTAAATCATTGAATGTACATGTCCTATGTTTTATTGCATTTGCACTCATTTCATATTTCACTTGTAATTGGTCGGAAGTACGAATTGAAAATATACACGTATATGCAATATTCTATTTACATATACATATATATTCTAAAATACATATATCTATCTGAAAACGAACTCAAAATGTCGAGAAATCGAGGTGGCCAATATGAAATGACCGAAAAAGAAGATTATGATGAATATTTATTCATTCCGGGCGAGGATTCAGGAGAATCCGATAATGACGATGAATTAGTTGATGAAGATGAGCTCGATGAAAATTTCATAAATAGCTCAACTTTTCCATTCCCTTCTACTTCTTACACTAATGTATATAACAGTTATAATAATTGTCAAAAAAAATTGGAAGAAGATCACGTGTATGTTTGGAAAGAAGGAGAGAGGGTGTACGATCATTCTCTTGAAAATGAGATTTACTTGTCTGATTCAACTAAGAAAAAAATTATCAATAGTTCTCCAGTAGAGATATTCGAGTTTTTTTTTTCTCTAGAACTAAAAAATTATTTAATCAATGCTACAAAAGAGAATGGCTATGAGTTGTCCCTGAACGATTTGAATACATTTCTGGGTGTTGTTATTTTCTCAACCTATAATAAGAGACCATCTCAACGAGACTACTGGTCAAGTGACCCATTTTTAAACAGTTATATAGTCCGCAACTCTCTAAGTAGAAATAAGTTTGAAAAAATGAAAAAATCGTTGAAATGCTTTAAGTTGAACGATAAAAATGAATCTGACAAAGTATAAAGTAATTACAGATATTTTGAACAAAAATATTAAAAACTTTGGCTATTTTTGCACAGCATATTCTATTGATGAAATGATGGTAAAGTACTATGGTAGATGTGCTCTAAAACAATTTATTAGGGGAAAACCAATTCGATTTGGTATTAAGCTTTAGGCTCTATGCGGCAGTTCTGGTTATCTTTTTCATTTTGACATCTACTGCGGAAGAAATGAAACTAATGATGTATTAGCAAATTGTCCTTTAGGGAGCAGAGTTGTTATGCAAATGCTAGAAGATATGTTGAAATCTTTGTCTCCTCGTAAACTGGCATTGAATCATATTTATTTCAACAATCTTTTTAGTAGCCCAGATTTACTGGTTCATTTGAGAAAAATTGGTATTCAAGCTACAGGGACAGTAAGAGAAAATCGAGTAAATGCAAAAAATGACTTGGACAAAAAAGCTCTGAGGGGGACTTATGTTGTACAATATGACCAGACCAGTAGAATGAATTTTATTACCGTGAAAGATTCAAAGCCTGTTTCGATTTTATCTACGGCAGCAGGTGTAAGTCCTCTTGGATCTGTAAAAAGATACAGCAAAACTGATAAAAATAAAGAAGAAATTCCATTCCCGAATGCTTTTAAAATCTATAACCAATTAATGGGCGGGGTTGACACTCATGATCAATATTGTAACAAAGTTATACCCAGTATACGATCCAAAAAATGGACATGGAATATTTTGATGCGAATAATTCAAACATCTATTACAAATGCCCTTATTCTTTGGAATGCTAATAAACAAACTAAAAAATGTGGTATAAAAGAGAAATAAGCAGGCATTATTTACAAAAAGCTCTAATGATAAAGCATGAGCTCACAAAAGCAATAAAACAATCTTATTGCTCACAATGCAAAGTGAGAAGTTCTAAATGTTGTCAAAAATGTAGTGACGAGTTCTTTTGTGAACCATGTTTCAAAAAAATACACCAGTAATAATTACCTTTTTTGACAATGTGAAAGCTCCCAAATAAAATAATAAGTTGAACAAAATGTAAAATATTGAGAAAATGTAAAAAAAATCTAAAAAACTAAATGTAAAAAAAATCTAAAAAACTAAAAGAAAATAAACAAAAAAACATAAAAAAAACGATAACTAGGGTTCTCAATGAACGTTCACCTCCACGTGGTGAAACCCGGGCAACGTTACATTTAGCAACGGCTAAGAACGTTCAACAATTTTTTCTTCGAGAAATATCAACTTTACGAAAAAAAGTTATAGGACAAAAAGTGCTTAGATTTAATCAAAGAACATGCCTGAATTTTTTCAGAATTTTTCGAGCGATTTTTGGATTTTTGGAAAAATAATGATATCCAAAAATCCAAAAATCGCTCAAAAAATTCTGAAAAAATTCAGGCATGTTCTTTGATTAAATCTAAGCACTTTTTGTCCTATAATTTTTTTTCGTAAAGTTGATATTTCTCGAGGAAAAAATTGACGAAACAAGTTTATGACTTTCAGGGCTTCGAGAGTCATATTTATGACTTCCACGTGGAAATCCGGAAAAATAGCGATGGTTCTATAAAGTTTATAACCCAATGACCAAATATGGGTTAGAAGACGGGAAACCATATTTCCGTACTGAAATTGAGTTAAAGGCGATTTTTTTTGTCGAAATTTATGTTTTTTTTTACAAAATTGTTCATAAATTGTTAACAACAAATTTTTCGACAATTTTGACGCCATATTGGAAAAGTACATTAAATTTTACGTCAGAAAAAGTGTATTAGAAATTTTTTGTACTACTAAAAGTACACGTAATACATCGCTTAACATGTTGTCCAAATTTGGTCACTTTGGGCGTTAAAGGGTTAAAGAAGCCATGCCCGGTCAAGAGCTGCGTGAGGTGGTAGTTCAGCTCTCCGTGCCTCCTCTCGATCCACACTCTGATACTTGGGATCAGTCGGTGCGTCCATCGGGCCTTCGTCGACCGGTCCCATGCTTCCTGCCACTTGCTTAGCGTTGCCAAGCGTTCTTCGTCCTCTGCGTCCTCTCGGCGGCGGCCGTAGAGTCGCGCTCGCTCGTCCGCAAGAAGAGCCAGCGGAGGTATGCCGGCAAGGACATATGTGGCCTCGTAAGAGACATGCGGCCGGCCTCCGATCACACGCAGGCAGGTCGTCGGTGGGCTGACTCCGCCTGTCGAATGTAGGCTCGCTTTGTGCTGCTGTGCTCCAGACGGGGGCTCCATACAGGAGTATGGAGTCGACGACGTGAGCATACAGCTTGCGTCGGCTGCTTCTGGGCCCGCCAGAGTTGGGCATGATCTTCGTAAGGGCACCAATCACACCGGCTGCCTTCGCGCTGACTGTTCGGAGGTGGTGGTCGAACTTCAGCTTGGCGACGATGTGCAGGCCCAGGTAGCGGATGGAGGGGAACGAGCGTATGCTGTGGTCGCCTACCGTGATGGTGATGGTTTCCTCTTTTTTCCTGCTTGTGATGAGCAGAGCCTCCGTCTTATGGTCAGCCGTTTGTAAGCTGAGAGCCTGGAGCGCGCCTCGCACCTGTAGTATCGCAGCGTTCAGATCGTGTTTGATCTGCCATAGATGCTTGGCAACAGCCACCACTGCGATGTCGTCCGCGAAACCGACGATACGAACATCGCCATCGAAGCTGAGGCGCAGGATCGCGTCATACATAACGTTCCACAGGATCGGGCCCAGTACTGACCCCTGTGGGACTCCTGCTGTGACTTCGTAGGACTCTGGGCCTTCGTCCGTGGTTAAGTCGAGCACTCTTGCCGAGAAGTAGCTGGCGATTATTCTCAGCAAGTAATCGGGTACGAGCAAAGCGGCGAGGATGTTGTTCCACCGAGCCGAGTTGAACACATTCCTCACGTTGAGTGTCACCACGGCGCAGTATTTCTTGGTGCCGCGGTACCATCTCTTGCCAGCGATGGCCTCACGGGCGGTGGGTGGAAATGACGTCTTCGATGGCATCTATCGTTGATCGCCCTTTCCGGAAGCCATACTGTCGCTCTGAGAGGCCTCCGGGTCTCTCTGTGAAAGCCTCCAGCCGGTTGCATATTATTCTCTCGAGAATCTTGCCCGCCGTGTCTAACATACACAGCGGACGATACGAGGACGGCTCGTCGGGAGATTTGCTTGGCTTTGGGAGCAGGACGAGTCTCTGGCGCTTCCAGCCAGACGGGAAAACGCCGGTCTCCAGACACATCGTATACACCCGCAAGAAGATGTCCGTACGCGTGGCAACAGCGAGCTTGAGCGCCATGTTGGGCACGCCATCCGGGCCGGGCGCCGAGCGCTGCTTGATCCTCGATTGAGCTCCTTTGAGTTCCTCCAAGGTGACGGCTGGGACCAGCTCTCCCGCCCGTCGCGGCAGCTGCAAGGCGGGCCCGCTCGGCACTTGCGGAAACAGAGCCGCCAACGCACCGCGCACCAAGAGAGGGGAGCCAGGCTGCTTGGTCTGCGGGCATCGCAGGCGCGACATGGCAATCCTGTATGGTCTGCCCCATATGTCGCTGTTGACCTCATCGCAAAGCTGTCTCCAGCACCGGCGCTTGCTGGCCTTGATCGCCAAGCGCAGCAGACGTCTTGCGGAGGCGTAATGTGTGTGTGTGTGTGTGTGTGTATGTATGTACGTCTGGTGGTATGGAACCAGTGTAACTTTTGAACGGAGACACGTAGCGAAAAGTTGTACGGCTTTTTTTAAAGGATTTGTCTGTCGTAAGAAGCGTCAAAAACTTATTTTAGGATCCATCGATTAGTTAAAAAGTTATGATTTTTTTTTATGGTTTTGAAAACAGGATTTTTTGGAAATTTTTTTTTTTGATTTTTTCATGTATATATGAAGGAATGTTTATATTTTTCAATCAGTATAATGTTAGCGGAGCAGTCAAGCTTTAATTTAAGACCAAAAACGTAAAGATTGACCGAATATTAAGCGAATTACATCTTAAAACAAAAAGTTCTATTTTTGGTACGTTATAGAGCAAAAGTGGCCATCTTGAATTAGTGTAACTTTTGAACGGAGACACGTAGTCTGAGATTGTTCGGCTTGTTTTGAATGATATGTGTTAATATAAATCTATGCCCCTCTCCCTATATGTATAAGTCTATGTATTTATTATTGTTCTTGTGTCAATCAAAGTGTATATAAACGTGTATGTTCAGAGAACGAGTGTGAGTGCGTAATAAGCTGCGGTGTCTTGCGGACACCGAGAGCCTATAATAGCGAAATAGCGGTTTACTTATTATTATTAAATTACTTTTATTTAAAAGCCTCGTGTACGCATTTTAAGAATTCTACCAGAACACATCTTTTAACATCAGAAGTGGGATTTTCACGAGCAATTCACTCACTACCACCAACGCGAAGCAGCGAATTTTAGCGAATTTAGCGAAAAAGAAACCACCATGAACCAGGAAAACCAAACGACGGGTTCTGGAGAAGAGCATTCGACATCTTTCGACAGCCTATACTGCAGAATAGCAGTAATAAGCGGTCTACGGAAAAATACGAGTTTCCGCCAGATATCAGTAGACTGAGTTTCGGCCGAGGCAGGAACACTCCGGCGACAACACCACAGCGGAACGAAAATCACCGTCGACCTGGAGATCAAGGAGCAGCAAGCGATATGAGCTTGGACAATAGCGTGATGATCGACGGCCCCTTGAACAGCGCGATTATAGAGAACCCCGGAACTACGGGCCTCGAGGCACTCGTGATTACCATGCTAGAGGAGAATCGTCGACGGGACAGAAGCCGCGATGAGACCATGGAGCGGATTCTGAACGGTTTATCGAGGAGCCTCACCTTCCAGGACGCCCAACCTGCAGCAGCAGCCCCGCTGAATTATCAGGTAATGCCGGATTTAAGCAAAAGCATCCCAGCATTCTCCGGAAGTGAGACTCCAGCCGGAGCTCGCGAGTGGATAGAAAATATCCGAAGCATGCGCGTTTTGCACAATTGGCCAGAGTCTTTCGCCTTGGAAACAGCCCGTATACATCTCGTGCAAGGAGCGAGTGATTGGTTCTCGGCCAGACGAGCCACTATCGACACGTGGACGAAATTCAGCGAAGCGTTTGAGTCAACATACCTACATGAGAGCATGACTTCCAAATGGAAGAGAATGACCGAGCGAGTACAGCAAAAAGGCGAGCACATCCAGCAATACTTTCACAGCAAGGTCAAGCTGTGTATTAATTTGAACCTGGGACCGGCGGAAATCATCGAGCAAGTACTGATCGGTTTGTGGTCGAAGGATTTATTTAACGCAATGTCTAGTCGAACGCACGCGAACGTGGACGCATTGCTTCACGATATTCTCGAATACGAGCATAAAGTTACGCAGCGACTGGAGCGAGCCCGAGCTCAGCCAGTTTCGGCCCGAATACGACAAGGAAAAGCTCCAACGAGTATCAAGCGACCTCGCAGACGGAAAAACCGAATGGCCGGACCAACGGCGTAGCCTCGACGCGACCTCAAACAAATGAGCAGGGCGAGCCGAGATGCTTCAATTGCCAAGCTCACGGCCACATCTCCAGGAATTGCCCGAGCCGAGAGCTGAGCCTTATTGTACGTCGTGTAAGAAAAACGGTCACTATAGGCGAGACTGTACGAACCAAGCTCGCAATGTAAACATGATCCACGATTCAAACGTATCTTCGGCCGACAAGTATTTTAAAACAGCGATGGTCAACAACACGAAGCTCGAAGCGTTTATTGACCAAGGCAGCGCTGCGTGTATTATGAAAATAAGTGCTGCGGTGACTAATCAAATACAAATTTATTATGAAACAACCGATCTGAAAAGCTTTGGGCCTTCGGAGTTTCGCGTCGTATCACCAGCTTACGTGATAATAAACATCAAAATCGACGATGCGACGGTACCCAACATAAAGTGTCGTCTTGTCTCTGATGAGAACTTGCCGGTGGACATTCTGATCGGCAGACCCTTTACAGACCACGAGACGGTGAAATACGTCAAGGAGGGCAACTCGCTCACGTTTTACCAGCTCAATTTACCGTCGACGACATCAAGACCACATCTGCGAGCGAAGACGGATGTGACTATGTTGCCGAACTCAATAAATCTCATCGAGATCACGTCTTCTGAGGGCAGCTGCCACGTACCAGCAATGGGAAACTACTCTAGCTCAACGAGGATTAAAGAAGGAACATCGATGGGCCGCGGACAGATCACCGAGCTGCCCGTATTGACGATTGTGCCCGAAAAACCTCCGATCGAGATTGAGGACATCGTCATCGGGGAGGATACATCACCTGGAGTCGCCGACGAAGTGCTGAGTATAATTAATGAATTTAGGGATTGCGTAGCTATCGATATGTCAGAGATAGGTTGTGCCCGCGGCGTAGAAGTCGAAATATCTGAGAAGCCGAACGCGACTCCGGTCTACTGTAAACCATACAAAGCGAGTGCGGTAGAGCGAGAAAAGATGCGCGAAATATTGGCGGAGTGGCGTAAGGCGGGCATCGTGCGCGATACGTCATCTCCATACGCGAGTCCAGTAATGCTTGTTAAAAAGAAAAATGGCGACTCCCGACTTGTCGTAGATTTTAGGAAGCTGAACTTGCAAACACAGCGCGTGCACTTTCCGCTTCCAGACCCGGATGAGCATCTAGCGGAGATCGGCGACAATAACCTGTTCATTACGATCGATCTCTTTAACGGATACTTACAGCTGCCGATCGCTGAAAAATCGCGCCATAAGACAGCAATTATCACTCCGGACGAGACAGCCGAGTTCAATCGATTAATTTTTGGTCTTTCGAACGGACCGGCATACTTTTCTAAGTTAATGCATCGTATACTGCAACCATTACGCAAGCAGGTCGTTTTATTTTTTCTGGATGATATTTTTATCGCGGGTAAATCTTGGACTGATTTGCGCCCCAAACTAGTCGCGGTATTGACGGCTCTGCGCGAGGCCGGGCTTACGATGAATATTAAGAAATGTCAGTTTCTGAAAAGTAGCGTCACGTATCTCGGTCTTGAGGTTTCGGCGAGTGGAATCAAGCCAGGTCAAGGCAAAGTCGATGCTATTAAACATTTTCCCGTGCCGCAAAATGTACATGAAATAAGGAGATTTCTAGGTCTTACCGGATTCTTTCGTCGGTTCGTGCCGAGATACGCAGAGATCGCGGCACCACTGAGCGACTTACTTAAATCTAATCGCGAGTTTATTTGGTCGGAGGGAGTAAACGACGCTTTCGTCGCGCTTCGAGATAAACTTGTCGAACGTCCTATACTTCAGCCGTTTAATCCAAAGAAAAGAACAGAGTTACATACCGACGCGAGTGCTCGCGGGTTAGCCGCGATGTTGTTACAAGAAGGTAGCGACGGAAAACTTCATCTCGCGTACGCGATTAGTCGAACAACGAACGAATCAGAGAAATTTTACCATTCCAGCAAATTAGAATTGCTAGCGATCATTTGGGCCGTTTCGCGACTAAGAACGTTGTTGATAAACATTAACTTTAGGATTATTACTGATTGTCAAGCATTGGTCTATTTGAATACACAACGTGCGAAAAATGCTCAAATCGTTCGCTGGCACCACTTGCTCAGCGAATTTGATTATGAAATTATACATCGCGAGGGAGTTAAGCTGGCACACGTAGATGCTTTGAGTCGAGCGCCGATTGTTTATGAATTGAATAAGAATCCGATAGATGATAGTGCAATTATGAATATCTGCGATACGAATCATGATAAGAACGACGAAATCGGAGTTTTTAACATTGTCGACGATAATAAAGAAATTTTAGCTTTTCAATTCAAGGATGAAGAAGTAGAGGCTAAAAGAACGATTCTTAATAAACCAGCTAGTCAGCGGAATCGCGATGAAAAGGAATCGATAAAAGATTTTGAAATGTCAAACGGTGTACTGTATAAGCGGGTAGATGGTAAATTACGTTATGTTGTTCCACGATGTATGCGTAAAAGTCTAGTTATGCGTTATCACGATTACGGAGGACACCAAGGGATAGCTCGTACCCTTGAGCTCATGTCGCGTAGATATTATTTTGCAGGTATGCGTAGATATATCAAACAGCATGTACATTCGTGCTTTAGTTGTTTGGCGTCTAAGACAAGGCCGGGACGACAGCTAGGTGAATTACACCCTATTCCTCCGGGCAAGCGGCCGTTTCACACGATCCACATTGATCACGTCGGTCCATTTGTAAGATCAAGTCGTGGAAATAAATTTGTATTTGTGCTCATAGATAATTTGACCAAATTTGTTATACTTGTCGCAATGCGTGATACCAAGACCGCCAATGTCATCAAAAGTCTAGAGCAATTTGTATGCGACTTTGGTGCGCCTGTGCGAATTATATCCGACCGTGGAACATGCTTCACTTCGAAAAACTTTGGCGAGTTTTGTAATAAACATGGAATTAAGCACATACTAACATCGCCAAGACACGCCCAGGCGAACGGGCAAGTCGAACGCGTGAACGCCGTACTCGTGCCATTGATGCAGGCGATCATCGAGCGTAAGGACGCTAGGGACTGGGACCTGAAATTAAAACAGGCCCAGCGCGATCTGAATGAATCGCAAAACGCTACGACCGGTAAGAGTCCATTTGAGGCCTTATACGGATTTATCCCTAGTCACGACGAAGGAGCTTTGCGTGAGCTTTCGGAAATCGAGTTGGCCTACGATCCAAACCACACCCAAAGGTATCGAGAAGTTGCACAAGAGATAGAGCAGAAACAGGAGAAAATGAAAACGCGGTATGATAGAAATCGAGTCACTAATGTGCAATTTAAAGTAGGGGACCTGGTTTTTATGAAGGTGAACCCGGTGGCTACAGGCGACTCAACAAAGTTACAGTACAAAAATCGTGGTCCTTTGGTTGTGATTGAAGTTTTGCCAGGAGATACAGTTAGGATAGCCGAGTTAGGCACTGATAAGAATCGATACGCAACAACTGCACATTCGAGTCAATTAAAAATTTGGAAACCGCATGCAGATGAGCATGACGAGAGTAACTGTAATAAAGAAGAGTAATTATCAACTGTTTTTTTCTCTTTCGTTTTAATTTTGTATTTTTGTTTTTTTTTTTTGTTATTGTTAATTTGTTTGTGAAGAGGTTCGAGGTCTGTTGCCTTCGAATCTTTACGGTGATCATTGTAATGTTGAATGTATAGTGGCATACCTTGCTTTTTTGTGGAAGATTGGATGGCGATAGATCGAGGACGATCTAGCAACAGAATGGCCGTGTTAAATATAAATCTATGTCCCTCTCCCTATATGTATAAGTCTATGTATTTATTATTGTTCTTGTGTCAATCAAAGTGTATATAAACGTGTATGTTCAGAGAACGGGTGTGAGTGCGTAATAAGCTGCGGTGTCTTGCGGACACCGAGAGCCTATAATAGCGAAATAGCGGTTTACTTATTATTATTAAATTACTTTTATTTAAAAGCCTCGTGTACGCATTTTAAGAATTCTACCAGAACACATCTTTTTAACATATGTGTTTCGTAAGAAGTGTCGAAAAATCTTTTTAGGATCCATCGAGAAGTTAAAAATTTATTCTGTATTGTATTGTAAAATTTGTTATTTTGGGAATAATTTTTTTCGGTTTGTTTATGTATAAATGAAGTGATTTATATATTTTTTTGTTCATTAAAATTGAAGGTGAGCAGCCAAGTTTTAATTTAAGAAAAATGTAGAGATTCACGGATTAAAAAAAGTTAGAGCTCAAAACGAAATTTTGTATTATTGGTCTTTTATAGAGCGAAATTGGTGATCTTGAATTAGTGTAATTTTTGAATAATGACATTTACCGGGAAGTTAGGCAACAACCGAACGTATTTTAACAATGAAATACGAAATCACCTTTAATAACCAAGTCCTTTCATTAATATAATTTTTTATGAGGAAGCTCTTTGCCAATAAATTGGCTGCGGTTTTTTTTATAAAATCAAGTTTTCTTAAAGCCTTTGGCGCGATAGTTGTAATTGCTCGGCTGTCAATATTTTAGTCGCTCCGACTTTAATGGACTGTTGGAGCAGTAGACTTTTGAAATACATAGGTGACATTACCAGCGGAGCTAAAATCGTTTTTGAAATCCCGGGTGTGTCCTAGAATGCAGGACTTCAACTGCGTCTCGTATCGATTATTTGCTGTCAATGTTCGATCTCTTTTTGACTCATGTATGGGTGTGAAAAATTTCTCATGGTGCTTTTAATTGGCGACAGTAGCAAGCTCGTCGGTGAAGTGCTCTTAGTTTTGGTGTCGTTCGGAAAAGCTCGAAAGTGGTTTTTCAACGTTGACGTTATGATTCTGTTCAAATGCTCTGGACCGATTGGCGATTACATGGCGTTTATCATATTATCTTGATACTGTTACTGCTGTTGTCGCTGCTGCTGCTGCTGCTGCTTCTACTGTTGAAGGTCAGGCGTGTCAAAAAGAAGGTGATTCAAGGTCAATAAACTGTGAGGGGATACATAGATAACTGCGCTTGATGTTTATGAGCCAAATTATTTTTTCAACAATCAAAGCGAGCATGTGTTCTGCACTCAAATAACTCACTGCTACTTTGTTGAAATGTTGCCTCTGGTAATGTCAATCACTTCTTGTAATTCGGTAGAATGGGGAATAAATAGTATATACTGTAATTAGCAGCCGAGGCCTATTTAGACGTGCTCTGAAGTTTTTCTTAGAGCTTGGCCTGTAGTGTACACGCTATTTTTCATACCCAGTGATCATTAAAATTTATTTCAAATTTTACTATTCTAATTTTAAATTTATAATTTATTGCAGACCATATCGTAAAAATAAAAGAGAATGCCAAACTAGACCTTGAACGCGCTCGAAATCATATAAATCCACTGATGCACCTAAAGTCACCCACGAGAGTAAGAGATGAGGAGGCTATAAAAGCTGCATGGCTCGCTCTAAACGGAACTGCCAAATGGACTGTCAAAATGTTCATTAATGATTTATCAGGCTACAATAACTCTTCAACTTTTGAGATAATTGAGCAAAGTATGTAAAGTAATTTTATTCAGTTGTCTTACATATAAGGCGTCAAATTTTGAAATGCACCGTTGCGTGATGTAGGAGATACCGAGGCTACGTCAAAATGTAAATATTCAAATACATTTAATGGATTTTCATTTAATCTTTTTCTAGAAATTTGCATGAAAATCAAGAAAACAAAAACAACTTACCCACATACAGACACACACGCACGAACGCTCGCACATACAGACATATGTTGGGAATTCAATGTACTTTACGAATATGTAAACAAAATTGTCGTACATTAACCTCGAATCTACGTGCAATTATGGCAATTTTTTCTCCTTCTCTTATAAGTTCCAAAATCTTGAGCTTTTGACCCAAATCCATCACAGCTTTATTTCTTTTTGAGCACTTATCTTTTTTATTTTTATTTGTTGGAGCCATTTTTCAAAAAATTATTTATAAAATATACTATTCTAAAAATTGTTACTAAACAACCGTGAAGTAAACCGCAAATAAGCGAATCCAATTCCCGCGAATAGCGAAACAATGGCACAATTGAAGAACCGCGAATAAGCGAAACCGCGAATACTGAGTACCGCGAATAGCGGGGACTGCCTGTATGTCTGGTTCAAAAGCTCATTTTTAAAAAATGGCTTCGAAAGTAATCATTTTAGTTCAACCTCGGTTTCGCCTATCCGCCAGCCCTCACGCGCCTGCTATTGCACTCATGAATGATGTCTCACATAAGCATTCTTTCTCGTTACTCTAGCTATTGATACTGATACTGCTAAAAAAAGCGACATCGACGACATCGACGACATCGATGACACCGATGATGAAGACTCCATGGATTTAAACGACTTCAACTACCTATCGGAAAGTGAAAATGATGAACTAAAGCTCGTAGAGTCGACAGTAGAACCGGTACAGGAACCTATTGAGCCGTCATTACACGAAACAATGAAACCGGTCGCAAAGGCACCACAGGAGGTGTTGGAACCAGTTGAGCCATCACCACGTAAATTGATCCCAAAGCCAAAAGTACCCAAGAAAAGGGGCTGCAAGTCTGCTGCTCTTTTAAATTTGGAGCCAAAAAAATCAAAGCGTCAAATAAAAAAAAATGTTAATGAAAATTTTATTTATAATTAGACTACGTCACAGTCATTTTTGTTTGATTAATAAAATATTGTTCATATGTAAAAATAGTTTTCTGTCAAAATTAGGAAATATTTTTTTATTCCATTAAAATAGTATAATATAAATAGTTTAATTAATTAAAATTATTTAATTTGTAATGAGCACTAAATTGCAATATTATATTCTCTCATAATAAACAAATTTTATTTCATTGCCTGTAAGATACTCTTTATCTGCATACAAGTGAACTCATTGTATTTATCAAGAATAAAATAAATGTTTAAGTGTACAAAAAAAGTGCTTATGTAAAATCAATTATGAACTATACAAAATAAAAAAAAACATTATGAAAAATTTGTTTCATAGCTGTGCCTGAATAAATGTATAAATAAAAATTTTTATTAAAAAATTTTAAGCCATACGTACCTCATTTTATTATTTTCTTAAAATTCACAGTTATAAATTTTGAAAAAAACCTATTGGATGGAACATAAATTTAAGGAGGCTGCAGCGATGCAAGGTGGTACACTAGACCTACTTTAATTCTGTCCGGTCCACCTAGTAGTGGAACGTGTATAAGCATAGGAATTCCGGCGTTCCAGCGGACAGAATTAAAGTAGGTCTAGTGTACCGTAGTAAAACGCTATATGCGCAAGGCTATTTGCATTACGCAGCGCATAGCGTTAGCATGGCAGAACATAGGGGAAATGTGTTGGATTCTTAATATCTTTTTTATTTGCCTGGAAACACCCATTTACAATTTTATCATTCGAAAGCAAATAAGATTTCCTATAACATATATTATTTTCACCAACTGGTAAAGTGATTTGAGCTCACAGTACACTAAAAACTGACACTTCCCATAAGATCTAATGTTAAATGGCCAAAACTTTGAATCTCATTATTTCTCAAGTTTGCATGGAAACCCCAAATTTTTTTTTTACCAAAAATCTTGTAATTTCATAAACAGCAGTAAAAGCAATAAAATAATAAAAGTAATAAATTTCATAATGCAGTTTCCCGGCTACTTTTCCTGGACCATACTGATTTCCATATTTTTTCACCGTTAGTAATTGCTTAAGTAATTACTTAAGCAATGACCAATGAATAATAAGTATTGTTCAAGGAATTACTTAGACATTGCTCATATAAGTAACTACTCAAGTGAAAGTTCGTCTTGGCAACGCTCTGACGTTTGCAATAAATAATTTGAACGCGCTCTGATTCGTGGGAAACATTTGAAATCCTCGATTCTCATTCGCGGGACTTTTGGGTTTAGGGACAAATGTCCATTAAGTCGAATTTAGCGATTCGACTAAATAATGCCGCGCTGTGCGGCACTGGGAGAGTTGATGTGAAATGCGTTTTTATAGCTATGGGAGCTTTGTCATTACCCCTGCGTAAGCCTGCTTGTTTGATACGAGCATGAATTTGCGTGCTCAGCAACAAATCGACTCGACCAGGCTGAGTAAAGTTTGGATCGGCGAGCTGTAGGCCTTCTATATGTTGCCATTCTCTTGATTGCTTACAAAAAGGTTGATAATTAGTAATAGCTAGCAATACATAAGCTTTGAAAGACAGCCTAAACTGTGACTCGAAGTGCGGTCGAATTAATATTTCCACTTCTGCTCGAGTCTTGGCTGGACCTTGTCCGATGTCAGATATAGGTGCGTTCACTTTGCGTTTACGCAGCCGTAGACTTTGGCACAGATTTTCTGTAACAAATGACGACTGTGCACACCGGTCTACCAGAGCTCGAGCCGTAGTGAATTCGTCTCCTGAAGCTGAGACTCGTACTTGACCTGTAGCAAGCAATGTTTCTAGCACTTCTTCGTTTGCTTTCGAAGAAACAGCTGCTAGAACATTTTGCGTTGTAGACGATGTTTCAACTACTTCTGAACTATCGTCTCGTTGTCGCTCTGAAGTCTTCTTCGCGTCTTTCTTGAAAGGCGTATGCAGGAGCGTGTATGATGGTTTCCATTGCAAATAAAACAAGCAGCAATGGATTTACAATCTTTGCACATGTGCGTTCCAAAACATCTGTAGCACAGTCGTTTTTGACCGAGAGTTCGCTTTCTCTCGCCAACACTCCGTCTACGAAACTGAGGACACTGTTCGACAGCGTGCACCTCCGAACACACCGGACAAGCTGACTTATCTGAGCTGGATTGTACGAAATTACTAGATCTACGACTTTTGCTTGTCGTAGCTTTCGACTCCCTTGTGGAGTGCGAATTTTTCTTCGTAAAATCCTGTGTACTTTCTAACAGAGAGCATTTCTCTTGGCTTCCAGGAACTTGCACAAGTCCTCAAATGTGTCGGGCACTGTAGGGTCTTTTAATTGATTCACACTGTCTTCCCACTTGACTCGACATTGTTGAGTAATTTTACTCCTAGTCAAGAAGACAGTGAAGTGATCCCAATGCTGAACAGGACTGCCCAAGGCCTTGAGCGCTTGAAGCAAATTGCGTACACCGTTTAGTACGCGCATCAATTCCACGGCCGAATCATGACAGGTAATGACTCAACAACACTTTCCAGGCTGTAGCGAAATGCTCGCCCCCAGATGGGACTTCTTGTAGCAGTTCCGTAGCTTCGCCTTTGACATAAGTCCTCAAATAATTCATTTTGAAGATAGCAGGCAGATTGGGCCGCTCAATCACCATTTCTTTAAATGTGTCTCGAAATCTCACCCAATCTTGTATGTCACCGGAAAAATCACCGATGACGATCGCCGGCAGCTTAGCTCGATTTACGTCCATCTCAACTATAGACTCGTCAATCTTCGGCTGTTCCTTTTTAACTTTAAGGAGATGATCTTGGAAGAGCCCCAGATTCGTTAGTAATGCTTCATGCGCTATGGAATACTGGTCTGTCGCGAAGTAGTCATTTTTCATATCTACATCTTCTATCTTTTCCAAGGCTTGGTGCTTTTTCTCGAACTAATCCCAGCGTTTTTTCAATTGCTCCATCCTCGATAGGCAGGCATCTCTACCGAGCTTTGAAAAGTTCTCAAACGATCTAATTGTCGGTCCTGCTTTTTTGAGTTGAGCCTCCATTTTGCC
The DNA here is from genome assembly GCA_034770305.1 of Trichogramma dendrolimi. Lineage (NCBI taxonomy): Eukaryota > Metazoa > Arthropoda > Insecta > Hymenoptera > Trichogrammatidae > Trichogramma > Trichogramma dendrolimi. The sequence goes on along the minus strand of JAPMIB010000081.1, from coordinate 382,116 downwards.
GGACTTTAGCCTTCAATACAAATAACTCAATTCGATCAATTCATTAAAAACCAATAGCACAGCAGATGATCCCGGGTTTCGACACCGATGTTTTTTGCAGTGCGAGTCAAAAACACCCACTCTAACCTAAAATACGCAAATAAATTTTTTTCTCGAGTGCTTGATTTTCTTGTTATATCCTTATACGTGCGGTAATTTATTAATCAATGGTTCAAGGTAGAGAATAATAAACACGTGAATCAAATATTTCACGATCCCTCGCGTTTCTAAATTTTCTCGCCTATAGAACAGGTGTCCGCCATTTCTTAGTTCAGAGTGGCCACATATAAAAATTGTCGCAAGGCATCAAAATTGAATTTAGCGGGGTGAAACACTATTTTCAACTCAATTCATTACTGTATTGCTGTAACAAGGCAGGGTAACAAAATGCATGTTTAAGCATTTCGATAGCCATGGGCCTTAACAGTAGGCAGTCATTTTTCTTATTTTGCTATTTCGTATTATTCTATACTTACTGCACTACTTTCTCCTGATAAAACACAGCAATTGAGTGTTATGTCCGAGCACGGACACAGGAGGGAAAGTAAGAAGGAACACAGAGGGCTTGAGGTCAGAACAAAATGATTTATTTACTACACTAAGAAGCTTACACTTAAACGTCTGCGAGACACTTTACAATTTGAGCAGCAACGCGAACGCGAGACGGACTCGGTGTATATATCAATTGGCCGAAGCTAATGCGCAGTGAACGGCCGACCGGTACAATACGACCCAGGGCGAGCGCTAATCTGATAACGAGAGAGGCTTGATATCAGCTCGCCAAGCTTTTATAGCTGATCTCGTGGGTGCTGATCTTAATTCGCGAGGCCGCGGGCGTTTACTCTTCGACTCGTGATTTTGCACGCGCGGCCCGGTATCGCGGTTGCTTGCGCAACAGTTTATGGCTCTGGCAGCTGTTGTTTTACAGCTTCTGCGAATACGTGGGAATCGTCATGTCGGAAAATCACGGCGATGCGTAATCTCGGTGTTGTCGTGAATTTCGGACATGACATGAGTATCAAATATGAATGAATGATCGCTGATAATAATCATACTTTTATTTTTTTGAAATAATTTTGCAGGTCCAGCTGTCTAATTGCTTTGATTTATTAAGAGATCATTCAGAATCGTATTCCCAATACCTGTTTAATAACTTTTACACGGAAAAAAATTGATCCTGTTAATTTTCATATTCTTGATAATTGTGCTGTGAAGTAATAACACGACTGTGATGAATTTGAAAGAAAAATGAAGGAAGCAGGAGATTTTAAAATATTTATTGGAGTTAGGTTCATACTCATTACTATTTTATTCACTAACGAGATTATGTATTGATAAAAAAAAAAGTATGAACAGGAATTTAACCTGATGGCCATAAGTATTACGTGAACATATTTTATATCTAAGTTCAAGAACTCGTGGTCAATTATTGGCTTACGAACGGTTTTTTATAAATTTTCAATGATTTTAACTGAAGGCCTGAAGCACTCAAAATATTTGAAAAAATTCAAGATGGTTTGGATTGTTGAAAAGTACCTTCATGAATTTTTAAAAAATTTTAATTTCTTCCGGGCTTCAGAATAAATAAAATAGAAAATAGACGGTTATAGCGGGGGTGGGGAGTAGGAGGGGGGAGGCGGTTTAAAATGTTGGTTTTTGGGACCTGATTTCCATCTAATATAGCATACCAAAAGCGCGTCAAGATCGGTGACATACGTGCGCACGATTATTTAAAAAATTCTGAGCCTTACACAGTTATATAATGATCGATGAATTGGTATATTAAAATTGACACGTGCAAATAACTTTTGTGAGCTCCAGGCTCTCAGTGAAGTGCATCGTAAAGTAGTGTATCGGAATGAAAAAATTCCTAGTTTATCTACATTCAAAAGCTTCGACCTGCGGAGTGTCGTTTTGCGGGAGAGCCAGGAACACATAATGTTTGTGTATGTTTTAAACATTAGAACTTCATATTAAAATTGGCAGCTTTAAAAGCATCATGATCTCTACTTCACTGCAGTGAAGTATAGAGATATTTTGGAAGAAATTGTCGGCTCAACAAAAATGAGAAATTGCATGTGGCAACAATGCAATATGTGCTTGAATAAAATTCATCTAATAGTAATGGACGAGTTAAAAAAATTATACGACAGAAATCATCTTCTCTTTTAAATTGGATGACTTCAAAATTTTCAAATATTCTCAATGGGCGAAGAAAAAAAATACCAAAATGAAACTTGAAGATAGAACAGAAAGATTGAGCGAGTATTAAAGGTAATACCAATTGATTTTTTGGAGCTTACAGAACATCATTTTACTTAAAAAAAAATTGTTTTCCGATTGAAAACAGAATTTAAACACGCATTCACGGCTTTTAATAATGGATTTTGCAGAAAACTATACGTTTATAGCTCAACATTACCGTATCATTACAATATTACGGAATCGTTCAGTTCTCAAAAGCAGGTTATCTACCATTGCTTTTGTACGTTCCGGAGTTGGTAGTGGTGAAGATCGGACGCTGAGCGGGCGCTAGATGATTTGCAGTGCTAAAACACACGTTCCTACTAGACCGGCAGATAGTGACCGATAATAGGTGCTGATTTTTAAACTTATGCTCTTGAAAAGTCTGAAAGGTACATCGATAACAAGCTCAAAAACGGATTATTACGCCTTATTAGCGTGGCGATTTTTTTTAAATTTGTAACAAATTTCGGCCTAGTGTGCTGATTTTTTAACTTATGCCATTATTAAAAGATGATAGTTTGGCACTGATCGAGTTTTTATCTAGCTAGGCATAAGAGCACCTAGTGTCCTTTGGTGTAGATCGATATGGTCATAATGTAAGAAAAACCCATGATTGCGTGCTGATTTTTAAACTTATGCCAAAAGAAGGGATGAAATTTTGAAACTCATAGAATAATGAAAAATGTTAACCCGAAATATTGTACAACTTTCGTAGAGTCTAGATTTTTATATCTACTGGTGGCACTTATGCCATTACTTTTTATGTACTGTATGGATTTCAAAATTTCATCCCTTCCATTGGCATAAGTTTAAAAATCAGCACGCAATCATGGGTTTTTCTTACATTATGACCATATCGATCTACACCAAAGGATACTAGGTGCTCTTATGCCTAGCTAGATAAAAACTCGATCAGTGCTAAACTATTATCTTTTAATAATAGGATAAGTTAAAAAATCAGCACACTAGGCCGAAATTTGTTACAAATTAAAAAAAAATCGCCACGCTAATAAGGCGTAATAATCCGTTTTTGAGCTTGTTATCGATGTACCTTTCAGACTTTTCAAGGGCATAAGTTTAAAAATCAGCACCTATTATCGGTCACTATCTGCCAGTCTACACGGCTGGATGCGCCATCTAACAGCGGTGCATTCGAGGATATTAATATAATTGTACTCACTAATTATAAACCACAATTGAGTGGTTTTTAGATACAATCCAGCTAGTATTATGAAAAGTAAAGCATTAAACGTATTTAACTTTCATGGCCTCGCCTAACAGCCTATATTGAAATTACCAGGAATAAATGAATAAATGAAAACATGTTGAAATTTTGTCAATTAGTCAAGCTAAGTTTCATGAGAAACTAACTGAAACTCGTGTTAGAACTAAACCACCTTAAATTAGTTACAATTTCCGAAAAAACTGGAAAAAATCGTCTCGAATAAACGTGTTTGTTGCAATAGGTTTGTTGCTGGACTGTACTAAACAGTATGCGAATCATTAACATAGGCCCACAAAAAAATTGAAGTTCAGTTTCAGTTACCGAATCCGAATTTTTATAGATTGACTCATTTTAAAAGTTATTTAAAGGTCAGATTAAAATAAAGTAGTAAAAAAAAATCTGAAAAAATTTTAACATACTTTTTTGAGGTTGCTGAACTCAAATCTAAGGTCTTATAACTTCTATGAATTGTTCAAGGTTATTCAAAGGTCGAACTTGAAGAATGAATTGAGACAGTACGAAAAATCACATATATGATTTACCTCTGAAGTGAGAATGAAAACAATGAATGACACATAAAAACGTAAAGTTACCTGCATTTTCGAAATCTGAAATAATAAATCTAAGTTTTTATTGAAAAATCGATTTTTGATTTGTTTTAGCTTTAACCCATTAAGTCCGGGACGGACACATTTTTGATACTTTTTTGAACCGTTGTGCTTTTGCTGAAAATGGGGTCTGAAGAAATTGCGAGTAAGCATAGTCTCCGCAAAATTTAATGAACTTTCCGAATCCGGTGTCAGATTTTCGATATGACAAACAGGTCAAAAGTTATGGATTGATTTAACCGAAAAAACGTGATTTTGAAAGAAAATGTTTTCTTCTTTTTGAATTTTCACATGAAAATCTTTTAAATCCTGGCGTCTTCAGTACAAATAAAGCGTCCATGGGTCCTTCTCTTAAAGTTATGACGGTTCCAATTAGTGAAAAATGATTTTGAGTACAAAAAATGGCGACTGGAAAATGTAAATATATAAGGAATTTTTTGGAAATTTTAACTCAAAAACGATGGATTTAAGGAAAAAAATTTACTGATGAATGAGTTCTTTGATCAATGCTAAGAATCCGTTTTTGAGGATCCGTTTTTGAGGTTTTTAAGGATCCGTTTGTCACGGTATTCGCGTGCCGTTTGCCGAATTGGCACTTTTGGCGGGCGAGTTCAGGTGACGAGCTCGCGAAGGTAGGAAGTCGAGCGCTGCGCAGTCAGTACACACAGGGACACTGTAACGTTAACTACCAATATAAGAAGTTGATGAGCTACTTGTCCGTGTAATTATTTCGCCTCTCCTCCTCTCATCCCGTTAACCTTAAGTTAGCGACGACGGACGGAACCTTACTTACGACCCCCGTGACAATTTTGGTGACAGCGGTGCTCGTTCGTGTGGAGTGAAGTGAAATTGACAAGTAATATTCCAACTTCAAAGGGACGATCTGTCGAAAATGCAGATCAGTGTACTCATACTGCTCACGTTGGTTTTGTAAGTAAATACAAGCAATTAATAAGTAGCATCAGGGCCAACGCATAAATAAAGAGCTTACGAGCAAAGAAAATATTTAAGAATCGGTTGCAAATCAAAAAAAAAAAAAAACGTCGTTAACGAAGAGAAAAGATTATTACAATAGAGTAAAAATGAGTCGACAGGAAGCTATAGATACGAACAGGCCGAATTTGACCGGCATATCTGATACTCCAGCGCAAGCAGTATCACCCTGCGAGCCGAGTAATAGCGCGGCATTGAATGACCTTGTTGAATTCATTCAAGAGATAATGAAGAAATATGAAAAAAAGTTAGTAGACGTAGAAAGTCTGCGGATTAAATATGGAGTAGAGTTTTTAGTAGGCGCGCCTACATCATTGGGAGTAACGATGATGAAATATACCTTGAGCCAAGCGCGAAAAAATTGGGGAGAGGAAATGACTAACGAACAAGCAGAACTATTTGAAGGGTTGCTTGATAAAATAATGCATTTGGAGCAAGATTTACTTGATAGACAGCATCGCGAAGACGAAGCGCGCCTTACCACTATAAGACAGCAATTAGTAGCTGAAATTTCGGCACCGAACGCGTTCATAAATAACTCACGTACACCACCGCCTACGATAAATGAGAGAAATAATCAAAACAATAATATGTTTGTATCGACCCCCGTGGGTGGGCAAGCGACTGGCCCTGAACGCGATAATGGCAATGGAACCCCGCTTGATTATGATAAACCGCATGTAGTAGTCCAAGAGCAGACAAATCATAGCTGGGGTAGTAACACTATACAAAGAAACGATTGGATGACCCAACTGAACCAATTCGTCGCTACAGTGCCCGAATTTGATGGAGAAACAGGCAATGTCCAAGCATTTTGCCACGCAGTGCAAAAAGTCGCCAACGAATTTACGCAAGATAAACATCCCTGGATTTTACAAGCACTAAGTAGAAAACTAAAGAAAAATGCGTCAATTGCCTTTAGCTCGCGAATATTTGGATATACTCGCGTAAATGATTTTCTTAGCGACGTAAAAACGAAATTTTGCGGATCAGGTGAGACTGAAAAGTACAAAAACCAACTGAGAAGCATAATACAGGGTATAAAAGAGCCGGTATCAGAATACGGACTGCGTGTTCAAGTAATATACAATAAACTCTTGAATGCGATTGAATGCGATATAAGTATGAATGAACAATTCAAATATTTTGAATTAAATAGAGCTACGGAGCAAGTAGCTCTACAATTTACACTAGGTCTGCGAGCAAATTTGCAAGCGTTTGTACAAGCGGAGAGGCCGCAAACACTTGATAATGCCATCGCTCTGGCGACAAAATTCGAAAATCTTAATTCAACACGAATTCCAGTCGATGAATCTTATCGTAATGAGAGTAGAGACAAGCAAGAAGGAAATATGCGAGCGCAGAAAGTACGATGTAACCATTGTAAAAAGCTAGGGCACTCGTACACAGAGTGCTGGACGTTAGCAAAACAAATGCGCGATATAAGCCCGGGTAATAGTAACAACGAGCGAAACAGCGACCATCAGTCGAACCAGGGGAACCAACATAATAATAATAATAATCGGGACTCCCAACAGTACCGGCACAGCCAGTCCTATATAAGGAATACCAGTGGCAATAACAAGGGATATAATAATAATAGGAGTACGAATAACGCAGATAACGGGTACAATAATAATAATAATAGAAATGGATATAGGAATCGGCCCAGTAATCAAAGCAATAATTTTGAGGGAAATAGGCAAAATAATAATAATGGGCCACCATCGGCACCTCGCAACAACGAGATGCCCCAAGAGCATGATACCACCCAAGTGCACTACGTTGAAAATGATACACGGTATGAAGCAGAGGAATATAGCCCGTACCCAGAGGATCAGGGAAACTAGGTAGGCGCTCGACGCATCAAGTGAGCGTCGAGCGTGAGACCGAAAGAGTTGAAGTGGTAGTACTAATCAATTATACGTCAAAAAAAATAAAACCACCATCCGTCCAGCTTAGTAGCAAAATGCTAAGAACGAGCCCTCTACCTTTTTATGTTGATACAGGAGCAGAGGTTACACTGATTAAGCGAGGAGCCCTCCGAAAGGATGTTTTGATTGATGCATCATATAAGCTGCACATTAAAGGTGTGACAGAAGGTATCGTTGAGTCATTAGGAACTATATGTATGGAGTTTCAACAATTTAATTGCATAGTAGTGGTACCAGACTCATTTCCAATCGACACCCACGGGTTGATTGGTTGGCCTACGATAAAAGATAATAAAGGGAAAATAGATGCTGAATTCAATCAGCTGGAAATTAACGGCTATAAAATACCATTCACCGGAACGGAAATTCTAGAAATACCACCCAGAACAAGGCATGTAATTTATGCCTACGTATCAAATCCTGAGCAGCAAGTAGGAATGGTACCGCTACAAAATATGCATGAAGGATTACTATTTGGAAATTTTCTTGGCGTAAATAGAGAAGGCCGAGTATATGCAATTGCCATCAACACTACTAATGAAATTATAAAATTGAGACCGCCAACAGTGCAATTGCTACCAGTGGAAGAAATAAACGACTCCGACAGCTCAAGCGTGTTGACGCAGGCAAAAAAAGTGCAAGTTCTATCATGCAAAACGGAAATATATTTGAAAACTGAGAGAGTCAAGAAAATTTTCGAGCTACTAGATGTAAAGACACTTGAGCACTTGAACGACGAAGAAATTCAGCATATTAAAGACTTGATAAGCGAGTCACCTTACACCTTCGGGCTTCCAGGAGAGCCGCTAAAACCAACAAACGTCATCACTCACAAAATCGAAACGACGAGTGATATTCCGGTAAGAGCAAAGCGATTTCGTCAGCCACCGGCACTCGCTAACGAGGCACAAAAATTAATTAATGAAATGCTTGAACAAAATATTATACGGCCCTCGGAATCGCCTTATTCGTCGCCAACGTGGGTAATACAAAAAAAACCAGGAGCTGACGGTAAGCCACGGTGGAGGCTGATTACAGACTTTCGGAAATTAAATGAAATTACAGTGGGAAATAGTTATCCTCTACCATGCACCAACGATATAATAGAAAGCGTGGCGAACGCAAGGTATATTACATGCCTTGATTTACGAAGCGGCTACTATCAAGTGGAAATGAACCCAGAAGACGCGCGTAAAACCGCGTTTTCAGGACCTTATGGGCACTACGAGTATGTCCGTATGGGAATGGGGTTAAAAACGGCACCCGCCACGTTCCAAGCGCTTATGGACCTAACCCTCGCGGGACTTCAGGGAATAGAACTATTTGTATACTTGGATGACATCATCATTTTTGCCCAAAATCTTGAAGAACACAAAAAAAGATTTATTAGATTGGTACGGCGACTTGAAAAAGCTAATCTTACAATCGAACCAAGAAAATGCGCCTTCCTACAAATTGAAGCGAGCTTCCTCGGGCATATTGCGGGTAATGGTCACATCCGCATGGACGAAAAGAAAATCGAGGCCGTACAAAAGTTCCCAACACCAACCAACGAAAGGAAGGTAAAACAATTCCTTGGGTTAGCGAGCTATTATAGGCGCTTCATAAAAAATTTTGCTAAAATTGCCGCCCCACTAAATAAACTATTGCGAAAAACAGAAGAATTTACATGGGGCGCGGAACAACAGCAAGCATTTGATGCACTTAGGACAGCCCTCAGCAGTCGTCCGGTATTAGCAGCACCAGATTTGTCAAAAGCATTTGTAGTCATTACGGATGCCTCAGATTATGCCGTAGGCTGCATTTTAGCAAACGGCACGCCTACAGCTAACAGACCGTGTGCTTACGCATCGCGATGCCTTAAAGGCGCCGAACTCCGCTACTCAACATATGATAAAGAATTACTCGCGGTTGCATATGCCATCGAACAATTCAGGCACTATTTATATGGCAGAAAATTTACGGTTATTACTGATCACGAGCCGCTAAAACACTTCCTCACTACAAAAAAACCTGAATTACGCTTTAATAGAATGAAAGCTCAGCTGCAAGGTCTTGACTTTGATGTTGTCTACTTAAAAGGATCTAAGAATCCGGCGGACGCACTATCACGCAGCCCATGCGTAAGGGAAGGAGAAGTAAATCCAGAACTACCTAGGTTAGAATTATATGAATTAGCTGATAAACAGGAGCAGGAAAAAACCTCAAATAACAAAAATGAAACAACAATATTAACAGCCAAGAAAGTTGAATCAAGTAAGCGCATGCGGCCAGCTGCAAGTAGTAAAAACGCATCCAGCTCAGAGCAAGCGGGAAGAAAATTAAAGAAGCAGAAAATAATACTGGGACAACTCGATGCTTCAAGTGATTCATCGTCAATAGAAGCCACTGTAAATCCAAGACAACAGCAATGTCAGCAATCACCTACGTCAGAGCGGAACGAGTCAAATATTCTAGCTCAAGCGAGGAAAAGCAAACTAGCTTATATGAAAAGGCGTTCAAGCCAATGGGGTCAAGATCTACAATGCGCTAGTACGCCACTCACGAGGGCGCAAAAATACATGAGAGAGATCGTCAAAAATTACAAATACTGTGATAATAATAGCAGTGACAGTTTAGAAAATAACGAGAAACCGAGCACTAATAATTTGACACCTCCCAAGCGCAATCATATGTCGTGCGAAGCAGAGAAAACGTTGCGCACATCGCGAGGTAGTAAGCATCAAGGGACTTTTAAACCGCTACTACACCGAGTACGCAAAACTGTACGTCACGATAGCTGCGATGATGCAAGCAATAACGAAATTGTGAACGCTAGCAAGTACCATTTAAATATAGCCGAGCGAAATCGCAAAGGCAAGCGTAGTTTTGAATTCATTCTATACGATGCGGACAGCGAGAGCGATGAACCACCGCAAAGAGATAAGCCTCACACCAATTGCCAGTCAGCAGCTAATGCTGCATTACATGAAGAAGGTAGTAAGACATCCGTCAGCGTACATAAAAGAAAAAGCTCACTGCAGAATGAACCTAGTCTAGCACAAAACAGAGAATACCATCCAATTATATTCAGCAGTGATAGCGGAACGCAATATGAAGAATTACCAGATGAGAAAACACACAAAAAGTATAGCTACTGCGCAGATAAATCGGCAATATTATCAGATGGACCTTCAAACCATACTATAGACAATGAAGAATCACTGCTGAATGCGCTTGCATCAGCATGGGGACGCGACTTCGATATTACAGAACTGAAACATACGCTTGATAACAGCCCGACGTATACAAATGCAATAAAATGCGGCGTTTTGGATGCTACGATGAAAAAATTGTATGATTATGTGTATATATTTGGCAAGCACTTTGTGGTCAATATATGCATTCATGTAAAGAATAAAACAGGCTTTATATTCTATCATTGCAAAGCTGCATTAAACGATGACTATACACTTGAAACTGGAGAACGGTAAGTTTACACCGCTTATACAAAGTGACGAAATTGAACTGGTAGACGAGCAGCACGAACAGCTAGTTATACCAAAGTCATATCAAAAAGGTGAATTTTTAGCAGTACGAAATTCTGATGAAGGATTTTACCTATGCCAATCACTTGCAGATATTAGCAAAAATAGCAAAAAAAATCCAATACGGTGGCTCACTCAAGTAGATAACACGCACGATGAGTATAAAATGGACTATAAGGATTACATCAAACATGCTAGCATCCTTACAAATGTCGACCTACAGAAAACTAAACGCAACATATAAATTACCATAACGAACGCAATAAAATTCTCACCCTTTTAGAACAATCGATCGAGTACAGTAATCACATGAAAGCGCGAGAGCAAGAAGCCAGCACGATCGTTTGCGAGCCTCCAAGTGTCGCTAAGATACCCGATATACATGAGTCATCCGTCACCGCATCGGAATTCATTGAGCCACAGCGGACAAACGCTGGCGTAAGTAGCCAGCACAATCTTAACGTAATAAGTGAACATGAATCAAATCAATGCGATCTTGGCCTTGCTCAAACTAGCAAAGGTCGCTCACCATATCTGCTGAGAAAAAGAAAAAATGCTCTGGCCAGATACTTGACCGCTGAAGCCCGACCGGAAAGCGATCCGCCACCGTGGCGAGAAAATGAAGTACAAGTTTTTACAGGGGTTGAGAAAACAAATGAACATCCCTTTGCACATTACGAAAATCTTATATATGTACTCACAGCAGATCTTTATTTGAAGTCTGAAGTATTAAACGCCTTACTCGAGAGAATATATACATGAAGAGCGCTTAAGCAGTGCTCAACGGGAAGTATCAGATGTCATCGTTAGTAATATGAAAGAGTATAAACTCTTCGGAGTCGTCATCAAAAATAATATAGATAGTAAATTGCGCATTTACGATATCACGAAATGCATAAGAAATTTAAAGAATAAATTGTTGGAAAATAATATTAAAATAGTAGGTATTATAAAAGATTTAATTATAGCCTCTAAGCAAGAGTGGAGCACAATAATTGAAGTAATTAATAATCAATTTAAAAATACATCAATAAATATTATATTTTTTGAAAATAGCACACCTGTCCCACCTGTGGAGGACAGGTATGAGCTTATCAAAGAATTCCACGAGTCAGCTACAGGTGGACACAAAGGCATAAATAAAACATATGATAGACTAGCGGCAGAATATTACTGGAGGAATATGCAAGCTGACGTAAGACAATTTGTCCGGCGCTGCGAGGCCTGTCAAGAGAAAAAATTAGTGCGCGTTAAAACGCGGCTACCCATGATCATTACAGACACAGCGTCGTACGCTTTTGATAAAATATCGCTTGACTTTGTAGGACCGCTAAAAGAGACGACGGCCGGCAATAAGTATATTAACAATTCAAGATAACTTAAGCAAATACTGCGTCCTCATACCCACAGCGTTCGCAACAGCTAGAGAAGTCGCTGAAGGACTAGTATCGAAATTCATAGCATATTTTGGTCCGCCCAAATCCATACTCACTGATCAAGGTACTCACTTCATCAATAAATTGCTTAACGAATTGGCAGACATTTTCAAAATAAAAAAATACTCAACCAGTAGCTTTCGTCCGCAAAGCAACGGCGGAATTGAGCGCATGCATCATACGCTAAAGGAGTACTTGAAGCTTTTTATAAATAAAACAACGGAATGGGACGAATTATTACCACTAGCCCAACACGCATATAACTCGACAATCCATGATGGCACGGACTATGCTCCAAATGAATTAGTCTTTGGCCGAAGAACCATTATGCCCTCAAGTTTTCAACCGACTGATCAAACACCTACCTACGACGAGTATGTGCAAGATTTATTGCAAAAACTGGAACGCCTCCAAACGTTGGCTGCAATGAATTTAAGCCAATCAAAGTTTAGATGGAAGGGTTATTACGATAACAAACTAAATGTAGTACATTTTCGTGAAGGAGAGCTCGTGTACTTGATTAAAGAACCTAAACATGGGAAATTAGATGACGAATACAGGGGACCTTACGAAATTTTAGCGATAGATTACGATAAGCACACAGCGATCTTGGCACAGGGCGAAAAACAACGCATAGTGCACCTTGATAAATTAAAGCGAGCAGTTAAATAAAAAAAAAAAAAAAAAAAAAATTATAGCTGATTGCCATCACAGAAATTTTAAAGAAGATTAGTTATAACAAAAAAAGTGATATGATTTGAATAATAGTAATAACAAGCAGATTTTTTTTTTCGCGGCCTACGGACGCGGGGCCAGACTACATATTATATTAGTTATGTATATAAAGATAGGAAGAAAAAGCTAACATATACAACTGACAATATGACACTGATTATGACTTGCATATTTATATGCTTATACTTCCAGGGACACTTTCGCCTCTGACAACTGGCTGCCAATAGGAAATTTTGAAACGCCTGGGAATTGGACACCAATAAGTGGAAACCCTGGAGTGATCATTGAGAAAATAAATCAATTATCAACATCGACTACCACTTGGAAACTCGTACAGCGCATAGACCTTATAGGATTTTTCGAGACACAAACAAAATTGCAAAACGCGGCGTTCGCACTGCAAGAACTTTGTAAGCAACAGTGCGAAAATAAAAAAGCCCTGCGCAAACTTGCAACACTTGTCGAAGAATCAGAAAAGGACACCCAACGAGTCCTCCATATGCTTAGCAGCAGTGAAAATAGCAATAAAATAAGGAATAAGAGAGCCTGGTTTTCGGCCGTAGGGAAATTAAGTCACACATTATTTGGTACTCTAGACGAAGAATCAGAAATTGAGCTGAAAAAATTAATAGAGATATCATCGGAGGATAATCGTAAGCTAGCAGCATTGTTAGCAAATCAAACTGAAATAATACGTAATGAATTCGGGAGCTTACATAAAAAATATGATGAGTTAGATGACTTACTTGATAAAGTCTTACTAGAAACAAAGAAATTTGAAAGTAAAACCATGATGGATACTGCGATTGAAGGTCTTGAAATGGCAGTTATAGAACACCAGTTAAATGCTAGGACTCTCATAGATGCAATCCTCTTCGCATCACAAGGAGTCATACACCCACTATTTATTACAGCGGAGCAGATCAGGAATACAAAAGAGGTAGTAACATCTTCAATTAAAAATGTATTATTTCCACCCTTAGGAGAAGATAACCCCATTATTAATATTGGGAAAATCTCAAAACTAACAATAGTATTCAACGAGATCGCGTTAACATACAAACTTGAAATTCCGCTGCTAAATTATATAGAATATACATTATATAAAGCTTCACCTCTTCCAACGGAACAACATATACCTGGAGCACCAGGCACTTACGGCTACTTATGGCCAAGCCGGCGTTATTTCGCGATATCGGCTTCACTGCAAAACTATATTGCATTTAGTAAAGAGGAGCTCGAGGAATGTAAAAATACGGGAAAATTACATATCTGTAGTAAATCGCCACCAACGCGAGCAATCGATGAGCACGCGCCGTGTGAAATAAAAATCGTTGTCAATAAACCAACTAAGACCGAAGACTGTCACATAAAAGTAATTAAATTAGTCGAAACATACTGGACAAGGCTTAGATCACCAAATACATGGATTTTCTCAGCAATCAAGAATGAGATTGTCACCACAAAATGCAGAGCATGGAATGATAAATCACTTGAAATACAGGGTACAGGGATATTACATCTTCCGAGCGGATGTACGGCAAGAACGAGCGATACTGTACTCATGGCGTCACAAACGATTACAGACGAGCAACCCCCAAGGGTGGTATTTGGGCAGGAAGTAAACATAACTAGCACGCTTGAAAAAACCAATGAGTTTAATTATGTTGATGCTCTACTAAGCAAAAATGCAACGCAAGCATATGCGAAAGGACATTACGCTTCGGACCCCCTACAAGTAGGTCAAGATTTACAAGATATTATCAATGAAGCTACAAAAAATCAGTAATTATAAAACCATCGATAGAAAAATCGAAATAATTGAGAAATCTGCAATGTATATGGGTGGTAGTAGTCTCGCCATAATAGTTATCTGTATTATAGCATGGTATGCAGCGAAAATAATGTGTACAGCGAAACCTCACACTATCAGATTACCAAGCAAGAGACTAATGCGAGCAAGGAGCATAGGAGCAAATGACCTCAGACTAGCGTCAATTTCCAACATAGTAGATGCTATAGAACAAGAGACATCAGTATAAATAAATTATACATACTTAAGGCCATATTATTAATTATATTGATGGATAATTATAATTATTTATGTTATAAGGTGATGGAAAAAAAAAAAAAAAAAAAAAAATTATTTTTAGTTATAAATTTAGTGATGATTAATGAATTTATTTTTTCGCGGCCTACGGACGCGAGGCAGGATATATTAGTAGAAAAATAATAAAATAGAAACTAATAATTTAATAATTTATGTTTGCAAAAAAACAAAAAACAAAAAATATTATAACCCTTATCCTACCTATTTATTTATTTAATAATAAAAAAAAAATTATTATAAAATTATAGTAAAAATGAAAAAAAAAAAAGAAAAAAAAGAAAATTTTTTATTTGTATTTGAAATTTTATAAATTTTGTATTTGATTATATTATATTTGAATTTTGTACTCATTGGCCATGCATTGATTGAATAATTATGTAATAATGATATAATAATAAAATTTATAAGAATGATTGTAATGACAACACCGGCGTCGAGGGCGACACCGTCGCGGCCACGGACGTGTCACGGTATTCGCGTGCCGTTTGCCGAATTGGCACTTTTGGCGGGCGAGTTCAGGTGACGAGCTCGCGAAGGTAGGAAGTCGAGCGCTGCGCAGTCAGTACACACAGGGACACTGTAACGTTAACTACCAATATAAGAAGTTGATGAGCTACTTGTCCGTGTAATTATTTCGCCTCTCCTCCTCTCATCCCGTTAACCTTAAGTTAGCGACGACGGACGGAACCTTACTTACGACCCCCGTGACAATAGTCTTAAAAAAATTTCTTAATCCAAGAGTTTGTGATGTTAGAGTAAAATTTATTGTAATGATGGAAAGAATGAGTTTTAATTACAGCTGAAGCATTAGCCATTTCAGAACCAAGTAATATCATTTATTAGTGTCGACAAAATTATATTAAAATGAGGTACAATAATATCAGTAAATTCAAAATAAAAAATTCCACAAATGATTGATAAAGATTGAATTTAATATTTTTTAAATTGCGATCGTATATCTTACAGCATTGTGTATATTCATCAAGAAGTACTACAGTACATAAAAAATAAGACGACAAATATATTTTATAACACTTACTACTTATCTAGATATAAAGCATACTCCTATATAATATGTACAAACCATTTAAAATATGGTTTTATTTTACATTCAATAATTTAATAATAATGCCAAGATTAAATAAAAAAGCTATTCGGAGGTTAATTTATTACAGTCAAAACAATACCACGCTCCTTTAGGAGGAGTAGTGATACCAACACATTTGAAATGAAACCATTCAATTGAACAAACACCACTATCACAAGCTATCATTTCAGAACTTTCATCATAAGCACAGCGACAATAACAATAATTAGTATGTTTGTTTTTTTCATCTGTAAATTTCTTGTCCGAATTAAAGGTTTCTTTATTTTCATGTTACTAGAAATTTCAGGTGGGTCAAATTTAAATAATTCACTGTCACGATAACTAACTTTTGTTGTGTTTAGTTCATTATTTACCTCATCATTTTCGAGTACTTCGCGATCAGACACAAAAGATGAATCAAGTTGGGATTTATAAACTGATATTGAACTTGATGTTTTAAATTTTTTAAGTTTGGTTTTGATCTTCTTCATCACTTGAATCTCCATAAAAACGTTTTGGAATTCTTCTTCTTACGGAAAATCTTTTATTGCTTTTTTTTCGGCCGGAAGTAAAATTTTAGAAAGTAATGGATTTGGAATCGTTGAGTTGTTACATATGATACCAGGTAATACTTGACTCTCTTTGATCATTCACTTTGAATTTGCAAACCAGACATTACTTCATTACTTGAAGATGTGGATTCAGGTATAAAATAACATGTTTTATTTTTTTTGTTTTTTTCAAAATTATATTTAGAGTATTTTTTTTTTGAAAATTTAAAGAGTTTGCATTCTTACGGCCGTTATCTGAATTACTGATGGATTTAGAAACTTTACTATCTAAGTAACAACTTTCAGGGATTTTTTCGTAAAAATCTTCATCGGTATCCGGTTCACTAGTAAACAAATCTGATTCTGCTATTGATTGATTGATCGATTCAGAGTAGACAGTTTTTGACAAGTCTGGAGTGGTTTCTATTGTAATATTTTTTTCTGTCTCTACACTCTGTCAATATTATACTTGCAGATTCTTTCATATCGTAATTACGATGAACCAGACTACGGTTTGAAATTGAAGCAATCGAAGATGTATCGCTAGAACTGGAGGAACTACAACTGCAATCTGAAACGCAAGAGCAACTGCATGAATTATTAGAAGGAGATGAGTTACTCGATAGAATATTGAGTGGGTTTTCACAAATAGTAGAATTTTCATTAACAGAATCTGGAACTTCACAGGCCAGTTTTTCGTTTGTTGAACCTGTATCAACGATGGCTTTTTCTTTGGAATCAAATGAAAATTTATGAGGAATATTTTGATCTATTATTGATGTCGAACAATAATCGTGATCAATGAGTGAAAATGAAACCGTGCTTGTGCTTACATAATTAACATCATCTTGCTGAAAAAATGTTTTGCTTTTCTAAACTTTCAGTGTAAGTTTTAAAATTACTCCATATACTATCCATTAGTTGTTCTTCTTGTTTTTTTTTCTTCTTCAGTTATTTTTTCATCACTCACATTTTTCATTATTTCAGAAACATTCGGCAGAAAAGAGGAATGAATAGTGTCTTTAAAACATAAATTGGTACTAATGTTTGATATTTTATTATCGACGTCAGTAATTCTTTCATCATCTGTTTCGTTATCACTGTCAGATGATAAATTGAGCGGAGGTATATTTGCAATATCTATTGCCTTACCAACTGTATCTGTTGAGTCTTTTTTTTTATGCTGTCTCAATTTTTTACATTTATTAGAATTCAATTTTTTTTTGTGAGAATCGTCAAAATGTTTATTTGCAGTATCGATAATTTCAACTTTTGTTGATATGACTGGAGTTATGTTATGAGTTTCGGTATGTTTACTTAGTAGTTTTTTAGAAATAAAAGTCATTTGACACACAAGACATGCATGAGGAAAATTTTTTTCATGAATTCTTTTGTGTACTTTTAATGCCACAGCTTTTGTAAAACTAACACCACAGTCATCACAAACAAAGTCATTCGGCGGAGTACAAAAGTGATAAATATATGGCCATTTTTTTTGTAGACATTTCTGGCAAGAAACACTTTCTGTACCATGCTTCCAAAACAAATGTTTTACAATGTCAGATTTATGTTTATACGATATCCCACATTTATAACAAGAATGAGGCAGTTTATGTTTCCAAATGTGGTTTGATAATGTTTGTTGATCAGATATAATTTTCAAACAAATATCACAAGCATTGTGACGTTTTCGAAGGTGAACCATTAATCTGAATGCAGACGGTAACCCGGCAATCGAACAATAACAACATCTAAAATATATATTCTCATAGTTTACAGCAAAACCTGAACAAAGATGGCAAATTAGTTCACTATAGCTATTAAATCCTGTATTGCACATACTGCATTTAAAAATTAGTTTTTGATGAATTTTTCGATTATGTGAGCAGAGATCTTTGTGCGAAATTGATTTATATCTGCAGATGAAACACTCATAATACTTAAGATCTAAAAAATTATGTATTCCAGTTTCAGCTTTCGAAGAATCAAAATTCAAATAATATTTATCCAGAGTATCAGAACATTCCTTTAATTTCGTAATCAATAAGTGCTGTTCTGATGTATTCGATGTAGATTCAAATTGAAATTCATGGTTCGTGAGTAAGTGCAAGCCAAGTTGTTTTCCATTTACGGCTATAAGACGAACATGGTTGCAATAAGTACAAAAATCATATGCAGCTTTGACACAATATCTCATTAAATCATCTAATTTTATATTTTCTAAAAGGTTCTCGATTTCGAGGTCAATTTTAATTTTAATATTCAAATTAGAGGCTACGTCATTCAACTGATTAACATCAAATGTTGAAATATTTTCTAGGTTTAATTGATCACCATTATAATTTGAATCGATGGGCGAGCTATCCATGATCTCATCGATATTTTTCCAAGCTTCAATGTTCTCTAAACTGTCTTTGTTTTTTAGTTTCGAACTTGATTTACATTCAGTACTATTATCAACATCGATGGATTTACTTCGTTCAATAATTTTAGTAGCACTATCAAATTGAGTGTAAAAGTCTTCATTCGATTTTGTAAAGTCATGAAGGGCCGCAATTCTTTTGGAGATTTATTTTTACTGTTTTTTAAATTATGAGAATGTTGTTGATCTAAAAGTTGATTTTGGTTTAATTCAGATAACTTATAAGAATCGACATTAGGCTCTTTCAATCGTAAGTAACCTACATCATTCTGGTCTTCGTTAGGTTTAGCTTCCATTTTAGAAGCTGCACGTATTGGAGTTTTTTCATCCGTATCCACACCCGATGAAAGGTTGAGTTGTATTTTTAATTTCACACCTGCAGCGGTCTCATATTGTTTGTTTTCACTTAATTTATCCAATTTTGTTAAAATGTTTTCACTTGATTGAATTTTGATATAATTTCTAATGATTCAGAAGATGTGCTCGGCTCGACACTGAAATCATGTTTCAAATAAGACATTTCATTTGGTTTTGTCGCGTCATTCAGACGATCTATAGAAATATTATCCAAAGAATCCCATGATTTTTCAGCAATTTTTATTTCTTCCAATTGTAAACATTCGTCGGTAAAGTTCATAGTACATTCACAAAAATGTTCGTTAAATTCTTCATTTTTAGTAAATATGTTTTCACATGTGCAGCAAATGATTGAAAACTCATCAGACAGTGAGTTGAGAAGGTCCTTAGCAGTGAAAAAATCAGATTCAGAAATATCATGATTTTTTGATAAATGGTGCAACAGCTTCTCAGCTCTATTAAACATCTCAAGACAATGTAAACATAAAAAGCGATGATGCACCTGACGTATGTGAAAAAAAAGACTTGCAATATCAAAGTGAATATCACAAGGTGGGCATAAATAAGTTTTTTTTGGTAAATCAGCATTTGCTTCTTTTGTATCGTGTAACATTTTTGAATACCGTAGCTTTAGTAGTCTTAGTTTTCTTAAACGATTTTTAAAACTTTTTTTTATATCAAATTTACAAAATCGTTTTAAACAAAGTTCTTTTAAACAAATTAATGGGTCAGATAAGTTATGGAATAGAAATGGCGTACTTAATTTAATTGACTTATGCTTTAGACACAATATATGGAGATAAGAATGCAAAAGTGCATCCTTTTTTTTATCTTTTAACTTCAAATTTATCCTTTTCAATTTTAGATGGTAACTTACAGTTAGTTTTTTTTCTAAATTTTTGTCGGTTATTAATTCAGTCAACATTAATAAAACCCGGACTTGATTTAAAAGATAATTACTAGGTCGTTTGGACCATGCAGACGAATGAAGATGCAGCTTCAAATCTTTTTTATTTCTATGTAGGCAAACAGCAGCTGGAAAGTATTTTAACTTGTCTAAATGACAATTTGTTGATGGATTATCATATCCATGTTCCTGATGAATATCGTACTCACTCCTTTGGAAGTGTATTTCCTCTCGTTTGATAGTCAATTGATCGTGATTCGTTTTCTGCGTAAAATGAAAATTCATTCGAATAAGTTTATAAGTTTTGGAATGGCTTAATATTGACTTTTTCTTCAAAAATTTTCCTTGTCCATTAATTCTTAAGCATACGATTTTACGATTTCGTATCATTATTCATTTTAATCAGGCCAAGCAAACTTTGAGATCTGGAAAAGAAATTAATAAAATATTAATTGAGCATAATAATGAGCATTGTAATAATGCAAGTTATAATAATGAGTATTTAAATTGGGACCGAATGGTGTATCGAGTTAGAATTCAGAAATAGCCATATAAATCGAAATAGTTAAAAGATTCTTTTTATAATATATTTTCATATACACTTGATTGCTTGAAAAAACTCTTATCTAAACCTTTGCTCGTCTCCCTTCCCCCCTTTTTGCGCTCGAGTAGGGTAATTTCTGAAAATTTTGAGATCTCAAATTAAAATTGATGAAGTATTAAAGTCAGAATCGCGTAGCAAGTAAATCCAATCACAAAATTTGGTATTATAATAAAAGTAACGTAATTGGGATTATTGAGCTTAGTTAAGAGTATTTTGGTCAATCAGGCGTAGAGCGAACAAATTTTATTACCATAAAAAGGAAATTTTAACAATGTAAATTCATGTGGCGATTTTTTAATTAAACTCGAAACACCGGACCGTACCCTAAAAGCATAACCGAACTACTTGATTTATCAATATAATGAATAAATTAATTTTGCCAACTTTCTTTTCATACTTTTCTGAAAAACTTTATGATTGACATCCTACTATAATTCTTATTTTTATTATACATTTCTCAATATAAAATGTATGAGATTAGAAAAAAGTAAAGTATACAATTTTAGAATTATGAAATCCATATTAAAAGGAATGAATTTTTAAAACGATATTTATTCCTTATTGACTAGCACTGTAATAAGCTTATGAGCTAGCACTGTAATGAGTTATAAATTGGCTTTTGTTAATTTATGTGTCTCGTATGTCCCAAAATATTTATTTGTAGATCATAAATTTGTGAATGATGCTATCAACTTATACGATAGAGATAGATAGGTAGATAGATAAATACTTTATTCGGTCTTAGGGAGACCCTGTCTGGCAGAATAGATACAATAAAGCATAGTAATAGAATATAAACAAAAGTTTTGCTTCCTCATAGAGGAAGTTATATGATAGGCTTGATAATGAGATTTGGAACCAGACGTCGTAGGTAGGAGAATTTGGGTTACATATTTGGAAACTACGTTGAATTACTAACATATGTCTGTATAAGTGTGTGTGTGCGTGTGTAAGTGTGTTTTTTTATTTTTTTTCCTACTCCACCCCATTTGGACACTCACCGGTAACCGCCGCTAGGCATTGCTTCGGTGAGGCCAGGGTTAATTGAGTATTTCTGCTACTTTGTCACTAGTCGTTTCCATACATCTCCCATCCGTCGCATAGTGATATGCAACGATTAGGGGATCAGGGACTCATCTATTCTACTGGGTGAACCTCCTTACCCTGCGCGATGCCATCACTTAATTGTCGTATCCCACTTTCGGAGCCATGGTTCCCCACTGCGTGGTCACACATTATTGTAATCTCCTCCAGAGTTAAATGTTAGAACTCGCTGCCCAGTGCCATCTTGTGAGTGCGGTTCTCGCTTCAGGTGTCATCATGCGTCTTGGAGGAGCCTTGCGTCCATGCTTCCACGGACGATGCTCCCGCATCTGGCGCCATCTTGTGAGTGTGGTTCTCGCTTCTGATTTCATCATGGGAGTGTTGTCCTCCCCGTCTATCGCCAGCCCTGTTAGTCCTCGCTTCGGGCTCCTACTTGTGGTTATCCTCTTCGTTTCCAGCTCGCACAGTGATCGGGGTTTTTTTCCGGCTCCAAAAGCTGATGTCATAGCCCGGGTCTTCTTTTTGAGTGGTACCCGCTCCACTTCGGTCCCGGGCTCGACCACACCAGGCGAAAAAACGCGCCTTGAAAATTCGCCCATTGGGAATCAAACGACTAGTTGCTGATCAGAAGGGGTTCATACCCGCATGAACAAAGGTAGAAAGTGAGATAGGCAAATAAAGGTACAACGAGGTTAAGTAACTGAGTTGGTCTTTATTTTCAGGAGATGCGTTCAAATTGGAGGTTGAACAGAGAGTAAGTTGAGCACGTCGCAGCGTGTGGCGAGCGACTCGGGTCGGTGAAGAAAGTAGCACAATGCTGCGTGCGGCGTTAGCAGCAGCGTTGGTTTTAGTGGGTTCAACGCTCATAGTCTATGACCGAAATATACCGTAGCGCCGGTGGTATCGCAGAGATGAAACGGGCTATCGAGCATACAGGTATACGAACGCGAAATACTTTATGTTGAACTCATTTGATTAATAATTATCGTTAAATGGTAAACTAATTATTCTGTGTTTCTATATTGAAATAAATATATTTTATAATTTAATCAATGGACATTATTAGTTTTACTTTAATAAAGAATAACTACATGCGCGCCACCACCGACGTCATAGATTATGAGCGTAGAGCCCACTGAAACCAACGCTGGCTAGCAGTGCGTAAGAGCGAGAGCGAGTAAGTTTCGGTCGCCACACGGCGTGTGTAAAGTTTTAAATCGACTCGTTTAAACAAATAAAAGTTATTGGATAAACCAAATCGTTAGTATGCGTTGCATTCAAACACGTTATCTCAAATCTCAACAAAATTTGGTTTTTGTTAGTAACTTTTTTTTAATTGAACGAATCGATTCAAAACTTTACACAGGCTGTCCTTAGACCTTTTTGAATGAATTATGGAGTAAAATTTCGCATTTTCAAAAATTCATAAGGATCGAATTCTTAATTTTCAAGGGACAGCATATTTAACATAATCTTAGCGTGATTTGCCTATTAAGGGTCTAGCACTCGGCAGTCGGGGATCAGTTACTCAGTCTTTTTTTCAGTGTGGTCACTAATTTCGACAAAAATGAAGTCTAAAAAATGTGAAATTAACTAAATACAATATTAGTTTTACTATTGGTTCAGAATCTGACCAAGGATTATCGAAAAATTAATGAGATCAAAAGTTATACATATTTTTTAAAAGAAACGAGGTTTGGAACGAAACTTCTTTTTCATTTTCAAATTTTCATATGAAAATCATTTGAATTCTCATTATTTTCGTGCAAATATGGTGACCTCGAGACCTAAACTAGAAGTTATTGGCATTTAAACTGAATAATAATAAGGTTAAGCACACAAAATGACGGTTAATATCAGAAAAAATCGGAAAATTTTTTTTTAAAAGTTCTTTCTTATCGAATTAGTGGCCAAAACAAGTAGCAAAAAAAATTAATGGATTAAAAGTTTTCTTTCCGATCCACCCTAATGTTTCAAGCGACCCTACAAAGACAATCACTCATAGAAGTAAAGTCAGAATATTCCTGCTCTTCAATAACGCAGGGAAAATATCTTTCTAAACAATTTGTTGGGTAATATCCGTTAGGAAAAATTGCAGAGAAAAAGATTTCTTCAGGTATAAATAAAATAAATATGTAAATGAAAGGAAATTATGAAAGTAATATTTATAAAATATTTTATTGTATGAATTTGCAGAATTAATATTTTGAGTATCTGTCATTGAAATGTCTGCTCCATTTTTTTCTTCGACAACAGTGAGCGCATTTATGAAAAATCAAAGAATAACATTCAACATAAACAGCTATTTATCTTTTCTTGTAAGCAAAAACTATATTGATCTTATCAGCAAGTAATTTGAGATTTTAATTTTTTCAGTTTGCAATTCAATGATATCAAACAAAATCCATTGACTCCAAGACCATTATAAATTCTACTAATTGACATTTTTATTGTATCTAAAAAACACATAGTGAATAGTAACTAGATACATTGTATGAATAAATGTAATCTTTCTCACAAAACAAAGGCTACAATTTTAATTGTATGCAAAATAGAACATTCAAATAAAATTCTAATGTTATTTTATTAACTGGTCAAAATGAACTAAGTACTTGATCATTGATAGATATCGAGAAATAACAATAAATGTAGTTTTGGTTGGAAGCACAAATTGTATTTGAAAAATTAAAAAAAAAAGTAATAATTGATGAAAAAATAAATTTTGTGTATCGGCACACAATTAGCAAAGATAAAAAAAAGATATAAGTTGATGTATTGGTGATAAAAGAATCAGGCACTTCAATTTAGTACATAACATGCGATTATCTTTCCAATGATGTTTTTTATTACCAAATAAATTATATTTCTAATGACAGTCAGAATGATATCAAAGGGCTCTAAAATTAATTTGGGACATTATTGATGTGTTTTTGCTATTTAAAACTATAGTACCAGTTAAAAATGGATATTTGGTCAGATCAGACTACAAAATTATTAGACTAAAAATATTTAACATGAATTTTAAATTCATATTGATATGGGAATACCTCTCTAAACCCTAAATTTGTAGCTTAAAATGAACTAATGTAAGATTAATCATTCTATCAAATATAATTATAAAATTTTGATAAATAAGCAGCAACTGAGAACCTTTGAAATATTGTTAGACCTAAATTATAATTTAATATTTTCAACACACAGCATGTTTTGTGAAAATTTCTTCTACTTTTGTAAAACTTATTGAATAAAAAAACAAATAATTAGTTTTAATTATAATAATCATTAACTTATTTTTAAGTTGATTGAAATTAAATTTCAACAAGAGATGAAATAAAATTACACATTTTTCAAAATAGTAACGAGATAAAATGATCCAAAAACAAAAAAAAAGTTATAGGTAAAATTAAATATAAATTTTAAAGAAGTTTGACCAAGTGCATAAAATATAGAATATAGAGTGGAGTGGAATAAATCTGGCAGACTAGAATATACGTGTTTATGTAAATATTAACCTTACCTAGCAATCATACAGAAATAAACATAAAACATTGAATGTATTTAAATTTTATAAATTTAAATTAACATTCATGATTATAAAAAATTCGATTTTTCACATTTTTCATTAAGTTATAATGTAATATATATTGAAATAGCTTGGACAAAATTGTTTTGATATAGTAATAGTTGATGAGAATATAAGTTTCAGTAAAAAACTTATTAGTGCATTAGTACTTACCAACATTGTAGTAAAATCTTTTATTATAGAACTTGATCCCAGTATTTGACATAATAAAATACACTATTTATCCATTTGTAATAACCTGCTCTTTATCATTTGGGTTTTTTCAATCTTGAAACTGCTGATTAAAAATAATTTCTTTTTATATACAGAAAAGTAATAAGTACTCAACATAAGAGTTACTAAAACAATAATATGATATATTATCATACATGTATCAATAATCTTTAGAATATGTCAGATTTATTACACGTTTAGTTGAATTTCGTGAAGATCCTGATGAATGAATTATACAGTCACATTTAACCAATAAAAATATCCTGAATTACAAGTAATCAGTAGCAAAAAGCGACAATTAACCAAAATAAGAAGATGGATTTCCAGGCAAATTAAACTTTTTTCTTAATTAACTGTTTTTAGAAATATATAAGAAATAAAGACTTTTTGCTTATAAACATTGAATTGCATTTTTTAGTATGAAGTCAGTAACTATGTATCACTTGCACTACACGACGCCGTGAGGGCGCACCATGACATATAACATACGTTCACATAAAAGTCTACAGTAATTATAATTATAATATATGGAATATGTGGATTGTGGATATGAGAGTGGTCCTTAGCCAATTATTCGCCAAATCCATTTTGAGTTTTAGCCTTTTAATACTATGAAAAAAAATTGGTACATAATATTAATTTATAAATAAAATTCATTTCTATCTCATGGTAGATATATTATTTAATCTGTTTTTCAATTTTCTTTTTTGACTTATGAGCATGAGTTTAAATTTTTCAAATATGTGATTGTCGACTATAATAAACGTTTGGAATCCCAGTTGAAAATAGTTGCATGGATTTCCCCGTGGATCAGCTACCACGCTGTTTCCACGCTATTTCCACACATAATCCATCCCTGATCGGCATCGATTCCACATAGCTGATCTACGAGGAAATCCATGCAACTATTTTCAACTGGGATACGATATTGAATAGCCCGACTTTCAGCGCGCTGCACGCGCTCTCTTCTTTCTTATACCATTTTGATATTTTTTAACATTTAAAATAGAAAAATAAAATAAACGAAGATCATATTATAAACTGTAAAAATATGCAATGGTTTGGCTTTTCGATTCAGCGCCCCCTCGAGGAAACCAATCAAAATTAGTCTTGAGCTGTCAATAGATTAATATTCCAATTTCTCAACTTACAACAACACTCGTATTTGCGTGCCACTAAACAATAGGGTGGTCCACTTTTTCAAAAATTTTTTGTATCTCGGGGGATCCATCGGAATCTGAAAGTTTGAGGTTTAAAATGAAGTTTCCTTTAAACGAGAACTCAAACAAATGATTTTAGATGGTGTCGATAGATTTTTGAAGTTTAAAAACGTGCTCCTAAAAAGGAGCAAAATCGGGCAACCATTCGATTTATTTCAAACTTTGCTCAGAGTGTAAAAATGATCTTAATGATACATTATCTTACGTATTTTTGTCTGCGGAATCGAATGCCGTAGTTAGTTTTGACCTAGGAGCACAATTTCATTGAAAAAAATACACTTTTTCGATCGTTCTTTTTCGCAAATTTTGCAAAGTTCATTTTCGAGCGGGCGTCAAATGAACAGAAAAAATCTAGAAAATTTTTTGACACCACAAAAATTTAGGATTTTTTATTACAAATCCAACGGTACATATTAGTATACACTTTAAAATTATTTTAATGCCGAAAAAGCACGATTTTATCCAAAAAAACGATATTAAAAAATAGAAAAATGGAAAAATATATTCGTTTCTTCAAGAAAATGGCTGAGTATAATCACTCATGAAAATAATTGAATACAATTATCTGATAGGTTTTTTTCTCACCTTTCAAACGCCGTTTTCAGAGTTAAAAAATTCGCCGAGATACAGCTGTTTTTGTACGATGCACTTTTTTGGGTTAAAATTCAATAATTCTGAGCTGGCTCTATTGATTAAAAAACCAGCAAAGCAGATTTTTAAGCTAAAAAAGTGCATCGTACAAAAACAGCTGTATCTCGGCGAATTTTGCGAATTTTTTAACTCTGAAAACGGCGTTTGAAAGGTGAGAAAAAAACCTATCAGATAATTGTATTCAATTTTTTCATGAGTGATTATACTCAGCCATTTTCTTGAAGAAACGAATATATTTTTCCATTTTTCTATTTTTTAATATCGTTTTTTTGGATAAAATCGTGCTTTTTCGGCATTAAAATAATTTTAAATTGTATACTAATATGTACCGTTGGATTTGTAAAAAAATCCTAAATTTTTGTGGTGTCAAAAAATTTTCTAGATTTTTTCTGTTCATTTGACCCGCTCGAAAATGAACTTTGCAAAATTTGCGAAAAAGAACGATCGAAAAAGTGTATTTTTTTCAATGAAATTGTGCTCCTAGGTCAAAACTAACTACGTCATTCGATTCCGCAGACAAAAATACGTAAGAAAATGTATCGTTAAGATCATTTTTACACTCTGAGCAAAGTTTGAAATAAATCGAATGGTTGCCCGATTTTGCTCCTTTTTAGGAGCACGTTTTTAAACTTCAAAAATCCATCGACACCATCTAAAATCATTTATTTGAGCTCTCGTTTAAAGGAAACTTCATTTTAAACCTCAAACTTTCAGATTCCGATGGATCCCCCGAGATACAAAAAATTTTTGAAAAAGTGGACCACCCTACTAAACAATAGCAAGTTATTGAAGAAGATAACAAAACGCCAACATATATATTATTAAAATGACTGTTTTTAACTACATTCACGTGTTCAACAGCCGTAAGTTATTTTTGTTTTGGATCTTAACCTACCATAAGTATAAGATATCTTTGGGTATGCAGTTAGCCTACGGGACTAACACCCCGAAGGCTCAGGTTCGAAACTCGGATGAGCTATGCTTTTTTTTCATTTTTAGCGTTTTGGTTTTCAACTCACTCTAGATCTGACCTCAGATCTCATTCTAGATCTGGCATTACTTCGGCTGTCGATTATTGAGGGTAAGATCTTGCTCAAGATCTTACTCTAGATCTAGAGTCAGATCTAGTATCAGCTCTAGAATGCGATCTGAGGTCAGCGTGATATTTTCACCTGGGAACTTCTGTTCTTTACTGCATCTTTGACGATCTATAAGTTGGGAAAAGGCTCTGGGTTTTTTGTTTATACTTATAAATAATTGGATTTATTATTAGAATTACACTAGACCTACTTTAATTCTGTCCAGACCAAATCCACATTCCGCCGACACGAAAAAAAGATTCAGACCACCATCTATCTCTTTTCATAGTTTCAGATGCTCTGCGTAAGGTAGATAAGTAACGTCACTGCCATATCTACCTTACGCAGAGCATCTGAAACTATGAAAAGAGATAGATGGTGGTCTGAATCTTCTTTTCGTGTCGGCGGAATGTGGATTTGGTCTGGACAGAATTAAAGTAGGTCTATAGTGTACTACGTAACTTCATTATTGTAAAAAAATTTTATTCAAGATAAAATCAAAATCAGTATGCGTGGGAGTATTCGATCTTAGGCGGTTGCACCGGGGGCCGTATGGTTTTCTTCACTTTGACAGGCCAGGATTCGCAATATTTTGTTTCCCGGCTTACTTTTATAGAAGAAGGATTGCCTATTTTTTGGAGTTTTTGGATTTTTTATTATAAAAATTTATCGCATTTTTAGAGGCGATATCACACGTTGATTTGAATGATTTTTACGTAATTATTCGATCCATCCACAAAGTTTCTTGTAGAGAAATCCTCATGATAGTCTTCATCCACGAGAATTTCGTTGAAAAACCTCAGGTTTAATAAAAAATCTACTTATGGTATTTTGTAACTCCACGAGGGGAAATCTACGTAGATAATTTGAAAAGCCACGAGGGCTATGTGTATGGGCAATATATATTTGATCCACATGGTATCGATGTCTGCCCCAATGAAAATATTTTATAAGTTCTTAGGCAAGATTTTAAAAAGATCTTGTATAAGATCTTATGCAAGAACTAACGTATGATAATCGACCTTGTAAGTTCTTGCATAAGATCTTGATAAAATTGTAAGACATCTGGTAGCAAGTTCTTGTATAAGATCTTGATAAAATAGTAAAACTTCATCACAATCATGTAATTCAAATTATATAAGAACTTGTTATTTTAAGTCTAGTAATGAAATCAAAAACTCTCTTAAGAATTTGCTACCTGAAGTCTTCCAGTTTTATCAAGATCTCATACAAGAACTTGCTACCAGATGTCTTACAATTTTATCAAGATCTTATGCAAGAACTTACAAGGTCGATTATCATACGTTAGTTCTTGCATAAGATCTTATACAAGATCTTTTTAAAATCTTGCCTAAGAACTTATAAAATATTTTCATTGGGGCAGACATCGATACCATGTGGATCAAATATATATTGCCCATACACATAGCCCTCGTGGCTTTTCAAATTATCTACGTAGATTTCCCCTCGTGGAGTTACAAAATACCATAAGTAGATTTTTTATTAAACCTGAGGTTTTTCAACGAAATTCTCGTGGATGAAGACTATCATGAGGATTTCTCTACAAGAAACTTTGTGGATGGATCGAATAATTACGTAAAAATCATTCAAATCAACGTGTGATATCGCCTCTAAAAATGCGATAAATTTTTATAATAAAAAATCCAAAAACTCCAAAAAATAGGCAATCCTTCTTCTATAAAAGTAAGCCGGGAAACAAAATATTGCGAATCCTGGCCTGTCAAAGTGAAGAAAACCATACGGCCCCCGGTGCAACCGCCTAAGATCGAATACTCCCACGCATACTGATTTTGATTTTATCTTGAATAAAATTTTTTTACAATAATGAAGTTACGTAGTACACTATAGACCTACTTTAATTCTGTCCAGACCAAATCCACATTCCGCCGACACGAAAAGAAGATTCAGACCACCATCTATCTCTTTTCATAGTTTCAGATGCTCTGCGTAAGGTAGATATGGCAGTGACGTTACTTATCTACCTTACGCAGAGCATCTGAAACTATGAAAAGAGATAGATGGTGGTCTGAATCTTTTTTTCGTGTCGGCGGAATGTGGATTTGGTCTGGACAGAATTAAAGTAGGTCTATAGTGTACTACGTAACTTCATTATTGTAAAAAAATTTTATTCAAGATAAAATCAAAATCAGTATGCGTGGGAGTATTCGATCTTAGGCGGTTGCACCGGGGGCCGTATGGTTTTCTTCACTTTGACAGGCCAGGATTCGCAATATTTTGTTTCCCGGCTTACTTTTATAGAAGAAGGATTGCCTATTTTTTGGAGTTTTTGGATTTTTTATTATAAAAATTTATCGCATTTTTAGAGGCGATATCACACGTTGATTTGAATGATTTTTACGTAATTATTCGATCCATCCACAAAGTTTCTTGTAGAGAAATCCTCATGATAGTCTTCATCCACGAGAATTTCGTTGAAAAACCTCAGGTTTAATAAAAAATCTACTTATGGTATTTTGTAACTCCACGAGGGGAAATCTACGTAGATAATTTGAAAAGCCACGAGGGCTATGTGTATGGGCAATAATATATATTTGATCCACATGGTATCGATGTCTGCCCCAATGAAAATATTTTATAAGTTCTTAGGCAAGATTTTAAAAAGATCTTGTATAAGATCTTATGCAAGAACTAACGTATGATAATCGACCTTGTAAGTTCTTGCATAAGATCTTGATAAAATTGTAAGACATCTGGTAGCAAGTTCTTGTATGAGATCTTGATAAAACTGGAAGACTTCAGGTAGCAAATTCTTAAGAGAGTTTTTGATTTCATTACTAGACTTAAAATAACAAGTTCTTATATAATTTGAATTACATGATTGTGATGAAGTTTTACTATTTTATCAAGATCTTATACAAGAACTTGCTACCAGATGTCTTACAATTTTATCAAGATCTTATACAAGAACTTACAAGGTCGATTATCATACGTAAGTTCTTGCATAAGATCTTATACAAGATCTTTTTAAAATCTTGCCGAAGAACTTATAAAATATTTTCATTGGGGTGATCTGCGTGGAACCGTCTATGTTTGATCCACAAGGATATCTATATTTGCAATTTTTTCAACTGGGTTTAGTATTTTTACTGTCAATATAATCATACGCATAAGATAATATCTTACATACACCTTTTATATAAGATTCTTCTCAAGAATTTGCATACAATCTTATTCAATATTTTCATTATTCTTATCGTGGGTTCCACGTGGATCAAATAATGCTAGTACCCTTGAAAAAATTTCCTGTATAGGAATTTCGCGGATCCTACAAAACATTTTTTTTAAGGGTAAGAACTGGAATTAATATCAAATGCGTGTTTATCTAAACTTTGATCGGATTGTTATCATTTGTAAGTATATAAGATCTCTTTATTTGTCTGATTGAACTTTATTTGGATTTCGGGTGGCTGTTATTATTGATTTGAAGGCTATATAAAACTATGGCTTTTACCCCATTTTGACATTGAATGTGGTCGATATCTTTTTGAAGATTTTGAATCCGATTTATACATAAAATGCTATTAGAAAAAAGTGAGATTTATCACAAGAACTTACATATAACAAGAATCGTCACTCCCCAATGACGGAAATTGAGTGTCTAAAGTCCGATTTTTTATTCCTATTTAAAGAAGTTTTTGAAAATTTATAAAATTTTTATTAAAGTTAAAACAATTTTATCAATTTTTCAATTTCCTAGTTTTGAGTTTCAAATAAAAAAGATCACCAGACTTATTATCAAGTTCTTATGCAAGTTCTTGTAAAAGATCTTAAGTATAATTCCTCGACCTTTCAGAAGATAAATGTTATATCGAAAGATTGACCTTATTTGAGATGTTTGTTTTTTTAATTGAAAATTATTCATCTTAAAACGATTTTTATTATTTTAACTTCTGTTTTACAATATGCATAGTTCTGATTCTTATAATAAATATAAATATAAAAATAAAATGATTTGAGTCAAACAGTTTACTTTTTTCACCACTACATATGATTTCATAGGGTTTTGGCGTTGTCAGCTATATTCAATACGTAATTTTTTATCCATCGGCTTCATTAATATGCTCCGTCGAGTAACTACATTTTGTTTATCACTTATACATAGTCAAGTATTATTTTAACGTAAAAATTGTATTTTACGACAAACAAAGGTAGAAAAACTTCAAATACAATTCAAAATTTTTACGGGCAGACTCCATGAGTGTAGATGCGTAGAGTTTAAGGTCGTCTTTACGTGGCACACTGGTGACGGGCACGGCATGAGTTCGCCGCCATTTCGATCAAGAGTATATGTTAGCTTAGTATGTATAGATGAAACATCAAACTCACCAATTTGAAAAAAACCGTACACTGCGAAAAAAGCAATTAAATTAAAATTGATTCGAATTTTCATCCAATAGCTGGTGTATAGTACTATAGTTGGCATCAAGCTATTTTACAGCAATTATTTGGAATCTGAACTCTTTGAATTTCTAAAGTTTACTATAACTCAGGAGACAACAGCAGAAAACCTAGTAAGTCAGTTCATCATTATTCTTTCACATAGCATTAAAATATATTACAATAATCATAAACAGTAATTGTTTTTATTTGCATTTTTTAAAAATCATTCAAAAAGTATTTAATTTCAATATTGACTTGGTCTTCAAAAAAAGTGTGCAAATTTATTATTGAATATTCACATATTTTATAATATTACTAGCATTTTTCAGTTGTTTTTCAAACATTTCTTTTTTTTTCATTACAGTATTTTGAAAATAAACATAACTTTGTAATGATGATTTCTTCAGATAACCGTAACAAATATAACAAGAATAGCAAAAAAATCATATTTATCTATAGCAATAGTTTTCTTGAATTGATAAATAAAAATGTAATATTTTATCTTGAATAGACTGCTGCTTCACTGAAATTAATATTAATGGCAAATTGAATAAATATGTTTCAATATAATTTTATAATTCTATTATACAAAACTTGAATGTCAGGGCCAAAAAAACCATTTTATATGTAACATATGTAAATGCTTTAAGAATTAGGCACTGTACTTGAAATAAGCTCACTAATTAAAAATTTATCAATTCATTAATCAAATTTTTAAGATTAAATTGTCCCTATGAAGAATTTACTTAATACTTATTTAAATTAAAGAATAATCATTATTATATAAGGTGCTGAGATAATGACGATAGACCTCCATGTAATTGAACCATTCTGTAGTTATATATTTTTTTTCTATTTTCAATCATCTTTTTCAATTTACATTTGCTCAAAAAAACTCAGAATAGTATGTACCAATGTTGAAAAAATATGTAGTTCTTTAGATTTTTAGAGTTTCTATAGAACGAAATTTTAAGGCATGATAGTCAAAAAGTACTGTATAAAGATGTTTCATGAAACACATGTTGGGTGGTCATTTATTTTTTTCTGAGTCTTTTCAAAAAACAATACTATATATAACCTCTCGAAAATAAAAAATTTATTGTAATCTTCAACCACTGTAACTTCAGCCACTGTATAAAAATGTCAAAGTTTATTAATTTTTCCATTAGTCTCCTTGATAAATTTTACTTATTGTCAGGTAAAGTAGCCAGTTATGCCTCTCCCCTTCTTCCAATACTGGGCAACCATGAGCAATTATTTAAATAAATAAAAAAAAAATTAAATTTTGTTCGAATACAATTTTTTTTCACTTTTATTAATATTATTCTTACAGAAAAAATTTACAGCTGCCTTTATTAGCTGTTGAATCTTCTTTTTTACATCATTTATAATTTTAATCTGTTCTATAACTAGAATAATATTTATTTAATTTAATTTAATTTTAAGAATAATAGAAGATTTTTCATACATTTCAAAACACATTTGTTTTTTTTTAAAGCTTTCAATGCTCAAAAATAAAAATAAAAATTATTTTTAAATCAGAATTAGGCTCAGTAGGGTGGCCCATAACTTATTAATTTGTATTTTTTAGCTTCAATTATTACTTGAGAAATATTATTAGCTTTTGTTTATCAAGTGTAAGCATGTAAGTATTCATTCAAAAGTTTTCCTTTTTTTGCTATTGTCCGACATTTTAAAAAAATTTTTTTATTGATACTAGTTCTATTTATTTTGAATGATATTATGAAAAATTTATACAAGTGAGCAAAATGAAAGTATTCTTTAGATGACCCATTACTGGTTAATTTACCTTATTATCAAATTAAATTCTATTAATTCTAAAATAAAAAACTTTAATTCTAATCAAATTTCATGGAATTTTTCAAATGTCAAGTGCTTTGAGTTTCGATTAGAAAATCAACTGACTAGTTCTTATGATTTTGAAAGTATTATAATAGTATTTCATTGGTGACTAATAAAACTAGTTTATAATAATCTGCATGGATATATTGTGATTGGATTCCTTGAAACATTGATATTAAGAGTTATTTTGTTCCTTAATAATCCTTTGGGTTCAAGATTTTTTTATTCATTATCAGAGTATTTTTTCATGAATATAATGAATACATTTTAGAACAATATGAAATTCTTCATTAATTTGATTTAATCATTAATTGATTCATTGATATCAGCAAAAATGATGTTTTGCTTGTCGCTCCTCTCTAAATTGCAGCTTGTGAATATTTTAATACATCAATATATTTTGGAACAATATGAAATTCTTCATTAATTTCATTTAATCATTTATTGATTCATTAATGATATCAGCTAAAATGATGTTTTACTTGTCGCTCCTCTCTAAATTGCAGCTTGTAAATATTTTAATACATCAATACATATCAACATTTTTGTTCTTTTGTCAACTTCGATTGAATAAATATTTTAAACTGATCAAATAAACTTCTTGATACTATTCCTCAACATAATAATCTATTTTATCATTACTATGTCAGCTGCTATAAAGAGACGAGTACACTTTTTGGACATTTTAGTGGTGCAAATATGTTAAAATGCTTATACCTAGGAAGTTTTTTTTTTGGTATAGAGTTCAAAATTCTGCCTCACAGCATTTTCCTTTGTCTCTGCTTCTTAGGCAAATTTTCATTAAAGATTAATGTTGCCCCAATTTACTATTTCTATAGAGGTGCCAAACAATTTTTACGAGTCTGTATCTGTACTCGTGTACCGTTTGTCATTTTGTATTATATTTCGTTAAACAAAAATACGCTTCAGAACCATTTTAGGACTCGAAATAGTATATTATGATATGTGTGACTTAAGCAGGCCATTATTGCACGGCACGATTAGCACCCGAGCGAAGCGATGGTGCTAGTGCCGTGTTAAGAATGGGCTACATGAGTCATAAGTATCTTACGTTTTTTTATAGCACTGTGCTAAATTCACGTTTATGCAATAATGAGCAGCTTAAGTCACGGAAAAGCGTGTGAAACGCAGTGCTATAAAATATCATTTTTGCCGAAATAACCCATAGGCTCCTTTATAAAAATGTCCTATAGGATCCCGCGAAATTCCTACAGGAATCCTATAGGACTCTTGTAGGAATTTCGCGGGATCCTATAAGAAATTTTTATAAAAGCTAAACCTACTAATGGCCGACCACCATGCGCTATAATTTGTCTAAATAGTAATTGAAATACATTGATGACGGCTGAAAATTTACAAATACTATGGTATCATGCATAAGGGCTAAGCCATAGTTAGCGTGATGGTCAAAAAATTTTTTTTTCTTTAATTATGTACTTTTGAAAAGTACATTGAAAAGTGAAAATCCTGAAAGTTTCGGCCCCTTAGGTCCAACCCTGTTGGATTATCAGGGCCTTCAAAGTTGAATTTTCTTTTTCTGCTGGTATTCTGCTTGCAATTCTGATTTTCTGGG
This sequence comes from Trichogramma dendrolimi, assembly GCA_034770305.1. Taxonomy (NCBI): domain Eukaryota; kingdom Metazoa; phylum Arthropoda; class Insecta; order Hymenoptera; family Trichogrammatidae; genus Trichogramma; species Trichogramma dendrolimi. The sequence goes on along the minus strand of JAPMIB010000081.1, from coordinate 345,665 downwards.
ATTAATATTAAAAAATTGTTGAATCATGGTTAATAATGTAAAATTGATGTAGAATTCAAATTTATTTTTAAAAATCATATATACAACTTCTAGACCATAAAGATGATTTTCAGGCATTAATCATATAACTGTACAAAAATAAATGTGTTCGTCTCCTTCGATGAAGCCATTGTTGTACTATGTTCATCTATACATCAAAATACAACTTCTGATAAATTTTGGTTATCGGCAGACAAACAGAATTCAGTATTGAACTTAATATGAGTCAAGAAACATGGTTTTTCTCTAATTTTCCTTGATTCTTGACTCATATTAAACTCAATAATGAATTCTGTTTGTCTGCCGATAACTAAAATATATCAGAAGTTGCATTTTGATGTATCGATGAACATATTACAGTATGGGCCTAATCGAAGGAGACAAACACATTTATTTTGTACCCCTTTATGATTAATACCTGAATGGCTCATTTTTATGGGTTCATAAGTTGTATATATGATTTTTAAGTACAAATTTGAATTCTACATTAACCCCTGAAAATCAGAATTGCAAGCAGAATACCAGCAGAAAAATAAAATTCAACTTTGGGGCCCAAATTGATAATCCAACAGGGTTGGACCTAGGGGGCTGTAACTTTCAGGATTTTCACTTTTCAATGTACTCTTCAAAAGTACATAATTAAAGAAAAAAAATTTTTTTGACCATTACGCTAACTATGTCTTAGCCCGTAAATAAAACAATATATAAAATATTCATCATTGATATATAAAATGATACATGGCCTCATTATTGAATGAATCTAGATCAACCATGGGGAATATGTTTGCAACTTTCAAAGGACTTTTTGGAAAAAAGGAAATGAGAATTTTAATGGTAGGATTAGATGCTGCTGGTAAAACTACAATTTTATATAAGTTGAAATTGGGTGAGATAGTGACTACTATTCCAACAATAGGTGAGTACTTCATGTTTTTATCGAAAAATCTTAATCAATTACTTTTTCACTATGGATATTTACTTATTCGTAATAGTAAGTGGTTCTTAAATAATTGTTTTTCATAATTTTTCCTCATAATAATCTTCAAGACAAATTTTACGTAGTAAAAAAACCGCTGCCAATCTATTGTCAAAAAGCTTTCTCATGAAATAATGATTTTTTTATATATGATCTTACTACATTACCCACACTCACTATCTAATTATCTAATTATTAAATTCAACAATGCTGCGCTACCTGTACTTACACACACATACTAAAGTGAGAGAGTAGATTTATAATAATAGCATAATTTTAAACAAATGTATTTTATATATGGCCAGTCAGGGTGGTATCCCAAGGTCAAATAAAATTGTTCAATCAATCAATCAATCAATCACAAACACACACACACTACAACACAACCACATACACACACACACACACACCACACACACAACACACACACACACACACACGTGTTAAGTTTGAAGAACGAATCAAGCAGGACGTATTCTGCTCGTGCTCCGGTATTCTCGATCTTTTTGTGTAGATACACGTTGAATCAAAGTGCTTGTGTGAGTTCTACGCGTTCGCTGTGCGCGCCGCGTCGGTGCATGTGTGTGTACAGCCCCGCCGCTGTGTGTGTGTAGCTGTACCAAGCTATCTTGCATCGTGTGTCAGTTCCTAGTGTTATTACCACAGTATTTCCCGCGCTTGGTACAATCGGTGTGAGCCGCGGCGCTAGTGTGAGTGCGTGCTTCGCGCCGTTGTACTGGTGCTCTGTGCTTGAGCCGACTCGCTTCAATCGGCCACTATGTGCGACAGGCAGCAGGACTAACAGGCGCCTGGGTCGACGGACGAAGTCGGAGAGACGAGCCAGCTGGAGAGCGGCTCGCTGCCGTCGTTACCGCCGAAACCGATGACCTCCTCTGCCGTGATTGCGGCGGCCAACACACGGAGAATCATCGGCGCCCCTCTGCTAGCAAAAGATGCCCCGCTCCCGACCCCCGCAGAGTTTGCGACCGGGAGCTACAAAAAGAAAATGATTCATATAGAAGGACTTGTGGAGGGCCTTAGTACGTTCATCTTTGGCAGAAATAACCTCCACAAGGAGGTGATCAAATACTCGCTGAGTCTGGAGCAGGCAATCTTGGCGCTCAAGAAGATGAAGAATAAGCAAGTACCGCTCTGCCGAGAAGGCGGTCTGTACTTTAATATTCTCGGTAAATGCAACCGGTAAGCCGCCTGCAATGTCACCGCTGGTGACTCGCGCAACACCCAAGCGCCATGCCGTGACAGCCGCATCCAAGCAGCTTGACGAAAAAACAACGATGTCGGAGACCAAGACGCATTTGTACTCGTCGACCATCGTCGTCATCGCCAGCGTAAACAGACAGCAACAACAACTGGACCTGTCCGTGCCTGGCAACTGCTGACGCCACGGCCAGCGCAGCGAAGAGTTCACCATCGACCGGACGCAATCGTAATCAAGGCGAAGGATGCGTCTTCGTATGCCGACATCCTGCGAACTCTCAAGGTAAACCCGACGTTGCCGCAATCGGTCGGGAGCAGCCTCCAAAACATCAGACTAAGTGCTGCAGGGGCCCTGGTACTGTAACTCAAAAAAAACGCGGACAATGCCTCCACTCTTGGCGCGAAATTGGACCAAGTCCTCGGTTACGCGACCACTGCCAGCGCTCTACAGCATACTACCATGATCGAAATCAAGGATATCGATGAGTGTGCCACCAAGGAGGAGATCGCCGAAGCGCTGAGCACATCGCTAGGCGCCCCGAGCCTCAACAAGGAAGTAGTCAGGACACTACGTAAAGCGTACGCGGGTACGCAGGCGGCGGTCACCGTGCTCCCGGACGACCTAGCCGCCAAGGCACTGAAACTCGGCCACATACGGATTGGCTGGGTCAACTGCCGCATCCGTGGTCGTGAGATGTATGAAAAAAATACAGATGTGGCAAAGTAGCTGTAAATAGGGTCCCCACTGAAGTAATGTCTAACGACGGTTTCCAGTGCGGTACTCGTTTCGAAGGGCCACTGGCTGCAGAATTCACTCTACCCACGTCCAAAAAGAAAAAAAAACACACACACACACATGCACACGACCTCCCTGACTCAGTGGGTATAGTTCTTGCTTGCTGATACAAGGTGTGCCGTAGGGCATGAGTGCGATCCCCACTGGGCGAATTTTCGATGCCGTTTTTTCGCCTGGTGTGGTCGAGCCCGTGCTCGAGGTGGAGCGGAAACTACTCAATAAGAAGACCCGGGCTATGTCATCAGCCTTCGAAGGCGGTAAAAAACCTCGATCACTGTGCGAGCTGGAAACGAAGAGGATATCTATGAGGAGGAGCCCGAGGCGAGGATTCACAAGGCTGGCGATTGACGGGGAGCACAACACTCCCATGATGAAGTCAGAAGCGAGAACCACACTCACAAGATAGCGCCGGATGCGGGGGCTCCGTTCGTGGACGCATGTACGCAAGGCTCGTTGGTGTAACGGATGATGGCGCCTGAAGCGAGAACCACACTCATAAGATGGCACTGGGCAGCGAGTTCTAATACTTGATTCAGGAGGAGACGCCAGCAATGTTTGACTACGCAAAAAGACGACTCTGAAAAGGGGGATACGACACTGTACGACGGATGGGGGGGATGTATGGAAACGACTTTCAATGAAGTAGCAGAAATTCTCAACTAACCCCGGCCTCACCGAAGCAATGTCTCGCGGCGGTTCGAACATTTTTCGATTTTAAGCCCGTTTGAGCCCTTAATAAAGCTCACTTCCCATCGAATCCAATTCGCCATACTAGTTGTTCATAATTTTACAGTTTTTATGCGTAAAACAACCCATTCTGAATTGCTACCGATCACAATGGATCAATATACTGACAGTATTTCGATTACCTTTTCGCTTTACCTTTCGTTGTAAATACACCACTTATCGTCAAAATTATAAATTTTACTTGATATTAACTTTTATGAGATGCTTTATGACTCAACGATATGTGAGCCTTGAAATAACTATTCGCCCTTAGTCTTTATGCCACATATATTCACTCATTCCATTGTCAGTCAAATCATATTAAATAAGTAATATGTATTCTGATATATTACTTCCAATTATTTAATTTTGATTTAATCAATTTGTAATATTTTATTATAATTTAGGGGTACTGGGACGTATATTTTATCATAATTTAATCAGACATAATTGTATTTTTTCAGTGCACTAGTATGTTTCAAACGCGCTCCGCGTGTTAATTTTTTTATTCGTGTTTCAAGGTTAGTTTAAGATTCAGAAATAGTAAGTTTCCAACGTGCTTCGCGCGTGTCTATTTTTTTCATTCGTGTTTTGAGGTTACTTAAGTACTAACTGTCTGTTGACAGTTAGCAGCGCAGGCGCTCGTATCGAGTCGGCTTGCATCGGGCGTCGTCGTCAGTGTCAGCCAATCAGAGGTCGTTTTACGCGGCTTCACTTTTCGGCCGTTCTCTTTTTTATAAGTAATATTATTTATTATATTTATATTGATATTATAATAATATATATCCTCTCTTAAAATATATATAAATACAATACAATAATAGTAAAGTCATCAGATTTGAATTGAGACATAGTTCGCGGCATGTAGGGGTCGCTCTACTTTAGTCTTAAAGTCAAAGTAGTCGACCAATCAGAGGCCGAATAGATTGGCTCACTTCGGGTCATCACTTTTATAAGAAAGGATACAGGGTTCACCTTGAGCACCATGAAGTTTTATCCATATTTCATATGTCTTTCTCGTTAGTTGTAGAATGTTCTTGTCAACTTCACACACCACGGTTGTAAAAATTAAAATCAAGCTCAATTCATGGAATTATTTGATTTCCGAATTGAAATTAGTTTAACCCACGAATCCATTTGATTTTGGAATTATACTTATTTCAATACCGAAATTAATTCGATTTGGTTATTTAGTTAAATTCCACTTAACTTTTCAAGAATTTTGAGGGTAGATTTTCTAGAAAACGTAAAAGTTTAGATGGCATAGAGCGCCACAAGACTTTTCCGTAATGTAATGTTTCAAAAAAATGAATATTCATTAGATTTTTCCACGTTTTATTATTTTATCCGAATGAAAAATGCATTCTTATCAATCGAATAACATCATCGCAGAACCGAGAGAAAAAAACATCAGAATCACACATCTATTCAAATTTTTTTGAGATCAAATTTAAGGCACTATCAAGACAAGAAATGTCGCCGCCTGCCAAGTACTGTATCGTGACGGTCAAAGACAGCTGATTTTTACCTTTTCACAACTGAAAATAGGAAATACGCACTTCTTCAAGATCATATCTGAAGTGAAATTGCGAAAGTTTTTGTTCTGATTTCTTGAAAAGTCGATCAGAGTAGAAATCTAAAAAGTTACAGCCTGTTTTAATGAGTCCTCTTGCTAGAGTAGCAAGCAGCGGACGGCGAATTATAAATTAATTTTTTCTTTTTGCATTTATGAATTCAGTTAATGGCATTATAAATCACGCTCTGCTACCAAAAGTGTTGCGGCAACTTTAAGGAACTTATATTAAAGTAGATTTTAAAAGAAAGGGCACTTACACAAAAAGTTGATAAGTAATTTACTCAAATTTCACTAGCTTTATTTTCACAATGATCAATAAAAAGTTACATACTTAACCATAACAAAGTAGCTTTAGTACTTTGCACTATAATTGACCAGATCAGAAAACAAAATAAGTCGTAAGTACAAATGTCGCTTATTGACTAACTCGCCGTATTGGCAATTTAATGGCCAATAAATCGTCAGGAAAACGTTTCATTGATGCTCTGAAAAGATAAATTTCTACTCGGGTACTTTGGAAAACGCTATGAAAAAAAATTTGTTTGTAAAATGCTGTAAAAAAAACATACCTCTTCGGATGCTCTGATAAAAAGCACCGCGAAACGCCTTGGAAAAAACTCACCTCTACGAAACGCCGTGAAGATATCATACTTCATCGAAATGCCGTAAAGGAAAATACATCTCATCGAATCATGATTTAACAAATTACTTCGAAAATATCATGGTGTATTGAAGAGGTATGTTTTTCTTCACGGTGTTTCGATTAGGTATGTACATCTTCACTACGTTTCGTTGATATGTGTTTTCTTTACGACATTTCGATATGATGATTTTTTTTTCATCGACATTGGCGATATATTGATATTTCGTAACGAAATAGGCATAATGTCCGTAAAATGTTTTAAATAGCGACTAAAAAACAAAAATATATGGGGAAATTTTTGGAATTTTTAACTCAAAAACGATGGGTTCTTAGAATTTATCAAAGAACTCAATCATCAGTAACATTTTTTCCTCTAATCCATCGTTTTTGAGTTAAAAATTCCGAAAATTTCCCTATATATTTTCGTTTTCCGGTCACCATTTTTTGTACTTAAAATCATATTTCACTAATTGTAACCATCATAACTCTAAGAGAAGGACCCATGGACGCTTTATTTTTACCGAAAACGCCAGGATTTAAAAGATTTTCATGTGAAAATTCGAAAAGAAGAAAACATTTTTTTTCGAAATCACGTTTTTTTTTTATAAAACCATCTATAACTTTTGACCTGTTTGTCATATTGAGAATCTGACACCGGATTTGGAAAGTTCATTAAATTTTGTGTAGAATATATTTACCCGCAAGTTCTCCAGAGACACCATTTTCAGTAAAAGTACAACGGTTCAAAAAAGTATCAAAAATGTGTCCGTCCCAGGCTTAATGGGTCAAGAATCTACCTTCCGCTGTTTCTTGATAGTTGCTGATATGAGCTCGGTTGCGTCCCCAACGTCCTTAATAACGTAGCGAATGAGATATTTGTTTCATAAAAGACATTCAGTTGCTGTGCCTATTTCGTTGCACAATATCGATGGAAATATTAAAATATATCACTGAATCAAAATAGCGGCCACGTTTCATGGATTTGCCCATATTTGTACCATCCCTACAATATTTTAGGTAATTCCTAAATAACAAACAGCTGTAGCTGTTTAAGATAAAGCTCAACATCAAAAGTTTTATCAAACTTATCGTCGTTTATAGGTTTTTCCAGAACGGGTATTGAAAACTTGATACATTTTAGAAAAATCAGACTTATTAAAAATCAAATTTTCAAAAGTTCCTCTGTAATTATATAGCCTATACATGGGGGATGATTACTAAACCTGTGAATACATATATTATCGATGGTGCAAAAGAATTCATGAGAGTCGATTCGTGAAATGCAGCAACAATATGAATTTATCAAAGTTTTATAAATAATCTTACTAAGAAATGTAACTTTAACTTGTATTCGTTTATTTTTTCTCTTCATCATTGAGATTAAAATTCTAAGAATCTAATAATAATTTATTAAAATGTCATTCGTGAAGCCTACATGAATATGAAAGGAAAAACTAATTACAAATAGACTACTAATACTGTGGTTAATAATTCTTACATGATTTTAGGTTTTAATGTTGAAACCGTAGAATATAAAAACATTAGTTTTACCGTATGGGACGTCGGCGGTCAGGATAAAATTAGACCACTGTGGAGACATTACTTCCAAAATACACAGGTATTTAATATTAAATTACTTAATCATCACTGATACGATGATAATATTTCCCATTTTAATTTTCACAACTACTCTAACTCATTCATATATTCTTAAATTTTTTTAGAAAAATCATTGTTTATTTTAACATTTCTGTCTTTACTATTTATCAGTGGCCTTAGCGGTAATCGTCTAACTATAAAAATAAGCTGGAGTGTATTTATGAGACAATGAATTTATAAATTTGTTTTTATTCGGAATGAACAAACGATCGAAGTTTCTGAAATTGAGTAAAATTAACAAATCAATAAACCAAAGTCAAACCTATAAAATAAAAATATTCAATTGAAGTTAAACAATAACTATTTCTACCGAAAACCAAAGAATTTCAATTAAAAATATTGAAAATTATAAAACAAATTTAATGCTAATCAGAGAATTGGTCAATTTTTCTTTGTGATTTTTGTGGAGGCGTATGCAATGGTTTCCGCTGAAGAGAATTACACCAGGACAACGATTTCATGTTTTTCACGGCTTATTCAACTATCCTATGGGCATTGTATTGGTACACGTCAATCAGAACTGAGGTTACTAATTCAGAAAACCGGCTGATTCTCTTAAGCGATAAACACTGTACATAGAAAATGTTTGTTCACACCATTGAAAGGATACGCCTCTACGCACCCAACAACCACGTCAAACCCAAAGTCCTTGACATCACATCAAGAACTTCTCTTTTAGCTTCTTAAGTTTAATTAGATATACATTTAAATGATGTAAAGCCTGTACTTGATGTGCTCTCAGACTATATAGGCCAGTCAAATAAGCAAAAATATGTCTGTTTTTGGACACAAATCTGTACAGCAAACGGACTACGGGATCTTATAAAGGGTGTTCCAAGGATGAAAAAAAGTGCGAAGACCCCCATTCTAGAGTGGTCATTTTTAGTTCAAACAATTATTTAGCAACAAATTTGACCCATTTTCAATATTTCTACTGCTGGTTAGCGAACGAACCGTGCTAGATAGAGAAATAGTCGCTCCATAAGCAATGTAGAGAATTAAATTACCTTTAAAAATAAAAAAAGTGCAGAAAAACGTGTATTTTTTCCGAAAAATTCAAAATTGATAACTTTCTTAGTTTTTTGAAATAAGAATCGAAATTTCGGCTAAAGAAAGCTACTATCGATATCTTTAAGAGTGCGCAATCTGAACTCCGTCGGACAAATGGTTCTCAATATATAATGTTATAAACAATTAAACTTGATTTTGCAAAAATAAGTAACTTCGCTCCGAATCGCAATCTACACCATGTATTTTAATTTTTCGAGCGGTTTTAGAAACTTCAAGTGTATTAATAATTATTATTACAATAGTTATTAAAATTATTTTTAAAAATATTGTTTAAAAATAATTATTATCATGATTAAAATATTAATTATTTCCAGAGTCGCATACAACTTCTCCTCAGGCGTCTATTCTACGACGCGACTATTTCGCGACTATTTCTCTATCTAGCATGGTTCGCTAACCAGCCGTAGAAATGTTGAAAATGGGTCAAATTTGTTGCTAAATAATTGTTTAAACTAAAAATGATCACTCTAGAATGGGGGTCTCCGCACTTTTTTTCATCCTTGGAACACCCTTTATAAAATCCCGTAGTTCGTTTGCTGTACAGACTTGTGTCCAGTGAAAAATCTAATTTGATTGGCCTAATAGGACATAACACGCTTCACTTCAAAATTGTATAACACATAAAACAATTTGAATTTCGATCATAAATTTCTCGAAAATTATCTTAAATTTTCGATTTCTGTAATGAATATGTAATAATTTTTGACTTCCATTAACCTATCTTCCCCTTAAAGTGGAAAAACGAAATAAAAGTTTTGTTTGATCTTTGAAAGAATATATTTCAACAGTCGGCTATTCAAAAGATACAGACAAGTCTATTTTTAAGGTACAAGGCCTATACCTTAATCCTAAACGCTGCATTAGATAAAATGAAAAATAATGAGACCAAAGTATATTCATTAAAATATAATGTAACTGTTAACGCTTGGCTTCATTATACCTGCGCAGCTTTTATAGAAATTCCCGAATTTTTTACATCCGATTACGGATAAAAATCGGTGTTAATGCATTTGCAAGACGCTTCCTCATATAAAAATGATTTTTCTGATTTTTAGCTATTAATGCTGATATAATAATTTACCACTTTGAACACAAATCAAGTTCATTCTCAATAAAATCGACAATAACTGCAATTCATTACAATAATCTTTACCGTCCCATTATTGAGAAAACTCCTACTCCATGCATACCCAGACTCACAGGCACACACGCTCACAATAAGGCCTATTGAGTAAAGGCGACTGTCTGCTGAGTCAACAATTTTGCTGAATTTTTTATGTTTTTGGTCCTTCGTATGACGTCAATTTTTGTTTATTCATTTTCCCATTATGCCTCTTAGTAAAAAATTATATTTTGGATTTAATAAAAACTTTAATATTAACTAATTTGAGTTATATAAATAATCCTATTTTTGGATTTTTTTGCGCCCTTGCACAATTTGATGATATTTAATTCAACATCAAATTTTAATTGAATAAACATGAATTAATAATTTTTCATATTCATCCCAATAAAGCAAAATAACAATCAAAACTGAACGCGAAGCTTCGAGTCCTTGTAAATCCACGCAAAATTGACCTTCAGAGCTGACATTTTCAGAATCTTATTTTTCAATTTACTCTTTAAGAGTTCATATTTAATTTGAATGTCATTTTTTGGGCTTACGCGAACGCTAAACACAATCGGTGATGAAACAGAAGTTATAATTTCACTATTTTTTATTTTACTAAAAATGCCGAGAATTAACGTACATTCTTACGCTGTTGAAATTTAATTCTACAATCTTTACCACTCATCTTTTTTGAAGTATAATATAAAATGGCCATGAAAATTAAAATTGCAGAAACTGTTTACATCATAATAAAATAAGTTTTTATTATATTTAATTTATTAAGAAATACTTTTATCAAACTCCAAAATCCTAATCAGACTACACTTTCAATAATACTTAATATTTAGATATGAGTTGACTTTCTAACCGATAATGATATATTCTCTGTATTAATTTGTTCTAGGGGCCTAGAAACTTTTAAAATAACACCCTCTTCTATCTAAGCGAAGCAGAGTTTGAAAAAATGCTTGCTCCTCATTTAAAAGCACGAAATATTTATCTTTTTGAAATTTTTTTGCTCTTGTTCAAATTTGAATTGTTTCAAATTCTGCTCCGCATATGTTAAAAAAACCCAACGCATCCAAATTAATAAAGAACTCGCATAAGAATTACACGGCAAGTCAATGCTTATCACAATATCAAGTATCATTGAAAAAGCAATGTAACTGAAATATTTAAGCATTGTAAGTAGTTTTACTTGGTCAATCAGGTGTAATATGAGCATATTGTACTGTAATAATGAACGAATTTCAACTATTTCGGTCATTCTTAAATTTTATCTTAAAATACGACGCTGTCCCCTTAAAAGTTTTGTTTAAAAATTATTTAATTTTTATTCATTAAAATTCTATTCATGTAAAATAATTTAATTTTTTTTTGATTTCAGGGTTTAATATTTGTTGTTGATAGTAATGATAGAGAACGGATTGGGGAAGCTAGAGAAGAGCTGATGAGAATGTTAGCTGAAGATGAATTAAGAGATGCTGTTTTATTAATTTTTGCCAACAAACAGGTAAATACCAATTAACGAAATATTTTTCTCGTTTATCTAAATTATCAACTCGCATTATGCATCATGAAATTTTTGCATCATTAATAAATACGTGTATTTGAAACAATTTTTTTCTATCTCATAATTTTATATTTTTGGTATGCTTTTGATAATTTCAATATATATGAAATTGAAAAAATAATTAACATGTAAAGAATATAACGAGTTTTGCGATTCAAGTTAGACACTATAGCTATGTATTTATTCCTCATCTATCATTGCCTCAAATACCCCTATTAAGAGAAGAGAATAAAACTTGCGACACGGTGGCTTTACGATGCCCTGCCACCGCCGCCTGATGAATGCGTAGACTCGAACTGGGCTGTTTACGCGAAAGATAAAGGGGGAAGGAAAGGCAACACTAGGTGAAATAAAGTCAAAGTTGCTTTTGATTTTCTTTTTAAACAATAAAGTCAAATATTTATTACAAAAGAGTGGCGACTTATCCGGCTTTTTGTATCACTCGCATACACACTCACACATACACTGCCCGTCAATTACTTTTGCCATACCTGAGCGAAAAATGAGTAAACTTCAAAGTTTTGTAACTCAGTCAAAAAAAGTCGGATTGACTTTTTGGACCCGCCATTCGAAAGGTATTTACTAGCACTTTAAGGCTATTTAAATTGTTATTAGGTTTATTTATTTATTTATCAATTTTTATTAATAATTAACGGATCAAAAATATTGCTTTTTTTGTCTTTGCTATTACTCTTGCCATTTTAGTTAAAGGGTCGTAGAAACATTTTAAACCGATGGATTTGTGGGTTTTGACGAGACCTTTAAATCCTTTTTTTAAAGATTGTCCTACGAGCTTCTTTCACAAAGTTACAACCCTTTTAGTGCAAAAACGACCCTTTTTTTCGTTCACATGTACAGCGCGTTGAAGGGGTCGTAGAAAAAAATTTTATGTACAAAAAAGGTTGGTTTTTATGTGTACAATAAGAAGCAATAGTTACGATCAGATTCTGAGAAAATTTTTTTTTTTCACATATATGTAATTTTATGTACAATTTAATGCTCTTTCAGATTCCGGGCTCAAATTTGAGTGTTCATGCTTAGTTAAAAAGTTATGGTTGTTTAAACAAAAAAAAGCTTTTTTTACGCACAAATTTTTTAACTTTTTGTTTAAACAACCATAACTTTTTAACTAAGCATGAACACTCAAATTTGAGCCCGGAATCTGAAAGAGCATTAAATTGTACATAAAATTACATATATGTAAAGTCTTTTCAAAGCCTTGAACATGGAAAAAAATCGCATCGAACGCGAACTAAAAATTTCGTCACTTTGAGCGTTGGTGGGTGAACATGCATAAAAAATCGAAAAAAAAAAATTTTCTCAGAATCTGATCGTAACTATTGCTTCTTATTGTACACATAAAAACCAACCTTTTTTGTACATAAAATTTTTTTCTACGACCCCTTCAACGCGCTGTACATGTGAACGAAAAAAAGGGTCGTTTTTGCACTAAAAGGGTTGTAACTTTGTGAAAGAAGCTCGTAGGACAATCTTTAAAAAAAGGATTTAAAGGTCTCGTCAAAACCCACAAATCCATCGGTTTAAAATGTTTCTACGACCTTTTTAACTAAAATGGCAAGAGTAATAGCAAAGACAAAAAAAGCAATATTTTTGATCCGTTAACCCATCAAGTCCGGGACGGACACTTTTTCGATACTTTTTTGAGGCGTTATATTTTTGTTGAAAATGGGGCCTGAAAAAATTGCGAATAAGCTTATTCTACGCGAAATTTAATGAACTTTTTGAATCCGGTGTCAGATTTTCAATATAACCAACCGGTCAAAAGTTATGGATATTTTTATCCAAAAAAACGTGGTTTTGAAAAAAAAAATTTTTTTCTTTTCAAATTTTCACATGGAAATCGTTGAAGTCCTGGCGTCTCAGGTGAAAATTAAGCGTCCATGGACCCTAAACTAAAAGTTATCGGGATTTAGATTGGAGAAAATAAAGTTTAAGTAAACAAAATGGCGGTTGGAACACCAAAATTTGTTTAAAAACTTCTAGAATTTTTAACTCGAATAATAAGGGCTTAAGGAAAAAATTTTACTAATGAAAAAGTTCTTAGAATTAATCACAAAATACGCTAGAATTTTGCCAGATTTTTTTGAATTTTTTTTTGATTTTTCAAAATTTTCAATCTTCAAAAATTAAAAAAAATTATTCAAAAAAATCTGAAAAAATTCAAGCGTATTCTTTGATCAATTCTAAGAATTTTTTCATTAGTAAAATTTTTTCCTTAAGCCCTTATTATTCGAGTTAAAAATTCTAGACGTTTTTAAACAAATTTTGGTGTTCCAACCGCTATTTTGTTTACTTAAACTTTATTTTCTCCAATCTAAATCCCGATAACTTTTAGTTTAGGGTCCATGGACGCTTAATTTTCACCCGAGACGCCAGGACTTCAACGATTTCCATGGGAAAATTTGAAAAGAAAAAAAATTTTTTTTTTCAAAACCACGTTTTTTTTGGATAAAAATATCCATAACTTTTGACCGGTTGGTTATATTGAAAATCTGACACCGGATTCAAAAAGTTCATTAAATTTCGCGTAGAACATGTTTACGCGCAATTTTTTCAGGACCCATTTTCATCAAAAATATAACGCCTCAAAAAAGTATCGAAAAAGTGTCCGTCCCGGACTTAATGGGTTAATTATTAACAAAAATTGATAAATAAATAAATAAACCTAATAACAATTTAAATAGCCTTAAAGTGCTAGTAAATACCTTTCGAATGGCGGGTCCAAAAAGTCAATCCGACTTTTTTTGACTGAGTTACAAAACTTTGAAGTTTACTCATTTTTCGCTCAGGTATGGCAAAAGTAATTGGCGGGCGTACCTTACAAATAATGTTACCGTATCAAATAAATTTGATGACTACAATTCGGCGTTGGCTCTACAATGATAATGGCAACAATCCGGCGTTGGCGTTGTAGCTCTCGGCTGTGCTGTGATCTGGCTTGGCCGAAACGGTGATTAGCACTAGTTGTTGTTGCGGATGGCGGTCATAGACCAGAGTCTCGGCTCGTGTACCCGGCTTCCCAACACGCAACACTACTTCACACGACAGAACTCAACACTCTCTCTTCACTGCACTAGTCACTCTCACCTCGCTCACACAATGCTCACACGGTACTCGCAGGTACTCTCGCTAATCGCTCTTCCTCACTCCTCTCTTACTCACGCGTGCCTAAACTCACTCGGCAGGAAATATCACTCGCGAAAATGCTCGTACTCTCTCGCTCGTGGTCAACACGTGAATGCCGCGCTCGGCCTCCTATTCACGCGCATCACGTGTTCGGTGCGGCGCGCTCTGGCGGCTTCTCTTACAATTTTTCCGGCGCGACATATGAATTCGAGTTCTTTTACGGTCGGTCTAGCTCTTGGGCGGCTCGTCCTTTTCTGGCGATTGACCTGCAAAATTAATATACTCGTTATTCACTGCATTACTTATTTTCACATTGCCTGTCAATCCTTATTATACTTCTCTGTCAGTAGCTGCTCGGCACAATCACAGTGTCACAAACTTAGAACACCCAAACTCAGGTACACTAAATGGCAGTCAAAACACAAAAACATGAAAAAAAATTCCCAGAATTTTTCGATGCGAAATTGGAGGGCTTTTGCACAAAATTAAAAAAAATAAAAAATGTTAAAATTGATCAATGAAAAAGTGTAATTTCTTTTAGAAATATTATTGTAATTTTTGTATTTTGGAACGTGAGTACTATAAAAAAAATCTTAAAGTCCCTCTAAAAATTCTAAAAATTGCGTGTCGGTTCTTTGATAAAATCTTTTTTTTATAAATTTTTATCGTAAAGCTTTTAACTATCGACTGGAAAAATATATTTTAGTTTTAATGTAATAGTAGTTCAATCTTTCAATTAAAAAATGGAGCACTCATCGAAAAAAGTTGTGGAAAAAAGTTTTTGGAATTGATCAGAAAAATCGTGTTTATTTTTCCAGAACTTTAGGATGTTTCAAAAATTAGTCACATCCAAATGGCCCAAAATTCACACGTGTTCTTGAATGAATCTTAAAGAATTGTTGTCATTCAATTTGTTGTTGAGAAACCTTTTTTTCGAATGAAAAATTTCAAAGTGTTTTTATCTTTTCGGTTTTGATTATCATTTTGTTTCCTTAAACTTTTTATCTTAAAATGAACTGAATAATGTTCT
The DNA here is from genome assembly GCA_034770305.1 of Trichogramma dendrolimi. Classification (NCBI taxonomy): domain Eukaryota; kingdom Metazoa; phylum Arthropoda; class Insecta; order Hymenoptera; family Trichogrammatidae; genus Trichogramma; species Trichogramma dendrolimi. Next base: position 330,100 of record JAPMIB010000081.1, on the reverse strand, counting down.
GTTTTAGTTTAGGTATTGGAGGCCACTCTGTTTAAAAAAAATCGCTGGATTTTCGATCTGAAATCTAGCTCGATTTTTGAATATCCAGCTCGATGTTTTATCTGAAATCTAGCTGGATTATGGAAAATTGAGCGAAATTTCAGATCATAAATAGAGCTAGTTTTCAGGTAAAAATCAAGCTAGATTTCTGGTTAAAAATCGAGCTAGATTTCAGGTCGAAATTCGAGCTGGATTTTCAAAACTTGAGCTAGATTTCAGATCGAAAATCAAGCTGGATTTCCAGTCAAAAATCGAGCTAGATTTACAGTCAAATCCAGCTCAATTTATAGTCAAATCGAGCTCGATTTCCAGTCAAATCCTGCTAGATTTTCCAACTGGAAATCCAGCGATTTTTTTTAAACAGGGGCACGAAACCATGTAAATGATTTCCACGTGAAAAATCAAAAAATTAATTATTTTATAATACGTTTTTTTAATAAAGAACTACATTTTAACTGCTCATTTTTTCATTAATCTGAGGTCAGATTTTAAAAGATCTTTAAATATTACATTTAAATTGATTATTAACATATTTCTTGGACTCCATTTTTAACCGAAAACGTTTTCACTGGTAGATTGTTAAATATTAGGTGCCCAGAAAGAATTTTTGTTGCAATTTTGTATTACACTATCGTATTATCCTATCATAATTCTAAATTTTAAAATAATTTTTTTATCGCAAATCAGATTAAAAAACCATAATTCTTCCAGGATCTACCCAATGCTATGAATGCTGCAGAAATAACAGATAAATTGGGTCTACATTCACTTCGCAATCGTAATTGGTACATACAAGCTACATGTGCAACTAGCGGCGATGGACTGTATGAAGGATTAGATTGGCTCTCTAACCAACTTAAAAATGCAAACCGTTAAATAGGCAATCGATCTATAACTTTGTTAAGTATATATAGATTCACAATCTCAAAAAATTAAAATGCCTAATTAATTTTTTTATCATAAAATTAATACAAAATTCTGAAGAGATGAATAATTAATTTTTTCTGAATAAATATCTTGATAAGAGATTAGATTACCAATATGTAACGCAACATCTACTATTCAAATATTGTAACATACTTTCCTTTTTTTGGAGTCATGAAAAAATGAAAGATTCATATACATATGTGTAATGCATTGTGACTTTGGAATACATGTCTTATTAAAGTTATAATCTGCTTCATAAAATTTATTTTTTAAATAGTTACTTTCCAAACCTTTTATATCGCTTTAGTTTAAAAATAAATTACTGTTTAACCCATTAACGGCCAAAATGATTGATTTTTTTGTTGGTTTTCGCAGCGATTTTTTTTGTAGTTTTAGGCCTTAAAAAAATTTCTCTTGGACCTATTTCGATGTAAAATTTAATGTCCTTTCTGAAACTGAGCTCAAAATTTTGATTTTTTTGCGTAATAAAAAAGTTATAGCTACTTAAACAAAAAAAGAACGTAAAAATTTTTGCAAAAAATCAAGTTTTCGATTTTTTTTGCCATGTTACCGTTATGGAATCACGATATAAACATGATCAGAGTTGATCACGACCATCAAAGTATCTCAGGGAATTTTTACGTAATTTTCGAACCACTTTTCAAATTTTGATTTCGTGCACGTTTTCTCTAAACTCAATAGTTTTCGAGTAAAAAATGAGTTATGTTTTATAAGAATATGAGTTATTTTTTGTTCACGGGAGTGGTTCGAAAATTCCATGAAAATTCCCTGGAATACTTTGATGGTCGTGATTACCTCTTATCATGTTTATATCGTGATTCCTTAACGGTAACATGGCGAAAAAAACGAAAACTAGATTTTTTGCAAAAATGTTTACGTTTTTTTTTGTTCAAGTAGCTATAACTTTTTTATTACGCAAAAAAATCAAAATTTTGAGCCCAGTTTCGGAAAGGGCATTAAATTTTACATCGAAATAGGTCCAAGAGAAATCTTTTTAAGACCTAAAACTATAAAAAACCGCTGCCAAGTCATTGGCAAAGTGCTTCCTCATTCTTTTTAATTGTATTATAATAAATATTAACCTAAAACTTAATACTAATAAATTTAAAAAACTATACAAAATTTGTAAAAGATAAAATTATTTGTTTTTTAAATCTGTAATTAAATTTCAACTTATGCACCAAATAAAAAACCAATCATTTTGGTCGTTAATGGGTTAAGGGACTATTACCGAAATGAATTTTTTAACTAATATATCATTTTTTATTGCATTTTTGCATACTATTTAATTATACTTATACTATTCAAAATCACCTAAAGTTTGGAATGGAAATTCTGATTTCCATTCAGTCAAAGTCAAGATAAGCATATCCGCGACATTCATTTTTCTCGAGATGTGATGTGCTTTTGCTTGTCAGACACTTAATCTTTGGATTTATTTTCCTTACCAAATTTCATACACTTCTTCATTATTACATTAGACTGGGTAATATTTCAGAATATTACGAAAATTCCTTTATTTTTTCTTAATCAATTTTTGCATTTTTTTTATAAATTGCCCTGTCTCACATGTTAATAAAAAAGGGTAAAAATTTAGCAACAGTCGGCCGAGTAGATTCGGAGATCAATTGTACAGGCTTCGAGGAAAAGACTCAAAAAATAAAAAATTACTTTAAAAATTTCTTTCTCCTCTTAACATCGATCAAACAAGTGGCTATAAATGTATAATAATCGAGCAGAGGAAAAAGATGGTGAAAATAGCTTTTATTTTTTCCTTCTAACCGATAATAGTCCCTTATTAAAGACCTAAATGCTAAACTGATTTCCACTCTCCTTGTAATGTTAATTAGTTATATAGAGTATCAACTAAACAAATAAATCACATATATACCTAGATAAAGTCGAGTAAACAAAAAAATTACAGATAAATATTCTTATGTATGTGTATGTCTGTGCCTGCGCGTGTTCTGACCTGTTTCTCGGCTTTTTCGCTAAGATTAAGCTGCATTAAAATACCTCGTAAATTACCAGTATGCATTGATTTATTTTATATACAAATTTGCCTTATTCAATATTTTGTAATGTCACTAAAATTCTTCATTCATTTTTAGTTGATTTGTATGTAGACTTCCATTGTATCACTTCATTGATCTTGAATAAATATTCCTTTGTACTTTGTGAATGCTGCGATTATGCTATGCCAGAAACAAGTTTCATAAATCTGTAGATAAATAAAAACAAACTTTTAAGAGAATCGAAATTATATTTATGCATGATTTTGGCTGGAATAAATTAAAGTTGGTAAGTCAAACAGTAAGTATGATGAACAATCTACTTCACGGTACAGAATTACGATCGATTTTTCTCTCGCACTGGTGCACGAGAAAACTAGAGATAAAATTATGTCTTATCATCTATTAATACTAAACATTTTAGAAAGGTACTGATAATTTATCATGTTTGCGTCTTTCATTCCAACTAAAATGGGAAAATTATTTGGTACCCGACTTTTGAAACACACTTTGTGAAAGATGGAAACTATACATACAACTTGCATATAATCATTCCCGAAAAAACTTTGATTTTTTTTCGTATATTATAAAAATGATTACGGTAAAAAAGGTCACACTGAAAAGTTCAAATCCTCAAAGAGTCAAACTCCAAAAGGCTCAAAATCCGGAAAGGTTAAATACCGTAAAAGTCTAAAAAGTCAAAATATTGTTAAAAAATCATTTTATAAAGGAAGAGAATTAATTTTTGGCTAGTCATTTGTAGGTGCATATAAGGACCAAGATCTTTCAGGTATTTCAAAGTGTTGTTCTCTTCGACATTTTCTTCATAACGTCTCACGATATTAGAAATAATATTTTCAACTTCTTGAAACTTTCCATGCGGCATTTCTCGAACTGCTTGACCCAACATGATGTAGCCTTGTTCGTGTTGAGATTCGATCAGAAAAGCACAGAGGCTTGAGTGGCGTATTCCAACAACCATCTGAAATCGATTGTACCATCCTTCAGATGCGTTATTGAAGTGAAACTTCTTTACGCTTGTTGGATATAGGAGGTCACGTCGTGAAAAACGAGCGTCCGTCCGTTCGTACCGCGGAGTGCGATAATCGTGTGAATATAAACTCTGCATAGACAGGATACTTATTGGTGTGGTTTTCATTGGCATCTGCCGAATCTTAGGCGCTAAATCTACTGCTATAGCAGCAGGCACATATACTCGCTCGACGTTTTATTTTTCAAAACTTTGAAATTATTGAATTCTCGCAAAATTGACGTCTTTTAAAACAGCCATATATTCAAGTAAAATTTCCTAGAACAATTTTAGTTACACAAAAGGTTTTTAAAAGTCTTGCAAAAACCTACAAATCGGTGAGCTCCGTAAGTTTTTAAAAAATTTGGTACGTACTAGAGCACTCTAATAGCAAAAATAAGTTATTTTTAGACGCAGAGGCATATTCTGCATACGTTTTCAAATTTTTGAGAGATGAAAAATGTACAATGTATACTAAATAGAGAGATGTAGATTTTCTCAAAATTGCCCTAATATCATAAAATTAGCATAACAGAAAAAATTGGTGTGTAACTCCCCTCAAGTTACCTGTCTATGGACAGCTATCAGAAGTGAAACTTCTTTAAGGAGCCACATACCCCTTAAACTCAAAATTTTTTTATTAGATTTTCGTGTAGGATTTTTCCTCACCTTTTTTCATTTCATTTTTCGAAATTCCAAAATTTTGATTTTGCACTGACAAGGAAACCTTCTCATCTTTGGGTCATGGATCTATCCCAAAATTTTTTTGGGGACTCAGTATACCAAGAAAAAATGCTCCCTTATATCAGTAAGTGTGAATAGGCTGTGATTCCCGTGGTCCGCTGTCCTCTTCTTCGTTGGCGTTCGAACAATTGACTCGAATTATTAGAATCAACTCAAGCAAAAAAAAAATAAGAAAAAATTATTTTAATATTAAATTGAATTTACTTAATAAATAAACTCTACTTCGCGTCCTGAAATGAGGAAAAGGTCGCGTGATTGATAACACGCAGAGTTATGTTTAACTCAGCAATAACAATTTATTAACAATAAGACTATATACAATATTTACAAATTCTACTACACGACGCTATCACAAGTGAGCCGCTATACGGGCGAACGCGAGTAAGAAATTCCTATAGCTTTAACCAGCTTCGGCGATTACTGCTCGGTATGAATTGCTAGTACCTCGCCGAGAGCTGCTACCTGCTTTATAATTTGCAAGGCTTAGAGCGTTATAAGTTGCTCCGTGAGTAGCCAACCAAAGGCTTCCGGCTCTTCGTCGTTCGGGCTGGCCCTTTTATAGCGCCTAATTCGCGCCAAAATCATCCTACCCCGGCAACCATCAGCTGATCTGGCAAAGAAGGGATATAATCAGTTGACTGGCTGTCAAAGTAGGGACACAACAGCTGATTGTAGTGGTAGGACATCAGCTGTTCCGTAAATAAATTTAGTTGTTGATCCATAGCGTCACAAGGCCCTACAAGTCATAGATAAAATAAAAACGTTAAATTAATAAAAATGAATAAATAAAGCGCATTAGATACTAATTTTCTATCTTCAAACTATTTGAGTAACTTTTTTTGGACACCTGGTTCTTGAAAACACTACATGTTATTGTTGAGAAGTTGTTGGATCTCACTCAATCTCACTCAATACCATAAAGATTGTATTATTGTTAAATTGTAACGTTATAAGGCATTTTATTTTAATACTAATGGCTATTAAAGCTTCAAACAATTATTGTTTCAATGCAAGTACATTAGATTCGATAATTTCCTATCAAAACACTTTTCACTGACAAATTTAACAATTAAATACCTAAACATAGTTGATTTTCATCCATGAAAAGATAAGTGCAATAAAAGCTGTTTGCAGTTCTTCAATCCATTCACATTGTATACTTCTGATAGTCAGCTTTCCTATTGGCCGTGGCGAACAGCTTTTATGTGCACATATCATCTCATGGATAAAAATCAACTCTGTTTTGCTATTTTAATTGTGTGACGGGGGTCACAGTCGTCGCCTACAAATAGGCAACTCTCCCGCCAACCGCACTTGAAAATGAATATGAGTGACTAGATAACATGAGACATCACGCTGCCCCAAGCGAGTTGTATGTTATTTTGAATAGGTATTTTCAGGGCAAAAAAAAAGTGCAGATGAGCAGCAGAGCTGAGACCAAGAGCAACAACAAGTATCGTGAGTCGGCATCATGATCGAAAGTCAATACGACAAATTTTTTTTTTTCAATCTTTTGTTGGCTTTGGTATAAAAACAAAACTGCATCATACTACAATGTGCGAAAATAGACCGCCTACCGCCATCTCGCGAGCGCTGGCAGGCACGGGCCAAGCCAGCATAGCCAAAGCAAACTGCACAGTAACCACCAAGCCCTTGTAGCGAGATCGAGCGAACGCAAAAAGTAAAAGGTTAACTCGCGGCCAAGATCACCGGAAAGTATTGAAGTTGCAAGTGCAATTCAGTGGCAGTTTACGTGCAGATAGTGTTCGCCGTAATTGCGTGATACGAGTGTCAATGTTTGCACGTGATTTGCAAGAGCAAGTCAGGCACGCGTGCATTGCGACGTGCCCAAGAAAAAGCAAGTGCTCGTTCGTCCAAGAGCTGACAGCGGAAAGAGTGAAAGAAAGACATAGTGTGCGGTCGAAAGCGAGGTTATATTCGATCGGCCAAGATCGTCGTTGTTGCGACTGAGGCGCGAAGCTACCGTTCTCCATCGAGAGCTCGAAGAACGAAGAGCATCGTCAAAGTGGATTAAGGGAAGGCTCTCATCTAACACCTCAAAATTGACGTGTTTTTCGTGACTTTTCTTTCGTGGAAGAAAGTGAATAATAAACTCAAGTTTTTTTGGCACTTATAAAGTATGTATTTAACTATATTTACAATTTTTTTCAGACCAAAATATCGAATTATGTATCCCCTAGTAGCGTTTGATGGAGGTCGTGTTAAAAAAAGACAACTCAACGGGTGGCAAGCTGGCGCTTTCAGTTTTTGCCTGAAACCAAAAATTCGAAGTTCCTCTTAAGCTAGATGACATTTGCTGGAGTTTGAACCAAAATAATTACAAAAAATTTAAGATTGATAAAATGGCGGACATCGGAAAAAATTTTTTGCCTTTTTTTGTCTCTTTTAAGGGCACTAATAATAATGGAACAAATTAAAAATTTTTTGGTTTAAGATCCAGACAATTTAATTAGCTTTAAAATAAAAAAAATTTTATCTTTAAATGCTTTACTTTTTGAGATATCTTGCCGCCCGATTCAGAAAACGTGGTTTCGAGAAAAACGCGTTTAAAGTTTTAGGAAGCGAATTTTTGGATTTAATGTAAAAATAATCTACCTCTAGGCCAATCAGCAAATCCCGCACCATACATTAAGGTAGTTCCCTCATAAAAATGATTATCGATAAAGGTTCTTGAAATTTTAACCACATAATATTGACAGTGCTTTTCATATGTGCGAGTAATTTCAGGAATTTTAACCAAACCACTTCCGAAATATAATTAATCAAAGTTCGGTACTTAACGATGGGATCCCTATGCTAGCGTGTCCAAAGACGCTATTTTGTGTGATTATAAAAAAACGCATCGATAAAATCTTTTCAAAAACTAGGAGATGATTATTGAGTATGTACAGTAAGAGCGGAAAATTTCACGTTCAAATACATATTTTGTTTTTTTTTTCAAGGTAATTTTAAGGGCGTCACAGATCGAGAATAAACTCTTTGGCTGAGCTCAATATTAGTTTAAATGGAACCCTCATTTTCAAACTGTGGTGCCCTTAAAATTACCTTGAAAAAAAAAAAAAAAATATGTATTTAAACGTAAAATTTTCCGCTCTTTTCAAATCTGAAGAAAAGGGGGTCACCGTGCGAAATATCAATTTTTTTTCTTTCTCTCGCTATATCTTGCTAAAATCAGAAAACGCCTCTCTGGAAAATGTCAATATCGATAGAAAAATTCCTGATCTTTCGATCTAAAGTATTTAGAAAAATCTTAAAAATGAAGTTTTCGAGATAATCGACTTTAAAATTTTTCCAGCCATTTTACCGGGTAAAACGGAAAATTTTGGAAAGTCTGACCTCACCATCGGAAAGCTGAAGCAATTTTCCATCGAAATAATGCGTTACTTTTTTCTTCTAGGTGCATTTAGGTACTTTTACAAAGAGTTACAAATTTAGCGATTCGACTAAATAATGCCGCGCTGTGCGGCACTGGGAGAGTTGATGTGAAATCCCACATATAATCAACTACTTTCACTTAAAGTTTCAAAGAGATTCATGTTACTAGAAAAAAGTCACACCCTATTCGAGTCCTGAAAAACGCTCTTTTTCATAATGTTGATATCTCTAAACAGCTGTATCTCCGTCGTTCTCGAACCAATCTTAAGCCTGTGTACGTCGATTTAAAGGTAATAAAAATACCTTTCAAATGGGATATTGCAAAATTCGATACGTGAATCCAATCGTCTTCTACATCAATTTTAAAAAATTGCAAAAACGATAATTTTTCGATTTTTCATCCCCCTTTAATGCCACCCCGTAACCGGAGTGTGGTTATCGAGCTCTACATAATTTTTTATGAAAAGTACATGTCTTGACCTAAAGAATGCGACCCTAAGCATTACTTCGCGAGAAAGGCTCTAACTGCGTGCTCACTTCAAGAGTGTTATCTTTGTCATGTCCGAAATTCACGACAACGCCGAGATTAAGCATCGCCGTGATTTTCCGACATGACGATTCTCACGGGTTCGTAGAAGCTGTAAAACAACAGCTGCCAGAGCCATAAACCGTTGCGCAAGCAACCGCGATACCGTGTCGCGCGTGCAGAATCACGGGTCGTATTGTAAACGCCCGCGACTTCGCAAACTAAGATCAACGCCCGCGAAATCAGCTATAAAAACGCGGGGAGCTGATATCAAGCCTCTCTCGCTATCAAGCTCACGCTCGCCTTGGGTCGTGTTGTACCGGTCGGCTGTTCACTTCGCGGTAGTTTCGGCCAATTCACATATTCACCGAGTTTGTCTCGCGTACGTGTCGCCGCTCTGATTGTAAAGTGTCTCGCAGACGCTCAAGTGTAAGCCTCTTCTTAAGTGTTGTACGTTGTAGGGCATAGTTTAATATATCATTTTGTTCTGACCTCAAGCCCTCTGTGTCCCTTCTTATTCCTCTCCTGTGTCCGTGCTCGGACATAACATTTTCTATTCTTTTTTTTTTTGGTGAACCTCCGTACCTGTGCGATGCCATCTCTGATGTCATGTCCTCCAATTTCGGAGCTGTCTTTTGCGTGGTCACACATTGCTGGTGTCACCTCCTGAGTTAAGTATTTAGAACTCGCTGCCTAGTGTCATCTTGTGAGTGTGGTTCTTGCTTCTGTAGCCGCCCGGCAAGTGCTCAGGTTTGCCCATGTCGGCTTCTCTTGTGAATGTGGTTCTCGCTTCTGACTTCATTATGGTAGTGTTGTACTCTACGTCTATCGCAAGCCTTGTGGGTCTTCGCCTCGAGCTCCTACTGTTAGATCCTCTCATATAGACCTTTAACAATATATGGGTAAAAAACGCGAGTAATGCCCCAGCCCACGCGCGGGCAGCGAAAACGGAGGAGGATTGCTCAATTTTCATCTCGCTCGCAAAGGGTTAAATAAAATTTAAAAAAGTAAACCAACATAAGTTTTCGATACGTTTTTACCTCAGCTTTTACTGGTGGGGTCAAAAATGCTAAAATGTGCCTCCATAACCTCAAAAAATGGACTTCAAGATAAAACACGTTGTAACTTCCAGAGTTCAACTCCGATTGACTTTCTGACTAGCTAGATCAAAAGATCTTGCGATTTTACATGAAAAATGACTGTAAAAAAGGCACTTTTTCGATTTTCTCGAGCAGTGGAGAGGGAAAGAGCACGCGGTCGGCTGTTTTCGAGCGCCGCGGCCGGTTTTTTCGCTACACTTTATGTTTCTTTACCTTTCACGCGTTAGGCTTTCGCCATAAAAATAAACAAATACATGATTTTTGTATATTTTTTTCTGATCTTTCCAATGGTGCCATTAGTTTCTGGAAAATTGACTTTTTTGAACAGACAAATCAACTTTTTTGATTAATAGTTTCATTATTTTCGTTTTATTCGCGAAACAAAGCAACTTTTCCAAAAACTAAAAAGTAAACGTAGAAAGATGAGAAAAAAATATACAAAAATCATGCTCTTTCCCTCTCCACTGCTCGAGAAAATCGAAAAAGTGCCTTTTTTACAGTCATTTTTCAAGTAAAATCGCAAGATCTTTCGATCTAGCTAGTCAGAAAGTCAACCGGAGTTGAACTCTGGAAGTTACAACGTGTTTTATCTTCAAGTCCATTTTTTGAGGTTATGGAGGCTTATTTTAGCATTCTTGACCCCACCAGTAGAAAGTTGAGGTAAAAACTTACCGAAAACTTATGTTGTTTACTTTTCTAAATTTTATTTAACCCTTTGCGAGCGAGTTGAAAATTGAGCAATCCCTCCGTTTTCGCTGCCCGCGCGTGGTGCTGGGGCATTACTCGCCTTTTTACCCATATATTTTTCTATTTCTCTGTTTTAAAGCAGTTAAAATCAACGAGAAGAATTAAAGGAGCACGGCTCGCTAAAGCTGGCAGAGGTTGACATTTCGGCAATTGACATATGCGCGGGTACATCGTAAAACTCTAGCTACCTAATATAAAGAGGTTTATTATGCGAGCATCGGTTAAAACCGTAAAAAGCCCCTAGATCGGGTGGGAGCACGAATAAAAAGTATGTTGCGTATGACTCTCGAGGAAAAGCTATAAAAAACACCAGTCCTCCCACTCGTGCACAAGACACGGTATAGGCAAATCATCGGAAATAGTTATCTATTTCAAACGGTCAAACCACCCCCTCGAAACTGTTTCCTGACAGCATCAGAGACGGGATTATTCATCAAGGAGTATAAAAAGGGCTCTCTATTCCATGCGCATTTTGAATGAGAAATCCTCTCTGTTGCACGACCATTCTAGTAAAGCACGTAAGGCTTGACCTGTACGCGATTTTTATATAACATTCAACTCTTGTAAATACGAATACTTGTAGTATTCGTACGACTTTATTGTAACTTCATTGTGACTTGCGGTGCGTGAGCAAGCGTTAGTATACAATTATACTAGACCAAATCGAGTGAACTCGAGTGAGCCCTCTACAAAGCGATAGTGATCGCAACAGCGTGCGAGCGTCAATAAAGGAATTATACATTTACCATCATATATTTATAGTATTTCATTTCCCTTCCTCCGCTCAGCAACACGGGTAGTAAAGTAGTAATAACAAATATTAAAAAATTGGTCTGCTACAACACCGCTATCGGCGTATGCAACAAACCAAAAATTTGGTGCATCAAACCGGTTCGATACACATTGAACAACCGATGATCTGTGGCTTAGAGGTGAATAGAAATGGAATATAATGTCTAATACTACTATTCATATGGAAACCGCAGTTTTAGCTGATAATGCCCAGAAGCACTCGCAATTAGCCAAATTGCAAGGCGACGCTGATCAAATCAAAGCTTCTGAGCAAAGAGTAAAAGATTTGAAAACTGATATTATTGATTCCGAAAAGGAGAATTTTTAAACTATTGCAATCCTGATAATTCTATTGATTCAACACAAGTGTTTTTCCCCGAGAAAAGTAACAAAATTCCTAATAACAATATGTTGACTGCAGGCACAATTAACTTAAAAAGTAATTTGATTGCTAGAGCAAAATTTGAATTAAATAAACCTCAATCTAAGGGATTAGAAGCAATTTATGAAAATTTATCTTTAAGGGACAATATACTCATACCTCCTACTGATGATATACAAACTCTTTTCGAGGGTAAAGCTGTAAATAGAATCTTACTAAAGAAATTTGTTGATGAAATAGACGAACGCTCACTGCAAAAAGATAACTTGACGCGCGACGAATTATTTCATAGCTTTTGCAATCCTACAGCAGAAGAGGAGCCCGAAAAGAAATCGGTATTTACTAAGTATTTCGATCAATTGAAAAAATTTGTTCGTTTTCCTTCAGGAAATATTGAAAATAATTTAGACGGAGCAGCCACGGCTGCAGAGACTGAAAATAACGCGACGGGAGCAGTGGCAACCACAGAGCCTAGTAAAACCTGTGATGGCTCGTTTGACCATCTATTAGTTATTAATTGTTTAATGTATTGGCAGCTAAGACTCTACCATCAAAATGCTTCTATGGCGCGGTGACTCGACTTTATACTCGTTGTCTCTTTGTTGGGTGAGGTGAGGAAATGAATAACACAAAGGCATTGGTTTCACACCGGACTGTTCTATTTTTACTGCTATAAATATTCATACAAGAACATCGACGTAACTTATCGGCTAATTAAATTTATGGCTTACGGTTATAGAGTGACGCGTAGTTCGGGTGGTTACAGGAGTGGCGGTGGCGCAGTTGATCGTGGCTGCTCGGCTGTTCTGCTGCGAGGGTGGCAGGCTGGATGAGCTCGTCGGCTGTGAGGCTGTTCGGCTGTGAGGCTGGCAGGCTGGATGAGCTCGTCGGCTGTGAGGCTGGCAGGCTGTTGCACTTAACGCGCGCGCTCTCTGCTTCGTACCTATGAAGCGTGTACAGTTCGCGGGTGCACTACTGTACGCTCGGGGTGACTTGAGAATTTGGCTAAGAGCTCGGTAGCGATCGTCGTGAAAATCGACTAAGTCCCGATAGTTAGAATGTTGTGCGATCGCGCGTAGCTTCGCCCTCGTATGAGTTCGGTAACTGCCCGACTAGAGCTTCGGTCTGCTCAACGGTAAGAGAGTATCTGCCTCGAGACTACCTCTCGTTCCGATATATATACTGACTTTCTTTGCGGCACCCCCTTTGTTCGGGCGGATACCGCTGTTGAATTATGTCCGTCCTCCTGAGTTCGAGATTTGGGTATTTCGCATCCGGTCGATTTTTGCGTAGACTTGGAGCTCATAAACAAGGACGTGCTCCTGTTCTTGCGGATGCTCGGGTCGTTTTTCTAATTACCTTGTTTGCTTGCCCGGGCATCGGCGTAACTCGGGATTCGACCTTCGTCGTCATTCGGGTGTTACTTATTGCCCGGGTCGATCGTTAGTTTGCCTACTTTATTGCTCTTGTAGCGCGATTTTGATATTTATGTGGTCGCAAGCACAAGTCATGCTGCTTATGCGGTCGCAAGTACAAGTCATGCTGCACACAAGCGTGTGCCGCGGTGTACATGTGCGGTTGCACACCAACATGCGCTGCTCTATCCGTGCGCGTACTTGCTGCCTGCTCATATGAGTGCTGGTACTACCGTGCCCGTGTATGTGGCAGCGCGTACGTTCGTGCGTATGCACGTTCTGTACGCGAGGGCCGTCCGGCTATTACAAACCGAATTAATAAATTTTCTTTCAACTAATTACGTTATTCAAGCGAAGTCGGGTGCGATAAATAAAGGGGGAAAAGTGCTAACAAAGTCGCGTTCAACGACAACACTTATTGGGAATAACTATATAAAATTAACTGGTGACATGACTTTTCGGGGACAGTGTTTCATTAACTCAAGGAGGTAATCCGCAGTATAAAAAATTTTAACGCGAGTAGCGGTAAAAATACGGCACAGTTCATTTCGGATATAATGATGCGTGTAAATATATTTCCCATCGCATCACAGAGAATTTATTAAACGGTTACGCGAAAAATTAGTGGGCCTAGAGCGCAAAACATTAACTTAGCTTCATTTGAGAATGTAAAAGATTTCACTGATTACTTATACAGGAATTTTGGGCACAATAAAACAGCTGTTTTATTGATGGCCGATTTGAGTCAATTATCGCAGAATGAGAACAAAATGTTTCGATTATTTTGAAAAATTTGTTTTTCAAATATTGAAAAATATTTTGAAAGATTTACAAGACGAAATAAATATCGCACAGAAACGAGATAATTACGGACTAGTAACGACCAATTGGTATTATATTGAAATTTTTAAAAGAGGACTGAAACCAGACATAATAACGCGCATGAGATCGAAGCAAACGTTAGTAGATACGTGCAAAGAAGCTCAGAGAATTGAACAGATCATTAACGCAGAGAAAAATATACGCGATAAAAATTCAAACAATAAATGTGTTTTTTGTAGCTCTGCGGGTCACAAATCATTGAATTACGAAATATTTTTAGTCTTAAAAGGTTCGAGTGACTTAAAAGTAAAATCAAATAGTCAATCTGAGCAGCCGCAAAATGGTGGCTCATTTTCCCCGCAACGCGCGGTAGAGCCGGCACCTAGTGTACACGTGATGACATGCGGCTTCTGTGGCAGTCAAGAACATATAATGAGGAACTACCCGAAATATTTAGCAAAAGACGTAAAAGTTGAGAAAAAAGAGCCGAAGGTCATAACAATTAATAAAATAGAAGCTCAAGAATTGTGCGGGTTCTGTAACGTGCCGGGTCACACGATAAGTAATTGTTTAAATTTTTGGTCAAGACAGGCTAATGCTGTCAATAATTCTTCTAACGGTCAAAACTATAATAATAATAATCATCGGGGAAACAGTTACAGTAACAATGGCAATAACAGCGCTAATAATGGTAATAATTTGAATCGAAAATCAATCATTTGCAATTATTGTAAGAAGCGCGGGCATATCTCGAAAAATTGTTTTTCAAAGCCCAATGTGGAACTTCCCTGGCCAAGAAAGCGTCCAACAGAGCGGCCAAAGCAACCAGGAGAACTAGATAACATGCGGGTGTATCGAATTTGCGCGAATACAGACACCCCTTCGCCGACTATCGCGATAACGGGAAAAAAGTTTGACGGCAACATTAAATTAATGATTGATACTGGCGTGGGGGTAAGCTTAATTAAAAGATCAAAATTAAAGAAATCTGCAAAAATAAATACATTTGATAACGTATGGTTAAAGGGTATTACATCTGAATTGACAAAATCATCGGGGAGTACAATAGGATGCATTTATAACGATATAACCATTTTAATGTATGTAGTGGAAGACAATTTTCCAATTTCTCAAAACGGCTTGTCGGGTACAAAGTCGTTGAACGAATGTAGAACAAATGTTGACTATGCAACTTCAATCTTAAAGTTAGATAGTAGAGAAATACCTTGTGTTGCAGGTGACTCAGAAGACGAATTGAAAATTGATAAAACATTGGATGTTTCTAATCTAGGTAAGGTGATAATCATCTCATACTTACATGTAGTAAAATTCTTCAACAAGTTAAAGATAAAACTAACGGTCAAGCTCTTAGTGAAAGGGCTGAGGCTATAATTGTGACAGATCGGTCGGCTGGGCCGTTGACGAATCAAATAGGTCACGATGAAATATTAGTAAATCATAAAATCATGAATGATGAACGCGAAAATGTTAATGATAAAGCTGAGTCAAGAGCGGCAAGCTGTAATGAGATAAAAATAAAAGTTTGCACGGTGTAATTCTGTCGCGACCACAAGCTCTAGGTAGAGAAGCTGTAGTGGGTATCGCAGATAGTGATGTAGAAGCTCTATTAACATCACGTGATGAGAATTTAGAAATTGATAAATTAAAATTTGAAAATACTAGTTTGCAAATTGATATGATGATTTGAATATTGATAAGTTCAGTTCGAATAATGGCGCAGACAGTGGTGCATTAGTTGAGAACGATTCACATGAGCAATGCAACAAGGGAGTATTAAAAACATTGAATACTTATGATAAAAGTAATGATAAATTGCTAATACTGACGAATTATCACAAATAAATAAGAATATAATATCTGACTTGGAACATGCAGTTAGTCCGTGCCAAGAGGTATTCAGACACTATACACCAAACGATGACGACATTCACTTTTGTTTTGAGAGAATACTACATATAGATCGAGCATATGAAGCTCCAGTGGCAGCAAAAGAAAAAGGCATGAATACTAATGAGCCACGCGTCGAAAAAAATTTTAAAAGCATTGAGCCTAGGCAATAAGGCTGACAGTATGATCGAGATAATCAACTTAATACGCGAGTTTAACAGTTTAAGCTATCTTACTTCCAATTTGTTATTAAATATAAAAGTGGTTGTACTAATGTTGTCGTGGATTGCCTATCAAGAAATCCAGTCATTGAACAAATGAACATAGTCACGCGCGCAACCACCGGGCTGAAGCGCTTCAATTACAAATTAACGCTCACGTGTGTCGCACGTCCGAAGAAAAAGACTGTAGAATCAAACGATGACGTCACTATACACCCGACCGAAAAAGAGAAAGGTAAGTACGACGCCAACATACCGAACGAAGACGAACAGACCACGGCTGTAGAGAGCGTGGACTTGCAGAACGTAGCCGAGGCAAAGTCATGTAGTGGGAGAGACATGACTGGTGATGACAAGGTAGCAGAAGCGCAAAGAATAATAACGCGCAAAACGAAGACGCGCAGGCTGCTGCTGAGGTAAAGTCGTATACACTGAAAGAAGTTTCTGGTGGCGGCGCCGTGAAACCTCACAGCCACGCGACTATGTCGCATTCACAGCGGGTCCCCTCCATTTTCAGACCACGGCAATCTGAATCGTGTAGGAACGGCGCTGTGAGTGAACTCACGGCGCAGCACCGTGAGTAGTAATAGCCGAGCACCGTGAGTAGCAAGAGCCGAGCACAGCGTTTATAAGAGCAAGTTACAGTCTTAGAAATGCATTAAGATTTAATGCAGTATAGATTGTGGGATTATCAGGGAATCATTATTCAGTTATACTCAAAATATTTTTCAATGTAAATTTATTTTTTATAATTATAACATATTTTTAAAAGCTATGTACATAAAATTATTTTTTTCAATGCAAATACTAGGTTCGTTTGGAGGTATATTCTGAATGAAACGTTGTTATTACTATTTTCTTCATGTATTTCCATCAATTCGACTGAATTATTTTGACTAAACATTGACCATTTTGCCATATTATATTCCCTAATGAAATTTAATCTTAATGATGCGTCTACGTTTTTAAGTAAATTAAACAGTTCAGCGTCGTCTAATGCATAAAAATTATTGTCTGGTATGTCTATGAAATAAAATTGATTTATAAAATGAGATTGCAATGTTAGACGACGAATAATAGCCAAGTTTAGTGTGTGTACATAACCAATAATTTTACTTACGTGAAAAACTTGTGTAGTTACTTTGAAACTGAAGATGTTGACTAAAAAAGTTCTCCATTGTTCACTTTAATAAAAAAGGAATTGACGCACTTCAAAAATTTATTGAAAAGTCGAGATCAAAAAGACAGGCATACACGAGAAGACATACACGCTCACAGTATTCACGGCGCGACGGTTACACTTTTCACGGCGGGTTGACTAGAATACAGCCGAAGCGCTGTCGCATGAGATTCACGGCACGCACACGGGACTCACGGCGCAGCGCCGTGAACATTGAGAGCGCGCGTTATGAAACCGTCAGGCTGCGTGGCTGTGAGGTTTCACAGCGTCGCCACCAGAAACTTCTTTCAGTGTAAAGAGGAAGATGCCTACGAGTCAGCGGCCGATGTGTACGAGTCAGCAGAATAGATAAGAACGTACGGTAAATTCATTACAGAAAAGACGATTTTTGAGTGCAAACACAAACTGTTCATGCGTAAAGATAACTATCTTGTATTTGTTACATCAGACGGCGCGCCACTGGACGCAGGCACGCGCCAACTTTTAAATCATAACATGCTACATAAATTTGCGTACGGTAATCTGGGAGAAAAATCAATTCATAAACGAAGTAAAGCATTTAAATTTGGCATTACACTACGTGGAGAAAAACAAGAGAGCACACCTACAATTATGACTCATATGGAAACGGGTATTAAAGTTTTGAGACAACTGCTTGTCGAGAATGATATCGGGTGTTTAAGTATAGCACAAAACGACTCTATTGAAATCACACGTTGGGAATTTTTTGAACAATTAATACAGAAAATAATGGTTGACATAAAAACAAAAATAATATTGTGTAAGGGAACAAAGGAATATATTTCAATTCAAGACAGACCCAACATACTTGAATAAATGCACAGCTCAGCCATAGGTGGTCACAAAGGTATTACTAAAGTTTTCAGACGTATGGAACAACTGTACTACTGGCCAAATATGAGAAAAGACATAGAAAAACTCATACGTAGATGCTCTAGTTGCCAATTGAAAAAATTAGTTCGAGTTAAAACGCGACAGCCTCTTGTTATAACAGACACACCACACACTAGCATAGAAAAAGTTTGCTTGGACATTGTAAGCCCCTTTGAAAGTACACACAAGGGTAATAATAACATTCTAACAATACAATGTAACTTCACTAAGTATTGCTTAGCTATCGCGATTCCTGACACAACTACAGAGACGGTTGCAGAAACACTTCGTGTGCGCATTCGGAAATCCGTCGATAATATTGACAGACCAAGGCAGCCAGTTCATGGGCTGTACTTTCAAGCATTTAGCAAACGCATTAAGGGATAAAAAGGTATTTACTGGCGCGTATCAACCTGCCTGCAACGGTTCCCTAGAAATATCACATCACTCCCTTACGGAGTACTTAAAGGTCATAATTGATAAAAATAATAAATGGGATGAATTTTTAGAAATGGCTATGCTTAGTTATAATACTTCGGTACACGAAGCACACAACTTCCAACCTTTTCAATTAATGTTTGGAAAATTACCAAATTTACCCTCTGAAAAATCACTAGAATTATCGGGTAAATTTATCACTTATACAGATTACATTCAAAACTTATTTACTAATTTATCAAGTATTCAAAGATTAGCATGCGAAAAATTAATAGAATCAAAATTAAAATCAAAATATTATTATGATAAAAAAGTGAATGAAGAAACGTTCAAAGTAGGTGAAAGCGTGTGGCTATTGAAGGGTGTAAAACAGCACAAGCTGAATGATCAATACACTGGTCCATTTGAGGTTGTTGAGACATATGATGATAAACCCGTTATTAAAATTAAGACAAATAAATTTAAGAAAGTACATGCTAATAGACTCAAAAGGTCAGAAATTGCAGCACCATAGGGGTATAACAGAATAGACCTATGATGAATCTGTAACGTATCATTTAATATGCAAGGTAAAATTAACACACAAAAGTTTTCAAGAAAATGGCTTCTAGAATGCCTTATTTCATTGCAGCAGACGGCTAACACAGCAGACCTGGTGTTCTCAGATATAGCAAATCCTGGCATATTTTTTTACAAATACCAATGACATTGGTATCAGTGTTATTGGTAGGCTAGAATTAGACACTTTCACAAGCCAAATAAGCTTCAACAAGTGCTTGACGTTCAGCATGAATATGGAAGGGGGCTCAATCTCAACGATAACATATTTATGTCAAACAGAAAATATCAGCATACAGCCAATAACCATCATAGCATCGTGCGGCGCAATAATAGCGATACTGATACCTGTTTTAATATTTATAATTATAGGGAAAAAAATAAAGCTTAAATATGATTAAGAAAGGGTTACTTATAAAAAAATGAAAATAGGTATACCAGATCACATAATAGTGGGATGGTCACGAGAACTAGATACTAATGGTATCCATGACTTAGTTCCGAAACAAAACTAATAACTTCAAATTGTTTAAGGAAATGCGGGGTACCGTCATCATGCTGCTGGCAGCCATCACGTTGAGCCAAGCAGAATATGGGTACGACTGTGGCGCAGAATTAACGAATGTAACAACACTTTCGTTAATCGATGTCGGAAAATGCGAGAAAATTCGTCCAGAGATAAAAAACAGTACAATCCGAGCCCAGCTAGTACAAATGAATGACTACGGTATAGCTACCGTAAAGGAATGCCAGATATTAATAAAAAGATCAGTTTTTTTGCGGCATGCATTTGCACATATCAACAGTGGCCAACGGCGAGGTGGAGTATTATTAAGAAATCACACGGTATGAATGCGAGAGAATTCTTGTACGTGGAAAAGCATTTCAAAGGTCAACTAAAGGAAATGTACAATAATATCATGTACTCAAAATGTGAGCTGGAAAGAAAAGTGATCGAAAATACTCTATCCATTGATTTTTGGGGCTCCAACTCAAAGTACCAAAACTTTTCAGTCAGTTGGACTGGACTGTTTTAACCTGATACCATGATACGCTATTATATGGTATTTATTAAAATTAAATAATATTAAAAACTTCATAATGTTTAAAAATATTGTTAGAGGAGCCATTAGAATAAACTAACTTGCGACGAGCAAATTGGCCCACTTATCTCTCCGAGGAGGTTCTGAGCCTTCCACCGAGTCTGAACCGAGCTGTTGGGCCTAGGTAACTCGCCTTTAATCAAATTTTATTTTGATATTTTGAGAATTCTAACGAACTTTTAAAGGCAAAACGAGGTAAACCCTGGCTCCGAGGGTGAGTCGTAGCCGAAGTACTCACGTGATGCAGGAGCCATTGGGTACTCTGAAGTAGGGGAATTAAAGGTCTTAAAAATACCTTTAATTTGCTTATTTCACAGTTTTGATTGCTTCAAAATTTACTGCTTTAGAGCTGTTTTTGAATATTGCTAAAAATCCACAAAATTAGCTATTTACTTGAACTACGGTCAAGATGTGGCTTTCGACGAAAATCTCGGGGTCAATTTTTTTTCAAAAAGTACTTTTTGAGACGAAAAAAATGATTCTAACCATGTCTCTGACGAATCAAAACTCCTCTTTGTAAAATTTTTCGAAAAACGCCAAAAAACAGCGAAAACACCACGTTTTTCGATACTCATTTGTTGCTAGGCCCAAAAAAATTTTTTGGGCTAAAACTTTAAGATAAGTATTTTTTTTATGTTATACAATAACATATATTTTTTCCAGATTTTTTTGAAGTATCGCCACGCACGTTTTTTTAAAAAAGTAGGAGAATGACCCATTTATATAGTAAAGTACAGTGTAGTAGGTACAGTGTTTTTCATATATACATAGGTTATTATCTATGATGAGGCGAGAATGAAGAGAGTGTAATGTCGCTACGACAATCAGTAAAAGAATGATATTATGCATTGGGACTTCGCTTGAAAGATTACTCAAGTCTCTAAAGCGACGTCTTCACATATTCAACCCAAAACACTATCTATTCTTATTGTTATATACCCTTTGCTACGCATAATAACTTTATTATTTAATATTAATTGTTACTGTTGCTGTCTGAGGGGAGGAACATGAAATAAGTGTACAATGCTCGAGTGAGGTTCACACACAAGACTTTATTATAAATAAAATAACTTAATACTATTTCAACAAGGCTTACAAGCTACGTCGGCAAAAGATCTGATGATGACGGTCGATCGAGTTGGTAAATGGCTGGGGCTGCTGCTATCCGGCTGCTGCTAGGCTGCTGCTTGGCTGGTGCTCCCTCCCGAACTTTACCGTTCGCGTTAAACGATAAGTTACTTCGCCACTCGTGGCCGTAAAATTACAGTTACAATTGAGCTAATGCGTTGTTAACAATTCTTTACTACTTCCCACAAAATACAAGTATATTTATTCGATGTTCAATGAATCTCGGAGTCTCTATTATAATCGTTCGCGCACAGAGTTTTGCCTTACTCAAAGATATAGAATGATCTGCCCAGAGCTTCGCTCTAGTCAACGGTATGAAATGATCTGCCTCGAGGCCTAATTTTTACGCTCGTTATATACTAATTAATCATGCCTCTTTCAGCGGGGGCGCGTCTTGGTTCTTTCCACAAGTCGCAAATCTACAGGCTATTTCGTCACTTGTTAACTTGTTGCCCGCGGGTCAAAGATGTGTCCAATAATTATCTCGGGTCAAAGATGTGCCCAATAATTATCTCGGGTCACAGGTCAAACTTTCGGTGATACGGGAACTTGCGAGTGCGTGTGCGACTTTGTCTTTCCCTCCGTGCCATTTCGAAATATGTCACGGATTTCATCTCTCGTGTGAGTGTGTGTCTTATGCTCTCTCTATATATATCTGCCTATATGTATATAGTACTAAGGAAAAAAATTTTTTTGCCAACTATCGGTATACCTCCTCAGCCTCCTCCTAATACTCCTCATTTGGAAAATACCATTTTCCCGTGTTTTTTGGCCTCTAAAGTGTTGTTTTTACGTGTTTTTTGAACCTCATATAGTTGCTCCTCACGTGATCCTCCTCCCGTACCTCCTGTGATCCTCCTCTCGTTCCTCATTATTCCTCCTCCTTACCTCCACCTATACCTCCTCAATTCCTCCTCATTTTTTTATTCCTCCTCCTACCCTCCTCCTATACCTCCTCAATTACTCCTCATTTGCTCCTCTAATTTTTTTTGGTACCCAAAATTTAAATTTATAAATTAATTCAAAAAGGTTAAACCTATAATAACTGCATTCGTATCAATGCACTTTAAGGTAATAATAAGTAACAGTTATATATCGTTTCCACACCACCTATGAATAATGTTAATTCAAGTTTTATTCTACGCTATTTTTTTTCGCCATAAAATTGTAGCGTTGAGTTTAACCTGTGATAACAATATTCAAGAGGTAGGTATATCGGCGCGTTTTTTTTAATGAGGTTTCCCTTAATTTATTTTCATAATAAAAAATTATATTTTTTTTGGTCCTGTACTATGTTTTTGTTTAGAAAAAAAATATAATATTATTATAAAAATAACTTAAAATCCACTTTCGAAAAGGTTTTTTTTATGCGATAATCTTTTTTCGAAAATTAAATTATCTTGCTGGACAAAAAATGTGTGTTGAAGTATTGTATAATGTATGTTATTAATTTTTTTGTTGTCGATGTATTAGCTGACTGAAACAGTTTTTTTTTTTTTAGTCGCTTTATTAGCAGACTGAAGTTTTGTCTAATTTAGTTATTAATTTTGTATAGCCGCTATATTAGCAAACTGAGGCAGTTATGATGTAGTGTACTATGTAAAGTACCTTTCGATATCACATTAAGAACATAAGCACTACTGAATTTTCTGTTATTAGCGAGATGACACATTTTTGTCCTCATAAAGATAATTCAAGCATCAAATTGAATATCTGTAATTTTATTTTTTATATTTTTTTTGTGCAGTCGTTTTGTTAGCAGACTAAAAAGTTTTGTATTATATTGTATTGTAAAATGACGTACTGTTTTTTTTTCTATTTCAGTTACAACTTAAAAATTTCTCTCCATACAACATTTTCAATAATATCGCAGTTTTCAGAATCATTTTGAATAAAAATTCTATCATAATTTTTACACCGAGATAGGGCAACATATAATTGTCCATGAGAAAATAATGGTCTATTATATGTATAAGCCTACTTCGTCAAAACTTTGACCTTGTGATTTGTTAATGGTCATAGCAAAAGCTAATATTATTGGGAATTGTTTTCTGTAAGCTATGAAAGGATAATCGGAACTTTCGTCTGTTTTTAATGTAATTTTTGGAATGAAAACTTCATTTCCAACTTTTTCTCCTGTTAGAATTTCTGCTTTTATATTGTATTCATATAATTGTGCAATTTTCAATCGTGTTCCGTTTCACAGACCATCATTTACACTTAAATTTCGAATTAACATAATGATACAATTAATTTTTAATTTCAGTTCATGTGGAGGTAACCCATCAGTAACGCTGTTTATAACTTCGATAGGCCATTTTAATTCAATGTCATCATCGCATTGATCAGAACATTTATAAGTTGCATAATTAGTACTGTAATAAGTATGGACATCATTTGGCATCATGTTGAATATTCTGTTATTGAGATTTGTAACATCCTCATTATGAGACGCCAAAATAACTTTATTTAATTTTTGTTCAAAATCTATTTTACCATATATTTTTGTACACACGTCTCCAGTCACCCAAATTGGTGGTATTTCAAATGTTTCAATTTTTCCTTTACCTATGTTGAGCAGTAAAGAAATGAATTTTTTTTCTCTTGCTCTCATATTAGTTTTTAATTTTTCTATATGAAACAATGACTACAAATGCGAACATTTTATACTTTCTTCTATTATAGTTTGTGGATTACTATGTTTAATTACAGGAAGAATTTGACGAAAATCCCCATCTAATACAATTTTTTTACCACCAAAAGGTTCGTTTTTATCAGTGAGATCTCTAAGAGTTAAATCTACAATTTCTAACGCTTTTTTCGGTATCATTGATGCTTCATCCTATATTATAATGTCCGCTTGATATAGTCTTTGTTTTTCTGTTTTTGATTTAAAACGAATGCTTTCAACTTGATCCAAATTTAAAGGTAAATTGAAAGTTTTATGACTTATCATTCCTTTAGGTGATAAAATTGATGCAATGCCAGTCCTAGCCATTGATAAAAATTTTTTTTCCCAAAGATAAATATAAAATATGATAGTTTTATATAAAAATGTTTTTCCTGATCCTCCCGGCCCAATGTAATGTTCTGGAATATTAACGTACTTAATCTTTTTGGCCTTTTCATCAATTTTATTTAATTCAAACCATGCTGTTAATGTAGTATCATATTTGTATATAGATTTTTCCATTTCGTAATTTATAGATGATGGATCAAAAACACAATTTTGTTGATTGTCTAAATGTACTGCTAAATTTACAGCTTTATGGCTTCTACCACAAATAGGATATTCTTGTAAACGCTAGGCTGCCTCCATTGGGCTAAGATATCTTCCATCAATAAAATTATTGATTTCATCTATAATTTATGATTTATCTTTTCTTTGAATTTTACAAGATGCTCTGTCTCCACCTTTGTGAATATAGTTAAATATGTATTTGATACTATTTATCGATGCACAATACTCAATGTTAATGTGATATTTATATTTTTTTAATAAAAAAGAATTGTACGGAAGAACCATAGAATTGTCTACAGGTACCATTTTTTTTATAACTTTATTGAATTGAAAATGCTCTTCATTACTATTGTCTCTTCTTCTATATAAAGGATAACCGTTTTTTTGAAAAGTTGTAGAATCTCTGAAAGATTTTGGAAAATTTTTTTTACAAATTTTTCCATTTTTATTATTGCATGATGATTTGTTATGATGAGGTCCATGTAACATTAATTTTGTCACACATTGGTATAGTTCCGGATCATGGATTTTGAAGGAATTTCAGCTGATATATACGAGTCAAGTTTTTCAATATTTTTCAAATCATTAT
Organism: Trichogramma dendrolimi; assembly: GCA_034770305.1. Taxonomy (NCBI): domain Eukaryota; kingdom Metazoa; phylum Arthropoda; class Insecta; order Hymenoptera; family Trichogrammatidae; genus Trichogramma; species Trichogramma dendrolimi. The sequence goes on along the minus strand of JAPMIB010000081.1, from coordinate 304,887 downwards.
CAGGTCGTAAAGTTAATATTAAATGAGCATGTGGAAGGACCCGTTTTTGAAATTCTATTGTCCATACATATGCTAATGTCACACCAAAAATATAGTTTTCAGTAATATCAAATAATAATTCATTAAATTTGGTCTACATAAAAACTACATTAGCATATACTAACATTTTAGTACAAATTATAAAATGTAGTAATTAAATTGACGCATTTGACTTTGTGTGGCTCTCTAGGATAATTGAACATTGTCCTCATCGGTCCAATTTGTTGAAAATCAAATGTCATTACTGTTTTTTATTGTTCAAAAAATTTTTAACAGCCTCAGTGACGTGAAAATAACATTATGAAAATACCATATATTAGTGTATTTTTGTTATTTTCAACTCTTGGCCATTTATGTTTCATCTCTAAATGCTCTGTTTTCATAACTTTCTATGTGAACCGTTTGAACAATGAATTGGCACTTTTGACTTTGTGTGGCTCTCTGGGATAATTGAACATTATCCTCATGAGTACAATTCGATGAAAAATTCAAATTGAATTCAAATTGAATAGTAACTGAAAATTCAATGACTGTTTCATATACAGGGTGTCCCAAAAGTATGGAAACCTCTGAAAAGCGGTCAAAATAAACGGGGAAAAAAATCGATAACCCTACATCCGACGTATTTTTTCACGGACAATCCAATGGTGACCTCAGATTCGACCTTGAACATAACCTCAATGCTGCAGTAACTCAAAAATCGTTTTTTCAAATGTGACCCCCATTTTTTGTAACAGATTTGAAAAGAGCGGAAAATTTCACGTCAAAATGTTTGTTTTGTTTTTTTTGGAGGTGATTTTAAGGGCGTTACAGACGCAAATAAAATCCCAATTTAACTTAGAATCAAGCTTAAGTAAAGGCTTTTTTTCTAATTGTACAGCCTCCAAAATGACCTTGACAAAAATAGCAAAATACATATTTTCACGTAAAATTTTCCGCTCTTTTCAATAGTGACCTTACATATGACCTTGAACATAACCTATACGCTACGGTGAACCAAACATCGATTATTCGCGTGGTGACCCTAATTTTTTATAACAGATTTGAAACGAGCGAAAAATTTCACGTTCAACTGTATATATATATTTTTTTTGGTCATTTTGGAGGCGGTACATTTAGAAGAAAAGCCCTTACTCGAACTCAATTTTAGCTTAAATTGGAATTTTATTTGCATCTGTAACGCCCTTTACATGACCTCGAAAAAAAAACAAAACATACGTTTTGACGAGAAATTTTCCGCTGTTTTCAAATCTGCAATAAAAAATAGGGGTTACATTTGAAAAATCGATTTTTGAGTTACTGCAGCTTTGAGGTTATGTTCAAAGTCGAATCTCAAAACTGCTGTTTCCATACATTTCTATATGAACCGTTTGAAAAATTGAGTTTAAACTTTCAGAAGTTTTTGTACTCAAGAATAGCTACAAACGCGAGCACTTTAATAGGTATTAGAAAAAATTTGTATTTTTTCCAGGCTATATACCTAGCAGAATCGTAGTTCAATGATATTAAAAAATAAATGTGTATATGCGGCTAGCAAATTAGGTACAACTTATTAGAAAAATCTGAAAGTGCTTGCGTTTGTAACCACAAAAATAATAAACAATATAAGACCCCAAGACCATGATTGAATCAACAGTTCCAGCTAGATCCTACAGCACAGGTATACCTCTCAGAACTGGAGGCTTGCTTAATCAAGGAATGTTCTATGGTGACTAAGACCTCAATTTTTATTTCTGAGTAAAAAAATTTGGAAAGAAAATGGACAAAAGAGGATTTTCTGTATAATCCAAAAAAATTTCTATCTTCATTTTTAATATATTTTTTGTAAATGTAGCTTTAAATTACCTTTCCCCGTTAACACTGATCATATTCCTAACATTTTTGTTCGCAATCTTTCAAACATCAATGTATTAACAAACAAAATTTTTAAAACAATGATTCTTAAATATGCATATACTTATATAGTATATATGCATATACTTCTACAGCATATACTTCTATTTATAGGATTTAACAATTCAGAAAGAATACGTGTACGAAATTTTTATTTTTAGCATACGATTTTTTAACCTTGATACAATAAAATTAAAAAATCTTAACTTAACATTATTTTCGTGAACAGTGATAAACAATTTTATAAACACATTTCGGATGAATAATAATTTCCTTTAATTTATTAGACGTTTTCGAATTATATTCTTTTCAATTTTTAAATTTAGATTCCAAATGGATCAATATTTAGTAGATGACTATTTGGAATATGAAGACAAATATAATAATTATTTGGAAGATTTAAAACCCGATACTTTAGAAAATTTATGTGATAATTTAAAAAAGATTAATCTCAGTTCGAAAAAAATTAAAAAAAAACCAAAAAAATTAACTAAGAAATGCATCGATAAATTTAATTTACGGTAACAATAGACCAATCAACACAATGCACTAACATACGATAATGAACAGATCAAACGATTATTGTTTAAATTTTACCATATTATCATATAAATTTAAATTATAAAATTTCTAAACATATAAAGTTTTTTTCATTTGCTTATTGTCACAATTTATTGAATTTAACTACCATATTTTCAAAATGTTAGAAAATGACGGACAATAACAATAAAAGAAAATTTATGGGGAACCACTTAAAAAAAACGCGCCGATATATCTACCTCTTGAATAGAGTTCATTTTGTACATTTAAACACTATCATTTTATGGCGAAAAATATTAGCGTTAAATGTACCATAAATGAACTTCTTTCATAGGTGGTGTGGAAACGATATAAGCACCTAAATAATAATAATAATAAAAAATTTTTAAATAACTACGTATTCAAAACTATATAATAATTTTATTCGTTTTTTTTAACCATGGGGGGTTGGCGAGCGGAGCGAGCAGGGGGGCGGAGCCCCCCTAGTATATATAATATATACGGCAAACCCCGGTATTCGCGACCCCGGTATTCGCGAAACTCGCTCATTTGCGATTTGTCAATTGCGACAAACCCCGGTATTCGCGTGAATTGTCTCGCGCATTCGCGGTTTATATACAGGTGTGTGCGAGTCAATTTTTTTCTCCAACAACATTCAGGTTGTTGGCAAATTCATTGTTTATAGAATTTAACAGGCAATTGATCATATTTAGTTTTTTCTGATCATTTCTTACATATTTATTCACTATGGCTCCTTCCAATAAAAATTACCTGTAAAAAAGATCAAAAAAAGTCATGGACATCGCGAAAAAATTGAAAATTATTGATTCGTTAGAGAGTGGTGAAAAAGTGAATTTTCTCGCTAAACGCTATGGAGTGAACGAATCTACCATTCGTTCAATTCGCGATAATAAACTCAAAATTCGCGAGGCTGCTGTCTCGTTAGGGGTGCATGGAAAATCGACCAAAATTACCAGGAAGGAATGTGTCGTAAGAATGGAAAATTTTTTAATCGTGTGGATACAAGATATGATTCAAAAAAAAATTCCTCTGAGTGGAGCTGCCATACAAGAACAAGCTTTGCATTTTTATCACTATGTCAAAGAAAATATTTCAAGGATACCGAAGAAACTTTTTGTGCGAGCAGAGGTTGGTTCGATCGATTTCGTCAGAGATTTTCTCTTCACACATAAGTTTCACAGGTAATTATAAAAATTTCAATCTTTTGCTGTTGGAAAAATATCAATCGATAATCTCAACAAGGTGAAAGTGCTTCTGCTGACCATGAAGCAGCTCGACGATTTCTTGAGGAAGTTAGACAAGTAGCAGAGAACGGATACTTGCCTTCGCAGATATTAACTGCGATGAGACCGGGCTATACTGGAAAAAGATGCCAGATCGTACATATTAACGAAGGAAGAAAAACGTGCACCTGGATTCAAAATGCACAAGGAGATACACATTACTATTGTGTTCTAACGCATCTGGCACGTTTAGGTGTAAACCACTGCTCATTTACAAGTCTGAAAATCCACGAGTTCTAAAAGGTAAAATCAAGGAGCAACTCCCGTTATCTGGCGGTCTAACAAAGTGCATGGATAAACAAAAAAATAATGGAAGAATGGTTTACCCGATATTTGTTCAGGAAGTGAAAGAGTTTTTATTGAAAGAAAATTTATCATTCAAAGTCCTGCTTCTTCTAGACAATGCACCTAGTCACCCAGAAACATTGATAACACGCTGATCCGAATGTTCGTGTAATGTTTCTACCACCTAATACTACGTCATTGATACAACCTCTTGATCAGACTGTAATTTCTACTTTCAAGTCATACTATTTGAGTCAGGTAATGAGAAATATGCTCGATTTTGTTAATAAAAAACGAAGCGATGATTCAAAATTCTCATGAAGAGGTGAAACATTTTTGGAAGGCTTCTCAATTTTAAATTCTCTATGATCGTCGATGAGTCCTGGCGAAAAAATCAGAACTCGACCTTAAATGCTTGTTGGAGTAAATTATTGCCCGATTGTGGAAAAAGAATCAGCTTCCAGTGATACATTTCAGAAGTGATGCAAGAGTCACTAAGTACGGCCCACGATATCGGCGGTGAGGGCTTTAACTGACATGCAAGAATCTGATTTGTTCATTTGCACCAAGAAAATCAGTTGAGTGTCAGTGATGTTGAAGATTTCAAGATGCTGAATTAAGTCAAATCCAAGATTCTAGCGAAAACGTTCAAGAGGAGGCTTCTTTTTCGGCAAATCTCTAGCTCATGTAATGATGTTTTGCAAAATTTGGTCGATGTTAAGTTACTCGAGATCCGATTCTAACACGCAGTCTAAATTTAAAAGTGATTGTGAAGTAGCTTTATGCCCTACCAAGAACTGTATAAAGATTTTAAGCGGAGAACCAACAGTCACGTTTGACCGACTTTTTTGATGTAAAATGAAATAAAATCTTGATTTTCCGAAGCCTGGAACCGAACCCCCTATTTTCCATATACGCAATGCCCCGGTATTCGCGTTTTTCGTATTCGCGGTACTTTTATGGAACGCATTAACCGCGAATACCGGGGTTTGCCTGTATATCTCTCTATATTATAAAAACATATCGCCGCTGCTGCCGCCTGTTCAGAAATATGCAAGGTGTTATGGGTTAAACAAATGGGAGACCTTGTACTTTTTCCTCCAGGCCAATCGGTAAAGTGATTATTAGTGCGGATACCCAAAAAAACCTATTCTTATATTGTTTGCTAATCAAGATCGTTCGAAATTTATTCAATAATTATATTTATTCACTGTGCAAAGGTACTAGGTATTGTGGATTGAATAATTGTATTTTTACCTCCAACAAAATGTGCAAGGTGTTGTGGGTTAAACAAATGGGAGACCTTGTATATGGGTTAATCAAATGGGTGACCTTGTATTTTCTTGCCTCCAAGCAAATGTGCAAGGTGTTGTGGGTTAAACAAATGGGAAACCTTGTATTTTTGCCTCTAAGAACATGTGCAAGGTGTTGTGCGTTAAACAAATGGGATACCTTGTATTTTTGCCTTTAAGAAAATGTGCAAGGTGTCGTGGGTTAAAGAAAAGGGTGACCTTGTATTTTTTACCTCCAAGCAAATGCACAAGTTTCTGTGAGTTAAACAAATAGGTGATCTTGTATTTTCTTGCCTCCAAGCAAATGTGCAAGGTGTTTTGTGAATTAAACAAATGGGTGACAACAACTTATTTTTATTGTACCCCATATCAAAATTATTCAAATTATTCAATATTATATTTTTATTCAATATTCACTCCAATCAAATATAAATTATCCCATGTCATGGTTTTATTAAGAATATTGAATTGTATATTCTTCCTGGCAAATATGCACGGTAGTGTGGATTTAACAAATGGTAGACCTTGGTTTTTCCTCCAAGCAACAAGTGACGAATAATTTTTTTAATACCTATTATTATAAAAAATTTATTTCAAAACTAAATTTCTACTTTTATTTCGAAAAAAGGGGGTTGGTGAGCGGAGCGAGCAGGGGGCGAAGCCCCCCTAGTATATATATATATATATTAGGGTGGTCCACTTTTTCAAAAATTTTTTGTATCTCGGGGGATCCATCGGAATCTGAAAGTTTGAGGTTTAAAATGAAGTTTCCTTTAAACGAGAGCTCAAATAAATGATTTTAGATGGTGTCGATGGATTTTTGAAGTTTAAAAACGTGCTCCTAAAAAGGAGCAAAATCGGGCAACCATTCGATTTATTTCAAACTTTGCTCAGAGTGTAAAAATGATCTTAACGATACTTTTCTTACGTATTTTTGTCTGCGGAATCGAATGCCGTAGTTAGTTTTGACCTAGGAGCACAATTTCATTGAAAAAAATACACTTTTTCGATCGTTCTTTTTCGCAAATTTCGCAAAGTTCATTTTCGAGCGAGCGGCAAATGAACAGAAAAAATTTAGGAAAATTTTTGACACCACCAAAGTGTAGGATTTTTATGACAAATCCAACGGTATTATAAGTATACACTTTAAAATATTTTAATGCCAAAAAAGAACGATTTTATCCCAAAAAACGATATTAAAAAATGGAAAAATGGAAAAATATATTCGTTTCTTCAAAAAAATGGCTGAGTATAATCACTCATGAAAATAATTGAATACAATTATCTGATAGGTTTTTTTCTCACCTTTCAAACGCCGTTTTCAGAGTTAAAAAATTCGCAAAATTCGCCGAGATACAGCTGTTTTTGTACGATGCACTTTTTTAACTTAAAAATCTGGTTTGCTGTTTTTTAATCAATAGAGCCAGCTCAGAATTATTGAATTTTAAGCTAAGAAAGTGCATCGTAAAAATAGCTGTATCTCGGCGAATTTTGCGAATTTTTTAACTCTGAAAACGGCGTTTGAAAGGTGAGAAAAAAACCTATCAGATAATTGTATTCAATTATTTTCATGAGTGATTATACTCAGCCATTTTTTGAAGAAACGAATATATTTTTCCATTTTTCCATTTTTTAATATCGTTTTTTGGGATAAAATCGTTCTTTTTGGCATTAAAAATTTTAAAGTGTATACTAATATATACCGTTGGATGTCATAAAAAATCCTAAATTTTGGTGGTGTCAAAAATTTTCCTAATTTTTTCTGTTCATTTGCCGCTCGCTCGAAAATGAACTTTGCGAAATTTGCGAAAAAGAACGATCGAAAAAGTGTATTTTTTCAATGAAATTGTGCTCCTAGGTCAAAACTAACTACGGCATTCGATTCCGCAGACAAAAATACGTAAGAAAATGTATCGTTAAGATCATTTTTACACTCTGAGCAAAGTTTGAAATAAATCGAATGGTTGCCCGATTTTGCTTCTTTTTAGGAGCACGTTTTTAAACTTCAAAAATCCATCGACACCATCTAAAATCATTTATTTGAGCTCTCGTTTAAAGGAAACTTCATTTTAAACCTCAAACTTTCAGATTCCGATGGATCCCCCGAGATACAAAAAATTTTTGAAAAAGTGGACCACCCTAATATATATTTACTGGGGGGGCTCCGCCCCCTGCTCGCTCCGCTCGCCAACCCCCCAGTTGACCAATATAGATAAGATTAAAATTAAAAATAAGCAAAAAGAAAAAATAATAAAATCGTGGCAAGATTTCTCATCGCATCTATTGGATAACAATAAATTTTGTTAATATCACATTACGAAAAAACATAAAATTTTAACTGAAATTGACATGATAACCAATTTTTATAAAATTCTCGTTTCTCCCCAAAATTCTGAATATTTTTCCAATTTTATTTATAAGGTATCTAACAATTTTTCATTAACTTTGCTACTCCACAATTTTGGCTGATTTCACCTTTCACACAGATATTAAAAAGTTTGCTTTCATAAATTTTTCAATCCTATGTGTGAGGGTTCTAACAATTTTTCCAAAATTTTTTCAATAAATCACCAAGAGTAGTAAGTATCTCTCCTGCACATGGGTTATAGATTCATGTAGGCCTTTTCAAAAAGGAGTGATTGATAGAGAAAAAACATGAATTGGAAATTAGCCATCGAAAAATATTTGAAAAAATAGGAATTGATATATTTAGAAATGATAATTAATTGTCCTCTGGTTATTTCACACTTCTATATCTTCATTACAATAATGTTTTTATTTCTGTTCACACAATCTTAGTGAATTTTCCCTCAAATTTTTATGGAATTGCAGTGCCGAAAATCGTAGCAACATTTCTGATCCTATCAATTGACTGAAACGCAATAACGATTTACAGTATTCTACGCACGACCTTTTTTAAAAATCTCTGATGGAATCGAATGACAAATTTTCCTTGTCATATTTATTTAGAAAAAATGAGAAAATTAGCAAAAATAATAAATTTCCTTTCATACAGTTGGAAAAATAAATTCAATCGTTTGTTGAAATGAATATTCCAATTAAATGCTAATCTTTTTTTTGAAAAACTTTTCAATAACCTTGCTACTATCACAATGTTTGTGAAGTATCCTCCCGCAAATTAAAGCAGGAAATTCAGCGGTTTGTTAAAACGAATTTCCCAATTTCATATGCGTGAAGCATTTATTAATTTTTCAAAAACTTTAGCTACTCCCACAATTTTAATGAATGATCATTTTCACACATTTCACTCGCTAACGCCCAGACGGACAGAATTTTTTTCTCTATTGAAGTATGTAATTAAGGGGAGTCATACACCAATTCACTCTTCTTTGTCATTATTGTGATATAAACCACAGTTTAATGTCAATTTTCAACATAAAATTGACATCTTTGAGCCCTAAAAATGTGAAAAAAGTTGCAGAATAGGCCATTGCATCTTAAAATAGCTCATTTTTGCTATTTTAGCCTTTCGGCACTGTGCGCAAGGATCAGATCAGAGTTATACAGGTGGGAGTTTCTAATAGGTATCAAAATCTTCAGAAAAGTATCCTTTATGGGCTGAGTTTTGTGGAATTTTGATTAAGACCTTCATATCAGTTATTATTCAATATGTGCTCAAAAACATTGATAAATTTTTTTTATTTCTTGCTTTTTTCACATCTGTTGGCATACTATCTTTTGTATGACTCTAATCAAAATTTACCGCGGCTTATAATGCTTTATTTCGCACAACGCTCGAGCCGCGAGTACCTCACCCCACCACCTGCTTCGGTTATGCTCTCTCTGTATTCGGCTTACACACATACGCTAGTACACATACGCGAGATACATACATGTGGGGGCTCGATATAACGCGTCAGTGTGCGTTAGCCGCTTAAACTCACACATACATTCAAGCGACAGTTGTGTCCATGTGCGCTGGCGTATGCCTACCAGCTTCGCGTAACATAGTGTACATCTTAGCTGTACTGCCTTTTCGTTCGCGAGATCCAGCGTCATGCGTGTTCGTTTGCCGGTCTAATTTTCGTCATTTTTAATTATTATATTGTATTTTTACAATACTTAATGCTAGGTTATTGGTATATAACATAATCATCTTAAGATGATCTGTTATTTTTACGTATTTCAATGACTTGACGTAATTTAATCTTATATTCAAATAATAGAAAAGAAGATCATGAGCCTCAGTTTCGTAGTATGTGATAATGTTATACACAGTCATGAATGAATAATTATAATAATCCAAGTAAGTAAATTAATTAATAGAATACGTAACAATAATCAATTGTACAACCAATAATATTTAAACCTTTGAAACAATGACTAAATAAATATAAAAATACGATAATAAGAAAATTTTTCGGTTAGTATAAGTAAGAATAAATAATAATAATATTAATAAATAATTAATTATATAATTGTAAGATAAAACAGTGATTCGTACAGATATTAACTGTTTTATCAAGAAAACTCGAATTTGAATGAAAGGCTTGAAGTATAGAGGCGTGTCAATCAAATAATAGAAAACCTTTCACTTTTGAGAATTAAGGGCTAACAGGGGGCTTAATTATTTTTCAATTACAGTACTAGGCTGTAAAAGTGAAAAAAAAAATTTTTTTCAAGAAAACACATGATAACCTTTTTCAATACCCTATTTGAAAGTATTTTGTTCAGTTATATACTTAGAAGCAGTTAAGTACATTCATAATGAGTCTGTTGACCCTCAACACAAGCTTTAAACATGTCTAAGCTACCTGTCGTAGAAATCCAAGAGCAAGCATCAATCTAAAAGAGCATATATGGTTTCATTTTGCTCGATAACCAATTGGTCATGGTCGCAACCAAAAGCTAGCCATAAGATGAACTGTAGCTACTTGTGTGTACAATTCTCTAGACTTTAGTATTCATTTTTCATGATTTTCCATAAATAAATTTCACTTTGCTATATGTACAAGTAACTACAGTTCATCTTATGGCTAGCTTTGGTTGCGACCATGACCAATTGGTTATCGAGCAAAATGAAACCATATGCTCTTTTAGATTGATGCTTGCTCTTGGATTTCTACGACAGGTAGCTTAGACGTGTTTAAAGCTTGTGTTGAGGGTCAACAGACTCATCATTAATGTACTTAACTGTTTCTATGTATCTAACTGGACAAGAAAAAACTTTTTTTCACTATTACAGTCTAGTACTGTAATTGAAAAATGAGCTTAATTTAGGTTAAGTCAAGGTTTCATTTGAGCATGTAGCGCCCTTAAAATGATCTTGAAAAAAAAACGAAATACATGTTTTAACGTAAAATTTTTCTCTTTTAAATTTGCAATAAAAAATAGGGGTTTGCATTCAAAAAGTCGATTATTGAGTCGCTGTAGCTTTGAGGTTATGTTCAATGTAAATCCAAGGTCACCATTGGCCCCCAAAAAACACGTCGGATATAAGGTTTTTGATTTTTTTTCTCCGCATAATTACCCCCCGTTAGGAGGTTTCCATATTTTTGTGACACCCTGTATATAAAATGTTCTTCACCATGTGAGTCACGGTTCAGAGGCAATGAACATTCTAGTTTTGCCTCTAAAATGATTCCTATCACCAGAACTACTTTAAACCACATGTTTCGATTTCTGCCGCTAGGCGGTGTCTAGGTGACCCGTCACAGCTCCCGCATGAGAGCGAGTGAGGCCGTCGGCATATAAGCCAGCCTGCGTTCGCTGGATTTGATTTGATCGAATGATCGAACGGGACAATTTGCTTGGAGGTGGCTGGGCTTGCCTAGACATCTCCTTGAGTTGAATGGTTGGAAGGCCTGGCCTTCAGTTGCCATTACTACGACTCGTCGAGCAACAGCAGCTCGCAGGCAGTTGTCATCAAAGAGAGCTTGAACATAACCTCGAAGCTACAGCACCGAAAAATTGATTTTTCTAATGAGAACCCTCATTTTTATTGCAGATTTGAAAGAGCGGAAAATTTCACGTTAGACATGTACTCTTTAATTTTTTTTCAAGGTCATTTTTGAGGTACAGAGCTCAAAATAAAAAAAAAAACATAAAAAATTGCAATTTTCGGTTTTTCGTTTCTTTTCATAAAATTTAAGCTAAAGTCGAGGTTTTTTTCCGTAAAATTTCCGTACTTTTGCCACTATTTATATCAATTATTTTCAGAAAAAGTCGTTTTCTCATTTTGGGAAGCCTTAAAAGTTGTTTTTCGGAGATCCGACGATGGGTTTTTCAGTTTTTTGATAAAACAAGTTCATCTAAGGGTTGGGAGCGGGGTTTAAAAGAGTTTGGAAATAAGGGACACCCTAACGAACATGTGTATTCTTGGCCTAGAGACAGATTTTTGGTAATTTAGAGTGTTCCCTTAATTTACAGATGCTTGAGGCATACAACAATCTTTGGGTACAAAAATAGTTTTAAAAGTTTTCCTTTGTCGGCACTAGTACAGTGGAGATAAAAGATGGACGTTCCATTGCCTTAAACAGTAGCATAGTATTACACAATTGTTATCATAAATCTAACGTAGTAACTATTCAATTTGACTAAAAAATAGTATTGAAGAATTTTAAGGTTTTGATTATAAAAACAAAATGGCACAGAATAAAAAATATGAACATGAAAATTTATTTTTTCGCAATGTATTTGAAAGTGATGTCCTTATTTTCTTCTATCTATACTTTTATTTTTCATACTATAGTTAAAGCTTTTGGAAATGAAATAATTATTAAATATAAGTTAAAATTTTCAATCTCGTTCTGATTTCTGCCGTTTTAAAGTCGGTTCACCATTTTGTGAATTAGATCTTCAGAAAAACCTAAATGTGCTGAAAAATCAGTAAGACCTTGTGAATCACTAACCGTAGAGAAACCTGTAACATTGAGAGATTTTTATGGACATGATCAACTTTTGGAACATTTAAGATTAGAAATAGTTACAAGTGTTTGAATCTTTGTGATGCTGAAACTAGAGGTATCTACAAGACCTTTCCTTGGCACACATGAGTCTTTTTCAATAGCTGTTTTCAATTTTTTTTTCTAAAACAAATAATTAGTAGATTCAATTATTTATTGACACTGAACGATAAAGTGATTATTGACAAAATTCTAAGTTTTAGCTTTAAAATTGATTAAATAAATTCAACTATGATTCTTTGCAAACTTCAGAGTAGCTTCCTCAAAATTATCTACCTATAAATTAATCACCTATAGAGAATCTTAGAAAACCTTACGAAAGTTTTTCTAAAGCTTAAGGAAAGCTTTCAAATGAAGCATTCACAAAGCTAAAAATGTCTACACTCAAATGAGTCTCAGAAAGCTCCCTTCAGGGATTCCAAAAAGATCCCATAGGAACAACTTATAAATCTTTCACGTAAGCTCACGTTAATATCACAAGCCATGCCTTTAGGAAGCTAAAAATTTTTGGGTCAAACTGGCCTTAATTATGAGTTTGCTAACAATTTTTCAATTGTTTGCGTAATAAATTAATCATAATTCAAATAAAAATAATTGACTCCTCGTAATGCTCCATTCAGAATACGCACCTACACAGAATATTCAATGTTAAAAAATGTTGCTTTCAAATTTGAAATAACAGTAGCAAAATTATCATAAAAATATTGATGAATAATATTGATATAAATTAAAAAAACTGTTATTATGCATTAATTACTTCATAATGAATGTCAAATAAGTGTTAATAATCAATAACGTATGAAGTTGTGGATATTTTTTCGTTTTTGATGATTTTTTAAACATTTTTGTAAATTCATCTAAATATTTCATTATGCGTTGTGCGTTAAAATGATTGAAATGTATGAAAAAATAGTCCGTTAACAGAGGGGCCCGCTATTAAGAGGTGGTTTTGGCCGCTTTTAAAAGGGGTTCGTCCCATAAGAAACAATGTATTTCTACAGAGATCGCAAAATTTGTCCGCTATTGAGAGGTGGCTGCTTTTAAGAGGTGACCGTTGAGGGAGATTTGACTTTATTTAAACTATATTGTGCAGCAATTCAGGCATAGCACTTGTCTAAGAAAATCTTATTCATATGGCTTTTTAAAACATTTTACATTCAAAATTTTAAAACATGTTACTGAGCTTTGTGCCTTTTTTGATATGCAATATCAATTGAATTATAGAAATACCACTAATATAGAACACCGCGAATGAAAGCAATAACTTATGCATTAGACTGATTTTTGTTTTTATGAGTGTTTTGATCTTCCTTCAAGTTGTTGTTTAATGTTTTTAGATTTTGTTCTATTAATGTTACATTAACAACGAATAGCCACTGCCAATACATTGGCAAAGATCTCCCTTATAAAAGAATTATCGCTTCTACTTTCATTTACAAATGCTAATGAAAAACTAATTTTTACTGCTCTTCTTATGAAATCCCTACTCGTTGTAATAGCTGGACGGCCCTCGCGTGCAAAACGTGCATACGCACGAACGTACGCGCTGCCACATACACGGGCACGGTAGTACCAGCACTCATAGAGCAGCGCATGTTGGTGTGCGATCGCACATGTACACCGCGGCACACGCTTGTGTGTGTGCGCGCACGGATAGAGCGGCGCGCACTTGTGTGCGTGCTCTCACGTACAGAGCGGCTCACGCTTGTGTGCAGCATGACTTGTACTTGCGACCGCATAAGCAGCATGACTTGTGCTTGCGACCACATAAACATCAAAATCGCGCTATAAGAGCAATAAAGTAGGCAAACTAACGGTCGACCCGGGCAATAAGTAACACCCGAATGACGGCGAAGGTCGAATCCCGAGTTACGCCGATGCTCGGGCAAGCAAGCGAGGTAATTAGAAAAACGACCCGAGCATCAGCAAGAACAGGAGCACGTCTGTTGTTTATGAGCTCCAAGTCTACGCAAAAATCGACCGGATGCGAAATACCCAAATCTCGAACTCAGGAGGACGGACATAATTCAACAGCGGTATCCGCCCGAACAAAGGGGGTGCCGCAAAGAAAGTTAGTATATATATCGGAACGAGAGGTAGTCTCGGGGCAGATACTCTCTTACCGTTGAGCAGACCGAAGCTCTGGTCGGGCAGATACTCTCTTACCGTTGAGCAGACCGAAGCTCTGGTCGGGCAGTTACCGAACTGATACGAGGGCGAAGCTACGCGCGGTCGCACAACATTCTAACTATCGGGACTTAGTCGATTTTCACGACGATCGCTACCGAGCTCTTAGCCGAATTCTCGAGTCACACCGAGCGTACAGTAGTGCACCCGCGAACTGTACACGCTTCATAGGTACGAAGCAGAGAGCGCGCGCGTTAAGTGCAACAGCCTGCCAGCCTCATAGCCGACGAGCTCATCCAGCCTGCCAGCCGAGCAGCCGAACAGCCTCACAGCCGACGAGCTCATCCAGCCTGCCACCCTCGCAGCAGAACAGCTGAGCAGCCACGATCAACTGCGCCACCGCCACTCCTGTAACCACCCGAACTACGCGTCACTCTATAACCGTAAGCCATAAATTTAATTAGCCGATAAGTTACGTCGATGTTCTTGTATGAATATTTATAGCAGTAAAAATATAGAACAGTCCTGTGTGAAACCAATGCCTTTGTGTTATTCATTTCCTCCACCTCACCCACTGAGAGATACAACGCGCATAGAGTCGAGTCGTTAACTTCAGTCAGCAGACATACTATTGTTATTAATAAATAGATGTTCAAATAAGCCATCACATCGTACATTCGAAAAAACCACAAACTGTGTATAAATCTATAATTTGATTTTCAAAAAAAAAAACAATTTTTTACGGTATAACCCTCCCATTGATAAGATTTTTAAGATTTTATTTAAATTTTTTTTTATTAATGTGCAGGTAGCAAAAAACGAAAAAGAGATTTACAACGCGTCTTGTCTGCTAAACACGATCGTCACTTTCGAGACGTCGAGAAAGCACTTTGAAATATCTCAATATATGAATCGCCAAAAGTTTGGGCATACTAAAAATTATTACTCTACTCCAGTTTGTGTTAAATGTGTGAGAAGCTCTCTATGCTCAGATAAATTTCATGGGCCTCATGGCCCATTTTGAAAATGATTATCGATTTTATTAAAATTCTTTTCTCGAATTACGCAAAAACCACGATTATATGTAAAACCCCCTTTATTATCACCTGATGACTCAATATTTATTAAATCAAGTCCAAGCATATCGAAAGTACTTGGACTTGTACTTTTTGATCACACGTAGAAAAATACGACACTCCATATCTATTGGCTCACTGTCTAAATTCAAATAAACAAACTAATTAGAACCATAGTATGCGCCAATATAAAGTTATAACTGTATTAAAAAGGAATATTTGGAAAATACAACCTCTTGTTGTTGATCATCATTTACTTTCTTCTGATAGATTCATTTAAATGTATAAAATAGGTCCAATTGCGAATCAGAAGAAAGTAAATGATGCTCAAAGACAAGATTGTATTTTTGAAATATAGTTCCTTTTTATTACAGTTATAACTTCATATTGGCGCATACTATGGCTCTAATTAGTTTGTTTATTTGAATTTGGAGATTGAGCAATAGAGATAGGGAGTCGTACTTTTTTACGTGCGTTCAGGACTTGGAAAAGTACAAGTCAAGTACTTTCAATGTGCTTGGACTTGATTTAATAAGTATTTAGTCATCAGGTTATAATAAAGGGTTTTTTTTTCACATATAATAGGAAATCGTGGCTTTTGCGTAATTCGAGAAAAGTGTTTCGTTTCTTCAAAAAAACGGCTCTGTTCCTATGGAAAAACCTTAATGCACTATCTGTCAAGTTTTTGTATCACGTTTCTCATTCATTAATATTTTTGAGTTACAGCAGTTTTTGTAAAAAGCATTTTTGTAGTTTAAAATACAGTAATTTAAAAATTATTAAAATATTAATTTAAACTATTATTAAATTAAGGAAATTAAGGAATTTTTCAATTATGAAAACAACGTTGGGAATTTGATACAAAATCCATTTGATAACAGATGGTGCATTGAGATTTTTTCCATCGGTTCAGAGCTGAAGAAATTCAGAGTTGAAGAAATGAATATACTTTTCTGGAATTACGCAATAACAACGTTAAAAAAAACGATTTTGAAGTACAAGGGCTAGTAATAGTAGAAATGACTTCATGTAGGGGCTATAGCAACGGGGGTTCTTCATTTATAGGTCAAAACTAACTTTCAAAGCATTGGGTGCGAGGATCTAAGCGATGCGGGAACTAAATGTCACCCTAACTTACACATGTGTCACACGTGGCGGCTTTAGGTCTGGCGTACTACTAGTTGATTCAGTTGAAAGTGTCCTTCGCTAGCGAACAGTCTGAGAGGCACGAAGTCTCGGTGAGGATGGCACGGCTTTTTCAGTTGATGGCGGTACACTCAGCTTGGGTAGATGATATCTCATGATATATTCGAGTTCATTAATGAGGCGTTCATTCGAAGTAGGTATCAATTCAGTTTATGTCTGGGTCTGGGGACCACAAGAAGCGGCGAGGAAGAGATAAGACATAGGGTTAGAAATAATAGCAGAACTTATCTGCTTCAAAAGTGTCTAATCGTTCATTATTTGTTGCCAAAAAGAGAGAAAACACTCTCCTTCGTGAGTACAAAATTGTTTGGTTCTATGACCAGACTTATTTCTTTAACTTTAATTTGCTTGTAGGTCTCGATTTTTCGCGAGGTTCGACACCTAGCGGTGTACTGTCTAACTAACTAACGTAGCTGACATTAGACTGATAAAAAAAATTGAAGGTCTGCAAAACCTCGATTTTTCAATCTTAAAGTCTTTAATATGCCAAAAATTGAAGCCCTAAAAAATTTTAACAAATTTAAATAACTTTTTCCAGTCGCTCAGTGAGCATTTTAATTTCTGATTTAAATAAAATTAGGCAATATATTTCTTCTCTTTAAATGTTTGAGCCTACCCCAAAAAAATTGACAAAATTGTATTATCTTTCAGAATACAGCGAGAAAAATGAGACTGATGCATTATTACAGATGTTATGAGCAATTTTGGGCCAAGAATCGTGAGTTATATGTAAATCGAGAAAAGTGTATTTGTTTCAGTAGTATCGGTGCGGTAGTACCTGTCAGTATCAAAATGGGGTGGAGTTAGAAAAAAAAACACACACACACTATCACGAAAGCTTGCCCAGAGAGCACGTGGCCAGCCAAATGAAGACGCCTGCCAGACAAACTATGCCTCCGCAAGACTTCTCCTCCTGCGCTCGGCTATCAAGACCAGCCAGCGGCTGTGCTGGAACAAACTGTGCGACGAGGTCAACGAGGACGCATGGGGCAAACCATACGAGACAGTCATGTCCCGTCTCAGAGGACCGAGAGCAAATTCACCAAGCTCTCCGTCCCTCGTGCGCCGTGTAGTAGCTGCACTCTTTCCTCTTGTGTCTGACGAGCTAGCTCTGCCACCACCACTCCAGGCAGGCGAAATTATACCAACCGTCACCCTAGGAGAGCCCCGAAGAGCATGTAAGAGGATCAAGGATCACACTGCGCCTGGGCCGGACGGAGTACCAAACGCCGCTATCAAGATCGCCATTGCCACGCACCCTGACATCTTCTTGCAGGTGCATACGGCGTGCCTCCGGACCGGTGTCTTTCCCGCGTGCTGGAAACGACAGAGGCTCGTCCGGCTGTCAAACCAGGTGAGCCCACCGGGGAACCATCGTCGTATAGGCCGCTGTGTATGCTTGACACAGGGGCAAGATCCTGAAAAAAATCATCTGTGACCGCCTGGGAGCTATTACTGAGAGTCCTGGAGGCTCCTCAGATCACCAGTATGGCTTTCGGACGGGCGATCGCAGGCAAGAGATGGAACCGCAGCTCCAAGAAGTACTGCGCCGTGTGACCCTCGACGTGAAGAACGCGTTTAATTCGGTTCAGTGGAACAACATCCACGCCGCTACGCCAAATGCGCACGCCTGAGTACCTGCTAAGAATAATCAGCAGCTATCTCTCAGCGAGGTTGCTTGACTACGATACGGACGGACTGGAGTCCTACAGAGTCACAGCGAGGCGCGCTTCGAGAGCTCAGCCTAGAAACGGCCACAGAATGGGTCGAGAGGGGACATAGAGAAGTGAACTACGATCTCACACAACTCCTGTCCGGGTATGGCTACTTTGAAACCATAGCGCTATGATAACACCCTTAACGCAATCTGCCTGGCCTGCCCCTCCACAATAGAAGACGCGGAGCACGCGTTCTTTCGCTGCCCGCGATGCCATGAAAAGAGGAAGAAACTTCAACAACTCCTCCAAGAAGTAATCAAGCCGGAAAACATTGTCAGGCTCATGCTCGAGGCCGCAGACAATTGGATGGCCGTAGCGTCTTTCGCGCAATCAGTCGTCTCCAGACTGAGGCAAGAGGCGCGAGAGCAGAGCGTAAAAACCATCCGGATGATGCTACAATAAGCAGACGACCCTTCTGGTTCCCGAACCCCTAATCACCGCAAGGTGGACGGGGGATGTACGGAAAAGACACAGATGTAGCAGAGAAGCTCTATGGAGTCCCCACCGAAGTAATGTTTAACGATGGTTCCCGGTGGGGTACTCGTTTCGAAGGGCCACTGGCTGCAGAGTTCACTCTGCCCACGTCTACAAAAACAATACACACACACACACACACACTGACGCTTAGATGGCTCGGTTGGTAAGGGCATCAGACCTCTTGCCTGCTGAATTTGAGAGTGTCGCTAGGGCTCGGATTCGATTTCCATAGTGCGAACTGTCACTTGTGACTTTCTCGCTTGATGCGATCGATCTTGGGTCTGGGTGGTTCGGATTCCATTTTAAATATAGGTCTTTTTCTGGCTAGTCAGCCTTTCAAAGCGTGGAAAACCCCCAATGGCGTTGCACAGCGAGCGGCGACGGACCCAAAAAACCGAAAAACAAGTGCTTACGCATACAATATAGATGGGCCCCTGAACCCCTAAACGTCGCATATCACTATTCGATGAACGGCGGATGTATGGAAATGATACAAAGATGTGCGGGAGCGGGTACCACTCAAAGAAGACCCAGGCTAAGTCATCAGCTTTCGGAGCCGGTAAAAAACCCCGATCACTGTGCGAGCTGGAAGCGAAGAAGATAACCATAAGTAGGAGCCCGAGGCGAGGACTCACAAGGCTGGCTATAAACGCGGAGCACAACACCCCAATGATGAAGTCAGAAGAGAGAACCACACTCACAAGATGGCAACAGAAAGGAGTATCAAAAACTCACCAGGACTCACACCGTAGAGCTGGAAGCGAGAACCGCACAAGATGGCATTAGGCAGCGAGTTTTAAATACTCAACTTAAGAGGAGACGCCAGCAATGTGCGACCACGCAGTAGACGGCTCCAGAAGTGGGATACGACAATCGGGAGATGGCATCGCGCAGGTTACGGAGGTTCCCCAAAAAAAAGATGAGTCCCTGAACCCCTAATCGTCGCATATCCACTATACAACGGATGGGGGATGTATAGAAATGACTAAGATCGAAGCAGCAGAAATGGTCAACTAACCCTCGGCCTCACCTAAGCAATGCCTAGCGGCGGTTACCGGTGAGTGTCCGAATGGGGTGGAGTAAGATAAAAAAAACACACACACATTCAGACAGATGGGTTAAGAATTCAATATAGTTTACAAATAAGTAAACAAAATAGAACGGTCGTTGGCTCAGTAGTTAGCTGCTAGTTACAGAAACAAAGGGAGCTCGAGGAGCCTTGGGTTCAAATCCTATTGAGGACAATCGGATTTTTCCGATTGCCATTCGGCGGGATGAGAACCCATGTGCTCCGCCTGTCTCGGGGCGGGTTTTTTTCCTGGAGGATGGAGGAGGAGGGTGTAGTGCATATGCACTACGTATACCCCCAGGTTTTCCTTGCCCCACAGGTCCTCGGGCCTGAGCAAATGCTAGACAGTAGGTAGGGGGGGTATAGTAGTAATCTCTCCGGTCGTTTTGAAGGTATACGATTTATGTACGCAAAATTCCCAGAAAATCGTGTTGATTCAGCTAAACGAGGGATTTTACGTACTTCAAATGGTACTTTCAAATCGACTTACAGGGCGTTGAAAAAAGCGTAAAGAGCTCTATTTTTTTTAAAATACTTGTTGAAAAGAGTACTTTGAGATGGTGTATGTGAGATTTCGATAAAAAAATTACTGTGTTACTGGTGCACGTTCAAACAAATAATTTTTTTCAGTAATTTTTAGTGTTGCGCTCAAATACTTCTGGTAACTCGATATTAACTCGAATCTAATCAAATTATATGGATTTAAAGAGAAAAAATTTCCAAGAAATCAAAAAAAAAATCGTGTCGATACGTTAAATATAGCCCAAAATAGAAGCATTTGAAAATCTACAACATTTTGATGAAATTTTTTGTTGCGATAATTTTGTTGCCGAGTGTAATTGTATTAAATTTTTCATTTAAACTCCCTTATTTTTTTCGCAGTTTCGCAATTGGTGGATCAATAAAATATTTTGGTTACAAATACAAAAAGTTAATTTTAATGTAAAACTTTTCACTCTTTTCAAATCTGTCATAAAAATGGGGGTTCTCCTTAGAAAAACCGATTTTTGGATCGCTGGAGCTTCAATGTTGCGTTCAAGGTCAAATTCAAGGTCACCGTTGGATTCCTCGTCGAAAAACACATTGGGTAAGGGGTTTTTGAAATTTTTTTTACGGTTTTTTTGCGATACTCACAAGTGTTTCTATACTTTCACCATGCTAAATCGTGATTATTCATATGCGGTGCACAAAAATGCATATAGAAAAATTCACTATCAAAATTTTTCGTGTTCACGCATTTTTTTATGTTTCTAGGTCCCCAAAGAATGCTTTTCCGTGACCCTTACTCGCGTACCACGAAAAAATTTTTGGTGTCGATTTGAGCCCGTGAAATGGAAGAAAAAATCTGGATTTGCTCATATATTGCAACCACACAAACAAAAATAAACTGTTTTTGCTCGCGTGATGATTTCTGGAAAGCAGCAAGCGAGTGAGAGAGACAGAGTAGAACAAGCCGCGCAGTAGTGCAAGCCCTCGAGGTCACCCCTCTCGCGACGCAGCTCACGTGACAGAGGAACCACAGCCGAGAAAGGGAGAATAAGAGAGCGCTCCACTCACATTGGGTCGAGACGGTCGATAGCAGTGGGACTCTGGTCGAAGCGCGGCATTCTATTTATAACAATCCGAGAAAGAGGCGGCTAATTGAAATTAATAAAATCCAGTTTTGGGCGATTATTTCAATTGAACTAAGTTGTGAGCAAATTGTTCGCGACGCGTTGAATCGGCTTTAGTTCGAGATCGGGATTAGAGCTTCACGATATTCCATAAAAGTATCGATATCGTATCGATATCGTATCGAAAACAAGACGATATCAATACGACACTTATACTTGAGATTTCGATAACAATACGATATTTTTTGGAACAATATTAGTCGATAATATCGTATCGTCAATAAAATTTACTCGATAATATCGAAATTATCGATATCGACTTTTCATTAAAGACGTGTTATAATATCAAGGCTTCGTATTAAACATTCGACTGTCGTTGATCGATGCGCTCACTTACCAACGAACAACGGCAGTTGATCACACCGTCGGTAGCGCCGCAGCGCCATGTCTATAACAGTCGACAGGCGACAGCGCATTGTCCGTCTTTTTTGCTCTCGCACAAGCGTGTTCGTTCACGTGCTACAGTGCATGATCTGATACTATCCGCGACGGCGGGCCGTTTTTGTTTATAGTATTTTCGCGCTGACACCAAGTTCATTTTGCGTCGTGTAAGTGTCTTTGAAAAATTGTCTAAAATGAATTGTTATATTTGTGCGAACGGACATGAGCCTTCGCAGCATCGTTGCATTGTATGCGGCAAGTTCGTACATTTACTTGATAGTTACTCAAAGCCGATTGAAGGTGAAGAAGAAGGGTCCAGTGAAAAAAGAATGTGTTTAGAATGTGACAATAGTGAGTGATTTTTTTCTCAATAAGTGGGTAATAATCATGCATTATTTTAAATAAAGGAAAAATTGATATTGTCAGGTACAATGGAAATGTTTGCTGCCCATGGAGGAGTAGAAGCCACCGCAGATGAAAAGGCAAACGGCGATTCAGAACAAAAAGAAGAAGATGGAAAGCAATCGTTAAAAGATTTTTTCGAATACGGAAAAGTAAAAGAGACAAAATATGGATATTGTTTGATATGTGGCAAAGGTGCTAACAATAAATATAAAATAAGCATACCAATGAAAGCAAGCAACACAAGTGGTTTAAAATCGCATCTTAAATGCCACCATAAAAAACAGTTTGAACAAATATATCCAACTGATGCAACCCTCAAGAAATCAGTGGATAAGTCACAATCAACTCTGGATGCGTTGACGAAAGTGAGTTTAAGATACCTTAAGTTTAAGATGAATAAAGTTCAACTGGATACTTTGATAATACGATGCGGGCGGGCGGTTCGTACACTCAGTGGTTTTGCTCGAACATTCGTCTGTTTTACGCGCGCCACACGCGTCAGCCAAGCTCATGCTTCAACATTGTTTATCGCGTGTGCCGAGCAATCGAACGCAATTTTTACTAATATGCAAAGCAATCATAGTCAGCTCTGCAATCAGTTTCTTCATGTCTAATTTTGGAACTTCGCTTGGCATACTCATAAGTAGTTTCATGGTGCATCACCGGGAAATCCATGATCGAGTCGGAGCTGAGAGAACGTTTAGTGCCAATTAGATATGTGCTGAGTCCGTGCTCAATAAGCGCGGCAGTCGCAGGGCTCGTCGTCACTGTTAGCGTCTGCTCTGCACGCACGACACATAAAACTCATTGGCTTTTTCACGACAATTATTACCCTCAGCGAAGGACTCATGTCTCTTAACTGACAATTTCATGGCTAGGCGAATTAGTGAAACATTAGGCGAAACAGACGAACTCTGTAATATTTTATTTTTTGAATGAAGCATTATACATGGAAATTCGTGCAGTAAAACGAGATTAGGCATGTGCTTGGGCAGTCGTGAATACTTTACAAATTTTAAAAATCGGCTAGTATTGCCATTGAAACTTAGATGGACGTGTATGTTACCTCAACCGATGGAATTTGGATCGCTTGAGTTATATAATATCTCGCGTTTTTTTCGTTCCCCAGGTGTCTATGGCAGAGCTAACTTGCCTTGATTTTCATCAATATGATAAAAATGTGGTGGAAAAAGGAATACCTTATATTAATATCGTTTAAAATTTATCTTGACATACAACTTGAAAGGTATATCTTGAATACAAAAATCCTAATATTTTACAGGTTACAGAAAAAAAATAACGCCGAATCGACGGATAGTTGCATGGATGTGCTATAAGAATTTACCGAAAAACTTCTTTGACGATAAGGAGATGCAACATTTTTTTGCTTTTTTTATTAAAAAAATTTCGGTGCCTAATAAGAATCAATCGGACGAAATGATCAAAGAAGAGTTCTTGGCTATGCAAACAAATATAAAAAATCTATTGGCACGAAATGAGTCAAAGTTTGCTTTTACAGTCGATGCTTGGTCGGGGAGAACCAGAAAATCATACTACAGAGTTACTATACACTACGTGGATGAAAATTGGGTGTTGAATTCATTCACATTAGATTTCATTCCATCAAAGGGAAAACACTCTGGTAATGATATTGCCAAGATTTTTTACGAAGTAATCAAAAGTTACAATGTTCATCACAAAATTGCCGGTATTACCATGGATAATGCATCTGCTAACACAACCTTTATTAATGAGCTGGGAAAAATTTTAGAAAGAGACGAAATTGATTTTGACTCGGAAGACCAACACTTCCGATGTTTAGCACATGTTTTGAATTTATCGGTTCAAGATATGCTTAATTTGATGGATTGCTGTGAAGAAGCAAATAGTTCAGACGAACAAGATTCAGGCGAAGAATGTGAACCAATTGAAAACTTCACTCAAAGTTCAAACGCTGTTTCAAATATCGTAAAAAAATAAGGATATTAAACAAAAAGATTAGAAATTCTGAAACATTTTCGTTAAAATTGAAAGCTTGTTGCGATGCTTTTGACATTCCTTACAAAATTCCCCAGTACGATTTCAAAACTAGGTGGAATAGCACGTATGAAATGCTGCATTCGTCGCACAGTATGAAAGATGCATTGGACCAGCTATGCATGAAGTATGAGAAATTGTCCATGCTTCTCATCAAAAAATCTGATTGGGCACTTATCGAAAGATTATTAGAATTTTTAAAACTTTATAAGCGAGTGTCTGATAAAATTAGCGGGGAAAAGTACGTGACCTTGCCAAGCGCAGTGATCGCATTCAATTGCCTCTTAGATAGTCTGGAGAAAAAGTCGTTTGATTTGGACAGTGCAGAAGATCAGAGCGAAATCGACAATATCGACGAAATAAAAAATATTACGATAAATATTCGAACGAAGACTGCACAGAAGAGCCAGCATTGAAAAAACGCCGCACACACGACACCGAAGAGCTTGATTTTGACGTCCTTTATGTTAGACCTGAGCGATCGACCGTGTGGAAAAGTGAAGTTACTAAATATTTGGATGCTCCGAGGCCTGATGCAAGCTCTGATATACTATTGTGGTGGAAATTGAATAGCACTGAATATCCTATAATCGCTCGAATGGCCAGAGACATTTTGTGTATAAGTGCTACCTCAGTACCGGCGGAAAGATTATTTTCAGAAGCTTCTCTCGTCTTAACAAATAAAAGATGTTCTCTTGTGGATGAGAGCCTCAGAGAACTCATTTGCATTAATCGTTGGATGCGGAGTGGCAAGAGAGAAAAGATTTGTGAGGTTAATTAGTTTAATTTTTAAAATCTAAATTACAAAAAGATTGTTTTTCATGTGTTTTCATGTTCTGTTCTGTATCATTACTTCTGTATCATACTTCTGTATTACTTCTATATCATTAATGAAAATAATGATAAAATTCACTCATTGAATAATTACAAGAAAAAATGTAATTTATTTTACGATAAATTATCGATTATCGTATCGATATCGAGTCGATAACAATACAATATGATAATTTTCATTAAAAATTATCGTCAATATCAATACGATACGAGAACCAAATTTTAATTTCGATACAATATCGATACTTTTGTAAAATATCTCTAATTGAGATCGAACACGCGAGACGAGAGTCTCCGTTCGCGTGTGAGATCGCGCGGCTGTTCGTGAAAGTGTGCCTGGTTATTAGTCGTGAGTGCATCTTGCAGCGCGAGTGATAAACAAAAAACTAAACATTGTTCGTGGATCCGTGTGACCGTAGTAAAGATGCCGCGAATCTCGACCAATGTGAGTAGCGACGCCATTATCCCCTGTCTAACCTGGAGTCCGTCTCCGTTAGATTGCACCTCATTAAACAAGAGAGCTTCCGTATCAGGTACTACAACTAATGTAAGCGCCGTTAGAAGCTCTCGCAAACTCACTCTGTCTCAAACTATGTTTGACTTCATCCGTGCTCAATGCAAGGGAGAGACAGAGTAAATCATATCATTCATATTTGTGGAACCCAGATATTGTGTAGCCTACATCCTACTTATTGTGCAGGGATCAACAACCAAGCACAAGCTGGGCCCTGAAGACAACCGGAAGCGGGTGTACCCCGATAATAAAGGTAACACAAGAGTCCTAAGTCTGCAATAGTAGCCAAGCAAAGTTGACCACGCTTTGTTCTCCAAAGTAGTCAGTGAGCTGGCTACTTCTATTGCAAGAAGTCTTGTCATCTATTGATACTTAAATAAATTGTTATTCCTTAAGAATTAAATTTATTTACTCTATAACTCATTAAATAAATCTTAATTCTATAAATTCGAAGTTGAACATGATATTCACTGTTAATCTGCTTGTAATCACCTATCCTGTAATGAATCCGAAGTAGAAAGAAATCCCCCTTGTTTTGGTATAAAATTATTGGGCCGAAGTACAGGAAAGTGTGAAGATTAATTATAATTCGCAGCCACACGTTTGAATGCGTATGCTCCCGCACGCTCGCCTAGAAAGCTCGCGACGCGACAAAGTGTATCCCAATATATTCAAGAGTATTTAGTTAAAATTTTAAGCCAATCCAAAGAAAATTAACCAAGATATAGCAATTTTAATGCACGCCCGATTTTTTCGTATTTTAGCTTCGTTTGAATATTTAACGCTCTTTCATTTATTTGGAAGCCTGAATGGCCCTAACAATAAAAATTTCGATAAATATATTTTTCGGTATGTAAACAGAGACTTTTATGAGTACACAAGTTGTGTATTTCATTTGTTTACATTTAACCAAGGCAATGTTTGTGTGGTCAGTATAAATATCAGTAATAGTTAGCAACAATTCTAAATATTTCCCCAAGCCTTCAAAAACCAGCATTCAATTTTTGTTTTTGGATTGAAAATTATTGAATTTCCTTTCAAAAATGCCAAGAAAAATTAATCGAAGCGAAAGAGCAACCACTGCAACCCATTTAAGTCGTTCAAAAAAACGAGTTCTACCGCATAAACGAAAGGCAGAAGAAGAGATTTTATCTAGTACTTCATCGAAAAAAATTGAATCTAGCTCAAAATATAACAGTCAATTTTGAAAAGCATTATGCAATTTTAGATTTCTTTTTAGTTTTTACAAGTCTATCAAATTTATTGAATTGTGCTGTGTAATGGCAAAATTGAATTTCAAAGGTGCAAAAAGGAAGGACTGGGATTCAATATTAAACTTACTTCTGAAAAATGTGAGCCTCGGTTTTTGAAATCTAGTGATCGAATTCCATCGGGCCCTTACGAAATAAATACCAGATTTGCTTTTGTGATGCGTATATTAGGCCTAGGATTGCCAGCATGAAATAAATTTTGTGTATTAATGGACTTGACAAGTAATTTTTTAACTAAAGCTGCTTATAACTCGTATATGAAAAAAATATGTGAGAGCAACAAAATCGGTTACAAAAAAATTTTCAACATCAGCTATACAAGAAGAAAGAAGTATTACATTAGCTGAAAATACTTGTCAAAATTCATCAGAGTTGACAGTTTCAGGTGATGGAACTTGGAAAAAAGAGGGTTCTCCTCTTTGTATGGTGTTTCATCGTTGATTGGCTACTACACAGGTTAAGTCGTTGACGTACTAGTAAAAAACTCGTTTTGTCATGAATGCAAATATTGGGAAAACAAATTGGATTCTGCTGAATATGAAGAGTGGGCAGAAGAACACGTGGATAACGGAAAATGCTCAGCGAATTATGTTGGGTCTTCTGGTGGAATGGAAGTCGAGGCAATAAAGGAAATGTTCCAAAGGTCTATGAAAAATCAAGTCAAGTATCGAAATTACATCGGTGATGGGGAATCCAAGACATACACCGGTGTAGTAAATTCCAAACCTTACGGTGAAAACTTCGTAATAAATAGAAAAGAGTGTGTTGCACACGTCCAAAAAAGAATGGGCTCTCGTTTACGAGATATTGTAAAGAATACAGTAGTTGATTCCAAAACTTCAACCGGAAAAATAATTTAAAAAAAATTACTCTCTGGTCAAGGTAAGCTAACTGGCAAGATGATAGATAAATTAACAGTTTACTATGGATTAGCGATCCGCCGGAATCATGAGTCTGTAGAGAAAATAAAAAATGCGATTTGGGCGACTTATCATCACTACAGTTCGACCGACAAAAATCCTTTGCATGAAAAATGTCCAGGAGGTGAAAACTCATGGTGCGAATGGCAAAAAGCTTTAGCTGAAGGAAAATTGAAAAATTTTAAACACAGTTATACTGCTCTGCCAAATGAAGTTTTAGAAGCCATAAGACCAATTTACCCAGATTTAAGCAGTGACAATCTACTCCAGAGATGTGTTGGAGGTTTCACTCAGAATAACAATGAGAGCTTGAATCAGCTAATTTGGGAAATTATTGTATGAACCTGGTATTGACGATTCCATGTAAGAAAAAATGTTTTTTTACCTTAAAATCTTTAAACGCGTTTTCTGAACAATAGCATTGTCAAATCGAGGAGCGCGCTCGCGCTCGCTCTGGCAAGTATGGCAGAGAGAACTGCGGCGGACACGCTCCTTATATACAGTGGACCGGCATTTTTCGCTGCCCGCGAAAACTCTCTCTTTTTCGCTCTCATTTAAATTTGATAACAGATATCTTAATTCTGTAAAGTGCTATGGAATCCTGGATAAAAATGCAATTCAACGATGTATATAACATACCGAAAAAAGTTTATTTTCAACGAAATACGAGCGATTGAAAGAAAAATCCACTTCGCAAAAAACGTTCTTACCAAAAAGTGGACTCAGCAAAAATGAGTTTCAGACAATTCGCTGTGTTCACGTCGTACGAATATAATAATATGTTGTTATGTACAACTCGATCGATACAATAATAATCATAATCATGATACATTTTCGTTCGATTCGATACACACACACTTGAGTTTATTACCCCATACCCATACAATACCCCGGTAGCCCATTCGATGCTCAAAGTGTGAATACCGACCCGGCGAAGACCTTTCCCAAAGAAGTCGAGATGCAATGACAACATTGTCTTCCCGGGTGGCATACTCTGTGCACCAGGTATGAATACCGACCCGGTGACGACTTTCTCCGAGGAAGTCGAACTGTTTTCGCTTTTCACCCCCTGGCTGGCTTACTCTGAGCACCAGGAATGAATATCGACCCAGCGACGAATTTCTCCAAGAAAGTTGAGATGTTATGACTACATTATACCCCAGGTGACCTGCCCTATGCCCCAAGTGCGAATACCAACCGACGACGACTTACTCCAAGGAAGTTGAAGTTTTTACTATATTTTAAAATTAATAATAAGATCTACACTTTAAAACAGTAAAATCTCATTTTTTGCCTATCGTCAAGAAATTGTACTTTTTGTTGCAAAATTAAAACTGTTCATGCTATTGATCTAAAATTTTTAAGCTAGTGTAAACTAGATAGTTGGAACACATACTCAAATTTCATGATAATAGCTTAAAAATTCTGATTTTTAACTTTGAAACAGTATAATCTCATTTTGTACCTATCATCAAGAAATTGTCCTTTTTGTTGAGAAATTAAAACTGTTCGTGCTATTGATCTAAAATTTTTTAAACTAGTATAAAATAGATACTTTTTTCAAAAGATTAAATGGGCGCAAGTATGACAGTCTGATCCTTATATTTGCATCTAACTTCAAAATTCTTTTTCTCATATTACTTTAAAGTCAAATGGTCAATGATCAATTATAGCTATGATAGTAAAAAAATCAAATATATATTCCGTCAAGTATTCAGGAAAAGTAAAACTCTCCATAATGTAAAATTTTGTGATAGAATAATTCAATAATTAATTTTATGATTGTTAACATTAAATTTTTCAAATACTATATTAAATTAAAAAGTTTACCATGCAGTAATTTAAAATTGTGGTAATACTATGAGTATGACAGTCTTATCGCAATTCAAATCTAACTCCACATTTTTTTATTTTTCTAATTTTTGAATAGTTTAATATCGATCTACTATTGAACAATTATTTAATGAGCTATGATAGTAATGATCAAACGTCTTGATTTTGATTGAGACGGCCGGGCATGTAGGATCATAAGTAAGGTTTTTTTAACAAATGTAACTTTACATAATCAAACGAGATTATCATTCAATTTTGTACTACATACTGAAATAATAGTTTCCTATAATGTTAAAAATCACGTACTGAATTATTTTTCGGACTTTAGCATAATTAAAGTTTGAAAAGGAAAATTTAATTTTGCGTATGAATAGTTGTCGAATATGTTTGTTTCATTCTATCATAGCTCATTAATAATTGTTCAATAGTAGATCGATTAAACTACAAAATTAGAAATAAAAAAATGTGAGTTAGATTTGAATTGCGATAAGACTGTCATACTTGCACTCATTTAATCTTTTGAAAAAAGTTACACAATTTTAAATTACTGCATAGTAAACTTTTTAATTTAAATAGTATTTGAAAAATTTAATGTTAACAATCATAAATTAATTATTGATTATTCTATCACAAAATTTTACATTATGGAGAGTTTTACTTTTCCTGAATACTTGACGGAATATATATTTGATTTTTTTACTATCATAGCTAAATAATGATCATTGACCATTTGACTTTAAAGTAATATAAATGAGAAAAGAATTTTGAAGTTAGATGCAAATATAAGGATCAGACTGTCATACTTGCACCCATTTAATCTTTTGAAAAAAGTATCTATTTTATACTAGCTTAAAAAATTTTAGATCGATAGCACGAACAGTTTTAATTTTCACAAAAAGTACAATTTCTTGACGATTACGGTGTACATCATATCTCAAAAACTTATGGACCGATCTTTTTGAAATTTTATACCGTCATTTATTAACTATTTTACTAGGTAGTGACGTCGAGATATTTTCATTTTTGCGAAATTTTCATTTTTTTTCAACAATTTCCGAAAATAAAGTGCACTTTTTCGTTTTTTTCCTATTTTTTTAACTTCAAAGTTACGCCAAATTTTCAAAAATGAAAATATTTAAAAAAACTCAAAGTTAGTATCTCCAGAATCTTCTAAACTAACAAAAATGCCGTTAGACTTGTTTCAGATGATTCTACGAAAAGTTATCGAGTACACCGCATTTATCGACGGGTTTTCTTCAAACCGATGCCACAGGCTCATTTTTCTATATTTTCCCACAAAAATTTAGCTGAATACTCTTGAAGTGATGATTGTTAGTGTACAAATCGATATTACTACATTTCCATTACTAGATTGCAAAAAAAAATCTCAAAAAATCTCAAAAATAACTAAAAATTAACTCTACCCCCCCCCCTTGACGCGTGTACATTTTTTCATATTCTAGCAAGTTTTTTATTGAAAATAGATTTCGATTTTTGGGTTAAGGCGCGTATTCACGATAGTTTAAACCCAGTGTCACCTTTTTTACTTTCAACTCCCTAGGAACCTTGATCAGTATCTGAAGTGAAGAACAAAATACTTTGGGAAAAAAAGAATCAGTTTAGTATGGATATATTTTTATGATATAATAATGTATTCTGTATCAGATATTACGAATAATACAAACTATCAAGGTAACTTACTTGATCTAACGTTGATTTGGGCACCCATTTGTAAATTTTCATTGTTGTTTCACCAATAGTTACCCATTTCTTTTCCCTGGAACCAAATTTAATCAAAGATTTTTTATCATTTATTTTTTTATAACATAAACTATTATCTAGATAAGCTTTCATACGTAAATCAAAAACTAGTGAAAATTCTGATAGTGAGATTAACTTTTTTTAAATTTATGGTTTATTAATAATGTACGGTGCTGCCCCTCATTTACTATTATTATATCGATACTATCGGAAAGGGTGATTTTAAACAAAAAAATAATTACAACTCAATGAAAAAAGTCGGGCAAATCGAATTTCCTTCAAATTGATTTTTAAGTAGAATTTTTCCATCTTTTTCTATTGCATCTTTCAAAACTTCAAAATTTTGATTTTCCACTGAGATAAAGCATATTTGATAAGCTTTTTGCATATGCTTTATGTGTTAAATTTTCGTCTAATGCGTTTTCTGACAAGTTATGTTTTGGTGACTTGGTGCCAAATTTAAGAAAGCTCGATCGGAAACGTAATTTATTTACCATCCTCGTGAAATTTTAACACATGATAGATATCGTGGTAACAAATTTATTGATAAAAAAAATTCTCAAAATCGATGTTTTGCGCAAATTTTTATGTTCTTTTTTTGTTTTAACAACTATAACTTTTTAAGTAAGTATCAATTAATCTGAGCCCGGATTCTGGAAGAACTTTTAATTTTACGTCAAATTATGCAAAAAATGTATTTCCTAGCGAAATTTCGTCAATCTGGACGTTTATGGGTTGAAAAATGTAAATCACGTAAATAATTCGAAGAGTATAAATCTGTTTTACTCTTCTCACATAGTTTTAGATACAAATAGATACGCATGTACTATAATATACCAATTGCAGGAAAATCCGTGGATTACGTCCGCAGGTATATTTAAATAATTCTGAATCGACCCATATCTATATCGAACATGATAATTAAAATTTGAGCCTCATACTTTACCAGTACTCTACCGGAACAAACATCCTACGGGAAGTACAGGTATAGGGTAAAACACCTTTTACTGTGCCCAAGACATAACTTTCAATGACCCTATTACTGGACATTTGATTAGATGTTAAAATCCAGTAATACGGACAGGCACAGTAATAGGTGCACCTGTGGGGATCCTCCCTTACACCCCATACGTTAGGTATAAAAAAAAAAGAAAAAGTCAATAGAGCTCTTCAGGTTCTCCGCTGTTCTATCTCTTTCTTTTTCTACCTCTCTTTCATCTCGCACATCTCATTCACGTGCACAACATTTTTTTTTCTTTTTCTTTTCACATCTTTTGCATTTCTCTTTCGCACCTCATCAACACGACATCATGGGTGACGAGAAAGAACAGCAAAACTCTTCCATTTTGACAGACGACGGTGGTGATGCTGTCGAGATTGAAAGGCGTCTCATGGCTAAACTTTCAGTCTACGAAAGTCAAATCGCAGCCCTTCAGGCTGAAGTGCTAGCCCTGCGAGAGACGAAACCCGTCATTGTAACACCGTCCTCCACAGCAGTCAATCCCTCCTGCTACAACATGGAAGCGCTGTCAGCAGCAATGACACCCCGACTATTTCGTCTGCTGCTGTCAATTCTAGCACAACAGCCCATTTTTCTTTTCCAAATAACACAACTGCAACGACTTTCACATCTTTCATGAACAGTGCAGCCACAGTGACGACAGCCTCTTTCATGCTTGGCACAATCCCCACGAGTTCTGTCTCGTCTGCTAATGCCTCGGCTTTCGGAACTGTAGCTCCCGCTGGACACGGCTTTAAATTTCAGCTCAATCCTTCGCAACTTAACCCTCTCGCTAACCCGTATGCTCGCAACAGCCTCAGCGGCACTTGGTCAGGCTCGGCTCCACCTCCCACACAGCAGCAAGAGACAGCTTCGGCCATATTTGGTCAACCTTCTACAACACAACATAGTGCGTACCCGCCTGGCTTGTACAGATATAGTCAAGTCACATTACCTGACTTCTGGTTCCACGATCCTGTCTCCTGGTTCCATATACTTGAGGTTGAGTTCACTGTCCTGGGCATTGATGACGATATTGGCAGATAAAACTCTGCATTAAGAACATTAGGTAATACTGTTTGCAAGGCAGTGTCGGCTCTTCTCCGATCGATAAGAGATCGTCCCGACGGATACGAGAGATTGAAAGCTCACGTCGTACAAAAATACTCCCTCTCGGCTCATCAAAAATCGACCAGCTGTTCATGCACTTTAGGCGATATAAAGCCATCAGACCTTCTCACTGAGATGCAAGCACTTGGACAGGGCCATGTCTCAGAAGAGACTCTTATACTCATGGGTTAGATTACTGCCTACTGAGCTGGCCATACTCCTGGACGAACCCGTCAACAGTGCAAACTCAGCTCTCCTCGTTGATAAGGCAGATCGTTTGAATGAACGACTCAAGCCTAAGGTCACTCACAAATCTCTGCGATTGACATATCAACAACAATTCGGCTGTTGACTTAGCCACCTGTGTCGCAAATGCGGTCATAGCTGCAATTCAAAAGTCTCCTAAGACCCGCAGTCGCTCTAAGGAGAAAGCCGAAATCGGAGTCGCGTTCGAAATCCAGCACTCGTTACGGCCTTGACAAAGATTACTGTTGGTATCATCATTGTTACGGCCACGATGCGGGTAATTGCTCGACTCCTCCGTGTGCCTTTAAGCAAAAGAACTCTAAGAAAGAAAAAAACTAGATCACCCGGTCGTATGCGAAGCGAGCGCTCCGGGCATTTCATCCCAACTCAAAACGCCTCTTATCAAGCACTCGGGTCCAACTCTTTGTTGCTCATAGACACAGGGGCCGAAGTTTCAGTTTTTCCCAATGGTACATCTATCAAAACATATGCTCTAGCTTCAGAACTTTGAATTTCGGCTTCACGACGTAAAATGGAATGGTCCTTCATTCTTGCTGAGGTACCGTATCCAATCTTTGGTGCAGGTTTTGGCACACTTTGACCTCCTCCCCGACTTGAATCGTCGAAGGTTGATAGACAACATCACAGGCTTGTCGGCCAAAGGAAATCTGGCTCCTGGTGCTATCTCAGGTATAAGCCTTATCGATCCTGCTCATCCTCTCGCATCTCTCTTGTCGAAACATTCTCAAGTTTTCAGCTCGCAGGTTGCAACTGGCACCAGAGTCACTCGAATATTCCACTACCTTCCTACAAAGGGTGATCCTATAGCCCAACGAGCTCGACGCTTGGACAAGGTAAACCTCAAAGCTTGCAAGCAGCAGTTCGCTAACTGGGCAAGAACGAGGAATTTGTAGACCATCAGAGACCTCATGGGCATCACCCATCCACATCGTGCCAAAAAAAGAACCTTGGTGAATATCGTGTATGCGGCGATTACCGCAAGTTAAATGCGGTAACGCAGCCCAATCGATACCCTGTCCCCACCATCTATCAACTCTATACTAAACATTCTAGTAATTCAATATCTCAACGCAGTCCATCTTACCTTCAAAACTCCACATTCTCAATATTACAAAGATTTGCTTAAATACAAAAAATTTATTCACTCTTGTCCATTTCCCTCTGCTATTATTTTTCTACAGAAACTCAACATTACTCTCCTAATATAAATTTAACTAGTGGCAAAGATTTCAAAAAGCTCAAAATCCCGCTGAGGAGTTTAAATCCTCTTCGAAGACACTCTCATCTCTCACACTCCTTTTTATACTGACGGCTCAAAAAGAGACCCAGAGTGCTACGTTGGTTTAGCCTCTCACAGTCCTCCAATCAACTTTGAAACTAAATTAAAAATCGTTTCTTTCGCATCCATTTTCTCTGCAGAAGCTCTTGCAATTCAAGTTACCCTTGAATATATACATTTCAAAATATCCCTCGTGCAATCATTTTTACAGACTCTTTAGTGTGCTACATGCCATAAATAACAACTCCTATAGAACCAACCACATATACATTTTCCGCATCAAAGTTCTTTTGTACGAACTCCACATAGCTAATCAACAGATAGAATTAGTCTGGATACCTAGCCATGTTAATATCACAGGTAACGAGAAAGCAGACCAATTAGCAAAACAAGCTATTAGTTCTGGCATCACTCCACCTCATCTTCTACCTGCTTCTGATTTTATTCCCGCTTTAAAAGCTAAATCGAGTAATTTATTCAAAAATCTTATTGAAAATACTGATATAGATAAAGGATTACACTATTTTTCTCACTTCCACTCTAACTCCAACAAACCATGGTTTGAAACACATAGATTGACTCTCTTAAGACAAAATATAACAATTTTCAGCCGTATGCGTAGTAATCACTACAATTTGGCATATAACTTACACAGAAAAAATCTAATTGCCTCCCCTTGGTGTGAATGCAACCAAGATTTCGAAGATCTAAATCATCTATTCTGGGCCTGTCCTAAATACGATAATCAAAGAAAAACTCTCTTTTCAAAATTAATCAAATCAAATTATTATCCCTAAAATTTTAAAGTTTTAAAATTCTTTAAAACCTACTCCGAAAATCCATTTACATTATTCTTTTTCCTTTTAATTTCTTAATTCTAATCCCGCGCCTCTATACCTTAAATAAAAAGCCCGTTAATGGCCGGATGACGCAGAGTTCTCTCACAGTCGGCGCCACATGAAGAAGAAGAAGTAGAAGATACCCTGTCCCGAATCTGCACGATTTCACGTCAATGCTCGACGGCTGCAAAATCTTCTCTACTCTCGATCTCTTTAACTTCTTTAATAAAAAACTTTAACATCTCTTTAACCAAATACATATGGACCCTGATGACGTAAAGAAAACGGCGCTCATCACGCCTATAGGACTGTTTGAATTCTTGTTTATGCCGTGTGGATTACGAAATGCTTCTCAAACCTTCCAGAGAACGTAAACGAGGCTCTGGGAGATTTGAATTTCGTCTTCGTATACATGGACGATGTGTTGATTGCATCGCGATGTGCAGAAGAACACATGAAGCACATTGATATCGTTCTTGATCGACTCGACAAATATAATAGACTTTCCCCAACCCTCAACTATCGACGAGCTTCGCAGATACTTGGTGCTACTGAATTTCTATCGTGCGTTTATCAAACACGCTGCTCACTTACTCGCACCCCTCAATGCACTCATTACAGGGGCCAAGAAAAAAGACACTACTCCTGTTCCATGGTCAGCGGCAGCAGAAGCTGCTTTCAAAGCCAGCAAAGAGGCTCCAGCTCAGGTGACACTTCTCGCTTTTCCAAAAGAGAATTTCAAACTGCGTTTGGTCAATGATGCTTCCACAATTGCGGCTGACGCTGCTTTGGAAATTGAGACTGATTTAGGCTGGAAACCCTTGGCATTCTTCTCCAAAAAATTCACCTCGGTCAAAAAAGGTACGCTCCTTATGACCTCGAGCTCACGGCAATTTTTAACGCTCTTGTCAATGACGCTAGTCAACCTAATTCCTCTAAAAATATTATTGATAACGATAAGCTAAAATCAAAACCAAAAAATAAACGAGTCAGGTTCGACACTGAATACTCGTATAGCAGCATAAGCAAAAAAGCTCGCAAGCGCAAATAAGGTCACAGACCCCCAGTTCATGTTACGCGCATTGTTTGATTTAGTGCACAGCACTTAAAAGAATTCATTTATTTTTGCACCTAGAATAATCTTTATTTTGTATCTAGAATAATTTTAATCTATCTTACGTAAAATGTCGCGCAGGAATCACTATAAACTATTATGTACAACTCGTGTGTGGCGTACGGTAGTGAACAATTTCGCATCTCTTCATTGAAGCGAAATTCTTTATTTTCACCCCCGAGTACTGTGGGGATCCTCCCTTACCCCCCGACTTGACACGCCGCTGAGTGGCGCTGCGCTGCCTAAGCAGCAGTACACGCTTGACCGCCACACGAGATACACACGTTCATCTTACAATAAACTACTCGTTAATTTAACCTCTGACTAGTCTTTTTGCCAACCTCTCCTCCTCGCGTCGAACCAGGCTTCGGGAAGCCTTTGGGATCAATTCTTTATCCCTCGAATCTCCTCACACCTAGCCTAGTCCGTGTCAGCTTTCCTCGCTATAAGATACTTTCACACACAACCTTCGAGTCTTATGACTTTTGGAAATATATATGAGTACTACTATATGATTAGCTACTAAACTATTTCACGCCTATATTTTTCTATAGACTAATAAATATATGCCGCGATCGCCGTTACGAGACATATAAAGGAAGCAAAAAAAAGAGACGTGGTATAACGAAACGAACAATAGACGAGCCATCATTGCGGTATTCGATTGATCGAACCATTAATATCCGAGTAACGTAGGAATAAGGACTGTGTGCTGTGGCGATATCTTATCTTTATATATTTCATACACGGCCGCACTATACTCGATACGCGGGCCTTTCAGAAATTCAATTATCCTGCTTGATACACTCTTGTTGGACTATTTATCCAGCATTACGAAAATCGCTCGATTTTAATATCCAATCGTCATTAACTGTTGTAACTATATGTTGTGTGACACGATATTAGCTGTAGTATGAGAAACAAATCGATAAAAGCATCGTCGCAATAATTGCATACGAAACGTTCACACTCGACAATGGAATACATGCAAATCGAAATTTTAAATAAAATCAATATCGAGAGAGGATAATAAAACCTTCTACGTCCACACGTTCATTCGAGTACATTAATGCGAAAAAAGAAAACATTCAATAAAGTTGCAGTCGAGCGCGCGACGCACACATCAGTAAACGCGCTATCTTGTACACGGCAAAAGTCCATTGACTCGTTCGCTGGCTACTTCATGATACGCATATAACAATGCTTTGGTGCCTGACGCGATCGTAGCGCACGCACAAACTCAGATCAAGGGAGATAGAATCCCCCGGCGGGCAAAATCCATATAAGAGCGCTCGACGTTCGCCTGCGCAACCATCCACACACGATTGCATTCAGGAAGCATTGCATTATACAGGGTGTCCCAAAATTATGGAAACCTCTGAAAAGCGGCCAAAATAAGCGAGGGAAAAAAAATCGATAACCCTATATCCGATGTATTTTTTCACGGGGAATCCAATGGTGAACTCAGATTTGACCTTGAACATAACCTCAAAGCTGCAGCGACTCAAAAATCGATTTTTCAAAAGAGAACCCCCATTTTTTATTGCAGATTTGAAAAGAGCGGAAAATTTCACGTCAAAATGTAAGTTTTTTTTTTTTTTTTAAGGTCATTTTAAGATCGTTACAGACACAAATAAAATCCCAATTCAACCTAAAATCAAGCTCAAGTAAGAGCTTTTTTTCTAATTGTACCACCTCCAAAATGACCTTGGAAAAAATAATAAAATACATACTTTTACGTAAAATTTTCCGCTCTTTTCAATGGTGCTCTTGAATTTGACCTTCAACATAACCTGTACGCTACGGTGAACCAAAAATCGATTATTCGCACGGTGACCCCCATTTTTTATAACAGATTTAAAAAGAGCGAAAAATTTCACGTTCGACTATGTATTTTGTTTTTTTTTTTAAGTTCATTTAGGAGGCGGTACAGTTAGAAAAAAAACCTTACTTGAACTTAATTTTAGGTTAAACTAGGGTTTCATTTGCGTCTGTAACGCCCTTGCAGCTTTGAGGTTATGTTCAAGGTCAAATCTGAGTTCACTATTGGATTTCCCGTGAAAAAATACGTCGGATATAGGGTTATCGATTTATTTTCCCGCTTATTTTGGCCGCTTTTCAGAGGTTTCCATACTTTTGGGACACCCTACATATTATGTACGTACATATACACTTGCGAGTTGGTAGCTATATAACAGAGCGTGAGCGTCAATTAGCGCTCGAACGAAACAACAAAAAAGCGCAGCGCGCAGAGAGTAGCAGCACCTGACCATCTGTCGTAGTGTATACGCATACAAAGCCGAGTGGTCTTTTCGACGCTACACGGCCATTTCACTGCAGGAGTTGGATCGAGCGCTAATTTCTGAAAATGTACCAAGAATTGTATGAGGTTCTTACAGGCCTATTTTGACTTCGGTCATCATTTTGTCAGCCTCAAAACGTCTTCTTGCCATTTTGTCTTTTGTTTCGAAAATGATAATTATGCCTAGGAGGAGGCTGATAAAAATTAAACTCTCTGAAAATTGGACAGATTTACGAGGAGAAAATGTTACACATACTTGCGCCGAACCAGCGGGACAACCTCGATGTATAGTTTTTTTTTACTTAAATACCGCCTTCAAAACCAGAAATCGTTTTATAATAGATATATTTGCCTCTTTTATTAAAAAAAGGGGAATATTCCGATTTTTAGCGTGATTCTTAAGAAAAAACCGCTGCCAATTTATTGGCTAAAAGCTTCCTCATAAAAAATAATATTAGTGAAAGGGATCGGTTATTAAAAGAAAAATTCTTATTTCATTTTTACAGTTCTACACAACAACCTACACTTCTATCTTAGCCAAAAGGCTGAGAAAACAAACCCCGTGCAAATCAAATTATCCTACGACGTCTGGTTCCAAATCTCGTTTTCAAGCTTATCACAGAACTTCCTCTATGAGGAAGCAAAAAATCAACTTTTCATTTCGAGTCGTTAATTTTCATAATATTCGGTGAATCTCTTTTTTTTGGTCTTAAATTAAAGCCTGGCTGCTCTGCTTCCATTCTACCGTGAGAAAAGTATAAAAATTCCTTCATTTATTCATGAAAAAAATCTAAAAATAATTTTTTCCAAAAAAAAACCATTTTACAACACGATACAATGAAGCATAGTTTTTTAACTACTCGGTAGATCCTAAAATAAGTTTTCGACGCTTCATACGACACACAAATCCTTCAAAACAAGCCAAACCGCTTCTCGCTACGTGACGCACACACAAACACAGTTGTCACAGAGTTGAGTCTGAAGAGCGAATCAAGCAGGACGTGTTCTGCTCGTGCTCCGGTATTCTCGACCTTTTTGTGTAGATACACGCTGAATAAAAGTGATTGAGTGAGTGCTACGCGTTCGCTGTGCCGCGCCGCGTCGGTGCATGTGTGTGCAGCCCTGCCGCTGTGTGTGAAGCCGTAGCAAGCTATATTGCATCGTGTGTCAGTTTCTAGTGATATTACAA
The DNA here is from genome assembly GCA_034770305.1 of Trichogramma dendrolimi. Lineage (NCBI taxonomy): Eukaryota > Metazoa > Arthropoda > Insecta > Hymenoptera > Trichogrammatidae > Trichogramma > Trichogramma dendrolimi. Next base: position 264,206 of record JAPMIB010000081.1, on the reverse strand, counting down.
CAGTGTTTCCCGCGCTTGGTACCATCGGTGTGAGCCGCGCGCGTTAGTGTGAGTGCGCGTTGCGTGCCGTGGGGCCGGTTCTCTGTGCTGTCATGTGGACTTACGGCGAGTCGGCAGCCATGTGCGACGGGCAGCAGGATCAGCAGGCGCCTGGGTCGACGGACGAAGTCGGAAAGACGAGCCAGCTGGAGAGCGGCCCGCTGCCGTCGATGCCGACGAAGACGATGACCCTCTCTGCGGTGATTGCGGCGGCCATTACACGGAGAATCATCGGCGCCCCTTTGCTAGCAAAAGATGCCTCGCTCCCAACCCCCGCAGAGTTTGCGACCGGGAGCTACGAAGAGAAAATGATGCGTATAGAAGGACTTGTGAAGGGCCTTAATACGTTCATCTTTGGCAGAAATAACCTCCACAAGGAGGTGATAAAATACTCGCTGAGTCTGGAGCAGGCAATCTTGGCGCTCAAGAAGATGAAGAATAAGCAAGTATCGCCTCGACCTGCCTCTGCCGAGAAGGCGGTCTGTACTTCTCCAATATTCCCGGTCAATACAACTGGTAAGCGGCCTGCAACGTCACCGCTGGCGACTCGCGCAACACTCAAGCGCCAGGTCTTGCGATTAGCTAAAAACTTGCTCATTGCGCTCACAGCGATTCGTCCACCACGTTTCATTGAAAACCAAAAAAACACTTTTTTTGCTTATTTTTCCAGTTTTACGGCCGCCATTTTGTTATAAACAATAATGAGTTTGCCACAATGAAACATTTTCAATGCTTTATACATTTACCGGGTTAGATTTCAGGAATTTTCTTGCTTACCAAAAAATCTCTATTCCCCAGCCTGGTATAAGACTTATGTTGTATACGCACAAACGTTATAATTAAAACTCACTTACTGATTTATAAATTCAATATTACTTCTATTTTTAACTAACCACTAAAACAACGCGCTCTGAACTCATATTCGTTTTCATAACTCGCTCACGCCTCCTATGGTAAATATTAATCAAAACGCACAACTTACAGTCAATACCCAATGAATAACAAAATGATATATTCTGCAGCGCCACTCACTTAACCAATCAGAACGCTTATAAACTGTCGACACTTTTAGCTGATGCTTTTTCCAAATTGAAGGACTTGCAAAGACCTACAACTTTTGTGTAAAACTTTATTTCATACAATGTACAGTTTTCAATCGGTAGACAAAAAACCAATTTTCCTAATTTCAAAGGGCCCAATTGTTTAAATTCCAATTGACTCAACTGTGGCATTTGTTATTACTTCATTCCTACCATCGAAACTAACGAATCCCGGAGAAACTCCGGTTGCGAATTTTTTCACGTTCCAAACTAATTTGACTGGACTATAGAAATAAATTTGTGCATCAATCCTTTTTGAATATTTTGATAGAAATTTTAGACTTTTGTACGTTTTTAATTTTTTTCTTTTTTTCAACGAAATTTGTTAATATGCATTAATTTTGATACTTTTCTGGAATATTTAAATTGGTTAGCGATTTTTTACACTAAGGAACATTTACTTGTTACAAATTAAAAATCGTCATCAATACCTTTCAATTAACTTTTTTTGTCTATAGAATTGATAACTAAGAATGAAGTGCATAGGTTGTTTGATAAATGTCTGATATTACTTTTAATCATTTTCAAAAGAGTTCCAAAAGATTATTTCTTTTGATTTTCAATATTTCATATATATTTTAGAATAGGATAAATAGCTATTATAAAAACTTTAAAACATTAGTAATGTCTTCAAAATTCTCTATTGTCAACCTTTGCAAATCTTATAAAAGTTTGATAGATTTAATTCATAGAAATAATGTTTTTTGTAACTTTTTTTTGTGATAAACTGATGTCATATTAGATATTTCATAATCTACTTGAAATAAAAAAACTGCTTTTATCTTTCAAAAACAATTACACAAGGATATCAGGTAAATATTGTAAGTGTAAAAATGATACAGTGTTAAAAATAATATCATTACCAATTACAATTGAAGAATAAAATTTAGTACAGAAACTATTAGTAAACCAACCACATCATTTGTCAAATAGTAAATAGTAAACTTTTGTCCAAGTACAGAAATCTATCAAATTTTTTGAGAATAGATTAATAATTTTTCTTGGCAAATGCTCACGAGGTTTAATGGAAGTTATTGTGAAGGACATTTAAAAATTTTAAAATTATAAGTGTAAGGAAATTTCTTTTCTTATTTCTGACAATCTTATTCAGTTAATCTATTAATGTATAATAAAACCAAACCATCTTGTTGTCTATAAACAAATAACTTTGATATGATGATTTAATGCAGAAACTTATCATTTAAACTGAAAATTTTATTGCATAAATTGTATATAGAAGAGATAATGAATAAGCTACATTAAAATTTTACTTAAAAATTTACTACAGAACTAAATAAAAAATCAAATCTTTAATTTAAGTTCAAAATTGGGTACTCCAAAATTTTTTATTTATTTAAAATTTTAAAAGGTAAAGGTTCAAAATTAAGTTTCAATTTTATGGAACGAACAATTTCCAGTTCATTTACCAAAAATATATTAGATTTAAGGTTAGCTTTCAAGTAAAATCATGTCTAAACATTTCTAAATGTTTACAGTTTAAAAATAATTTAGTTTTGCGTAGATCGATTACTTAAATTTGTTTGAAGTTTTTCATCCAAATTTAAGTGAATACGAAAAACCAGTTAATCAAATTGAATTTAATAAATAAATTTTTTACCAGTGACGAACTTTATCAACAACTTGCATAACTCGCTTCAAATCATCCTTGGTTCTACTCCGAGTTTCGGCACGCACAGATCGAGACATCATAGTCATTACTGAATATTTGTGTAAAAAAGTTTAATTTACAAACTTATAATATTTCAGGAAAATATTACATTAGTCTTTGTTGATAATTTAATATATCACATAGAGTTACTGTCAAAGTAAAAGGTAAACTGAGAGCGTTAGGGGCACTCCACATAAAATTTTAGAGCACGCCATCCCAGGCCGTCGGCAATGATTTCTATGATCAGTATCCCTCACTCCAGAATTATAGAATTAACAAAACCGAGTAAATTAAATAATTAATAAAAATAAAACTTAATTTAAAACTATTAAATCAACGGGAAACGTCAACAAAAATCATAAAAAAAGTAAAATTAAAACCCAAGTAAATTAAAAATTGAACAGCGAAAATTTCCAAAAGAGCAGTAAAACCCAAGCAAATTAACAATTTTATCAAAAAACAATATTCAAAATTAAAAAAATAGTGAAATATCATTTCGGGAAGAAAAATTCCACCTAGAAATGATTCTGAAGGTTTTATTTAGGTGGTTAGATTATCTTTTTGAAACTTTCTTTAATTTTTTTTTAATTTTGAATATTTATGTTTTTCGATTCAATTGTTAATTTACTTTGACATTAATTCTCTTGTAGGATCTTCTACAGTGAATTCATAATTTACTTAGGATTTTAATTTTTGTCTGCAATTTTGTTGAAGTTTTTTTAATTTTTTTGTATCACAAAGGCTAAATTCTTTGCAGTTCACAATTCGTAATTATTTTCGTGTTTGAGTCATAACAGTATGCTTGTTTGTATGTCAACGAACTCATCAAAATTTTTCATGAATTTGAGCGTGGTGTGTACATTAATGGCTAATGTATTTGTTCACCCTCAAAAAGTCTTATTGTAGAGTATGTTAATTTTTTACTTACACAAACGTTTTATAGTTCAAGGAAAAATTTGAATAGTTTAAATTGCACTCAGAAACAACAATGATTACACTCACAAAGAGGTTACTAATTGGTAATCAAAAATCAGAATTTTCATTTTTTAGGTGAGGACATTTCAATGCACTGCATTGATATAGATTTTTAATCATTTTTTTAGTCATATGGTTCAATATACAAATATAAATATTTTTTTTTCTTTTATATTTTTATAAATTTTACATATTAATTGGTTTAAGGAAACATTATTATATACTTCATTCCATAAATGCTTAATGTTGTCTCAATTTGCATTTATTCTAAAAATGTATATTAAGTCAGCAGTGTATATCTTCTTTTAGATACTTTTTAAAATCATAAGAAACCGATGAAAAATAAAACAATTGGTGTTGAAAAATTTTAATAAATGTATGTTGCGGATCTATTCGATTTTTATATGAGAAATACAAAATTTTGTATGTAGCCAATTTAATTCAATAAGTTTATCATAGACAGAAGTTCACAAAACAATATTAAGGCATTTACTTTTGTATAATCCAAATATGTATAATCCAATAACTTTTTATTTCTGGAAGATGACAGTCAATAGTTCAAATCAATCTAGAAATATCATAATTTATAATAGTTGTTTTGTAAAAAACATGCTTAATTCTTTTATAGTATCTTTTATCCACTCTTAACTGTAACCTTGTCAAAATCTTGTATCATATTTGAAATACTATAATAATTTATAGACAATATTGGAACCATGAAATTTAAGGAAAATAGCTTTTTAAGAGATAAAATAAGGGGTATAGAATGATATAAACTATGTAATATTATTTTTCAGGAAAAAATCAATTGTGATTTGTCCCAACAATCCTTTATATCATATAAATTTTATAAAACATTGAATTTACCAATACCTCCAAACGTCCTTTAAACCATATTTTAAATTTCTTCAAAACACAAGATTGGCCATTACTGTGATAAAGAATACTTGAAACCAAATCAAGTCGTTAAGTTAGCAGCTCAAGAATGGTCTAATATTGACCCACAGAAAAAAAAAGCACTTCAAGAAGAATATTCTCTAGAAATTATGTCTTACAATCAAGATGTAAAAGCTTATATAAACAAAGTTTAACTCAAGAACAACGTGAAATTATAAAAAAAAAAAAAGAAGACCAAAAATTTTCTGAAGAACTCACTGAATTAAACAAGGTAAGTTTTTTATTAAAAGCTTTGGATATAAAAAAAATGGAAAAAATTATATAATAGCCATATTATTATTTATATTATGACTAAATAGTCTATGGTTAGAAGAAAAATTCATGTACAAACATAGTATCATTGATAATATTAATAGGTTTTAAATTATTTATCAGATGTTAGAACAATTTTTTACCTGGAATAAAATAATGCCATTTTATTGTGGATAATGAACTGAAATTGTATTAAAGCAATAGAATATCTACCACAATAATTTCCAACATCTCAAAATTCTGCATTGTAATATATACAATGATTTTTGAATAGCAATAAAAATAATGAATGTGCTATCAGTAATCAAATGAATGTGGCATTCATACAAGTATTAATTTCTTAATTATAGATTATAAGATGCCTTGAGTCATAAGAAATTTGACACAATTAACCCCTACCGAAATTCATCTTTACTCTATTTCTTAAAAACTCTTCTATAGTTTATATAAGTCTTGATAAGTCTTATAAATGTACAGATTTATTACAATGGTTTTGAAGAATTAATAAAACTTTATTAAAGATGTAATTGATATAAATGAATTTTTAAAATCTATGTGAAACATGATATTTGATTTTCAAAATATTTTGATGGATTCAACAATTGCTTATTAAATTAAAAAAATGTTCACTTGTTACTTTAATCATTTTAAAGAGTTATTAAGTGTTGATAAAAGTTTTTAATAATTTTATAAACATTTTTATTAGTATCAATGCTTACCAAAAGTCACTGAAAAACTATATGGGCAACCATGTGAACAGTATAGAAAAGAAGAAAACTTTACACTTTTTGCCAAAAAAATCGAATCTCTATAAGGTTTTAGACATTTTTTAAAATTACTAACTATTAAAAATCATTAATTAGGAGTAAAAAATCCGGACATTTATAAGACTTTTTAAAGCTTATTTAGACTTTATAAAACACTATTGCATGAAAAATGTTGCGTCTGAGAATAAATAGTTAATTTAATTATGCAAATTTAAGAATTATCATTAATACTTTTATGAAGGCAAATAAGTGTTTTTTAAAGTTAATTCACCTTTTATAGATTAACTTGGAAACTCCCATTAATGAATTCAATTCAATACAAAATTCCAGAAGATTTAATAAGATAAAGAATATTTTTTTAAAAGTTGGTCCCTACCTGAAGTCTCTGTCTTAAAAACTCTGATGGGAACCCCGCGCATATTGCTAAAATGCTAAAATAGCAAAAATGTAATAATTTTTGACACAGAGATCTCTATTCTGCCAATTTATTAATTACTATTTTTGAATGTATCGATGAAAATTTTTTAACTTATTCTAGTAGTAGATATGTATGTCACGTATCAGATTATAAATATGCAGTTTCAATTCAATATGTAGTTCAATATTGGTAAAAGGGATTGTAAAACATTTTTATTTTATGTATGAAGATGGACAGTAAAAACTATACACCAACAGATCGGCGATAAAAATTTTCATCTGATACTTATTTAAATACCTAATGTATGTTCAAGCACAAAACTAAAACCGAAATTTTACGATCATAAACATTTATAAATATATTTTTAGATAAATAATATAAAGTATTTGAAATTGATTAAAAAATTATAATAATACATAATCTTTTTCAGAAAATGACTAGCTTAGGAAAACCTAAAAAGCCCATGTCTTCATTCATTAAATTTATGACCAAGCAAAACCTTGAGAGAAACAAAGACATCAAATACAGTGTAAGTCAATTTTCCATAGAGTAGATAATAATAAATCACATAACAATTTTAAATATGAAACTTTTGATATGATTGACTATGTTGGCATCAATAGAATAAATTGCTCATCTTCTGTCTAATCGAACAGACTGGAACAGTTAGTTTATTTAAAGGCATGAAGAGGGGTTTTAATCGAGAAAAAAATAATTGAATTTTAGAAAAAGATTTTCTTTCTGTTTTAACATTTTTTGAAGTTCCAAGAAAGCTGCAGTGGCAAGTACACAAATATAATGTAGCTTGTATCATTATAAATAACATTCAAAGTATCAAGCTACAAATGCAATTTTGACAGTTAAGATATTTTATCTAGATATTTTTCGAAATGCGAGACTCTGTAATTGATCACGCCTGAATTCTATGTGAGTGATAGGCAGTGGGTAATATTATATGAAAATACATTCCCCGAAAAAATTATGGCAACAACAATTTTTATTGAAATTTCGTCAACAATCAAATGCTTATCTCTCCGTCCATTTTGATCGTATCAACACGATTTTTTTCTGATCCCTTGGAAATCTCCAGTTAAAGATTATATGGCTAATTCTTAGGAACGTAGAATTGACAAAAAAAATTTCTGCAAATATGAAAAACTTGTTTCCAATATCAAAAATATCCGCAAATTTTATTAGAATTTTCGGGACTATCAATCATCATTTTTGAAAGGCCCAAAGTTGACATTTTTTGAATTTTGCCCGAACTTCATGATTATAGCAAGTACTAAAATAATTCTTAGCTCCGTACAGAGTAATTTAAAAGAGAAAATGCAAGAGAGCTTTTTTGTTGTCCAAATTTTAAAAAAGAAATATAATTCATAGTGACCTGAGCATTTGTACATGCAACACGTTTTTCATATTTGTAGAAAAAATTTTTATAGCCATTCGAGTATACTGAGAATTAGCCCTTATATTACGTATAGGTTCAAGTCAATTTCGAACTCACAGTAATATTTAAGCGTAACACCATAAACAAGAGAAAAAAAATGGATTATTCAAACATGTACCTGAATTACGCAGTTTATTTGTCCAAATCAAATATAACTATCGCAACGTCCTTTTTTTTCAAGAGAAATTAAAGAAAGAAGTGTTCTGAACGATTATTTTTGTGGCCTGTAGGCCGATTGAAATATACCGTTTGTAGATATTTAAAATGTCTCGTCACACTGAAATCGAGTCTACTTAAGGAGACACACCTACCGTTTAATCTTATATATTACGCAGTGAAGCTGAGAAAAGTGGTTGGATCCTCAAAATTTCTGATTTTGATTTTTAAAAAAAAGAGTTATAATAGTACTATTATAACCTTTTTTTTTATACAAGTAGTACCATAGTGCTTGTATGGTATTACTACATAGTTTTTTGTTTTTTTCTTTTAAATCCGACTCAGAAATTTCTATGAACTTCAATTGTTTTACCAAAAACTTTTAAATATTCAACGAATTTCTATACGAGGTGAGGAATAAATATGGAAATCCTTGGAAATCTCGGAAAATAAGTGGGGAAAAAAATCAAAAACATCATATGCGACGGATTTTTTTACCGAAACTCCAATGGCTACCTTGAATTTGACCTTGAACATAATCTGTACGCTACAACCAAATCAATTTTCTACATGGAAACTTCCATTTTTTATTGCAGATTTGAAAAAAGCGGAAAATTTTACATTGAAAAATTTACTTCATTTTTTTGCAAGGTCAATTTAAGGGCTCTAAATATAATAAAACCACTACTTAACCTAAAATTGAGCTCTAGTGAGGAAATTTTTTGTAACTGCAGCACCCCTAAAATGACCTTGAAAAAAAAACAAATAAATTTAACATAAGTATTTTTATATTATTACGTAAATATTTTGAATGGGTTAGAGTGGAAATCGAGTTGCCAGACGCTTTTTAGCGTAACACCTAAAATGACAGAAAAAATCGATTGCTTAAACGAGTACCTAGACTATAATCATGCACAGTTAAGGGGGGGGGCAACACGAAAAATCCAAAATGATATTAATGGTTTATAAGTGTATGTACGTACTGACGTCAAGTTTTTTGACTTAAAGAAAGCATGGGAGAAACTACGCATACTGGGCTTCATGATTGGGTACTAGAAAGCCTTAAAAAAATGTTGGTGAGAATTGGTTACCCATACCTGGTGGGGTCTTCTTGTAAGCATGCTGGGTTTAATTATTAGATACCGGGAAGCCATAAAAAATTTTTGGTAAGAATCGTTCACTTGCACCTGGGGCGGTCTCCTTGTAAGTAGAAAATGAAAATGTTAGTGTTTCAATAATGCTACGAAAAAATAGAGAAAAATCCTTTTCAACATTTGAAAAATACTTTTTCGATTTAAATTCTCCTTTGAACCTTTAAATGAGAAACATAATGATTTTGATTCAAAACTACTAAAACTTATTCATTTAATAATTTTTTAGAAGTGTAGACTCAACTATCGACCGAATTTTCGGTTTTTACTGAAATTATAAAAAGTCATAGCTTAGCCTTAAGTAACTTAAGGGGGGGTATAGTATTTTTCGCAAAAATTTTCGATATTTTTTTTATTGTCTTATTCGATTCCATAAATGTTCAAGAGTATGTAGTTAAATTTTAAGCCAATCCGAGCAAAATTAACCAAGATATGACCATTTTAATGCACGTCCGACGAAGGAAGGACTGGGACCTCAAATTCTTTGAACGCGTTTCCTGAACAATAACATTTTCAAGGACGGTGTACATCATATCTCAAAAACTTATGGACCTATCTTTTTGAAATTTCACACGTGTTATTTATTAACTACTTTACTAGGTAGTGACGTCGAGATATTTTCATTTTTGCGAAAATTTTCATTTTTTCAACAATTTTCCGAAAATAAAGTGCACTTTTTCGTTTTTTTCCTATTTTTCAACTTCAAAGTCACGTCAAATTTTCGAAAATGAAAATTTTTTAAAAAACTCGACGTCAGTACCTTAAAAATCCTCTAAACTAACAAAAAAATGTTGTTGGGCTTGTTTCGGATAATTCTACGAGAAGTTATCGTGTACACCGCATTTTTCGACGTGTTTTATTCAAACCGATGCCACAGGCTCATTTTTCAATATTTTCAAACAAAATTTAGCTGAATACTCTTGAAATGATGCTTTTTAGTGTACAAATATCAGATACTTACTACATTTCATTACTAGGTCGCAAAAAATAAGTCTAAAAATTAGCAAAAATAACTAAAAATAACTATACCCCCTCCCCCGTTGAAAAAACTCATTCATAGTGCTTAAAAAATTCTCAATATCTATCGATACCAAACTTTCGTAAATGTATTTAGAAATCTTACATCTTCTAAAAGTTCATTTATAGCTCTGCGTGGCATAAGTTCACATTCATGGCACGCTTTTCTGTGGCATAAGTCGCACATTCTGACACCGCTGCGTTCGCATCACACTCGCGTACGCTCGTGCGCTAGCCTCACTTCGCGCTACCAGAAAGTGCGACTCATGCATCGGAAAAGGGGGCATAAATGTGAACTTATGCCACACAGTGCTAACATAGTAATTTACGATACAAGTGCCATAAGTAATTCTTTTTGGCACGGAGTTTAGGGCCCGAGCGCAGCGAGGGTCCTAATAGCTGGGCCGAAAAGTGTCCCCGGCACGTGTATCGTACATTTTATAGTACTGTGCCAAGTGGATTTAAGAAAAAAATTTTACTGATGAATGAGTTTCTTTGATAAATTCTAAGAATTCTTCGTTTTCGAGTTAAAAATTCCAGAAATTTCCTTTTATATTTTCGTTTTCCAGTCGCCATTTTTTGTTCTTAAGGAGATCCGTACCTCAGCCCAAAAATCGAAATTTCGATCCAGTTTTCTGAAACTTCTAGTGAATATTTCTCTAAAAGGCTCTATGGCGACCTTAAAAACATCAAGATGAAGGTCGCATAGAGCCTTTTAGAGAAATATTCACTAGAAGTTTCAGAAAACTGGATCGAAATGTCGATTTCTGGGCTGAGGTACGGATCTCCTTAAAAACATATTTCACTAATCGAAACCATCATAACTTTAAGAAAAGGACCCATGGACGCTTTATTTATACCGAAGACGCCAGGATTTAAAAGATTATCATGTGAAAATTCGAAAAGAAGAAAAAAATTTTTTTTCGAAATCACGTTTTTTCGGATAAAACCATCCATAACTTTTGACCTGTTTGTCATATCGAAAATCTGACACCGTATTCAGAAAGTTCATTAAATTTGCGTAGTTTATGCTCACTCGCAAGTTCTTCAGACCCCATTTTCAGCAAAAGAACAACGGTTCAAAAAAGTATTAAAAATGTGTCCGTCCCGGACTTTATGAGTTAAGTTAATAAATTAATATTTTTGGGTTTTTCAAAGATAAAAAGGAGAAGGCATCAAATATCAAAATGAAAAATAATAATTAATCAATAAATAATTAAATAATAATTTAATAAACTTAAATACATTTACAGGAATGGTTGAAAGCGTAGGGGAAAAATGGAAAAGCACCCCTTATCAGATTAAAAAATTGTACGAAGATGAAGCTAATCAAGCTTTAACTCTATATAAAGAAAAAATGATGATGTGGGAGAAAAAATGATATCTGAAGGTAACGATGATATTTTAAAGAAATAAACTCACTCAGAAAATTGAAAAAAAAATGAATAATTTACCATTAAATGTGAAGCCTTGAAAAGCTCAGGAAATGTAAAATAGCTTTTTATTGTTACTAGTTGAACCTATATGAATAATAAAATAATTTAAAGTTATTAATTATATTTCTTTCCTTCAAATATTAAAATATAAAAATTCATGATTAAATATAAAATTTCTAAAGTTTCTGTGCAAGGATTAAGCTCAGAATATAAATTGAACACTGATAGCGTATAAAATTGCTTATAATCATCATGTCTTTAAAAATCGGGAATAATCGATTTTCGGTCAGGCCAAAGTATAAAATAAAAGTTTTGTATCTGTCCGCTCCCTGTTTTTCATTTTCTAAATCTCTGCACTCTTTCGTAATGAAAAATATAGTACAACACAGTGAAGATCTGTAAGTTAGAATAAAAAAAATGAATCACAATCAAATAAAACATGTTATTGAGGTATTTACCTTGTACAAAGATTTCCATTTGATGAAACGTAACTCATAAAACCAGCAATGAAAAGTTCAGAAACAAATCATGTTTCATGTAATATGATTGTAAAAATTGCATTAAAAGTGAGTGATTTGATTTTCTTCAATATTCGTCTGTACTTCATCTGAAACTACTTCAAAAAACATCACAATCATGAATCTCGTCATCTGGTAAAGGGCTTCCAAAAATTGTTTCTGGTATTCAGGTATGTCTTTAACAAAAATACTATCTGTAATGAGATAATTTGAGTATTATTCTTTTCAACAATCTTGGTTACGAAATCATATTCATATTTAAATGTTTATACAGATTCAGATAGACTTAAGCAGTGTCTAAAATTGTTCTTTGTCTAATGATTATTGCTAAGATTTAATCAGCAATTTACTCATTTCTTTTGGACTCATTAGGGCTCAGAATGACGGAATTTTGCTTTGATTAAAAATGCGTTATTTTCCACGTTCCAGGATTTAAGGTAGTTGGGTGATCATCATAACGATAGTACCTTTTTGATTAGTTTCGGCAGTAGCTGGCTTATGAACAAGTTAGAAGCGGGTTAGAATGCGACATAAGCCAAAATACCATGATTTTAAACTTGGATCGTAGAATACTTCCTTAGAAAGCACGAAAACCTTTATTTTTTCATGCACTAATTAGTCGAGTGGCTTACCCTCCACAATTGACCCACGACCCCTAAATCTTTAGAGAGTGCAAAAGTGGTTCCAAAATGTTTGTTACAACATTCTACACAAGGTGTAATAAACATTTTTTGGATTCGAGTGGGGAAACATATAAATAAACGATGAAAACGACAAAATTTTGGGTATTTAAATTTAATGAAATTTTGACTTCCATTCGCAATATCTCAGCTCGGTTTTAATATTTTGACCTGAAATTTTTACACAATATACTACAAGTTATCTAACAAAAAATGACGCCATACCGGTTTTTTAAATATTAATAACGAACAAAATGGCGAATTTTGGAAAAAAACCAGCAGGTACCGAATTTTTTTTCGCATTAAAAAGTTGTATTAAAAATTTTTGAAGTGCATATTTTAAACTATACCATGTTAAAGATCAAAATTCAAAAAAGTTTTGTGAATTTTTTCAGATTTTCAAACATCCAGTAAGAAGTTACAAAAACATTTATGCGACACTCGAGCGCCCGCGCGGGGCCGCGATCCGATACGCCAGCGTAATAGTCCAGACGCTGGCAGGGTTTTCGTCAAAATTTCGGACTTCACGGTATTTCTATATGTTTCTAGGCATATTTTCATGCGTTGAATCGATTTTTCGAGGTTGTTTTTCTCTAAACAGGTGTTTTAAAAAGTTATAATAAAATTATTTGTTTAAATGGTCATATCATGTTTCAACCCATGTAACTTGGCTCGTATCAATCCGATTGAGCTCATCGACATCACATTTCAAAAGTAATAACCTAAATGACTATGTATAGTATAGTTTTTATGGCATTAAAATGGTTTGCAATGCTGTTTGTAGCCCTTTATAAACGTAATTTAAGCCAAGTTACATAGGTTGAAAGATAAAAAGAGGACGTATTTCTATGAACTTTGCATTAATTATTGCAGAACTTTTTTTCTAGTAGACGGATTTTCAATAAATATACGTCAATCTCTTTGTTTTTTAAAGACAAAGGAAATTATGACAAATTGTTTTAATCTATCTTCAATAGTTTACATGATATGACCATTTAAACAAATAATTTTATTATAACTTTTTAAAACACCTGTTTAGAGAAAAACAACCTCGAAAAATCGATTCAACGCATGAAAATATGCCTAGAAACATATAGAAATACCGTGAAGTCCGAAATTTTGACGAAAACCCTGCCAGCGTCTGGACTATTACGCTGGCGTATCGGATCGCGGCCCCGCGCGGGCGCTCGAGTGTCGCATAAATATTTTTGTAACTTCTTACTGGATGTTTTGAAAAATCTGAAAAAATTCACAAAACTTTTTTGAATTTTGATCTTTAACATGGTATAGTTTAAAATATGCACTTCAAAAATTTTTAATACAACTTTTTAATGCGAAAAAAATTCGGTACCTGCTGGTTTTTTTTCCAAAATTCGCCATTTTGTTCGTTATTAATATTTAAAAAACCGGTATGGCGTCATTTTTTGTTAGATAACTTGTAGTATATTGTGTAAAAATTTCAGGTCAAAATATTAAAATCGAGCTGAGATATTGCGAATGGAAGTCAAAATTTCATTAAATTTGAATACCCAAAATTTTGTCGTTTTCATCGTTTATTTATATGTTCCCCCACTCAACTCAAAAAAATGCTTATTACATCTTGTGTAGAATGTTGTAACAAACATTTTGGTACCACTTTGGCACGGTCTTTAAAGAGTTAGGGGTATCTCGCTAAATAACGCACTTTTCGAGGGTAAACCGCTCGCCTAAATTGAAAGGATTTAGTTTTCTAATGAATAGATTTTTATTTCCTTCGTGACATAATTGAGCAAGTTATAGTCATTTCATACTCAAATTTCGACAGCCTCCAATGTGAGTCGTGTTAAAATCGAGGATGACTTAATGAACAACCACCAAGTTTCAGTCCGATGGTAACACATTCATTATTTTATCCAACCACTTTAATGCGTACTTTAAAAATTAATGTTTTTGAAACCAATAAAAAGCGTAAAGCTCATTTTTTATCTCGAAAATAGTTAAGCTTATAAAAAAAGTTTAAAGGGCAATAGTTTTAGAATAGATCACAAAAAAACCTCCATCAATTTCCGTAAAATACGGAATATCTTATTCTCCAAAGCTAATTTGATAAAACTGAAAAATTTGAGGATTTTGTATGAATTCCAAGACTTTTGGTAACATCAATTTTTCCTCTTATCTCCACAGTTTTCTAGTAAAAAAATAATTTTAATTTACATTACAAAAACGATATGTACTATAAATTAAAGAGTTTTTTGATTACCTGGAACATCAAAAAACCGCTGCCAATACATTGGCAGAGTTTTCTCATGAAAAAAAAGTATCGTTCTTATTTCTATTTATAAGTGCAGATAAAAATTGAATTTTCGCTGGTTTTTTTTGTTAAAAGGGGAGCTGCTCTCACCTAGCGCCTCAAAAATGACGTTTTTTCGTGATTTTTTTTCGTGGAAGGAAGTGAATAATGCAGTCAAGTTTTTTGGTACTTATAAAGTATGTATTTAACTAAATTTACAAATTTTTTCAGACAAAATTATCAAATTATATATTTATGAATTTTTGCCCGAAACCAAAAATTCAAAGTTCCTCTTAAACTAGATTACGTTTGCTGGAGGTTGAACCTAAATAATGTCAAAAAAATTAAAAAATTGATAAAATTGCGGTCTTTGGAAAAAAAAATGTTTGTTTGCCCTTTATTGGCTCTTTTAAGGGCTCTAAAAAAAATAATAATGAAAAAATTTTAAATTGTTTAGGTTTAAGATTTAGACAATTTAATTAGTTTTAAAATAAAAAAAGGGTATTTTTTAGTGCAGTACTTTTTTAGATATCTTGCCGCCCGATTCAGAAAACATGGTTTCGAGAAAAACGCGTTTAAAGTTCTAGAAAGCGAATTTACATACATACATCGTTCGCTCATAAAAAGACAGCTCCGGTTTTTTGCCTATAACTTTTTAACCAAATCGATTTTGGTGAAAAGGGTTTCGGGGGTGTATTCTATGAGACATTTGCTAACTAAGTAAGCAAAAAAAAATCGATTTTTTTATCGAGTCTCATGAGAGCCTCCCCTTAATCACTAATCATATATTCGAAAAACCACTTTAACTTCAACTTCGTAAAAATCTTTAATTCAATTTTCAAAAAAAGAAAAGAAACATTCTCACCTTTAAAATGTAACTATGCGATTAATCGATGCATTTTAATGTTTTTTTTATCTTACATTGAATTTAAACTGCTAGTCTTCAGAAATCCGTGCTCAAATAATTCAATGAATCACTTAATCCTTTTAAAAAATTCAAAAAAAATTTGATTTAAAATAAAACAATTTTTTAAATTTCAATAACCGTTGAAACATTAAACGGATTTAAATAAAACTTCTTCAGGCTTAATTCAATCAATCGACAATACATGGAGCAGGATGACTTACAGATCGGATCGTCTCGCTCAAGACTGCATTTGTGATTGATGTCCTGAAGAAGTGAACGAGACCCTGGTACTGTAGCTCAAAGGGTTCGCTTTGAATCTTACACGAAGTGATAAAAAACACTACTCTCCAGAAAATCCAAAAGAAGAAAAAATTTGATACGTAATGGATACGAGAAAGGCTCACGGAAAGGGCGGTAAAAATAAAATACTTTCAAAAAATTATAAAAGTCTCTCACACAGTTGCAAAATTAAAATGTAATGTAAAGAAATATTGCATATGACTAGATAATAATATAGATGTATGAAAAAGTAAATATATAAATAAGATAGAGGTAAAAATTGATAGAAATAAAATTAAAAAAATTATAAGATAGCATATGTAAGAAACAAAACTCTGGCAAGTGCAAATGACACATAATAACAAGAACGTAAATAACCCCAAAAGAAAAACAAAATAACAATATCAACAATGAAATGTAGTCATCTGCACAGGCTAGAAGAATCTCAAAAATGCACGTATACGAATATAATGTATAGAAATAAGAAGAGTGACTAGAATAAAAATATATATATTTCACTGTTATCACACGCGTAAACTGATGTAAACTCATACGTAAATACTGCACACAAGCACTGAGAGCTTTGGCACACTTGAACCACAACTAAAATCACAGCTGTCACAAGCGGCTGCTTGTATTATTTGGCCAAACTTTCTACTCGATTTTCATAGCCCCAGGGTGCTGTTTAGAAGGCGGGCAGGGGGGGGGGATTTGTAGCGGGAAGAAATCCTCGCGGATAAACTGGCAAAAATCTACGTGGAATCTATGATCTATCCTCGTGGAATTTATGTGCTTTCCACGATGTTTCCTCGCAGCTAATCCACGAGGAATTCTATGCAATTATTTTCAACTGGGCTAATGAGGTTCAGGATATCATTGAAAATGGAGCCAAATTTTTTAAAATCAACTATTTACTTCCAAACATTATATTATGAATATTAATATCTATATATAACTTTTCAAGTTGAAATTTTTTTCTTGACTATATTTACCATAGTTTTTCAGGAGATCACGAACTTTCGATTTTATGCATAAACATAATGAAAAAATAAAAAATGAACAAAAAATATGTACGTCGTATGTACTCTTCCCAATAAAGTTTAATTTTCTGAAGACCTACTTGATATCCATTTCGGACATTCTGTAAAATATTTTGTTAGAATAAAATATTTGTGACAAAAATTCTACAGAAACATGATAAAGTAATTTGAGATGTGTAGAAAATCAAATCGCCTTTTTCTTGTTTCGAAATCTGCAGGAACAACCTGTATCTGTAGAATTATGTATCGCCTCGATCGAATTTGATAATTTCAATATTGTAGAATCGAAAGCGGAAAAACTCACGCAGAAAAGTCTGCGTACTCCTACAGAAATGCCTGCAGGGTTCGTACAGTTTTTTTAAGCGAGTCCTGAAAATGTCGTAGATCGACTTTTGAAATGTTGTAGATCGATTTTCGTAAAACAGGATTAAATTTGTTGATATTCGATTTTAAGATTTCGATTCGGTCTTCCAAAACAACTACTGAATAAAATGGGATTGAATTTAGTATAATTATTCTCAGCAAGAGCATAAAGGGGCTCCACAGTTCTGTTTTTCAAAGTCAATCAAGAAAAAAGGTTTTTTAAATTTACGTTTTCAAGGCTTGGTCGGTAAAATCCGAGGCCACGGTATCCTTTCAAGAACAACAGTTGAAAGTGAAACTGTAAAAAACATAAGAATATAAAATTCTGAATAATTTAACAATACAATTCCAAAAGTAAATTCCCATTTAATTCAGAACTTAATTTTATGAAATCCCAAAACGAAATCAAATCCTGTGGAAGTTTACAATTCCAAAAAAACAAACATTAAAAATCAATGAAGATCAAATAAAATTCCTGAAGAAAATTCAACCAAGAAGAAGGATTCTAAAGTTTCACTTATGATCATAAACAATGGATTCTGGATAATATAACTAACAAGAGTGAAACTTCAGAGTTCTTAGGTGCAATTTTAAACTGTAATTATAATTGACTTTTCTGATTTTCAATGTTTTTATTTAATTGTTTACTGATTTAGATTTTGTTTAATTTTTATGATTTATTACAATTTAATTTTAAATTACGTGGGTCTTAATTTCAAAATTAAATTGTGTGATTAACAATGAAGTTTTAGTTATAACTGATTTTTTTAAATAGCTGTGTATGAATTTTTAGTTTTACTTCAACTTGTTTTCATACTTAAACTTGAATTATTATTTAAATTGTTAATGTACTTGCTTTTTAACTTTTTTATCAATTGAGTAAATTGAAAAATGTATCATTTCAATAGCTGGAATTTTTTTATAATCAATAGGAATATTGGTATGCATTGAATTTAAAATAATCACAATTTTTATTCCAAATAAAAATAAATGTTAATGCATTATAAGATCTTGCTTAATGCAACCATTATTACAATTAATATGCAAGTTAATTTTGTGCTTGAAGGAATTACATTTTGTCTCCCATTTCATGGTAATAAAGGTAATTTAGAAAAATATAATACAATTTTTCCACAGTGAAGTTTCCTACATTTTTTACATTCTCTTCTTGCAACTGTAAACTCTGTTATAACTAAATCATTCATTAATGTAATATTTATTAATTAATAAATATAGTTAAAATATGTGTTTCAACTTTTAATCAATCATTATCCAAAATTTGCTCTTTAATCGAAGGAAATTATGAATTATGTTTTACTACCATTTTAATGTAGTATATTATTACGGTAATTATTTAGAGAGAATTTTGATGTGTTTCTATTTAATAGTTAATAAACCCATAAAAGTACCTTTAAAAGATATTTCTGAACTATTTCCATTTATTTTATTCCAGCGGTCTTTAGAATTATTGAGTATTTTCATTCTTCTTGCTTCACGTTTATCATGTTGTTTTGACATTGTATTAATTAAAATGTTTTTCTTTAACTGTCTGGTATAACGCTTTTTTCAAACTTTTTAATTTAGTTCTAAGAATACTTTTCTTAGGTTTCAGGCAAGTGAGACAGGTCTATAAATATAATTTCGCGTTTACTTGTAAAATATATCAGAAATTAAATGTAAAATATTTCTATTCAAATTTTTCTTTCTTCAGCGTATATCATTGTTTAATACTGAAGTAATCATTAATAGTTATCCCTAATTATTAATAATGATTGGAATTGAAAAAACTTAATTGTACGCTAGTTCAATTTGTTAGGGCCAATTCACGTGTATGAAACAGAGTATTGGGAATAGTGTTCGGCGATACTATTCAATAGTATTATGAAGGCTCGATACTTTTAAGTATCGAGCCAAACATCGCTCGATACTTTTTTTAGCCTTTAGTCTCGATTTTATCGAATACCGCAATTTTTTTTCGACAAGTATCGAGGAAATTTTTATTTTGCGTTGCGCTTGCGCAGAGGCCACAGTGGACAGTTTAGACTCTAGAGCCTCTAGCAAGCATCTCCCCCTCTTGCTCGGTCCCACACGCATAGCGACGCACACACGCAGTTTGGACTTTTGAGTTTATACGCGGTAATCCGCTCGCGCGAAACAAAACACGATACAAAACAACATTCTACAGAAGTTATCGAGTCGTGTAACAGTTGCGTTAAAATCAAAAAAATCAAAAGCACGGGCGCGAGGGTCACTCTGAGACTCGCATGTCTCTTAATTCTCGAGAGAAAAAAAAAATTTTTTTAATTTGAAATATTAATAATATCCTTAAAATATTGAAAAAAATATTATGTTCTGAAAATTCTTAATTCTAAGTGTCTTTTGTAATGTCTTTTTTATTTTTTTTTTACTTTAGCACTTTCACCTGTAAGCGAGCATAATTTGTATTTAATCCCGATTTATTGTCAAGTGCACTGCAATGAAGCGACGACACTCGAAGCACAGCACGAAACACAGACGTTGATGCCGCTGCGAAGCTTCTGCTGCTGCTGCGCGCTGCTGTGCGCGGCACTCGAAGCTGCGGCGACAAGACGGAAGACGCTGAGCCTCGGAGCAAGATGGCTGCTGCGCGAGTCCCGGTGCGCGCGTGCCAAGCTCCTTCTTCTTGCTGCTGCGTGACGCACAAAATGGCCGCCGCACGTGTTGGAGCGCGCCAAGGATGATGCAATGTCGAGCTGCACGTGGCTAATGGCCGCCGTGCTGTCGTTGCCGCTGCGCGAACCGTCGTTGCTCTCGACACCGCGTGGCAGATGCCGTTGCGCCGGTGGAGTCGTTGATGTTCTCGTCGACGCCGTGTGGTAGTTGCCGATGCACGGCGGAGTCGTCGTTGAGCTGCGTCGACACCGAGTGGCAGATGCCGATGCACGGTGGATTCGTTGTTGCTTTTTCGAGAAACTGTTGTGTGTGCGCGCTTGGGCTGTTGTCGTGCGTGTCTCGACACGTTGCGACGCCGCACAGTTTTTACAAGCCCGCGTTTTATTTTTCACGAGCACCTTCTTCGCGCACTGTCGCCGTTGCTAGGTAATACGAGCACGAGCACTGTTTTCGTGTTGACGGGCGTCGTCTACACGAGTACCAAAACCACCGCCGATGCGATCTCGTTTTGTTGCACGAGTCGCCTTGTCTCGCACGTTGCGAGAAGAGAGCGAAAAAAAAATATGGCCGTCTCACTCCGCGTCGCGTGTTCGTCGTCCTCGTAGAGAACGAGAGAACGAAGGGAGTCACCGCTGAGGAGATTCGAGGGAGTGAGTTACTCTCGGAGGCTCCTGAATCTCGTTGACGAGAGGAGGAGAGGTCAGCAAATTAATTACTCAGAGTTGAAGGTTAATCAAGCGAGAGCTTTATTTAGTAGTTGCTAGCGTGGCAGCTGGGCGCTTCCTGAGCTCCGTCTCCGCCGCTAGGCTGCGCAAGGGGGGAGCGGAGAGGGAGAATCCCCACAGGTATATGCGTGCTCGCTCATTCGCTAGTAGCGCCAGCGGTGGTACACCGGCTATCACGTGCGTCGCGTCGTAGGAGACGTGTGGTCGCACAGAATCGAGTCGACGACGTGGGCATAGAGCACGCGCCGGCTACTTCTGGGCCCACCGATGTTGGGCATGATCTTCGCGAGGGCTCCAGCCACTCTTGCTGCCTTTTCGCTGACGATTCGGAGATGTTGGTCGAACCTCAGCCTGGAGTCGATGTGTAGGCCCAGGTAGCGGATGCAGGGGGTCGACATTATACTGCAGTCACCTATTGTGATAGTGATGGTCTCCATTTTCTTCCTGCTACTGATGAGAAGGGCCTCGTTTTTATGGTCAGCCGTTTCTAGGCTAAGACCTTAAAGCACGCCGCGCACCTGCGCGATGGCAGAGTTCAGATCGTGTTCGATCTGCCACAAGTGCTTGGCCACGGCCACCAAAGCGATGTCGTCCGTGAAGCCTACCATTCTTACGTTGCCTCTGAAGTTGAGGCGCAGAACAGCGTCGTACACGACGTTCCACAGGATGGGCCCCAAGACAGATCCTTGCGGAACGCCTGCTGTTACTCTGTGGGTCTCTGGTCCGTCGTCCGTATCGCAATCAAGCAGCCTCGCTGAGAGATAGCTTCTGATTATTCTCAGCAGGTACTCAGGTACACGCATTCGGCGTAGCGCGGCGTTGATGTTGTTCCACCGAGCCGAATTAAACGCGTTCTTCAAGTCGAGGGTGACCACGGCGCAGTACTTCTTGGTGCCGCGGTTCCATCTCTTGCCCGCGATGGCCTCTCGGGCGGTGGCGATGACGTTCTCGATGGCGTTGATCGTCGATCGCCCCTTCCGAAAGCCGTACTGGTGATCTGAGAGGCCCCCATGGCTCTCAGTAGTGGCTTCGAGACGGTCACAGATGATTTTTTCGAGAATCTTGCCCGCTGTGTCAAGCATACAGAGCGGCCTATACGACGATGGCTTCGGATGGCTTGCCCGGCTTTGGCAGCAGGACAAGCCTCTGCGTGGCAATGGCGATCTTGATAGCGGCGTTTGGTACTCCGTCCAGCCCAGGCGCAGTGTGTTCTTTGATCCTCTTGCATGCTCTTCGGAGTTCTTCCAGGGTGACGGCTGGTACAATTTCTGCTGCTTGGAGTGGTGGCGGCAGAGCTGGCTCGTCAGGCACACGAGGGAAGAGAGCAGCCACTATGCGGCGCTCCATGGTCGGTGAGCTTGGAGTATTTGCTCTCGGTCCTCTGAGGCGGGACATGACTGTCTCGTATGGTTTGCCCCGGACGTCCTCATTGACCTCATCGCACAGTTAGTTCCAGCATAGGCGCTTGCTGGTCTTCATAGCAGCGCGCAGGAGACGTCTTGCGGAGGTATAGCTCGCTTGGCAGGCGTCTCCATTTGGCCGGCCACGCGCTCTCTGGGCAAGCCTTCGCGCTCGCAGACATGAGCGCCGGAGGTCAGCGATCTCGCTTGTCCACCTGTATACTGCGCTACGATGGCGTTGTCCATCTGCCTTGGTCATAGACGCGTCGCATGCACTGGTAATGGCAGCCACGAGCCTCATTGCCATCTCTTCTGTAGACCCGGGTGGAACCGCGGCACCGGCTATCATGGCCGTGAGGCACTCTGTGTCAAGACTGCCTGCGTTCCACTTGCATCTTTGGCGCGTCGCGGGTAAAGGTGGTCTGGCGATCTCTATCTCAAACACGATGACTTGATGATCGCTATGCGTATAGAGCTCGCTTACGGCCCATGATGTCACTTGGGAAGCGAGTGTGTCGCTGGCGAAGGTGAGATCTACGACCGAGTAGCCCAGTGCACCGGTGAATGTTGGTGTATCTCCGGTGTTCAGCGGTACAGCTTCGAAGGGGGCGAGCGCGTCTAGGAGAGTGGTGGCGCGCTGTCTCGTAGCTCGGCATCCCCACTCCGTTGACCAGGCGTTGAAGTCGCCAGCAATGATGAGCGGTGTCTTGCCCCGGGCTTCCTCGGTGATGTTGGTGAGAAGAGCGGAGAATTCTACATCAGCGAGTCTTGCAGGTGCGTAGACGCTGAAAAAGTAGATTCCGCTGATACGGGCCCAGTTGAAAAAGGGACGCGCTCTTGCTGGGTGCTCCTGCACCAGGCTACCTCCCCGCACCCAGATGGCGGCTTGGCTGTTGGCATCGGCGAGCCATATATAGGGTGGATCGAGGTTCTTGTACTGATCACACACCATGGCCACGATGATGCGCTGCTCACGAATGGCTTGGCTCAGGAGATCCTGAGCAGCCTTGCAGTGATTGAGGTTGAGCTGTATATTCCTCATCGTCGGCGGGCTTGAGTGTTCTTCTGGGCAAGAGGGCACTACCGGCCTGTGGTCGCATGGTCGTGGGCAACGCCTTGTTCTTGGCAGAGAACGCACATTGGGTTCTTCTTGCAGTCCTTTATTTGGTGGCCTGCTTGTCCGCAGCGGAAACAGTGCCCCGAGCGATCAGGTCCCTTACAGCGGGCTGAGACGTGACCGGGGCTCCAGCAGCGGTAGCAGCGTGGAGCATCCTCGCGACCACGGATGCGGCAGTTTACCCAGCCAATCCGTGGCCGAGTTCCAGTGCCTTGGCGGCCAGGTCAGTAGTGGAGCTACATTGCTTCTGAACCCCCCCCCCTAAATTACAACCCCTAAATAATCATCTCCTTAAAAAACTACCCCCTAAAAAATCGAGTGAGGTGTCAAAATGCACCCCCTCAGGGGTGCATCCCTTTGCTTATAACAATTTCGCAAACTACCCCTTGAAAAATTGAGTGGGGTATCAAAATGCTCGTCTCAGGAATGTTTATTTTGTGTCATGGAAGCGGTGTGAGGATCAAATTTATTATTGTTTTTCATAATTAGCAATTTAAGAATTCTTTAAATTTCTCAACTTATCGAAATTATTTAAAATTATAAGTTGTGACCGCTCTTAGAATTCCTTTCAAATCTTTAAGAATATTATTTTAAAGGTATTTTCTAAAAAAAATTTCATTCCTGCCAGATCTTCTGATTTAGAACTGTGTTCTTTGTGAAAAATCACAGTGAATTTATACAGAAAACATTAAATCGAGAGTACTGTTTCTTCAAAGATAACAATACGTTCAATTCCTGCAATTATTTTCATGACTCACGATGAAAATATGCAGCTTTTTGATGCACAAAACTTTGATTGACAAAATAAATACTGGGATTTAAAAGTTGCCATGAATATTTTAAACTATAAATAATTCACGTATGAGTGTGTAATTGTGGAGTTACTTTTTGTTTAAAATTGTCCATGGAATATGAAACTATTTTTTATTTTTCAAAAAAATGTGTTGTTAACAAAACATGCTTACTATAACGTAATGTAATAACTTTTACAAGCAACTATGGACACCAACGATGGGTACGTGATTTCTAATAAAACGATTTTAAAACGTTAACGATTTTAACTGACTTGGAATCCGAAGCAAAGTCTTGAAAGTATGAGAAATTCAAAAATGCAAAAAAATAACTTTTTTGGAACTCGAAAGAACATAATCACTTGCATCAGACTTATTCAAACGTTTTCTCTGTTTCGTTATATAGCTTATAGCTGAGTTTAAATTAAAATAAATAAATAAATCACTCTAGATGGGTATTTTTAAGCTGAATTGACCGAATTGAACTGTAAAAAAAGGCTGGTTATGAAAGATCTTTTTGGGTACTTTACTGTAAAGTTCCCAGAGTTCGGTTCTCACCGAGATACGCACACACATGTATGGGCTATATCGCATCAACCGTGTGATAGTAAAAAAAAATAAATGAAATTGAAACAAAGTATGTACCCTTGAAGAGTACATTGAAAAATAAAAATTCTAAACTTTTGAGCCCACCAGGTCTATCCCTCATGGATCTACAGGGCTCAAAGTTGAAATTTAATTTTCAGATTATTCTGATTCCCGAGTGTGAAATGAAAAGATTTGTTAAAACATGATTTTAATGTAAAATTTGATGATCAGTTTATGTTTTATATCGAAATCATATTCATAACCCTAAAACATAAGATAAATCAAAAATAGTATAAAAGTCCAAAATAAATGTGTTCGTATCCATCAGTTGGGCAAAAATTGACATATGTTCATCGATAAGTCAGTCGGCACAAGTATTCTTTTGTTTTGCTGCCTCACTGAATTGACTCACGTGAATCTAACTCAACGTTTGAATTTTTTCTTTTGTTTATTAATATACTTTTTTTATGGACTCACTTTTTTATTCATACACAAGTCTGAGGTACGGGCTCATATTACTTTCTGTTTGTTGAAAGCTTACGCAACAAAGTATTGGACTGCATTGCAAACTTGTCATTCGTTAGTACTTTCTTGTCCTCTAGATGGCGTCGAACCTTTTTTTCGAGAAACTCGTTGGATAAAAAATAAAAATAATTACATATAAGCAGCTATTTAGTGACTTTATTTCGTGTCTCCGAGTTAAATGGAAACTATTTAATCTATAATTTATAGTGTTGTAATTTAATTTCGCTAATTTATTCCCTTTATCTATTAATACAATCGTATTTTTATATGGGCTAAGCCATAGTTAGCGTGATGGTCAAAAAAATTTTTTTTCTGAAATTATGTACTTTTGAAGAGTACATTGAAAAGTGGAAATCCTGAAAGTTTCAGCCCTCTAGGTCCAACCCTATTGAATTTTCAGGGCCTCAAAGTTGGATTTTCTTATTCTGCTGATATTCTGCTTGCAATTCTGATTTTCTGGAGTTAACATGAAAAAAATTTATCAGCCCATCTGGTCACTCACCGCGGTCGAGCCCCTCTGCGGACGCACGAATCTAGAGCCTCCTCTGCGCTCCGTAAAACCCGAGTGCACGCGCACTTAGGTAGTGCGCATATACTAGCAGAAGCAAACCTGTCACCGTGTAGACTTGAGATTGCCTGATTTGTAGTAGTGTTCTGATATTAGCTAAAGTGAAAAGTTATATTATTATTTATTATTATTTTTATGGAATATTAAATAAAAGGAAAAATTGAGTTATTTATAATTTGTTGAATGGTGATATATATATTTGAAAGTTATAATAATATTTTGGCTGAATGTAACAATAATTATTATTATTAGTAGTATTTTTTTTTTATTATTATTTTTATTTTAAATACTTTTTGTTTTGTGTGTTTGAAATTAGAATTTTTATTTTTTTATTAAAAGTTAGTTGAATAGCAGGCCCCATCTAAATTCTTTTACGATGACTAACGGAGGAAATACAGGTGCCAGTTCAGGTACAGGGGGCGCGAACGGAAATGGAGACCCACCCGCTACTATACGAAACCCGGGAGAGATTAGTACCTTGATCGCCACCTCATTTACGGTCAGCCAAGCGACGAACCAAATACCCATCTTCGATGGGTCAAATATACCCTTACGGGATTTTCTTCTTGACGTGAACAATGCAGCCTCTAGCCTTCTCCCGGCCCAAATGCCGATGTTTCTCCGGCATTTGATGAGTAAGCTACAGGGCAAGGCTAAGCGCAGCATTTACAGGAAAGAGTTTCCTAATTTAGAGGCTTTGACCAAGCACCTCAAACAACGATTTGCGGCCCACAACACATATACGTATTACAATCACCTCTTGCAGACTGCTTGCATGAAGCAGGGAGAAACCGTACACGATTTCTTCGACCACATTAACGTTCTCTTAGGAGGAGCGGAAGCCGCTCTTAAAGAAGAGGTCGGAGAGACGTACGATGCAAATATGCTGACGCCTCTCTTAAATACGGCCCTGGATATGTTTATTAAGGGGTTGCCGGCAGATATTTGCCGGGCCGTCGACAGCACCAGACCGCGCACCCTCGAGTTAGCTCTCGAGGAAGCAGTAAGATTGGAGAAACGCATGGCTGCTCATATTATACCCGATACGCGCGCTCAGAGGAATCCCTGTGAGATGGGCTTTCGCCAACGTGAACCTATGATGGAACGAGCTAACTACCCTAGCGAGGACACTCGCCCGCGCCCCGCGCGAATTATGCCCCGTTTATAGGATATATCACGGAGGCCCGCCCATACGAATATTCCGACGGTGGATTGGAATATGAACCACCAAGAGACGAGTACGAACACCCAGAGGACTTTCCTCGCGAATACTACCCCCAAGAAGGGGAGGGGAATGAAGACCCCAATCGACCTTGGATCAGTTACATGGCCCCAAAACCTTAGGGAAGTCCACAGGTATCCCCGAATTATTATGTTTCCCAACCCTCGCGCTATACTTATTCCCGACAGGAATATGAGCAACAACGAAATTATAATCCGCGTGCCTATATAACTTATGACGCACCCACGGACCATTACGATCTTGTGCCGCGATCTTATTATCCCCCCCGACAACCTTAACACCCGAGACCCTATTATGAAAGCCTTAGCCGAACCCCATTTTAAGATAGGGGCCGCCAAGACTCTTACCCACCAAGAGCCACAGGTCCGGGAGTCCCGATACACGCGCCGCCATACGCTACAGGTTCGGGAACACCATTCAGGGCAGAACAGCCCCACTGTCATCGGCCTAATTTACCCACTGCCTACGAACCCAGGAGAGATTTAAACTCGAATGGGGCTCGCGCCGGTCCCGACACGAGCCCCCGCGCCTCGGCCCCAGCGACTGCGCCACAGAATTACTCGCGCCCGAGTACAGCCACCA
Source organism: Trichogramma dendrolimi (assembly GCA_034770305.1). Classification (NCBI taxonomy): domain Eukaryota; kingdom Metazoa; phylum Arthropoda; class Insecta; order Hymenoptera; family Trichogrammatidae; genus Trichogramma; species Trichogramma dendrolimi. The sequence continues at coordinate 236,572 of JAPMIB010000081.1, read as the reverse complement.
CTATGACGATCGCTCGTCGACCGGACATCCCTGAGAACTCCCAGGTGATGGGGGAGATTGCCGAAGCGACTCAGAGGATGACACTCCTACAGTAATCCAACTCAAACTACCCGAATGCACCGGAGGAACCGCTCGGATAATGCTTGATAATGGGGCAACCGTGAATCTTATAAAGATCGGAATAGTGGCCCCAGACACGAAAGTTTTCGAAGGAAAAATCATTGAACTGGAAGGGATCAGTCGGGAACCTCAACCCACCTATGGATATATTTTTATAAACTTGTGGGGAACCCCGTACCGATTCTACCTTATAGCGAATGACTTCCCTCTTAGAGAAGACGCTTTAATCGGCCGCAACCTAATGAGAAAGGAAGCTGCCGTTATTTCGTACCATTACAATAGTATGGCCGTCCGCAGCGACCCTCTCAACCCTATACTCTTTGTTGACATGCCGGAATCCCAGGGCAAACGAGTCAACGTGGTGACCCGAAATGCTGTGGGCATGCCATCCCTGGAATATGTCGCACCCCCAAGAGCCAATGATTATGAAGACTATTGCGCTGATCGACGATTCGTGGCAGATTGTGATGAACTATGCCAGTCAGGGAATGTCAAACCCTCAGATATGCAGACGGTCAAGATCCCAGCCCGTACCCGGAAGCTTGTTCAATTAAAATTAGTTGCCACAACTCTTCGAGACGGGTATCTACCAAGAATCGACACAGGTAACCCGGATGTTTTCCTGGGTGAGAATCTTGTTAGAAATGACGATAATACTTGCCGAGTCTATGCTATTAACTCCACAGACCGCGACGTCGAATTTGAGATACGCCCCGCAGAAATTCATCCCTTTGATTACGTAGTACAAGACTTCGAATCAGACGACTCCACGGAGACGGAGGTTTAGCCCATTACCGATCTAGAGCAACGCGCGAACCGGATTCGTGAGATTGTTGACCTTCAAACCCTCAACCCCGAAGAGAAAGAAACTATCCTAGGTCTAATCCACGATTACCCCGATCTATTCCTTGTTCCAGGAGATCCCCTTCCCTGTACTAACCTCGTATATCACGAAATACCCTTAGAAAATGACATACCGATCAATACTAAGCAGTACCGCCATCCCCCGGTACACAAAGAGGTAGTGAAAAAGGATATAGAGAAAAGGCTACAGAAAGGGATTATCGAACCATCAGCCAGTCCCATGAACTCCCCCATCTGGATAGTGCCGAGGAAGCCTGGTCCGGACGGCACCCCTAAGTGGCGAGTTGTTATTAATTTTCGGGAATTAAATAAAAAGACAGTTAGCGACGCGTACCCTCTCCCCAACATCGCTGACATCATGAATCAGCTGGGAGGAGCGGTGTATTTTTCTACTTTCGACCTTGCTAGCGGATTTCATCAAATTCCCATGAAGGAGGGAGATGGAAAACCGCTTTCTCTACCCCTAACGGTCATTTCCAATATCGTCGAATGCCAATGGGATTAAAAAATTCCCCGGCTACGTTCCAGCGCCTCATGGACAAAGTCCTGAGAGGGTTGCAAAACGTAGAAATGTTGGTTTACCTTGACGATATCATAGTGTACGCCAAGGATCTACGGGAACACGATTCCAAGGTACGGCGACTCTTTGACCGCCTCCGAGGTGCAAGGCTAGTCCTCGAACCGGAGAAGGTCCATTTCCTCCGAAAGGAAGTGGGGTTCTTAGGGCATATAGTCAGCGAGCGAGGCGTGGAGATGGACCTAAAAAAGATAGAGGTCATGACAAACTTTCCCCAGCCTAAAACTGTGAGAAATGTGCGGCAGTTCCTAGGCATGGCCGGGTATTACCGTAGATTCATCCAGAGTTTTTCAAAGATCGCCAAACCGCTGCACGACATGACGAAAAAGGGAGTCAAGTTCGAATGGACCTCCAAACAAGAAACGAGTTTTAAAACCCTTAAAACTTGTCTTACCACCGCTCCAATCCTGATTTTCCCTAATTTTAGTAAACCATTTACGCTTACCACCGATTCGTCGGACCTGGCCATTGGGGCTGTCTTAAGTCAAGAGAGAGAGACGGTTTCGATCACCCTATCGGATACCTGTCTCGAGTATTGAATAAGGCAGAAGTCAACTATAGCACAACGGAGAAGGAATGCCTCGCTGCCCTTTACGCCATGTATCATTACCGGCCATACCTACTAGGTCAACTATTCACCTTAGTAGCTGACCATGAACCTCTCAACTGGATGCACAATCGCAAAGACCCCGGTCTGAGGCTCATGCGTTGGGTGTTTAAGTTTACCGACAACCAATATACCTTTAAGTACAGGCCAGGAAAGGAAAACGTCGTAGCCGATTGCTTATCCAGGAACCCTATTGTAGAGACCCCGGAGGCCGAGATTAATCAGCGGCTTCCCTTGCTACGAGTCCTCATGCACGGCAGAAAAAGGCAGCTCCACCAAAAGGAAAGCTGCGCCCAAGATCAGACTCCCCTGCGCCGAATACGAACCCAAGAACGATTCAACAGCCGAGTTAAGTTACCACACGTGCGGCGAGGGCCAAACCTGCGGAACCAACTCCGGCGCCGGATCCGGAAGCCAGCTGCCTAGCCCTACGGACTCGATCCCGCCTGCCCTCGATAAAGACACCAGCTGTCCCCCCCTCCCCCGGTCACAGCACGTGTTGACACAGGACTCAGAAAATCAAAAGGCAAAACGTCCAAAACCTCCAGGGCACAGCAATCAATGTCCCCTTCAGAGCCATCTACGCCCAAGGCGGGGCAAAGATCCAACACTGACCGGGAGAATCCTGAAATTGAGAATCTCTCTCTCGTGGATCTCCACCCCAGCCAAGAACGGCAATCAGCGCCCCCTTCTGAGCCCTCCACCTCAATGGCAGCGCAATGTAGCGCCACTGATTGGGAGAATTCGGAAGGCGAAAACCCCCCTCTCGTGGATCCCCGCTACAGCGGGCTGCGCGAAGAAACCGAGCCCCCAACCGAGGGAAGTACAGAGACGAAGGAGGAACCCGAACCTTCCGCCGCCGGAATACAGACTGAAGGCCAAAAACTAACCCCCAAATCTTCTCCTACTCACACGCCGGACATAATCCTTACCCCAGCCCCCACGACTGATGAGCTGGCTACCACTGAAGACGCCGATGACACGACCGAGGTCGTTGAAACGGGCCTCTCTGAAGATGACCTCCTGAAGGCTGCGGCCGAGATCGATATAAGTCAACGCATTATCGAAAGAAGAACCTACGAAACCGAGGATATTATCGATGAAAAGGACCTCGAGCTAACAACTGTTGTCGAACGGAGTTGCCTATCGGATGGGACAGCTGTCGATGAAGAAACTAGAGAATACCTCGACAGCATTGATCCCTAAGACGAGGTACACAATAACGACAGGACCCTCTCGGAAAAAGTAGAAAAACTGATACGGGAGACGCAAACCAAAGTAAGCCAGGAGCAAAACAACTCCACTGCGTCCGTTGAAACTGAAGCAATCTCCTCCAGAAAGGAAGAAACTCCCATCCTGGCAGGAAGCAACCGACCGACGGATAAGCGAGAAACCACAGATACCCCTGTGAGTAAAAGCACCCCGATGCCCAATAAAATCGCTAGAAAAGATTTACCACCCCAAAAACTAACTAATATCCCCGAGGAACCCGAAAATACACCCGTAATACTGAACTTTTCGCAACCCCCTGAACCCGATTTCCCGCTGTTTTTCCCTATCCCTATCGAAGAAGGACCACTAAACAAATATATCCTGGAACATAATCCAATTATGAGGGATAGCCGCTCCGAAGATTTTAGAAGAATTATCCAGAATCCCCAAATAAAACTAGCTGGCAACACTATTGCCAGTCGGGAATCCTTGACTTATCGACAAGATAACTAAATCACGTTTATTAGTCAAGATTGCGAGCCCTCTACCCGCAACCTGAGGCTGCTGTCCGACATAGACGCAATAGACCTCAGAACGATAAAATCCCGGAAGCCCAGTATTGGGCAGATGATAGCTTCTCCCTTCAAAAACAATATGGTTCTATTGCTGGTGGTGAAAAGGCGACATTACGACATTTTAAGCATCGACAATGTACGTGCGGCCTTAAAATCCCTCCGAGACTTCATGACTCGTAACAAACTATATAGCGCTCGCATCTCAAGGAAGGGAGAGCTCACTGATACCCTTTCTCCAGGACTACTAACAGAAATGATACGGAACACCTTCCGACACACCCCAACCAAATTTACAATCTGCTATGGGCAAGTTGAAATACCGAAAGAGGAAGAACGGAAACCAATTATTACCAATCTCCACGCAAGTCGAATAGGAGGCCATAAGGGAATGAATCAGACCTATACGAAAATTAGAGAAAGATACTATTGGAATGGAATGCGTAATGAGATTCAGAACTTCATACACAAATGTCTTGAGTGTCAGGAAAAGAAGCTCACCAGGATTAAAACACGTGACCCGTTACTCATTACAGATACACCATTAGAGGCCTTTGATAAAGTGTCAATTGACACCGTAGGGAAGCTTCGTCTAACCCCGGACGGGAACTGCCACCTCCTAACGATGCAATGTAACCTCACTAAAATACCTTCTTGCGATACCAATTCCCAACCTGAAAGCATCAACCATCGCTGACGCATTGGCCCGAAACTTAATTTGTCAGTTTGGAGCCCCCCGAGCAATTTTATCCGACAGAGGCACCAGCTTCCTCTCCGACCTTGTCGAATCGGTCCTGCAGATATTCAAGGTGAAACACCTAACAACCTCAAGCTATCGGCCACAAACAAATGGCTCACTCGAAAGGAGTCACGGCCCCCTCGTGGACTTTATCCGAACCTATTCGTAGGACTACGACGACTGGGATCGCTTAACCCCCTTTGTCACCTTTACCTATAATACCAGTGTCCACTCGGCGACAAACTTCACGCCATTTGAGTTGGTATACGGAAAAGTAGCTCGGTTCCCCCTTCGCATACCCAGCGAGGATAAACTCCCAACCTACAACCTATACCTTCAAGACCTCCTTACAAGGCTAGGAGAGATGAAAACCCTTGCGGCCGAGAGGCAAATTATGCAAAAACATAAGGCCAAAACCCGGCACGACCGACACCTAAAGCCCTTCAAAGGACGGGTAGGTGGTTATGCCTGGATCCTTAACGAACCCCGTACCGGAAAATTTGATAAATTTTATAAAGCCCCGTTGCTAATTAAAGAAATTTTGGGCAATAGCAATGTAACTTTGGAACTCCCGACCGGCCAACAAATACGGAAACATACCAGTTAGCTAAAAGCAGTACCTGACTAACAATATGATGCCTTTTGCAGAATGGCATTGATATGCACTATCATAAACCTTCTAATGATGGTCGGAGCCACCGCCGATATAAACATCCAGCCCATCAACAGCAACCCGGGATTACATTATGAGGATTACGGATCAGTGGTATTAAAAAAGGCAACTTGGCGAGTTGCCATTTATTTAAATATTACGGTATGGACCAGGGAACACCCACTGTTCCAATCTTATATACAATTGGAACGCCACTGCTTCTCAAAAACTCCAACCCCAAGTTGCAGCCTATTCAAAAATACCGACATTTTTAAACAGTTCCAAATTATCCAACAATTACAAGAGAAAATACAATTGGCACGCCAAACTGCGATACCGCCCAACACACTAAAAAACCCATTAAGCATAAGACTACGCAGGTCAGCTCCCCTCGCCATCATACTTTAAGCAAAAGCCTCTTTAGAACGGCTACTAAAGACGAAATCAACATCATTCAAACATCGCTAAGAAGCCTCTCCCAGGAACAGAGTGACCTTATTAAGCTTAATAAAGAAAAAACGCACTTGTTAATGCGGAGCATGGACACCGTAGCAAATGTCACACAGAGACACGAAGAACTCTTCGTGGAGTTAGATGGAATCTTACGTAGCGAAACCACCGAGATTGAACACCTACAATACGAAGTAAGACTTTTAGCCCATTTTTCCACAATTGCAAAAGGAATGGAGAGTAGAATACGAAGCCTGGAACAACTAGAAATTATTCTACGAGAGCTGCGATCAGGACGCATACCTTCGCAACTACTAACCCAATCGATCGCCCAAGAAATCGCGATCGATATACAACAAAACAACCCAGACCTAGAAATACCAATACCCAGAGAACACCTAAGACCGGAAGAAATCTTGAAAATATCCACGGCCGATATGATTTATATCGATGGACACACCACCGCAATCATATATATACCCTTAACCGAAAGAACCCAATATAAATTATATAAACTACACCCACTAGAAATACCCCAATTTTCACCAAACAACACGCCAGTCGGCACAGCATTTATCCGTCCCGCACACCCCTACCTGCTTTTGAGCGCAACCCATAAACAATATATTATGTATGACAATGAGAACTTAGGAAAATGCTTACAAGGGCATTCAAGTTATGTATGCCCCATTCAGTCACCCGTAAAGGAGGTGTACCTTAGTAATGAATGTGAGATAAACTTGGTAACTAACCCAGCCAACACAAACCTTAAATACTTCCAGATAATGGTAACTCCTAACCTTAATACCCAGTGGCACTACTTGAGTCATGACGGTTCGTGGCTATACTCAAGGACAGAAACAGAGACCATCGAATTAATCTGTCCCAACAAACGAGATGAGTCAGCCAAAATAACTGGAATTGGAATATTAAAAATTCAACCAGGATGTCATGCAAGGACGAGGGATCACCTGCTCGAGACTGAGGAAGTCCGGCGATCCCAACACAACTACGTCTACGATACCGACACTCACCTTAATATTACCCCCTTATTCCCACAGATAGAAACATCATGGCACTTCCTCACCAGCCTGAGTACCAACAGCAACCCAGCCAGCAAATGGAAGGAAGAAGCAGTTAAAATCGAGACCTTACTCCAACAAATAGATGCGGTAGACGCGCAAGCAAGCGAAAGGAGGTCAACTATGTCCCTCGTCGTGGGCGGATTCGGAACCCAATTAATCATAACGATAGGAATAATTTTTTTTTGCCTTATGCTTTCAAAAAAATGAACCAGTATTAAAAAGAAAATGGAAACGCGCGATCAAGGATGAAAATCCTATTACCGAAAACCTTTATATAAGTAACCCAATAGCCGAAAATGCAATAGAAACAAATGCAGATGAGTTAGAAATGTCGGCTCTCCCAAGACAGAATGTCCCAGTCTAACCCAAAAATACCCCCTAACACTAATTAAATGTAATTTGTTATAGGAAATCCCAAAATGACCGACTACGAATTGAAGGTATTAAGGTCTACCGTTAACCAAGAAATACCAATAATAACCCTCCTGGATGCCGCCGTCAAGCTAGGGGAAATTCTGGACGTAACTACATTCTACCATCCCGAGGATTACACTAAAACAATCACGATAAGATACTACCCCTACGCCTACCCAGGAACGACGCCAGCTCCCGCACCACCACCAATGATAACACCCCTACAAGAGCCCCTGGCCCCATCAGAGGTTAGCCCAACGAACTTGGCGCAACAACCTGAAGCCGAAAACACAGCAAGCCAATATTAAACACAAACAACCAATGATCAAAACGATCGATTATTTTGTACCATACCCCCAAGCTTCCCAACATCCTTAATAGTACAAAATTTACTAAAATATTTTACCCCGTATGGGCGCATCGAATACTATAATATAATTAAAAATAAACAGCAAAAACCCACATTTGCTTTTGTAAAATATTTTGATTCAGCGCACGCGAAAAGAGCCTATGAGAATGTGGATAAAATATGGAAAGCAATAATTGCCTCAGGAGAGGAAAATAAAATCACAATACCGAGGAAAAACCATAATGACCCTGCATAAAGAATGTGAGACCCAAGTTGAATGGGACACGTATGCGCTGCATGTGACCTCATGCGAGCAAATACGCAACCTGCAAAAAGACCCAATACCCACTCCCAATACTGAGGACTGTGACCTCATTAATTTAGTATAAAACTCAAACACACTATAATGTAGAAATTTATAACACTTATTATTATTAATACTATAACTAATTAAAAAAGAAAAAAAAAAAACCCTTAATACCATTCACCATATTTATGTTGATAGGATTTACAAAGACATGGAGCCGACCACCATCCTAGAAAAAATTGCAGACAACGCATTCATATTAATCTATGAAGCTGCGAAGGAACAGGATGAACAGATCATCACCCTACTAATAGAATATGCGGACGGGGTGATTGATATTATAAGTGAGCGGCCACAAACAAAGCTAATCGTGATCTTGACCTTTCGTTCTCCTATGGAAAAAATGAAACTTTCTAATATCCTAAAGAATCGGAACCAAAGGAGAGCGCAAGAAAAGGAACAATCAAAGGCCAAAGGCAAAATAATATTAAACCCAGATCCGCAACGCTTGCACGTTTTGGTGCCCAAGAACATGTCATGCTACGAGGCTGTCGAAATCCTAAAAGGATACGGGGAGATCGACTTTTACGATCTCATCGAACTGGACAAACAGCTTCCAAAAGTTTTTGCAATGTACGTGCGATATTGCACTCAAGAGGCGGCCGATCAGGCAAGGAAGACAACCGCCTTCATAAAGGATGTACGGCCAGCACCAAAATGGACTCTTAAAGGCATATATATAAACCTACCGCGAGAATACGACTGGTTACACTGTCACCACAAAGTGACACTGTCCCGAAAGGCAAGCCACGATAAGGTTTGCTCGGGACAACAACAACCAGAGGAACGCTGGAGCAGCGATGAGTTGAGAGCAAACACCATCCGTGGCCTCAAAACCCACTACCTTTGCGGACGGGGCATCCGAGAGGACGCATGGAAAAACCACTTAGAAAAATGCAGTAGGCATAAACTTGCATACGTAACCCGAACACCTACAAAGAAATCCCAAAATTAAAATAAAACACATGTAAAAAAAAAACCCATTTTCAATAAATATAAATTTTTATATTTTAATAAATATATTTATAATTTTATATTATTATATTTTATTAATTTACCTTTTACCCTACACCCCCATCCAACGGGGTCGTTGGATCCCAAGGAAGGGAGGATGTTACACTGAGAATAAAATCTAGTAGAGTTGACTACAGCGCCATAGTAGATTCTACTATAGTAGTGAAGTAACTGCCGCTCGAGTAGATTTTACTATATACTTAAGTAAACTGCGCGCGTGAAATATTTGTACCTATGGACGACTACGTAAAAAATTTTCTAATTCAAAATTATTTGGAGAAATTCATCGACAAATTTTCAGGTAAGTGAAAACAATTAGTTTAATATGTTTTGGTTCAGGACATTAACTTTTTAAATAAACAAATTTAGGTTAGTTTTAGTCATTCGTCGTCTTTAAACGTCAAGTATTTGAGTCTGTGATTGAAACTTACTTGAAAAGTTTAACGATAACTCATTCCGTGTAAAGCTGAATATGTTCAGAATTAAAGAATTAATTATGAGCAAGAAATGGGAATCTTATTTACAATAGGAGTTGTCGTTGAAAATTCAGTGACTTATTTTAGATAAGAAGTTTAACGATAACTCATTCTATGTATATCTGAATATGTTTAATTAATAAAAGAATTAAAGAATTAATTATGAGCAAGAAATGGGAATCTTATTTACAATAGGAGTTGTCGTTAAAAGTTCAGTGGCTCATTTTTCGTTAAACTGCTTATCTAAAATAAGTCACTGAATTTTCAACGACAACTCTCATTGTTAATAGCATTACCATTTCTTGCTCACAATTAATTCTTTAATTCTTTTGTAAATTAAACATATTCAGATATACGTAGAATGAGTTATCGTTCAACTTCTTATCTAAAATAAGTCACTGAATTTTCAACGACAACTCCTACTGTAAATAAGATTCTCATTTCTTTCTCATATTTAAGGGGGGAAAGGTACCTTAAACCTGCATTTAAAAAAAATTCATTAAAAATTGCGAAAAATAATTTTTTTGGACTCTACAGAGAAAACTCTGCTTTTTTCACTCTTTTTCCAAAGTTTTTCACTCTGGAATATGAAAATTGAGGTCCCAGATCCTATAGAACCCTCCTCGATGAAGCAAGCCCACAGACATGAGAGGTACACCTGTGCCGTAGGATCCAGCTAAAACCGACCATTCAATCATGGTCATTGGGGTGTCATTTTGTTCAGTAGATATTTGGTTACAAACGCAAGCACTTTCAGATATTTTAATTAATTATACACAATTGACAGCTATATATACATTTTATTCATTAATAATAAGATAAAATGACAGATTATGCTAGCATATGGTCTGAAAAAAGTGCAAATTTAGTCCAATACCTTTGAAAGTTCTTGCGTTTGTAGCCATTCTCACGTAGAACAATCCCTGAAAATTTCAGCTCATTTGCTCAAATGGTTCATATGGAAAATTACGGCAACAGAGCAATTTTGAGATGAAACGTAACTGCCCAAGAGTTGAAAAAAACAAAAATACACCAATATATGTCATAATGATACTCTCATGTCACTGAGGCTGCTTTAAACTTTTTAGACAATAAAAACAGTAATTCAACTTGAATTTTCAACATATGGACCCACAAGAACAATGTTCAATTATCCCAGACAGCCAACAAAGTCAAATGCGACAATTTCATTTTTAATTTGTACTAAAATGTTAGTATACGTTAATATGGGTTTTATATGGAAACTAGTAACTAAGTTGATTATGTCTAAATCAACTTTTTACACAAATATGTACAATCTCACATTAGAACTTGAACCCAGTCCTCTACCTTCACTAACATTCATAAAATCACTGGATCTATAATTGGAAATAAAATCACTCAAAATTGATCAATTATCACTAATCTTGTTTATCACATGCAACATACAATTATACATGACACAGTCATATACAAATACATAATTTACAGTGACATACATATACACTGATGTATATATGTCAATTTACTTATGTACACTGTATTTCTTGAATTTGACCTGCTAAAAATGTCACATTTTCATAAAAAGCTATTGAAACTTCTTCATAGCTTCATTATGAAACACTATGTTGAGTTGCAAAGATATAATTGCACTCTACATATACTTTTTTCACTTTCAAAAAAAAATGTAATTATTAGCCATTGGAAATGAAGAAGCAGTCAGCAGACTGTTATTGAGATATGACCTAGGCTCGCGCACGAAACTGAGAGAGACAGAAGATATACCTAAAGCCACGTGCTGCGAGTGGTGGCGTTACTGTACATCTATACCAATGTAAACAAACAAATTTCTACTGGATGTACTCTAACCAAAGATAAAATGAGTACCACTAGATGGCGCTACGACTTATGAAAGTCCGGAGATTCATGAAAGACGGCAATGTTTTTTTGAGTTGTTTTATTCACTTTTCCTGTAATAATCATAAAAGTATCGGTACTAAATAGGCTGTACCTCACGGTAAAGTTAAAATTTAAAAATTCTGATCACGGCACTGGAAAGCTGAGGAAAAATCCTATCGAGAAGGTCAATAAAAAAAAATTTTTTTTGTTGAGATTTTAGGTACCTTTCCCCCCTTAATTGAGGCTGAGTATATTTTAATTTACATAGAATGAGTTATCGTTAAACTTCTTATCTAAAATAAGACACTGAACTTTTAACGATACCTCATTCTTTGTAAATTTGATATTTTTAGTCTCAAAGAATTAGTTATGAGCAAGCAATGAGAATTCTATCTACAATGGGAGTTACTGTTGAAAGTTTAGTCATGGAAATGTTCTTGAAAAGTCCATAAATAACACATTTTTCAATTTTAACTTGAAATATAAATAACTTGAAATCCTATCACCTTCTTATTTCGCAGACGCTGGTGTATGTATAAAAGCCCTTCCGTTGCTCACAGAATGTATGTTAGATGAACTTTTGAAAAAAAAGAGGTCGGGTTTCGGTTAAAATTTAGCAATGCACTAAAGAAATTAAAAAATGATGAAGCTTTTAATGCAGCTTACACAGTTCCTGATTCTTCTAACATTGTTCTCTTTGATCCTTCCGAAATCGCTGTCCTGCCAAGCATTAGAAGTAATGGTGATAAAACGATCGATGTGGAAATTCGCGGCGCGTCGACTAGTGTCGGTTAAGCGGGCAGCGCACAGGCTGCGCGTGGCGCTAGGGATGGTACAGGAGAGTGGCAGTCGCCACAGTACTCTCCCCCTATGAACTTTTTTTTTTTTTTAATTTTAGCAAACATACTTAATAATTAGGTTGTATTACAAAAATATTTGAAGTGTAACGATGTATTATATATATAAAAAAAAAAATTTTCTTATTTTTGATCAGGTACATTCACTTAGGAAGGCAATGTGTATTACAATTATTAGTTAATACTTAGACTAAGTGCTGTAAAACAACTTAAAACTAATTCTTAAATGAAATTTTCATTTAACTGGAAATAAAGAATTTTACTTATTAAATTATTAAATTATTCCTTAATAGTGTATTCATGACGCAGCATGATTTGTTTTGGAACAGTTAGACTAGCAAAAGAACAAACTTAACTAAACAAATTGGTTTCTTAAGGACTATTTTGCAGACTGAACTCTGATTTTCCTTATAAAAAAATTGTCTCCGATTTCCTTGTAGAACAGTGTTTTAAAATTGCCACTGCCCTGTTTGCAAACCCAACTAGGTACGTTGATTACAAAATTGCGACAACAGATTTGTACATTTGTTTCTAGCAGTGGTTTGATCACGTTAAAATCAAACTCTTGTGGGCCGTCTTTGGCGTAGTTTAAAGTTAAAGAAATTAGACTCTTAGGGAGTCTGTTAAGAATCTGTGGTTGTTTGACGTTGAATTTGATCGTAAGAAATCGGAGACTGTTCAGTCGCGAAAAATCTACGTGCTCATTGAGCTGAATACTTTCTAGTTTCAAAACATTAACGTTAGGAATACGTGGAATGATTAGATGGATTACAGATCTGACAAACATCGCGTTACTTAAATCTAAGTATTTAATCTTTGGCGACATATGAATTTGTGGATTGAAGTCTGCGTTTTCCAAACTAATGTCGGGCTTTTTAAACCTTATTGAAATGTGTTCCAAAGCATTGTGATTAGAAAAAATTTGCTCAAAGAGCGGCACAGTGCCGACATGAAAATCTGTAGCATAACTGTTAATTATATCTAGTGAAATGAGTGAAAAATTATTAACTAAAGCTTTACCAACTAATTCCAATCGCAGATTGGTGCAGTTTTCGATTACTGCTTCACGTAGTGCGCTGTTTGCTAGGCATTCCCCCCTGAATTTAAGATTGCCTATAACTTTCAAACATTTAATATTAGCCTTACATAAAGTTTTGTCAACTGGCGATAACGTGGTGCCTAGACTGAATGAGTCGATTATATTTATCAAAAATAAACTCGATGCATTGTTGATTCATCTCGACTGCTGTAACGTCTAAACGACGCAGCCGATCTCTTTCCCCGTCTCGCCTGCCAGGGCGTAAATCATACATTTTATGTAAGCATTTTTTAACTAAAACAGAGTTGAAATCGTTGGGGGTATTGAAAATTAACGTATGGGGTGAGTATTTATCAAACATATCGAGTATGCTTTTGAACGACGTTTGTCCGAAATCTATCGGCCACGAGCTATCAAAATAGTACGTAAACAGCGCGTCTACCAGCGTAGGGTGTAATGAGAACGCCAGTGCAGTGTTAAACGCGGTACGTATGTCTATTTTCTTAAACAGTTGGATTGTCGCGGGATAGTTGCGTACGAACGGACTTGCGAGTGTTTGTGCTGTGTAATGTGTAGGTGGTTTAATGATGATGCAAGATGAGTTGAAATTTTTGTCACCATCAGGTACGACTCTCAGGTAGCCTTGGTGCTTTTTGCCATTAGATTTGACGAACGACCACTTGAACATGTTGGCTGCCGCAAATGTTTGAATTTTGCACGACACGAGCAAAGATGCACAGTTGATTTTGCCTGCCGTCTTCCTCGTTTGCAGATTACGCTTGACTGCTGTGAGGGTGTACTCACTCGGATCGATGGGCTTCAGAAATTCTTGGATGTGGTGTTCTTTAAAATTGCCACACAGGTTTTTAATGTGTAACACGAGGTTCGGGTTATCATGAGTGAACAATACCGGATAGTGGACTGTGTGATCCATCCTGACCAAGGCTGACTGACCGATATTATTATTTCGTGCCAAAGCTTCACGGCGTAGCAACTCGTGTCTGAAGTAATAACATGAGAGCGTTGGGAAAGCTGCCATTACTTCGGTGCATTGATTAGCGATTTCTCTTGGCGCAGTGAGTGAGCGGTACTTGATATCATTGAAAATCTCGTCTAGAGTTTCTATGAGTTTTTTGTTCCTGTAACGCAAAGAATTTTCTTTCGTCTGAGAATGTTTGGAATATGTCTTTGACGTTTGTGATTTTGGTTAGTAAAAATTCTTGTATTTTGAGTACAAGCAGCCTCTGACCCGGGTGTTGGTATAGCGATTTCGACGGTACGAGATTGAGTCTCGGTGTCGACCGGGAGTGGGAGTGGAGGTGGGGTTCAACTTGATCTGTAGCAGAAGTGGCTGTGTGATCGTGTTGGTAATTTTCGATAGGTGAAGGAGGTCTTTGCGACTGCACTTCGTCTGAGCTTTGAGGTTTTACCTCGGCAGGACTGTCCTTCGTTGACAAGATTTTGTTCATCGAGTGGAGGCTCTTCAGGAAGGAGGGGTGAAATTGACATCTGCACCATAAAGAAAGTGCGCTGGCTTCAAGTGTTCGATTGATACAGTTTTCACTTGATCGCCGATAACGATGTCGAAGTGTCTACGAGATGCGTGCTTGTGACGAACTTTGTGAGGACCTGTGTAAGGTCTAGTGAGCGAGGGTTTTACAGCTTTTACGGCCTTGAACACATGAGTGCTTTTTTCAAGATCCGTGAAATAGAAAGGTTGTAACTTAGATTTAGTTTTAGACTTAATTGGTTTTAAGTTTTTCATGTGTTGAATAAAAGTTGTTTGAAACTCTTTCATTTCGGCTGTGTCTGTATTGACCTCGCCGACAAAGTCGCCAGGAATACGAAGAGTCGTGCCGTAGAGCATTTCCGAAGGACTCACGTCTTCGGGAAGAATTATTCGGGTACGTAGTCCAAGGAGGACAGTAGAGAGAGAAGATACCCAATCAGCTGTGTAGGTCTGCACATCAGAGCTGCTTTGAGATCTCTGTGCCAACGCTCGACCATTCCATTTGAGCTAGGATGATAGCTCGTGGTGCGTATACGTTGGATACCGAATAATTTAGTAAACTCAGCGAAAACTGTGCCCTCGAATTGTCTACCTTGATCTGAAGTTATTATAGAAGGCGTTCCGAAGCGTGAGATCCAATGATCAAATATCGCCTGCGTGACAGTGGGCGCCGTACTGTCACGAAGAGGAATAGCTTCAGGCCAACGAGAAAATCTATCAATGATTGATAGTATGAATCTGTAACCGT
This sequence comes from Trichogramma dendrolimi, assembly GCA_034770305.1. NCBI lineage: Eukaryota > Metazoa > Arthropoda > Insecta > Hymenoptera > Trichogrammatidae > Trichogramma > Trichogramma dendrolimi. Next base: position 221,042 of record JAPMIB010000081.1, on the reverse strand, counting down.
CTCTTGGAGGCAAAGGACCTACAAGATCGATGTGAATGTGTTGAAATCGGGCATCAGGTGCAGCAAATTGAGCAGGGCTCAATTTATTGTACCTTGAAATTTTGGATTGTTGACAATCTAAGCAACACTTGCACCAATTGGTAATGTCGCGAGTCATGTTTGGCCATACATAACTGCGACGAATTAATCGATCGGTGACTCTGCCGCTCGGATGCGATAATCCATGATAAGTGTTAAAAATTTCGAAACGAAGTGATTTGGGCAAGTAAGGTCTGATATTATTATCCTGCACATTGCAGTAAAAAAATTGCTTCGACGGAGGCCAGGTAAGTTTAACTAACTTTAGAGAGTGTAAAGGGTTCTCTAAAATTTTAGTTAACTCCTCGTCTTCGGCTTGCTTGGTACAAAATTCTCCCATATCGATGGATGTAGGGAGCTTAAATGCGTCTATGCACTTTAACATTGCGTAAGTATCCTGATCAATGGCAGCGATTTCATATAGTGATTCTATGCGCGAGAGAGCGTCGGCAACATTATTGTGTATGCCTGGTAAATAAACTATTTCGATATTGAAAAGAGAGAGATATTCTAATTGTCTAGCGCGACGAGGGATAGCTTTCTCGTGCTTTTGTGACAGAGCTTGCAAAAGAGGCTTATGATCTGTCCCGAGGGTGAATTTTCTAGATTCGACGTAGTATTGAAAGTGTTTAATAGACTCTACGGCGGCAGTAAGCTCGCGATCATAAGTGGAATAATTTCTTTGTGCGTTATTGAATTTACGCAAGAAGGAAGCTAAAGGGAACCATTGTCCGTGATCATTTTTGTTGTTCGAGTACGCCTCCCATTGCTGTGCCAGAAGCATCTGAGCAGATGCGAATAGGTGCAGCGTCAACGGGAAAGGCTAGCAAGCTGCTTCAGCTAAGCGCTGGGTGCAAGCTTCAAAAGCTGCGAGAGATTTTTCATTCCAGGCGATCGGCGACTTGTCTTTTTTCTTATTGCCGAGAATGAGCTTATGTAAAGGTATTTGCAACTGAGCGAGGTGTGGTACACACTCGTGATAGAAGTTAATCATACCGAGAAATCGACGTAAATCGTCTACTGTAGTGGGACGAGGAAAATTGCTTATTTTGTCGATTTTAGAAGGCAAAGGCTTGAAGCCTGACTCGTTGATAAGGAATCCGAGAAATTCTACTTCGTTTTGACCGAAGTGGCATTTATCGAGGTTTAATTGCAGACCAAAGTCTCTCAGTCTTTCCAGCACTACGCGTAAGTGATTTCTATGTTCGTCGAGCGACGACGAAGCGATTAAAATATCGTCAAGATATACAAAAACGAAGGGCAAATCTCCGAACGCCGAGTCCGCATATCTTTGAAATGTTTGTGCAGCGTTACGCATTCCGAATGTCATAACATTAAATTCAAAAAGTCCGAACGGTGTGATAACTGCGGATTTTTGTCTGTGTTCAGAAGCGAGCGGAATTTGCATATACGCTTTTTGCATATCAAGTGTAGAAAAAATTTTTGTATCCGCGAGTATAGAAGAGAAATCCTGAAGACGTTTGACTGGATATTTGTCGGGGATTGTGACAGCGTTGAGTCGACGGTAATCGCCGCAAATACGCCACGTCCCGTCCTTTTTCGGGACCATGTGGCTTCACCAAGCCTTCAGCCTGCATGTCTGCGAAGTAAGCCTTAGCGATTTTGAGTTTGTCGGCTGGAAGTCGACGAGCTTTTTCGGCTACTGGGTGGCCTTCAGTGTGCAAGTAATGACGTACTGTGCTTTCACTGATAGCCTGTCGAAATTGAGAATCATATGTTGTGGGAAATTGCGACAAAATGTCGTAAAAAACGTGAGATTGCGATAACAACGATATGTTGTGAGGCGGAGAAGGCAAGCTTTTTCCAAGCGCGAAGACTGTGTTTTGACGAGTAAGTAAGACAGCTCGACCTAGGTCAATGAGGAGGTCGAAGAAGTGAACAAAGTCAGCACCTAAGATTGGGTAAGGAACGTCTGTGATGACGAAGTTCCATGTGAACGGGCTTTTTTGGTTGAATTGCAATTGCAACGTATGTAAGCCGTAAGTGTTCATAATTGATTTGTTGGCTGCTTCGAGCTTGACTGATGAGAGCTGCGCCTCTGGAAAGAAAGCTACTGGTAACACAGAAATCTCAGCGCCTGAATCAGCGAGGAAGGTGTATCTGCTTCGATGATCGTAGACGTGTAAGCGAAGACTAAAAGAAAGTCCACTGGCTGCCGTCTTCAGAGCTGCGGTGGGCTGCATTAGTTTTTTGTATTATTTGATTTCTTGGGCACCAAGTGGCTCAAGATGCACGGGTCTACACACTTCTTTGCCACTTCTGCATAGCGACGATGATAGTAGCACATGCCCTCTGTGTCTCTTGGCTCTTGATTTGCGTCTTTCTGCTGGTGATTGCTTGAGCTGCTACGATTATACTTCTTGTTGTTGCTCGCATTGTTATTCGCGAGGCTTGTCGAGCTTTTTTTCAAATGAAGCCATTTTAGCTTCGAGCTTGTTCAAAGTTTCAGCGATTTTGGACAAATCGAAAGCTTTGTCTGCATTCGATCGTGAAGAAGGTTGTATTGGAGCAAGCTGCAAGTTGTAAGTCGGCTGTGGCTGAGACTTGAAATTGAATGTATCGTAAAGCTCGTCTGCTCTTTTGATATTTTCGGCTTCGTTCTCTGGAGTGATAACTGTGCTTAATCCGTTTGATATGCTAGGCTGGATATTTTTCTTCCAAATTTCTAGAATTGCTTCGCGTGACATCCATTTATCCGCTGCAGAGGCCAAGCGCATGAGATACTCGGAGGGCGAGCAGTTTTTCGGGCCGTTGAGACTTTCACCGAGTCGTTTTAATTTCGATGTATCATTTTCGACATACTTGCGTACAAGAACCGATTTTAATGAATCGTACTCATTGCCTGCAGGAAGAGTAAGCAAGGAGTGCTTTAGCTCAGCTGTGACGTCGTGGCCTAATTTCGTGGCCAAATGATAGTACTTATCTATTTGCGAAGTGACTCTAGCTGCAGCAAATTGAGATTCAAGCAAGTTGATCCATAGCTGAGGACTGTGCTTGTAAAACTCGGGCATTTTGTCCAATTTTCGTAGTGCGGCGTTTTGTGCAGCTGTCACACTTTGTGCAGATGAGATCGCGGCATCTGGAGGCTCTTGCCTTGGCTGCTGTTGTGATAACGGCACTTGTTGCACACTCGAAGTTTGAGCAATTGGCTGTGTCAAAGGCAACGAGTACTGCCACTGCGACGGTGTCATGACAGGTGCAGGTTGCATATATGAAGATGCGAGCTGTTGTGTCGGTGCAGCTGAGTATTGAATGCTTGGTTGCACGGTGTGTTGTATTGATGCGGGGACATACTGCATGCTTGTTTGCAGACGCGGCTGTGTTGCTGAAGAAGTGTATCGCACGTTTGAATGCAGTGATGCAGGTATGCTCCGCGTAATCGCAGGAGAGGATTGCGAGGTAACTGGGAAATTTAGCATCTGCTTGAATGTAAGCGGATTAGAAGACTGCACTTGCTCGTGAGGAGGTGGAGCAGAAGCGGTACCGTCTGAAGAACTGACAGTGTTAATTTGTGCTGCAGTTTCGATGCTATTGCCAAGTGGCTTGAAGCCTACATCACGCAACGATTGCTGTATCCGTGCTGTGTTGGAAATCGGCGCTTTTTTGGTAGCACCGCTACTTGCGTTGACAAACGGGGGTGTGGAATCAATATTTGCTGCGGTACAGTAGGTGGTCTGAGAGCTTCGCGTAATTGCATTTGTGCAATTGATAGCCGCAGCTGTTCGCGCATCTCCTGCAATTCGAGCTTATCACTTTCACGCTGACTGGAAAGACTGAGCGAGAGGTCGGCAAAAATTATTATTTGTCGATGGAGGTGTTTGAATATCGAGGGATGACGCGTCTAGGAAGATCTCGGGAGGGGTGTGACTTCCGCTAGCCTGAGTGTCATCGTCATGTGTAATGATGTGTGCATCGATGTCGTGTGTATGTGTTTCAGCCGCGTCGTTGGTTTTGCGCGTACGCGATCGAAGCCCGATAGGCGAGCGCGGAACTTTGTCGTTTGAAGCGAAAGCCGCGGCTTCGTTGCCTGTGTTTTGATCTGTCGGTGTAGTCATGATCGCAACGAGTGTACGTGTGTGTACGGGCAAAGAGAAAGGCGTGTGCGAACAAGGCGAGAGAGGCGTGATCACGTGATCCGCTTACTGATGCTATGCTGCTGTGCGAAATGTCTGCGCGCAGGCCGACGAAATTCGGGGAAACTCGCGCATGCCGGGAAGCCCGCGCGTGCTTGTAACGACTTGACTTGGCGCGCTTTTGTTTCGACGATCGTTGAAACAAAATACGCGAGCTGACTTGTAAAATTTACACGATGTAGCGAAAATTACCGTGAAAAGATGCGCGTTTTTTATGCTTTTTCAGGTGGGTAGGGACTGCAGACTTATGCACCCTTATGATGCTCTCAATGGTCGTGTGTACCTGTATCGTGAGAAGGAGGTGAACCTTTGAAAGACGATCACAGCACGACGCAAAGATTACAACAAAAGAGTTGCAAAGCCGCCATTACGCGAGTTAGTGCAAAATAAGATTATGCGTATGTATGCAGTGCGTGAAAATCTACCACGAGAAATTGGCCGTTTTCTTCTCTGTGAGAAGGAGGTAAACCCTTTGAGGAACAGACGAAGGTCGTACCAATTTTCGTGTAAAAGAAGCTAAATTATGCAAAAGCATTGCATACGTACGCACTGTATTAATGTGTTTTAGTTACAATAACCGACTGGCAGGCGAGCGGGTAAAGAAAATCGACTTACGCTGTTGCCGTTCCGCGCCAAGTGCCGTAGGAAAAATCTTCGATTTCTCTCGTTGCTGCGAAGGCTCTGAGGTCCAAATCTTCCATGTCGGTTGAAGTAGAAGTAGGCCGGACTCACGAGGTTGCTGTGGCTGGTGAAGTTGGCTTGGCAGGCTGTCGTTGCGCGGCGATGATGTTGAAGGCCGGCGAAGCTGCTTGGCTGTTGGTCGTCGCACGACGTTGACAAAAGACCATCGATGTTGGCTCAGCCGTCGTGGAAGTCCAGGCCTCGTTGAAAACCTAGGCGGTTCTCACTTTGTCGGGTCACCTCTGAAGCGTCAGTCGTCGCCAGGGTTGACGACTACGTTTATCAGAAGGCCGGGTGGCTTCACACCCGCGTGTAATGGTAGAGGTAAGGTAGAGGAATAAAGTACACGAGGGTTAAAAGTAGACTGTGTGCTTTATTCGATACCGATGCGAACGAATTGGCGGTTCGATCTAGAGTGAGTGACTGAGCACGGCGCAGCGTGCGGCGCGGCGACTAGTGTCGGTTAAGCGGGCAGCGCACAGGCTGCGCGTGGCGCTAGTGATGGTACAGGAGAGTGGCAGTCGCCACAAGCGTTAGGGAATTGCTCGATTGTGCGAAAGGCGACATGATTATGAAAATTTTTAACACTACTAATAAAATAGATTATACTATGCTGACCGATCTAATCGTCGAGTATTATGTCGTTAGAGACAATAAGTATTTGTTAGTACTAAGTAAAAAGGTTCATATTTTTATTTTTTTATTGCAAATGTAATTTGGATTTTCTATTTTTACAGTTTAAATAAAGCAGATTTTGAAAGCTTTAGCTCCCAGATAGCCGAAATATTTGCAACCGTCGAAGAAGATAAAAAAATACTGTTAAAACTCCTCTACGTTCCAACTGTGACAAAAAATAAAAAACTGTCGGACCTGGTGGTATATTATATAATAAATTCCACAACTTCAGGAAAAAATTAATTGCATGTGGTTGTGTAGAACAGACACCCGAAGAAAGTAAAAATTCTTATGTTTTTATATTTTCTTTTTATATTTTTTTTTATATACAATTTTAATTTTTAGAAGACGGCAACGCAGATGAAATTTCGTTGTGGCTGCAAACTAACGATTCTCCAAAGGAGGAAGTTGTACACAATTGGAGATTCTCTTTTTCGAGCAGAGAGTCCTGCGTTAATATACAAAATTATTTTCGTTTGTATAAATGCTTGAAAACTGATTAGGGGAGAACCGCCTATTATGGCGCACCTAACGCATTTTGACTAATAACAAAAAATGTGCTCGATGATATGAAATTCTAAACTGAACATTTTATTCCTTATACCTTAATCTTTGAAAATGCACCCTACTTTCTATGAGAAATGTGTTGATTTTTTCATAAACAAGCATTCTAAAAAAGTTGTCACTTCGCCGCGATCGGCTCGTTTTTCGCCTATTAGGCGCATAGGCTTTTCAGGCTTTAACCTCAAAAAGTGATGTCGTCTGTTTCGAGGCGCACATCAAATTAACACGTAAAACATGCGCCATAATTGGCACCGATGATGCGCCGCAATAGGATAAAAACAATGCTCTCTCATATTGCAAATTACTCAATAACCAATTGATGAATCGTCGATATTAAAGCATCATGTTAAAGTAGAGCACAAATACTTCATCTCCATATGTATTATAAATCGCGTTTGAGCTGTGAACACTCTATATTCTCAAGTTTAAAACTCGTAATTATTAGATGAAAACAGCCGAATTTTTTAAATCGCTTGTCATTTATTATTGAAGATATAAAGCAATAATTTTTTTTTGCAAAAATTAAATGATTGACATGTATAGAATATACTACATAAATTTTAGTTAGGTGAAATATCTCAAACTATGCTAAATGAACGTGCGCCGCATTAGGCGCTGCACCATAATAGGCGCTTCTCCCCTATTGTCACGAGCTGGTAATTTTTCTCATATATTAATTAATAAAATTTGTAACTATTTTTAATATACTTATATATTTTTCTAGTTAGCATCTGATTACGATCGAATTTTTTCAAATACTTGTAATAATTTCACCGAAAATTTGAACGGTGTCGCTTCAATTCTCATTAATCAATCCAAAAAGAAAACCCAATATCACAAAGATCTCATAGCAAAAGGTAAAAATCATACTTTTTTATTTTAAATAACATATTTATACATGTAAGTTATAATTGATAATTGTTTTCAGGAAAACTAAACGAATGTGCTCTTTTATTATTACCCACATTATCGTAAATGTCCAATTGTATCTAAGAGAGTGTCCGAAGCCGTTAGTTATTGTTATAAAAGTATTTACGCATTAAGGCAAAGTTTTCCCCCAGAGTGTCTACCCACTTATGCGTTCTTAAAGTCATACTTTTTTAAAGACGACGCGATTTTTAATCATTATACGAGCGTGACAAAAGTCGAAGACGAAATTCTTAAGCAAAAAAAATCACTTCTATGTGATTAAGAAAATTTAAAAAAAATAATTTTTGTTTACTTAATTTAAAATCAGTCAATAGATGTAATATTAATGTTTATAGTATAAAATAAGCTTTTATATTCACTATAGTATAAGTACAGTTCAAGTACGTATTGTTATAACAGAAAAGTTAAATATCTCATGATAGTTTTATAAGTTTTCAAATTAAAGTATTTTTGAAACCAAATTTTAATAGTCATAATTAAATAATTACAAAAATAGAATTAATTAGTAAAGTGCTTTTACGGAAAGAATATTTCAGTAAAACTCGAAAAATTTAACGTAGGAATAACAATTTTTATTTTTACAACAATGGCGTCTCCTTTAGTTGACTTAGAACAGGAATTAATTTCTTTAACCCTCTCTTTGTATAGTAAATCAGCCCTTCCAAGAAATATTGTTCAAATAGTTGATTCTCTTTCTAACTTTGTAAATAATAAGCTTATGACTTTCATGGAGCAGCAGTTTGATAGTTTACAAGTCAATAACTCTGCAGATGATTCAAAAATCTAAAAAAAGTGAAAAATGATATAGTGGATGTTTTTAGTAATTTTAAAGACGAATACAATCGTTTTTCCCTTTATAAAACGAAAAAGCTAATGATCGATTCGAAGGATGTATTCATTGCCCACGATTTTCGACAAAAGTCCTCAATTCTGAGCTCGTGCATAATAAATTTAAGGTATGCGCTCAATATATACCAATGTCTTGGTCTCTCAAAAATACTTGAAGTACCCGGTTTATTCGATCTCGTTATAAAGTACTAGAATGAACTAGAAGAAGAAAGTGACATTATCACAAGCAATATAATTCAGTCGGATCTATGGAAAAATCATTATAAAAAAAGAAAGTTATTAAAAAACCAGTTTTTATTACCATTAATTTTCTATGCTGATGATTTTGAATGCGGAAATGGGTTAGGGTCTCACGCTGGTAAGCAAAAATATGGAGGTGGCTACCTTTCCATTCCAACATTACCACCAAGCGTATCTTCTTTACTTAAAAGTATCATTTTAGTAATAATTTATAAGTCGAGTGACCGTAAAAAATATGGGAACTTGAAAATTTTCGAGGGATTGATTGCTGATATCAATACGTTGCAAAGTAAAGGATTGGAAATTGTCGTAGGGGAAAAAAAGTTTACGGTTTTTTTTCAACTGGCATTGATTGTCGGTGATAACTTAGGTTTGAGTGAAATTTTGGGCTTTCAAGATTATTATAACCACGGTATGCCATGTAGAATTTGTCGAGCTACAATTGAATTCATCAAAACCATGACTGTGGAAAATAAATCAATTCTAAGAACTGAAAAAAACTATGATGAAGACGTTTCAAAAAATCAGCCTAAAAATACAGGTATCAAAGAAAAATGTTTGTTCAATGAAGTTAATGGTTACCATGCTTGCCGTAATTATACTCTTGATTTATTACACGATTTTTACGAAGGTGTGGCTTCATACTCGATGATTAGCATCTGTGATCGAGTAATATACAAAGAAAACTTGTTTTCGTTGGAATATTTGAATGAACGAATTAACTATGTGCAAGGTTGTATTCCTGAAATTTCGAACGAAATTCCGGAGATCAAAAGAACACATATAACTGTAAAAAAAAAATTCAAAATGTCTGCAGCAGAAATGTCAAATTTTGTTCATTACTTTGGCTTCATGGTAGGAGACAAAGTCAACGAAGATAATCCATGCTGGGAATTATACCTGTTACTAAGAAAAATTATCGACATTTCTGCGTCTCCTCGGTTTGTGGAGGGATACGTTTTGCAAGTACAATTATTTATACAGGATTTTATTTCAAAATATATCGAATTGTTTGGAGATATAACTTTAAAATTTCACAACCTAATTCATTTTCCAACGGTAATGCGTCAAAATGGGCCGCTCGTTCATTATTCAACAATGAGATTTGAGTCAAAGCATAGAGAGCTTAAATTTCCTTCAGTTACCTCAAGTAATCATGTGAATATAGCAAAAACCATGTGTATTAAAAGCCTATTAAAACTAGCTCATTTGAAATTTGAAAAAATACCTTTTTATGAAGAAATTGTATGTAAGAATTTAAGTACAATCAGTCCTTACATGAGAGCTTCATATTTTTGCTTCAAACGCTAATACTGATATAATTCATGATACTAAAAGCGTAGATTACAAAGGTTTTTCGTATTATGAGGATATGATCGTTGTAGATGAGATGAACGATGACTCGATCAGTTTTGTTATTGTTAAAAACATTTTTATTATTAATGGAAGTCGGGTAATTTTTCTTGTAAATAGATGCAAAGTAAATTATTTCGATGATCATCGTTTTGTATATGATGTCTATATTGATTCTAAATTAACTCTAAAAGAAGTGGGCGATTTACCGGTAATACATCCATGTACATACACTGCCCGTCAATTACTTTTGCCATACCTAAGCGAAAAATGAGTAAACTTCAAAGTTTTGTAGCTCAGTCAAAAAAAGTCGGATTGACTTTTCGGACCCGCCATTCGAAAGGTATTTACTAGCACTTTAAGGCTATATAAATTGTTATTAGGTTTATCTATTTATTTATCAATTTTTATTAACAATTAACGAATCAAAAATATTGCTTTTTTTTGTCTTCGCTATTTCTCTTGCCATTTTAGTTAGAAGGGCCGTAGAAACATTTTAAACCGATGGATTTGTGGGTTTTGACGAGACCTTTAAATCCTTTTTTTAAAGATTGTCCTACGAGCTTTTTTCACAAAGTTACAACCCTTTTAGTGCAAAAACGACCCTTTTTTTCGTTCACATGTACAGCGCGTTGAAGGGGTCGTAGAAAAAAATTTTATTTACAAAAAAGGTTGGGTTTTATGTGTACAATAAGAAGCAATAGTTACGATCCGATTCTGAGAAAATTTTTTTTTTCGATTTTTTATGCATGTTCACCCACCAACATTCAAAGTGACGAAATTTTTTGTTCGCCTTCGATGCGATTTTTTTCCATGTTCAAGGCCTTGAAAAGACTTCACATATTATATATAATTTTATGTAGAATTTAATGCTCTTTCAGATTCCAGGCTTAAATTTGAGTGTTGATGTTTAGTTAAAAAGTTATGGTTGTTTAAACAAAAAAAAGTTACAAAAATTTGTGCGTAAAAAAGCTTTTAACTTTTTTTTGTTTAAACAACCATAACTTTTTAACTAAACATCAACACTCAAATTTAAGCCTGGAATCTGAAAGAGCATTAAATTCTACATAAAATTATATATATGTGAAGTCTTTTCAAGGCCTTGAACATGGAAAAAAATCGCATCGAAGGCGAACAAAAAATTTCGTCACTTTGAATGTTGGTGGGTGAACATGCATAAAAAATCGAAAAAAAAATTTTCTCAGAATCGGATCGTAACTATTGCTTCTTATTGTACACATAAAACCCAACCTTTTTGTAAATAAATTTTTTTCTACGACCCCTTCAACGCGCTGTACATGTGAACGAAAAAAAGGGTCGTTTTTGCACTAAAAGGGTTGTAACTTTGTGAAAAAAGCTCGTAGGACAATCTTTAAAAAAAGGATTTAAAGGTCTCGTCAAAACCCACAAATCCATCGGTTTAAAATGTTTCTACGGCCCTTCTAACTAAAATGGCAAGAGAAATAGCGAAGACAAAAAAAAGCAATATTTTTGATTCGTTAATTGTTAATAAAATTGATAAATAAATAGATAAACCTAATAACAATTTATAGCCTTAAAGTGCTAGTAAATACCTTTCGAATGGCGGGTCCGAAAAGTCAATCCGACTTTTTTTGACTGAGCTACAAAACTTTGAAGTTTACTCATTTTTCGCTTAGGTATGGCAAAAGTAATTGACGGGCAGTGTATATTAAAGACTTACAAAATCCCTTACATGTATATGTATTTAGACCTTACATTTTATAAAAATATCTATATGAAAATCTAGAATATAAGCAATGTAAAATGTAAAAATTTTAAACTGTATTTTTTTCATTATTTTCATTAAAGTGTTATATTTATAATGTTAATCATGATGTGTCTATTATTTTTAAATAACACCAAATTAATTCATATTAAATTAAATTATATGTGCATTATTTATAAACATCAATTTCACTATATCTAAAGGTAGACAAGTGAAGATACGTGTAAGTATGTTTTTGCATGAACGTAACATGTTTACTCGGATTCCTTAGTAAAATCGACCAAAGTATCTAGTAGAATCAACTTGGGCTGCAGTTACTTCCGTACCATAGTAGAATCTACTATGGCGCTGTAGTCAACTCTACTAGATTTTATTCTCAGTGTATATACCGGGCACTGCGTGCCTAGTATATTACACGCACATAGGCATATTATATTCTAAGATTATGGCTCGCGCGCACGGGTCTGGCGACAGCCGAGTCAGCATGTGCCTCGTGGGAGCGTGTCGAGTGCCGAGCTCGGCTCAATCCCAGGAAGAGCGGCCGTGGCGGCCCGAATCGTAAAACAAGACGAATTGCTGACGCGATTGGAGCAGGCCCCGGGCGCGCGAGCGATAGCCGAGAGACTCGACAAAGAAAAAGGCAGTTGCTCGCAGTCCCTCGACAAAGCAAGAGCATATAAATCGCACCTTTGCGAATACATATTTATCAAAAGTATACGTTGTAGCTTTACACTAAAATCAAACCCTTTAAGTTCCATTGCACCTTTGCAATCCTAGCTGTTTCCTTACAAATTCCCTTGCACCGTTGCAATCATTTCACGCGATCGAATCATTGTGATTAAATATAAAATAAGTGACGGACATACCAGCTCGTATAGCACACCAAACAAAACCCAGCATACGAATAAAGAGCCAACAAACGAACAAAAGTGAGTAACCAAAAATTTTTATTTACATTCCTTTTTCTCTTTCAAATCGATAAAAGATTAAGTGACCAACACACGAGACGCTGAGCCCGATTTGCTACGGGCACTCCTGTATAAAGAGGACGGCAGGGCGACCATCCTTCCCGGCCCTCCGCCGAGAAGGAAATAATTCACCAACCTTTCAAAGGTTGGTGCATAACACTTTTGCTGCTCCTGATACGTATTTGAGCCAAGATTATAGTCTTGGCTTAATGAATAGTTCTGTACCTGATGATTTTTTATTTATAAAAGATGGTACTCAAATAAAAGATTCTTTTCAAAAAGAAAATTCTATTCGAAAAGAAAATTCCATTCGAAAAGAAAATTCTATTCGAAAAGACAATACAATTTTGAACGTAAATGACAAAAAAAATTCAAGTCAAATGTTAATATGGAAATAAAATCTAGATTCGCTGATTCTAAAATAAAAGAAAATGGTTTACTTCCGAACGTGGATTACTATTCAGCAAACATTTTTCATGGAAAAAAGACAAAAAACAATTCTGCATCTCTTATAGAATTCACGATTGGTAGATACTCGATCGATGATCTCAGTTCGAAAGGACAGAGAATAATCGAACTTTTTTTAGAACATTATAAAACTGTAGACCCGCGAAAATGGCTATGCGGGGAAGTCATTAATTTTTATGCATCAATTGCAAAAGAAAGAATGGGAAAACACACAATTTTTATCCGTAGAATACACACATGAGTTGTTAGTATTGCCCCGACCACCGCAAAAGGATTCAAATCTGTATAAAATTCAATTTCCAGATAATGGAAAACTTCTTTTACCATTTGACAATATTTCTAATGATCATTGGCGGCTGCTCGTTATGGAGTTTAATGAGGGTGAAATTGATCTTACATTCCTAGATCCAATACCTAGATCAAGAACAGATTTAATAGATTTTCATCGGGACATAATGATTCATTTGAATAATTTCATTCTCATGTGTCGACTATTAGGGGTGAATAATTCTTTAACGAGGACAGGAAAATTATTTTCCGAAGCTTCATTTTTGACTGCCCCAAGTAAGGAAAAAAGGCCTTTACAAAACAAAATATATATAGTTGATGACTTTCTTGAAACTGATTCCTGAGCTGTGGTATTTATGTTTTATACTACATGGATGTTATTGGCAAAGGAAATGCATACAATTGAACTTTGATCCTGATGTTGAAAGACTTACATGGAAAGCGATAATGATCAGATGTTCCATGAATATGGAAGAAGTATGTCAATATTGCTTTGGTGCAGATGAAAAACGAGGTAAGAAAAAGCCAAAAATAGTTTGTCAAGAATGTGCGAGAAGTTCTCACAAAAAATGTCACGAACAAGTGCAGAAAAAACTAAAAAATAAGGAGAATAAAAGTGTGAGTTATATGTGTGAGCTATGTAAAAATTTTAAAAAAACTTATGGAGGAGAAACCATGATAGAAACTCTACCTTAATTGTAAATGTCATTTATTAATATATATTTTTTATTTTCATGATTATGTAAAAAGTCATTTATTTTCATAGATTTTTAAATGTTTATCTTCATGTTAAATGCGAATTTCAGTGTTTGGTCTAGAAAAGCACTTAGCGCTCCATATAGCAAGTACAGTACATTGGCTGAAAGAAAACGCCAAAATGCTAGAAATTAATTTTTTTATTATATTATTTTTTCCCACTAATCTCATTTGCTATTCCAACAGCTTCAAGGAGTCATAGCTCATTTGCTAACCAATTTCCTATGTCTAATCTATCTTTTGAGTAAATAGAATAGATAGAAATATCAGATAAAATAATAAAACCTTCTTAATAAAGGTTGGAAAGCCTATTAAAGGGACAAGAAAATGACTAAATATTGACTGAGCGTTCAATCTCTTGCGGTTCATTCTCCAGTTCCAGATTCCCACAATATTGAAGCTGACGCCATCAGATCTTGGTAAAGTTTAATCTTTTCTTATAAATAAAATTTATTGAGCCAATAAAAATCAAGCATGGTTTATTTTTTCAGCCGATGTGGTTGCTGGCTGGAGAGCAGATGAGAGTTTTCTTTATATACTAAAAGTGAATTAGAAGATTCTTTATATCAGAGCATCAGAGACAAGATTTTTAAACTGAAAGTCATGGATAAGTCCCATCATGTGGTATCGTGTTCTGTTGAAGATTGCGGCTGGGTTTATAAAAAAAGGCCTATCAATGGGACAAGAAAATGTTTCAAAATTGACTGAGCGCTCAATCTCTTGCGGTTCATTCTCCAGTTCCAGGTTCCCACAATATTGAAGCTGACGCCACCAGATCTTGGTAAAGTTTAATCTTTTCTTATAAATAAAATTTATTGAGCCAATAAAAATCAAACATGTTTTACTTTTTCAGCTGATGTGATTGATTGATTGATTGATTAAACAATTTTTATTCGACCTTGGGGTACAACCCTGACTGGCCGTAAAGCAACAATAATACATTAGTTGTATGAGTATAGTTTTAGTTCATTTTTATACTCTCATACTTAATATAGAGAGTGTTATGTACAGATAGATCGCAATATCTCGTTTGCAGTTTTAAATCGTATTACTTAAGAATTATAAATTAGCTTAATAAATAATTAATAATAATAATAATAACAATAGTAATGATAATAATAATAATAATACATATATACAAATTATATACATATATACATGCACAAGTTTACGTAGAGAGCACAGGTGTTACAATTCCAGATTTTCAATTATCGTTTTATTTATTTTTTAATTTATATATATGTATATATCTATTTATTTTCGTTATCTTCTTGTGTCACCTGGTTTGCTCTGCTTAGTCGCTAGGATGGGAGGTTACATGGGTGGTAATAGGTCTCGCAGAGTTAAAGGTTCATACTCCAGACCTTCAACAGCACACCTCTGCTTCCAGTCCTGGACATCAAGATTGAACAAGTAATCTCGGTTAGACTTTTAAATGCTCTTGGTGGACGGCGAGGGTTCTCTAGGAATGGCATGCTGTTTAATAGACGAGTAGCTGTGTTGGCAAATGAATTGTGCATAATCTGAGTGCGTGCCGCTTTGTGAGTAAGCTCACGAGGTGGCTGCCTGCGTGCCGCACGATGCATGAGGCGATTTGCTCGAAACATGAATAGGCTGGACAGAGGCTCGGGTGACTGGCGCGATATGATCTTTATAGCTAGGACTATGACATTGTAGTCACGCCGCCTCTGTGCTGACAACCAGCCCAACGCCAAGCGATACGGGGTTACGTGAGCTCTGTGTGGGATCACTCCATATACAAATCTGACGCACGCATTGTGCAGTCGGTGCAGCTGCAGAGACTGGCCTTTATTCAAGTCGTAGAAAACTGAGGAACCGTAGTCAAAAGTCGCGAAGACCATCGACTCGACCAGTCGCTTGCGAAGAGTCCTCGACAGTGCGTGCCTATAGTATCTCAGGGTGTAGAGAGTGTAGTGCACTGAAGCACAGACACGATTTACTGCGGTCCCCAGGACAGAGTTGGAGTGAGCTTTAAGCCCAATATGGTCAGCTCTTGGTTTAGTTGTAGCTGCGCACCCTGGACAAGCAATGGCGGTGTGGCGTCCTTAGAGCATTGACGAAAAACTGACTGCCGCACAACATGGCACTTGTCTTGTTTGCATTGAGCTTGATGCCATTGTCGTCAGTCCAGTCTACGATGGCGGACACGTCATCATTTGCATTGTCCAGCAGGACCTGCACTCTAGCGGGGATATCAGAGCACAAAATTTGCGTATCATCAGCGTATATCATATGGCGGGACGATGAAAGCCGAGCAGAGAGGTCGTTGATGAAAACTAAAAAGAGCAATGGGCCCAATACGCTGCCTTGCGGTACACCCGCCGTTGAGGCCATAAACGACGAGTACGATCCGTCAGCCAGGCGAATCGCCTGCGAACGCCCAGTCAAATAGCTGGCAAACCAACCCAGGGGGGTTGGGGCGCAGCCGATGCGACGCAGCTTCTCAATGAGTAGCGAGTGAGGAATAGTGTCAAACGCTTTCGAAAAGTCGAACGATACGATCATTGAGCGCTTGTCGATCGCATACCTGATCGACTCTGTGAGGTCGAGAATCGCCGTCTGGGTGGAACGCTCAGGCCGAAAGCCGAACTGGTGCGCATCTAGGAGTCCGTTTGCGGTAAGATGCGACAAAAATTGACCATGCACGATACGCTCAAGTACTTTTGCCATCTCTGGAAGCTGGGCAATAGGACGAGTGTCCGATGGTGTCGAGGGCGAGTTGTTTTTACTTAGAGGTGTTATTACAGCTTTTTTCCAGGAGGATGGAAAGTAGGACAATTCTATAGATTTGTTGATAACTGCAGTAAGTGTGGCAACAATAGACGGCGATGCCAGTCTTATAATTTTCACAGAGATATTGTCAATGCCTGTGCCCTTCGAGCACAGTGAGCTAATGGAGTTGAGCACTTCTATTTCGGTTACTCGACGAAGAGTAAAAATCGGGGTATCAGGGGCGACCGGCAGCGATGCAGCATAGTTCACCATTTCCTCAGACAGTGGCGTTGCGCCACGTGATACAGCTGCATAATGGGCGTTGAGCTCATCTG